>JAWMRA010000005.1:6750211-7171068 GCA_035584735.1 Pseudotriccus pelzelni
CAGCAATTTCCCAGGTAGCCAGTCCTGCAGGGGCTGCCAGCATCTCTCCAGAGAGAGATGTCCTTGTCTCCAACAGGCCACCAAGCTGGCACCCAAGAGTGATTTCACTTCTGCACTCAACCACCTCTTCCACAGCCACAGGTGATGTGTTTTCTCCAGTACTTCGGACTGACTTTTAATTCAACGGGAAGGTGAAAGAGGTGAGGCAGCAGGCAGGCTGCTTTAGTTTTCTCCAGTCTGTGGGGAACAGCTGTGAGAGGACGGGCTCTACCAGCAGGCCAGGTTAGCTCACCTAAGGTTACACACCATCTAGGAGCGAGGCTCTCCAAACCCCCTGGTGCAGGCAGTTAAGGACAATGGTCATGTCCAAGGCACAGTCCATCTGTCCTGCTCTACAAAGCTCTGGGAGCAAGATAAATCATGCTCTTGGCTTCACTGGCTACGCACTAAGGAGTCAGACCAATCTCACCATGGGTTTACCAGGTGATGAAGGCAGGTGGTCTCCAGTTGATACCCACCTAGCTGCACATTTATCCAAACTCTGGCAACCCTGGGCTCTCTTTGCAATCCTCAGTATAACTCAGCATAACTGTTCAGAAGTACAAGTACTTAAGTGAACAGCAATTCGAGTAAGGCAAGTTTCAGACCACCGACCCAGACAATGCCAACACTCAGTGCACCTGTAACAGCTACACAAAGCAAATCCTGCAAGACTACATTGGTCTGTACATGGAAAAAGCCTAACATCTCTGGAAGCATGTAAAGCAACTTATCAAAAGCAAAAAACCCAGCAAGGTTTATTTCATGAGCTCTAGGACAGATGCTCACACATAACGGAAGCTTCGATTCTGGACTTCCAAACAGCTAAGGCTTAAGAAAAAAAAAGGTCCTAGTATGTTCAATTTATATGACTGTTGGGAAAAGCAACCATCACATCAAAACAGCCACTCAAAGCCTATCCAGCTATAGGCCATCACTGCGCAGTTTAAGAGTATTTCACTCCATTGCTTCAACACATTTATATTCTTCCAGGCAGTTTTCCTGATGTTTTCTAAGGATTCCCCAATGCAACAACAAGTGATCTTTCTTTTAATAGTATCACTGGATGTGCTGTAACCTGCATCTAGGGACACCCTGCTCTGCTCAGATAAAACTTAATTGTTCTTCTGACATCGTACAATGAAGGAATGTTAAACTCACCTAACAAACAGAACAACCCCCTATTTTTAACATTTTCCATAGCCCCAATGCCTAGAGGAACATTTCTCAAGTAAAAAAAATTCACTTAAAATGTTCCAGAAAAGCAGAGGTAACCAACCTACACTAGTGAGCAAAAGAATATATTTACTTTTTAAAAGGTGTCAAATAAAGGATTAGATTTTATTCTGCTGTGGTAGATATCAGTGATGCTGTAGAACATTTTACAAAGACAATTTCAGCTGCTGGCAACAAACTGCAAAAATGCCTACAGCATGTCTGTACTGTTTTTTTCTCCCAGACTATTTTCAGAACCTTTTGCTTTCCATCAAAATATCAGGACAGCATAGGTGCACACCATAAAATTCTGTGGTTTGGTAGTGGAAATTTCATCTCATGACCTTCTGGGTTAATGGCGCCATTTAAATTTAAGACACAATGAAGCTATTAACCAATTACTCCCACTGACCTCACTGGTAAGGGGAAGACTGTCAACATTGAGAATGAGGCCAATTATTTAGTTGTCATCATCTGTTCAGGAAGTCACCCTCTTCAGTGGGTTCGGAGACTATCCCAGGCTGGAAGGTGATGACATGGATTTATCTATTCCCACCTTTCTCACTTCTCAACTGCCATATAGGCACAAAGATTTTGATGCTTAGGAAACTCCTATCACAGAGAACACTCCTCAGCAAGTCAGATTACTTCACACACACAGAGGTTTTGTTTTCTCTCTCCACTGGCATCAGTCAGGCCTTAATATGTTCAAGACTCCAGTCATCATCATCAAGAGCCTCCCATGCACATGGCCTGTGCCCACAGAACCAGACTGTGAACACTACCATGATAAAAGCTGCAGCTCTGCACATGTTGCTGACAGATACAGGATTTCCTCCACTAATGAACTCACTGAAATTTCATCACTTGCTGTTCCATGTGGAAAGCAGAGCCAACCTTTCCTTCTGTATCATTAGGATCATAACAGTAATTTATTAAAAAAATAATAAAAAAAAAAACTGTCAGAACTAGATGCTATTGCACATTTCATAAGCTTTTAAGTAATGAATGGAGGAAAAAAGCCATCTCACAGATACAGTCACATCAACTACACAAACCAAAATAAGACCAGATACTAAAAATGAATGTTGGGAAAAAAACAACATATAAGTGTATACAGTAAAATCTTGCTCCAAATGCTTCCACAAGACCCAGATCAAAATCACTTTAAAAAACACTGCAATCAAGCTTAATGGAGGCTTCACTTTATTCAGCTATTTAGGAATCCAGAAAAAAATAACTCACAATTCCTACACAAGAGACTGCTTTTATAAGATTCAGATTAAGTTGAACAGGCCAGATGCTGTGGTGTACCAAATTTCCTCCTCAGCACTTTGCCATCCTGTCAATAAGCTCAGCCTTGCCATTCTGCAAAAGGACAACTGCTGAGCATCAGAGCTGACAGGTTTAACAGGAAGGAGAAAAAAAGCACATCAGCTGATGACATTCCCATACCACGAGAGGATCCCAAACGTGTTGTTCAACACAACGAAAAGCAACACAACCTGGCAAAGTTTCAAACAGGTTTCCAGTAGAGTGACCTGCAAGGAGCAGCATGAGATTCAGAGAGTCAAGCAAGGAGGCAGACCTGGCCACTGCCAGGTGTGCTCCTGGGGCCGAGTGTCCTGATGGGTCTCACCTGCAGCCTCCACCACCACTCTGGTCCAGCTGCTCCATTTAAGCTCAGGGCTGGGGCACAGAGGGAAAAACTCCGGCCTTTCAGTTTCTAAGTAGACCATTTAACCCTTAAGAAAGGGAATGGAGAAAGACAACAGGCTGCATAGCTCCAGCTGTAATCTCCAGTAATGCATCTCTCAAGTATAGGGCTGGGATTTTTGTCAGTCAAGTATTTGTAGTGCAAGACTGGTTAGATGCACTGAGAGGCACACAGAGCCAGCAAGTGTGTCTGTACCGCATGGAGCATCCTACTATTGCAGATGATTTAACTACATGGTTCCATAAAGGGTAGTTAGTTCTGGGTGTTAATAACCCTGATTCAGAACTCTGTTCAGCAATGTACTCATTAGCCAGACCATCTGTGTAAAGGGAACAACCTACGCTGTCACAGCACACAGAGCCTGGGGCTGACCTTAATATCTTCCCCCACATACCAGCAGAGGACAAGAGGAGGGAAATCTGGCACTGGTTCCTGTCTTTACTGCTGCCAGAGGAAGATATCTGGGCTGGAAAGCAAGTTTCTCACCTCTCCAGTCACTTTGCCAGCTGTGGCAAATGTGAAGTGGCAACTTCTCTTCCTCCTAAGGTCCCACTGCTGAAGTGGAAAATTTGGCTGTCCTGTTAAGACATGGTAAGTCCTGTTTATATATCACAGGACTGTGACTTACTGGGGAAAGAGGGGCTTCACAGATCACATGAAAGAATAAAACCTCCTGACACAGCCAGTGTAAATTATGTGATGAACTCAAAAGTGCCCAGCATGACATGGAATCACATTTCAAATATACAGTATTTGTTACTTCTTGTTCCATCCTTTGTAGCACGCATCTGCGAAGACAAGCTGCAACACACTGCCTGAGAGACATTCCTGGATGTTCCTCCTACCTGCACACAGGCCCTATGCAAGCCCCTGAGACCCCTTAGCTGATTACTACAGGAGCAACCCACACAGCACATTCAGGCAGGTCAGATGGACTACAAGACAGTAAGGATACACCCCAGCACTGAGCGAAACATGCAGTCATGTCGAGAGCATCTTTAAGCATGTTCAGGATTAAGCCTCTCTTTGTTTAGGATTAAGCCTCTCTTTCTAGGCACACCTTTCTTCCAAAACCTGCTTTTCTGATCAACAAACATCACGCTCCCTTTTCAGGATGGGAAAAACGCAAAACAGACCACCCAAACCAAGCTGCTTAATGTGCTATTTACTTCAGGAAGTGCCATTTTTTCTTCTCTACCAATCTCTTTTCATCTTTGCTTCCTTAACTGCTTTCATCTACAGTGTTTATTAATTTACTCTGACTGCCGTCACAAAGTACAGATACAGAGAGCAGACCCAATGCCAATGTGTGCTCTCTGCTCACACTGAGAGCCTGAGAAGAGCTCCAGTGAGCCAAGCATAAACCACAGTGTGGAGCCCCGAGTGAGAGGAAACTCTGAGAGGGATCTGAATGACTCTTCTAAGACATAATTAAAGCTGATGTTTTCTTTAGAGCAGTGAAATCCAGCAATGAGTACATTAACAGAAAGGCTGGTATTGCAAACACCAAAAGGCAACAGGCATCTCAATTCAACTGAAAGTAAATTGTCTGGATTTTGAAATGCTACCTAGAATGCCAGTAAGTGTATACAAAGTGCTTTATCTCTTCTCATCATGGCAAGGGAGAAATAATCTCCCACACATCAAGGCTGCTAGTGGGAACCTTGTCCTGTGGAAATAACACTTCTTTGTAAGGTTTCAGCATTCAGTTTTGCTGCTCTGCAATTCCCTTCCATCTAAGGGACGAGACCAAATTAAAGCTTTTTTCAGATGTTTGATTTTGCAAAGCCTGTAGTGGTTTAGCATCTTTGATATTTCCACCTTTCTGCCATCCATTCAAGACTTGCCAGTGGGTTAGAAAGCTATTAATCAGGGAATAGGTGACCAACAGACAAGCAGGATAGCATAAGGACTTCTCTTAGAAAAACAGAAACAAAACCAAAACAGCAAGGTATTCAAAACCACAGCTACTTGAACGAGGAGCAACAATTAAACTGTTGGCAAATGACAGATCTGGAAACAGGAGTCAGTATCAGACCAGCTTTGTATCACATCAGCGTTATATCCTAACTTCTGCCAATGACACTTCATTATTTCAGATACAGAACCAGTAATAACCTCTCTAGCAAAGCCACAGGTGCTCAGTACACCTCAGCCTGAACTGAAGCAACCAAACCCTGCTTGCACATGGCCCTAAGCAGTGCAGCAGCCACCCTTCTGCAAACCCACAGAACCCACAGGCAGCCACCAGCAGCTCATCACACACTTCTTGGCAAGCCAAAGCAGATTTCCTGGGTATTACTATTTCCATAAACTGGCAGGCACAAGAAGATGAGATAAATCTATAACCTACAGACAGGTCTAGAGCAGAGGATGGGCTTAAGGATCCTGCATCTGGTGAGCAAATCCTTCCAGGAAGATGAGGTTTTGAAATTTTCGTGGGAAATGTACTGAGGAGATAGACAAGCTTTCCTTGCCCCAAGGGTGTCAGGCCTCTCTTCTGACCTAGAAAGCTCCTCCCGTAAAAGTGTTTCTATTAAACAACATCCATGTACCTTAGAGAATCTGGAGTTCTGCATAACCAATGAGCAACAGCTTGGCAAAAGGCGACTTCACACGGGCTACTGCTACTAAAAAAACTGGCAAGGATGTCAAAAGGCATCAATTCGGGTGTAAAAACACTCATGAAAAGAAATCTGGAAATATGCATTTATAAGAGAAATTAAATACAAAAGGACATGCAGTGAACATGCTTGCTGGGAGGGTCAGGAAACCAAGTGTTTATGTATGACCCATAAGAAACCACTGGCACATAGATATTTATATTACAGCAAACCACTGTGCCTAACTGAAAAAGGCCTAAAAAACAAGAGAAGACAAACTAACAGCAGAAAGATGCAAAGACTTTAACTATACGAAGACTCTTTAGCTATACATTGCATGGAAGTATGGAGGACAATGGTTCAAATAAAGTCAACTGTGTTGGAAATAGTGCATGAAATCCCAGAAGTGACAAAACTACTAGTCAGTGAAGGAAATGAAAGGAGCCAAGTGGAAGAAATCAATCAAGAAGAAAAAGTAAGCTTTTTTTTTTTTATGAAGGCAGGCAAGGGGCCAGATAACATCGATGGACACGCATACAAAAAAAACCCAACAGAAAAGTGTAGCTCTATCTCCAAGTACAGCAAGTGATAAATTTGATAATAAACTGGAAAGCTCCAAACTAAGGAATGACAGCAAGCAGTGAGGGGTGAAAACAATTTTTCTTGTGCTGGAAAAGAACCCACCTTCTAATGCAAATGGATGAGCTGATTAACAAAGCTTGCAGAGCCTGTTGTGAAAGACGGGTGAATGGAGAGAACCCGAGGGAGACACTAAGAGCATGTAAACCAAATCAGGGAGCAGCTGACTGCATTCAGAGGGAAGAAGCTATAGGAGCACTTAGAAACACGGGAAACAAGAATATGACCTAGGCTGCACGAAGCACTAGTAAACACACTGAAGTGGAGGGCAACAGGAGGCATCTGTTCAATGTATTCTTAGACTGCAAAAGTATCAGCGGTTTTACAAATACCACCATTTATTATTATTAGTTTTTATAGTCGTGGGGGAAGCACTAGAATACTTATTTTTACTGAAGTTATACAAAACCCACACAGAAACCACACTTGTTTTTCAGTACTAAAAACCCAACTGTTGAAAGGTGAGAACAACCCTTAATTTATGGAAATCCCAAACGCAATCTCCCATGCATTAACTTTAAATCATTATGGAAACAAAGGCTGCATATTTTGTCTATTGTGGGGATACTGAAGTACTTTTTTTTCAAAAATAGTTTACTACGTCAATGAAATTGCAGATGCTTCTGTGCACTTCAGGGACTTCAAACGTTGCATCAATTATCTGAATAAGTAATGAAAAGACATTGTGAATAAAATGGTTCACCAAGCCTGGTTCACAAGTCAATTGCTTTCTGAATCCAGTAATATACTGTAATATTTGACATGTTATTTCTTTTTGCAAGAGGTTAAGAGTTTTCCGTGCCCCTGTGCTATACTTGCTGCAAACAGTCTGGGGAGAAAAAGCCTGACCAAATATAAAAGACTGCAAGAAGTACAACAACACCTTTGAATTCTCCACCATAACCCTCTTTTCACATAAGGAAGGAAAAAAAAAAAGAAAAAGTCCCTGAAACCAAAATGTTGAGGTCCAACCAAACCAGAAACATTAAAATCAACCTAGCAGACTGGGTTAGTGGTAAGCAATTTAATACTTTCAAATTCAATCTCTGACAAACTGGACTAGGGCACAGTAGAACACGAAATGTCTGTTTGTTGAGCTATCGTTTCCAGAGAGTCTCTTACTGGCACCTGGAAACAGAGCAAGCATAAGGCTGATTATCATTTCCGTAACCCCCAAGGAAAACTATCATGCAAGATGTTTGAGTAAGAGCAGTGCTGTTCGAAGGCAGCATTCATAAACAGAACAAAGACTAAACAAAAGGCTAAACAAGTACATCATAATTAACAACTACAACCAAACTTTTAATTAAGATATGTAAGAAAAATCAAGGAGAGCTAATTAAAAAAACACCAGTGTATATACTTTCTTAGAAAAATCTGAATTGGTACCGTGAAATAAACAGGCTAATTAGAAGTGACCACAATTATTTTGTCACTGTTATTGAGTTTAGTCATGATTTTTTCAGCTTGCTCTTCAGTTCTGCACTGCTCTGTTGTTTGAATGGAGGATTTTTCCACCCAATTTCTTTAAAAACTGAGCAAAAGTGAAGAAAATACCCTGGAGATTAAACTTTGTATGGCATATTTTGTCATTAGTTTTGAGACATGCTCTTTTCTGCCTAGGTCAGTATAATTCTTGCAAGGCCAGAATTATAATTATTATACTCCCCTTCTTCATCCAGAAAAAAATTCACAGTTACTACAGATGGATCCTGATACAATTGCCACATCAGTAATGCTACACTCCACATGTTTTTCTTTTATCCAGGCAGCCAGACCAGTATAAGAACATGATGCTGCTTCACACAGATTTTACTGTTAGGTATCAACTTCCCTTAAGGCCAGAAAGCCGTTACAGATAATAGGAATCTAACTGGTAATATTATGGTTTTACTTCTTTCCTCTTATATACTACCCTTTTCATGAAAATACATCCCTTCTCATTACTTTTGCCATTCTTCAAAACTGTTACCATGCTGATTTGAACAGTAACACTTAGTTAATGCTGATAGAAACAAGCAAAGAAAAATGCTGACACGACCTGGAGTTATTTAAGAACTTATTTGCTACACATCTATTTCTAGAAAATTAATAAAAAGTTGCTGACTCCCAGCTGTAAAAATCCCAAGTACACCTAGGCAAAATAAAAACGGGTGAAAAAAGGAATTCCCACCCACAATCCCAGAATGCAAATACCAAAATGATTTGCAATTAGCGACTTCTGCCTCTCCCCTACAGCTTTGGCACTATACCCAACACTCTATTGAGATACATGTTACCTCTTTCTGCTTATCAGACTGAGCAAGAACCATCTTCGAGAAAGTTGTTTCTGCAGCAACATGGAAGCAAAATTCTACTTTTAAAAATATTCTTACACTAACAGAAATTGTTGTCCTCTTAAAGCTCTGTTCTGGTGTATCACTACACATCAGCCCAAAAAGGACCCAGGAAGAGCTGGCTGCTCACCACCACATCTTCCTCATTCCACATTTCAAGTTCCTAGCAATTGCTGTCCTAACTGTAGCTTTCACACTATTATGGCTGTAGGCTGTCCCCTTTCCCCCCCCTCCACAAAACCAGGGCATCCTGAACTTGTAAAGCTGTCTTGTCTTTACTAACATCATAGCACACATCTTCCTTGAAAGTCACTAAGCTTTTAAATTTGAGGCGTTTCCTTCTGTGCACTGAGACAAAAATAAAGAGTCCTTCCCCTACATGGCTAAAAAAGTTTCAATACCCCGTTAAAACTGAGATAAAAGCATACATGCCTGTGCCAGGTGTCTCACCAGCAATGCTGAAATGGAACGCAATCTCCATTTCCTCAGACTATTCCCAGGCTCCTCTGCTGCCAAAGGTAGACAAGCACTTTCTCCCTAGTCTACATTTTTCTGTTCAATAGGTGGAATTAGGTAAAAGGCTTATTTCTGTGCAAAGCCTTCTTCTTCTGCATAGCAATAAGCCTCACATGGTAATTGATTTTTTTTAGTGTCATTTAAATTATTTTGGTATGATTTATCTTTCCTTACTTTTTCCTAAAACAGCTCAGAATATTAACAAGGAAATAAATGTAGTAATACTCTAACATCTTCAAACATTACCTAATTTAAAAATCTAATTTACTTTTCATCATTTAGGCTTCCTTACTATTTCAGATGTCACTCAGTGTGGATAGTAAAATTAGACTATCAATTTCATTTTTGCTTTGAATGTGTTGCAGGTTCTGCTTCTCAACCACTAGAACTTTCTTGTTTAAGGTTTCCAAAATTGTTCTGGAACTTTTAATTTAAAAAAAGGGGGAACTACTGCTTTGTTTTTATTAAAACAACTCTCAAGTGCTCTCCCTGGCCCCTTTTACAAGAAAAGGCCAAGTGTTGGCACAAAAATAAGCCTCAAACCTACCTATTAAGTAGTACTAAGTGGCTTTCTATTAATATAAAGAGACAATATAAAACTTACGTGGCACTAAGGGTGCCATTGTGTACAATGGCCTTCCAAACAAGTCAGTGGGAGACCTGCTTAGAACCAATAAACAAATTCAAAAAGTCATCCAATACGAGTACATCCTACTCTTGCTTTGGTGAAATTTAAAAGATGATTTATCACTGAAGGCAGCCTTACTGCCTTAAGGCCTCCACAACCAGTGTGAGCTTTATTCAAGGCCTGCCATCACACTTGAAAAGAACTCCAGCAAAACATTTAGGGAAGTAATATATTAACATACGTGTTCACTGACAGAACTTACTTTAGCAACAGAGTATTTTATATGGAGTAACAAATGAACAGAAGCCTCAACCACATCCAAGCTAACCTTTTAATATCTGGGAAATACCTCACACCATTCAGCCCGCTGCAGGAAAAAACGCTACCAGCACAAAACCAGCGCCAACTTCCAGAGTAAGTATTAGGTAATTAAAACTACACAAGTCATGGGTAAAGACTTTAATTAAAGACACCCTAACTGTGCTAATCACTGTAAACTGGGTTGAGCCTGGAAGCTGTAGATACATCACCAGGTGCACAGGTACGGGGAGAAGGCGTCGGCAGGGGCACAGGTACAGAAGGGAGGAGATGCCACACAGGGGCACAGGTACAGAAGGGAGGAGATGTCACGGCAGGGGCGCAGGTAAAGAAGGGAGGAGATGTCACGGCAGGGGCGCAGGTACAGAAGGGAGGAGATGCCACGGCAGGGGCGCAGGTACAGAAGGGAGGAGATGCCACGGCAGGGGCGCAGGTACAGAAGGGAGGCCAAGGCACTCCCAGGGTCTCCATCCCGGCGCATCTCGCCGGGCCAACCCGGGTCTCGCAGGCGCGATGCGCCCTCGGCCGCCGCCACCCCGCAAAGCTCCGGTGGACACGTTTTCCTTCTAAAAACGCAAGTTTAGGAACCACCACGCAAAAGTAACTTTTTTTCTTGTAAAAAAAAAACCCCAAACCAACAACGAAACAAAACAGGAACGCAGGCAGGCCACCCAAACCGCTCCGCGCGCGGCCCCGCTCCTGGCGGCGCTCGACGCGCCGAGCGCGGATTCTCCGCCCGAAGCGGGGGACGCGCGGTGTGCGCGTGTTCCCCCCGCCCCGCCGCCTTCCCCGCCGCGCCGCGGCAGCGCTCACCGACGGCCCAGAGGCAGAAGGCGGGAGGAGGCACCCGCGCTGCCCGCCGCTCTCCCCGTGGCCGTGGCCGTGGCCGTTCCTCCCCCCCCGGTCACTCCCCCCCCGCCGCCCCGCGGGGTGCGGGTTCCTCACCGCGTCCCGCTCGCGCATCTTCCGCCGGGGGGGGGGAAAGGGGGGGGAGCGCCGGCCACGAGGAACGGCTGCGCGCGCCGCGGGCACGTGGCGGCGGCGGCGGCGGCGGCTACGGGGTCTCCCGCGCGGCGGCCGCGGGGCGGCGTGAGGCGGTCCCGCCGCCATGGTGCAGCTCGAGTGGCCGCGGGAGGAGGGCCGGGGACGGGGCCGCTTGTGGCGAACGGGGCCGCTTGTGGCGAACGGGGCCGAGTGCGGGAGAGGCACCGCTGTGGGTCGGGGGGGTGGGGAGCGCCGCGGGAACGTACCCAGAGGGTCCCCGCAGCCGCGCTCCCTCACGGGTGCCTCCCGATGTTGGAACAGAAACTGGGAGGTGCTTCCCCCTGCCCGTGACCCTCTCCCTTGGTAAAGATGTACGAAGGAGGGTTTTGAGTAGGTTAAAAAGCCTCCTTTTTTTTTTTTTTTTTCCGATCGGTGCTCAAGGAAAGGATAAGATCATGTGACACAAATGTATGATCGTGCGCCACAAATAGAACGTTGTGGGAAGCTTTCCCTTAGACATAAGCTTTGTCCTATATTTTTTCAAACAGTTTATTTCCTCGCTGTGTAGGTCATCCTTAGCATTAGGCTAAATTTAGCTGCAGATGCACCAACAGTGAAGACAGACACCGAGGGAGCTGAGTTAGACCCACAGTCTCAGCTGTGGCCTGGCCAGGAACGTGGATGCAAAATTACTTATATTTTCACTGATTTTTTTTTTTTTTAGGGAGCTTGGTGAAAAGTAACAGACATTCAGACATATAAATAAAATACCTTGAGTCTAGAAAATGAGAAGTTTAGAGAATGGCCTGCCTGGTTTACTCTAGTGCTGCAAGCTTGCATTAATTTCAAGGGTATTTCTAACACAAAGTGAGGAAAGACTGAACATCTCGGGCCTTTTGAAGATCTGTACCTGGAACTTCAAAACAGGGTCCAATCTCTGCTTCCAGTAAGGACGGGAGAATTTGTACTTGTTTATGCACTTTGATTTTCAGTTCTTTGTGTATAAATTTAGCTGTGGGTGGAGTATCCTGAGCCAGATTTCTTCCTATATGCTATACATACAGGATGACAGAGAGACATACATGATTCTGTGTTAGATTGACAAGGAATTGCATTTCCCAGCAAATGCTGGATCAGAGCCATCTGTTTCAGAAATTAGCATAGCGGCAATTTGTTTGTTTGGCTTCATCTGTCTATTAGTTTGGTCCAAATCCTCTTGTTTTAGAGACAAACTATCACGTAGGGAAAGGACCCGTGATCTGCTCTGTGCAGGCATCCCCTAAAATACATAAATTATCCTAAAAAAAGGAGATGTGAAATGTCATTGTCAGAAATCCAGACAAAGCAAAAGGGAGATTATTTTTTTTCCCAGTAAGCAAATTTGACTTTCTCGCTGTACTCTGTCTTACATTAAAAATCGTCTGCTGCTAAACAGTGTACTGGTCTCAGAATGCTTCTCTCCAACCCAAAGTAGTGTTGCTGTACTTGTAGGTGCACTGAATCTTTCCCTTCTGTGTACTTTGACACAATGATGGAAATCCTTCCTGAATTAAAGCCTCCACAACTTTCTTTTGAAGAGGTATTGATATTCTTAAAATCTGAGAAGTCCAGCTGCAAACAACAGTCAGGAAAAGGGCATCAGTCCATTAAATGATAAGGTATTACCCCGTTAGACAACAGCTTTTCTAAAAGCAGTTCGCTTTGAGTTCTATACCTAAAGAAAATGACATCTCTTACATAGCTTTTTTTATTTACTGCATGCCAAATCTGCACTATTCAATAGTTTAGTTATTTGCCTAAATTTTTTAGGTCTTTGGGGGGAAAAAAATAAAAATTCTACTTAATACTCCAAAAACTTGCATCTACCATTTTACAGTTCCTACTGGATCTGGTTACAGTGCAAATATTTCTCCATAGACGTACCGAAAGGTCTGCACTGTTGTACAACTAATGATCGCTCTGTGGCATTTGCTTGATGATACAAGTTTCAGATGATATTCCTAACTGCTCTTTAAAAATATAACCAAAAATAGTTATAAGAAAGTCTTTTGTACCCTTGAGAAGTGTAAAGCCCAATACAGTTATTCTGCAAAGAGAATTCTAGGTAGACCTGCTCAGGAGGAACTGTCAATGTTTCTTACAGCTCATTACTGCTAATGCACAATTTAGAGATGTACTGCACAAAATAAAAGATTTGCTTAATTTTCATGGTACTTCCTAGTCACATGGCAAAACCACCAACAAAAACTCCTTCTAAAATAAGAACTTACGTTTCTCCTTCAGACAAACGAGTCCTATGTTGTAGGCAATGAAAGTGATGAGAAGTCTCAACTCAGAGGATGTGAGTGCTCATTGTACACATGCACTGGAAATCACCTGTGGTGCTTTGTGTGCATCTGTCTATACCTGAGCATCTCACTCACGTTACTCCTCCCACGCTCCGCCCCGTTGCTTTGTCTGATCCCAACAACCAACAGTGGGATCTGCTGGAGTTTGGAAACCTGGGCTGAATGGAGGGGGAGTTGCCAGTGAGAAGAGGCTTTCCCAGGTCACTGCTGAAACCGTAACACCTAAGGCAGGGCTGTGCTCTCGCTGCCTGATGATGAAACAGCGGGACCAGCTAAAGTCAGACGGTGACAACATCTGGTGGCTTCGCTGTGCTGTCAGAGCTCGGTGATGAAATTGCCCGTTCAGAAGATGCATTTTGAATCAATACCTGGGTAATGCGCACCACGGTGTTTAGAACAAATAGCAAATGTTGTCAGAAGTAACTAGTTCTGTATTTTAAGCAATGGAAAGAGCATGTAAGTGCTTCTCTAGGGTAAGTGTAGAAAGCCATTACAAAGCTTATCTTTGCAAGTGACCTATAAAAGCTATAAACACATCAAAGGCTTTCAGGACATCAGATACAAACTTTAATTCTTCCCCCAGTCAAAAACTCCCATGAAGCCACTGTCCCTAGATCACGACTCCAGGTATGCTCAGTAATGCTAATGGAACTCACACTTACATGGGCAGCTTCATTCACAAACTGTAACTTAATTCAGGTTACAATTTATTAAGCGGTGATTTCTTGTAGTGATTTTTTCTCTAAATTGCTGGATATAAGGCAACACAATTTTTTAAGAATAGAGTTTCTTGTAGGTTTTATTATTACAGAAAAAAAACCACATTAAAATGTAGCTGAAATGCTTCTGCTTCAAGGCAGCAGCTTTTTGTTTACAGCTGGCAGGTTGAGAGGTTGTATTTGTGTCATAAGTAGAGGTGGGTGAAATTTCTTCCAGGTAAAGAGTCTAGACTTTCATAGCAATCTGAGATTTTAGCAGCAGGTTTTTTTATATTTTTGTCCAGCTCTAAGCATAATGCATTTAGTCAATCACAACACTGTGAATTTAGTGAATGTGACTTTTTGATTTTTTTAAAATACTATGAAAAGATGTCCTTTACTGTAAATACTTAACGAGTCATCCCGATATCATACGGTACCAAATGCAGAGGGGATGAAAATGCCAGTGGATCCCGCTGAATGATTTAGCCTTAAGGCTCCTGCAGGTTTTATTCCAATTCAGAATAGTAGGAGTGGGAAGGAGGAGATAAATAAAACATTTGTTTCAGAAAGTAGGTGACTTTGACAGAACACTGATGGAAACCATGAAGCCTCACAGATCAGAAGAATATTGTTAAGAAGAGAGGCTGGTGAACACTCAACACCAGCCCCCGAGTGGTGCTGATCAGTGCAGTGCTGCTTTGCTTTTAACTATTATTGCACCTTCTCTACAGTTCTACAGAATTCAGTCAGTGACTCCCACTGATGTATCACAGTCACTCAAACATGTTTTTTTATCCAACACCACTCAGTGGATATTTTGGTAAAGGCCTAATCTCATTTGGATTTATTACGATTTATCTTGGATTAAGCTTTTATCTGCTAAGGATTACGACCCATACTATGAGGTACTGATGAGTGATCCGAGTTCAGGAATGTCTGAGCACATTAGAATGAACCAGCAATATTATTTTTTGACACAGTCTTCACACATTATCTCTTTTCGGTCAGCTTCGCAACATTCATACAGAGAAGTATCTAATTTTCATTTAATATGGACAGTAACCTGGAAAGCTCTTAACATCCAGTAAGAGAAAGCTGCATTTAATTAGGAGCAGCTTAAAAGATCAGGCCTCAAAGCCACATGACTTCATATTCGCTCTGCCTTGCACTCTCAGTATAACATTGATTTTTTTTTTAAAATATGAATTTAAATATATTTTCTTTTTGAAATGTATTTTGGTGAGTCTCTCACTGCTATCCCAACTTTCTGCTTCTTCTAATTTGCACAGCCAGGAGCTAAAACAGCTATAAAGAAGAAGAATACATTATTCGTCTATTACCTTTCTGGATTTTTAAGATATATTTCCTGTTTGAATAGGTTTAAACTGCTTCCTCTATTGATATACACGGTACTGCACCTCAGGAACAGTGTTGGATTTCTCATGAGATTAAAAGAAATTGGTCTTGGGCTTCAGTTCATGGCAAAGCCACCAATGCATGCTCTAGTTGCCCCCAAACAGGCTCCTGAGTATTTTCATGCTTCATCATTTGGTATATTTATCACAGAAATTCCATTTTATGCTGCTTTAATTGCACAAATTTGGAGAATTCCAGTGGCCACTTTAATTTTGTATGTTTGTAAGTTTTCCTTGCAGTTTGGATTTTGTCTTCATGATGATACTACACAAAGAAGGTTTAAATACTTTCAGTCTTTCATAATGCTGGAAATAAGGCCTTGGCTATGAAACTGCACAATTTAATGTGTTTAACCACTCTTACTAAAGGAATTAGAGAGAGAATATATGGTTCATTTCCAGTATACAATTCTACTTTTTGCTAAATGCCCTCACAATTACAATGTGCAATCCTATAACAAATGACTACACTGCAGTGTTACTGTTCATTTTGAGGATTGCCTGCAATGTCTTACTTGCTAACCAGGGAGTTTGCAGTACAAATGTAACTGTGAGGAGATGAAACCTAAGGTGGTAAGGGACACTAGTTCCAGTATGTCTGACTTCACTAAATGGAGTAATGTAATTAAATTTTGGTTTTCAGGCGAACAGTTCAAAATTCAATTTCTTTAAGGTGTTGGGATACAGCATGCCTTGTTACCAATTTGCATCTTACCCAACTAATGTTCAGAGTTATGGACACAGCGATGTGTGTGAAACTGTAGCTCATATTTCAGTTACACAGGGAAAAGATTCAGCTGATGAAAAATTAGACAAAGAGTGAGAAATGGATGAGCATAGAAAAAAATTGATCTACCATAACTAAAAACATTGATAAATAAGCTGTAAGGAGACATTAAAAAAATAAAATTATTTGTCAGTACCTTTTTTGAAAAAATATCAAAAAGAAAATCGTCTGGCTTCAGAGGAGAAAGGTTCTGTAAGCCAGATTCTTTACCCCCTTTCGTATAAGTATGTTTGCAAGGAGAGACAAATAGTGAGTGAAGGGTATTTTCTGGTAATGGGATACATTAAGGTTGCCATGGAATTTGGGATCAGCATGCACATGATATTGATCTTAAACCTGCTTCTGAGCTACAACGATGAGAAGGACTTGTTAATTTACTTATTTTTGATATCAGCCCAGAACTACCCATGTATAGGGACAACCTTAGGGATAGGATGGATGGCAAAGTCTAACTTCGAAAAGACTCTTACTGGGAGTCATGGAATCATTCAGTTGGAAGGGACATTAGGAGATTTTCTAGGGCAAACTCCTGCTTACATCGGGGTCAACACTGAAATCACGTCAGTTTGTTTAGGGCTTGATGCAATGAAGTTTTGAAAACCTGCAAGGATCGAGATTCCCCACCCTCTCTGAGCAATGTGTTTCAGTGCTTAAATATCCCAAAGAATAAAACGGAATAAAAAAGTTATGCTCTGTGTTCTGCAGACCACTGATAAAGATATTCCATGGTGTAGGTCTAAGGGTGAAATCCCAAGGGATGCCACTGGTAACAGCTGTCAAGGTGTAGTGTGACTTTGTAGCCCCTTGGGCCTGTCAAGGTAGATCATCCATTCAGCAGTCGGCCCATCCACACTATAACATTCCAATTTGGATACAAGTGTGCTGTGGGAGACCGTGCTGAAATCCTTCCTGAAGTCAAGGTAAGTGACATCTACGGCTCTCCCTTTGTCTGCACATCTTGCCATTTCATCACAGAAGGTCATTAGGCTTGCTCCAGTGTGGCAAACCTTGGAAATTCATGCTGGATACTGCTTCTCATCACCTTTCTTTCTTCTTCAGGAATGGCTCCTGCAGACTTGCACTGTTATTGTCCCAGAGGACAAGCAGTGGTTCCATGGATCATCATTCTTGCCTTTCTTTAGCATTATGGGCTTTTGGATAGATTTAAGTGTGAAATCAGCCTTTCACTTCACAGTTAAGAGATTTGACATAGTCCATAGCGATATACTCCCTACAAACTGGGACTAAAAAGTCTGTAAACAGTTATTGATTTCCACATGCTACTGGGGAAATTTTGCAAGATCAGTGACAGCTGGGAAATCGCTGGCATTTTAAAATTATAGATCACTGATTCACTTTTTTGGCATTTACAGCATTGCATTATGGCAATGAACATGCAAGATGTGTACAAAAAAAATCTAAATGCTTTTAGCATTTTAGTATTTTTTTGTTTGAACGGTATTACAGATGAAAATTTCTTGATACAATTCAAAATAATGGGCTTGTTTATTAAAGATATCTACCCATTAAGATGAAGTTAGGATGAGGAAAATGCTTGTTTGTGTGAAAATAATATCTGCTTTTTCAACAACAGCATCTCCTGAGGTTTCTTTGATTCATATCTGATTACTTTAATGACTAAACCAGGTTTTAACTCCTGTTAACACTGCAGAATACAGAGAATTATAGAAGAGTAAAAAGTATTTTACCCTCCCAAGTCATTGTCAACACAACTCTCGGGTACATTTCATTCTGGAATTATTTGCAGGGGAGGGGATTGGTTTCAAGTCATTGTCCCAGGTAGAGATTGCAGGAGCCTCTGTCAGCCGTTGAGCTCTGCCTACAGAAGGGCACAGGTGCGTGAAAGGAAAAGATGTGTTTGCCAAATCACTTCTTTGCTGGAAAATTAAAAATGTGAGATAAACCTGAGTTTGTTCTGTGCTGCCTGGGGCAGGAAGGACTTCATATTGTTAACACAGTGATTCCTCTGGCTGATGAAGGATCTGCTCTGACGCATTCTGAAGGATGTTGCATATGCCTTGGCTGGGAAAATGATGTTTTCTTTGTACTGGTCGAGGATAGAAAAGAAGGGGAAATGGTGGGAGTGGTGACTCGGGTGATCTTTAGAGAAAAAAAATAATGCAAATTCGAATTGAAGATGAGCTCTGTATACTTCCAGGTTTGAAAATAATCAGCAGTCACAGAGTTCATAATCTACTGTCTCAGATTCTTGCACTGCAAAAATACACATTTTAAAATAGAATAAAAATTTGGCTAATGAGATTAGTTGGCTAATAATGTTTTAATGCATAAAGTATGTCACAGAAAATATTGTTCAGTTGGAATCCGAAAAGAAAAACAGCAAATAATAAACTGATTTGAGCTAAGAACTTTGAATACAGACTTAATTGTTCAAGACGTGACTGATTTTATTTTATTTCCATGACAGCATCATTTCATCCACAGCCTGTCATCATATGAGGCCAGTGAGGTATGTATTTTGCCTTCTCAGCTTCTTTTGGGGAATGATTTGTGATTAGGAGTACGGAGACTATTTCAAATGTCTCTTAAAATCTGTGGTATTGCAAACAACGGATATAAAATGAGATTCACACACATAGCTTTGCTGGTGGCCAAGAACTGCGTTGCAATATGCCGGAAATCCAAACATCCTCCTACTCCCAGAGCCTTGCTGACAGATCTACAACAACTTCTTTCTCTTGAAAAAGCTACTTACAGAATCAGAGAGAAGCCTGATAATTCTGAGAAACCAATGTAATCTATAAAATGGAAGGTTAAAGATTTCTCATCATTAAGAAAATGACATTTCTTTCTGAAAATTTTACTGTTTCAAGTAACATCTAAATCCCCCAAAAAAACAGAGAGGGAAAAATCTTGCCATCCCTGAAAAAGCAACAACAGCAAACCCTTAGGATTAGTGTCATTGTTTTCTTGTACAGGCTTTTAGACCTACAGGTCATTGGGCTCCTGTGTAAGTAGAGGGTGCGCATCGATGGAACTTGATACAGAAATAGAACCTCAGCTCAGCAGATCCTCCTTTCTCGAAAAACCAATTAAAAAGGCAAACACGAGGGAATAGAAAAACAAGTAACTTTTACAGGGATGTATATTTTCAACAGAGCATATTTTGCAAGAAGGGCTGTATTAGATGCTACATATTTTAATTAGCTGTTTAGAAAATCAGGTTGACAATGTCCTTTAATTAGCAGACATTGACTTATTCCATGTGTATTATGGCACAGTGAATCTTATTAAGATAAATGTTTCTCTCTGAAGATATGAAAAAAATCCACCATCATTTGTTTGCTTACCAGATTGCTCACCATCAATACGGCTGCTATTAAAATGATGAATTTTAGTCACATATTTAATTAGCTAATAGCTGATCTCACTGTAGGGTCTTGATCCTCCTTACATGTATTCTTTCATCCTGAAAAAGTCTTTGGTTGTATCTTGGTTTTGAAGTTTTTGTTTGAAATTGTCCTTGCTACTTTCAAATCTATAATGCAATAAATTAAATTATTAAAAGTAAAAATTATTGTGAAAACATTTAAGGTTTTGAGTATAGTTTTGTACCTACTGCTCATTTAAATATATTGCTAGAGGCTATGAATTTAAAAAAACAATTACAAGTTTTTAAAGTCAGTTTTTCCACTTGCTGTGGGTATTTGGTTTGTGAGAAAATTATATGCACTTTAAAGGCCTATAAATCGGCTTAAGATTTCAGTGCATTTGTCTATCACTGCTTGGCCTGCAGTCTTCTCACAGAAATCAGGTTTTTTGATGGCCACATCTGCAAAGTGCAGCAAATGCACTGTAGTCATGATAACTATTAAAAAAAGGAAATGTCTTCAAACTGTTCCCGTGAGAGACAGAAAGCTCTTGTGGGCATCACTGGTTTGGAAGAGGACTTCTTGGGACAGTCTCTATTTTAGTTGTTCATTGTATGTGACAAATGGTGGTGGGTGCTTCACTGCCACAGATCATGTCAGTGCCTAGGATGGCATTCAGGGGAAAACATCCCTCTCTTTGCGTGTGACCTTCTTCGTCACATGGGTTAGTGTTAGGTAGTCATGCAAGGAGCAGGGAGTTGGACTCCATGATCCTCGGGGGTACCTTCCAGCTTGAGATACTCATGATTCTACATGACCAGCCTCTAAACCTCTCATTTTCCTTCCAGTTAGCAGAGGTATATTATTCCATCAGTACAAAGAAGATAAGCAAGAAGGAAGTTAATAAAGTGGAATTTTCTTTGTTACAGAGACTGTCTGTGAAGGGATTGTAACGGCAGGTATAGTTCTGCCAAGCAGAAGTGATGCTGGAGACGCTGCAGAAGGTGGAGGCTTTCCTGTGATTAACCTGGAGGCAATCTGGAGGGGTTAGGTAAAGCCAGGCTGCAGCCATTGCAAAAGGATCGTCTGGAAAAGATCTGCAAGATGGATTTGTCACTGAATTTGTAGCTACATGGATATGTGTGTACCTGTCATTGAATTTCCATTAGTTCAACCACATATATATATATATTTATATATATCACTATTAGTTGTACATAGGCTTGCTTTAAAAGGACATTTTGAAATAATATATGGTTAATGATATGAGTTCCTAAGAAACTGCTACAGGGCAGATGGCTCAAAGCTGAGAGAATTTGTTCAGTGAAACCAAAGGGCATGAGGGTGCCTGGAGCATCGTGGTGATGGGCAAATAACGTACCACCAGATAGGGGAAATATCCATCAGGCTTGTCCTGCTGCTGCCCATTTCCTAACAAACGCTGAACAGCAATCGAGCTTCAATCGCTATCGAAAACTGGCTGTGTTACTTAAAGTATTCTCTTGACCTCTGGAGCACGTTATTACAAAAAGAAGGGCATAATTGACTTATTGAATACACAATTATTTGTTCTTGCTGTTGTCCCATAACAGCATGGATTATAAACCTTATGTCCTAGTCAGGCAGGCAAAACTCTGTTACCTTAGTCCTGCTGTTTAATTAGCGTTTACAATTGGATATTGTTTATATACTAATAAATGTTGCCTGAGTGAAGATGTCCCCTTAACCAATTATACCAGATGTTTCTCTGTGAAGGTCCTAATTAAACAGCATCTCTTCTTGGGTTTGCTTTAATCCTGCCTCTTGTGTGGATCTCTGTCAGAGTGTCACGCTACATTGGGACACTTTACCCACATTTCTGTCACTTTCAGGTTCACTGGTGGTTGCAGCTGCTCCTGTTAAAAGTTCTTGCTTACTGTATGGGAAGAAGGTTCTGATGGATAACCTGGAGAGTTCGGAATCCAAATATGTTCCTTGTTCTGTAGCGGGATTCTCAAGTGATTGCTAAGTGACATATGACCCCGTCAGGGTGGTATAACTTCAGGTGGCTGATGGGGTCACTGTTCTAGTGTCCAAATCTGCAGTTTCCAGCCCAGAATTTTCAGCAAAAGGGGAATTTACTTGGAAGCCCTCCTCTGTAGACACTGTCAAGTTGCAGATCCTGTGCCTGGTTTGTGCGCAGCTCTGCACCCCATTACAGTTTTGGCAATTTCAGTAATGGTCAAGGATAGCTGTCCTGTACAGTGCTGTGCCCACTCCTTAGTCAGACCCTCAGTATACTTGAGCTTCCCTTCTCCTGTATAATGGTCTATTACTTTCTGGCAGTTAAGATTTTGAGAGCTTTTCTATTTCAGGTGCTTGTTCTAAGAGCTGATTCCGAAGTTTCCAGCACTTTTGTGTGTGCTTATAATATGAAAAGGAAATCAGCTTCCTTTCTCTGGTACAGCACCCGCCATCCTAAGTGAGTCAACGAGTTCCTAAATGTAGTATTTCAATGCCACGTGAAAAAGTAAGGAGTGGGAGATGTTTTCGTGGGAACACTGTCTCACTGCCAATCCTTATGGGTCAGAGGATTAGGAATACAGTAGCCCATCTGTGCTTCACCGAATATCTTCATTTAGAAGATAAGAATGGTATGTAACTACATTTTTTACTGTGTACTTCTTTCATCCAAACTTCAAGTGGCTCTAATTTCATATTAATGTCTTAATTTTTAAATTGTCCTTGATTTTAAGATGGATTAGTTAGTAATTACATCAAATTATTTCTGCAGATTCTGATCCAATATATACCCATTCACTTCCTTAAGATATTAATTTAAAGGATTTTTCTTTCATCTGTAGGGCCACTAACTCTTGCAGAGAGTGGCAGAAAGTTTGCAGACTGTGAGGGTCACTGAAGCTATAGAATGCAGAAGATGTTATGAACACAAACTTTAAAAAGTTAATGTAATTTTTTCTACAGACTCTTTAAGTTCAAGTTTAGGGACAGATAATTGTGTGCGATTATATCTTACTGAATATTCACTTCTCAGCATTGCTATTACATCAAGGGAAACAATTTTGGTAATCATGGTGTTCAGGAGTATCTGGACTTTGATATTACTTGGACAAAATAGAGAAGGAAAAGATGCCGTGTGTTTCCTGACTTCAAACACATAAGGTAGTGATTTTAAAATGTTACAGTGAATGTGGTCTTGGTGTACTGCTTCTCTGATGCCTCTAAAGCCCGGTCTCTGCCCATCTCATGATGGTCAAGCTGGAGTTTGTATGTGGAGCACTATCCCCTGATCATCTTTTAGACCATCATCGGATACAACATTGTCCTTTTTCTTTTGAGTTCTCATTATTTTGCCTCAGCAGACAGTATTTAGGACTAGATTCCCCAAACACTATTTCTTGCACACTTGAGGGAAGGTGGTTGGCCTTGGTAGGTCCCATATTTTGCTTTACTCTATACCGTGGATTCCACAGAAAATGGCTCTAATGTTATCCCTTCCTTAAGCTGATGGAGTGCTGCTATGGCGTTGAGTTTTCCCTGTTGTATGGTCATTATTAAAGGCAAATGTCAATAACATTTTGCACTAAAAGGACTTGATTTGGTGGCACTGCAGGGCTTATGGAATAACTGGCAAGCCAGGAATGTTCCTGCAACAAGTGCAGTGCAAAACTGAAAGGCGAAAGGTGAACCAGGCTGACAGTCCTAAACCATCAAGTGCATTGAACTCAACCCTCGCATGAACTACCCAAGGCAATCTACCTGCAGCCTCTGAGCTCATTCCTTGGATTTTTAAAAGGAATAAACCCATCATTGTTGATCCATGTGGCTGACATTGGCATAGATCTCCTCCACTCCTATCTGAGCACTGGTAGGACTTGTATATAATAGGAGCAAAAGAGAGTTCCTTGCCACTTAGTGTGAGAAAAAAATGCTGGGGAAGACAAGTGCATATTAGGGTGAGCCAACTGTTTACCATGATCTGCTAACAAATGTGATAACTAAAAATGGCCTTTCTGCACTGGGATTTCATCGTGTATTAGTTGCCATGTGTTAGCTAACATAAGCTTATTGCAGTCTAAAGTAAATTCCTGCCATTTCAGTTTACCTCCTCTCTCCCAGCTGCTACATGTACTGATTGTCTCTCAGTGATTTGCTGCTCCTTTTTGCGCACCACTGGTACCTTGAGAAATTGTAATTAATAAGAAATCATGAATTTGTTTTAAAAGTTTGGAAATTAACATGGTTCCTAAACCAATTTGCATCCTTTCCTTTAAAGAATTAAATTTCAGTTGAGGGCCAAATAATCAGCTTCAAGACAGCAAAAATTGTTCAGTTAATCTGAAATCAAGTTCTGATTGTGCCTCTCTCGTTTTTCCAGATGTTCACTGTCTGCATTAAAAGAATTTTATCAGAGTGAATGCTGAAAAGGATTAAAGGATAGCAGAGAACTGTAGATTTTATAGATTGCTAAAATACAATGCATAAAATGTGTCTGTATATATAAACACAGGACTGAGTCTGGAAAACGTCCATAATAATATTGGAAATATTAATGAAAAACTAATACTTAGATATTAAATATTTCCCAATAAAGATATTAAAACATCAAACAAGCATATAATTTAATTTCTAAGTATAGGTGTAGTAATCTCTGCCACCAGGAGTGGATCAGGATCATGAAGAACCCTTGGGAGTCCCTGCAAAGTAACAGAGCCTGTTTAGCAGCTACACAGTTAGAAACCACTGGAAAGTGCTTTCGCCACTGAGGGATTCCAGGGAATTGCAGGGTTCCAGTGTAGAGGAATTCTTTTGGCCCCTTCTACCTGCCTCTGAGTGGCTGAGAATTCTAGCTTAGCATTATACTTCATGTTTGAAATTCTAAACTGTCTTGATCCACATGCTCAAATCCCAGGAGAACTGACTTAGCCCTTCACCTTTCCCAGGTAAAGTGCACTTTTATCACACACATGTGTACACCTTTCTGATGGGAACTTAAAAATGAAGGTTATTTCCTGAAAAGAATTTAGAAGTTTCACTTTGTAATAGCAAGGGTTTACCTGTGCCCTTGGATAACAATTCTTTTCCCATTCTGACCCTGGGTGGCTGCCACTGACCTTCCTTTCCTTTCCCAGTCAGAGGCAGGGCAGAAGTGCTTGCTGGCAAGGAAAGCCTCCTCAGCTCTGCCTGGCTTAGAGGTGCAGTGGAAGAGCGAGGGTGTGTGTCTGAGAAAGCCCTGCACACTGGCAATCCCCTGCTTTTACAAGCCCAGAAGAGGCTGTGGAAGAGTGGAAAAGCAAAGTAGCATTCCAAATCCCGGAGTTGCAGGTCGTTCACCTCCCGTACAGTACAGTTGTCATTTACAGGCTGGCTTCCTTGGGGCTGGTGGTTTCTTTGTGTATTTACACAATATTGATGCACATCTGCGAGGACAAACTGGTAGGAACAAACTGTTCAAAATATCTATAAAATGTAAAATTAAAAAAAAATATTTTCAGGTGTGAAATGAGATGATGTTTCGCCTGCGTGGGCACGAATTGATCCAAGTTTTGTGATGACGGTGTCTCTGGTTTCATATCAGTTATCTCAGCATAACTTTTAGATTATTTCTGAAATCATGCACAGAATGAGGGGAGATACAGTTTGACCTTTTCAGACTTGCTGCATTTTAATTTTTCCTATGCTTAGAAATAACACAGAAAAAACCCCAAGAGGTAATATTATTTTTGTATAAACCTCTGTAGTTATCCTAGGCATGTTCAGAATACATTAAAGATACTGTCCTGCAACAAAAAAATTACAATGTGCTTTTAGATATTACAAAACTAATGAGAGCAATAAATGCTGGGAGAACGAGTGGAGCAAGGTTACAATAATAAGATTATAGCATTCCTCCACTATGTGTGCATGGCTGAAAATTCACTTCAATTTTGCTACCTCAGTCTGGGCTTTGGTTTTTCATTTTAGCTTTTTTTTTCTTTATCAGATTTAATTGTCTGTCTGAGTCCACCAGACCATAACATCCTGGCTAAAAACTCTGACCAGACTTTTGATTTTCTCTCTCTGTTTTTTTTTTCTTTCTTCTTTTTAGTTTTCTTAGTTTTAATTTGGACTGTACCTGCCCTGCTTGCACTGCCTGTAGCAGAACCATTGTCATGGTCTTTTCTCTGACAGGAGTCACAGTTGAAGCACCGATAGAATATCCACTTGAATGCTTGCACGACTTTTTTCTACACAGGGAACATGATACCAAAAAAAAGTAATTACATGATTTCTACACAATTTTAAAACTGTGTAGAAATTGCACAACTGCATTTTTAAATCCCCACTTTGTAGACCCCCACCATACACCATGCGTGTGATGTGTGAAAGGCATGAAAAACGTGTGCTAATGCTCTATCTTCTCATTCGCATCCAGCCTTAACAGTCACTTAAAAACGATTTGTGAAAAATCAATAATGTACCTTACTGTCTTTTTTTGGTAGTGTATAAAAAAGGGTGGGTTTTTGCCAATTTTTTAAACACTCTGAAAATATCAAGATTGTAAAATTGGATTTTTATTGATTTTCTTGGGAGATCTTTGAGGTTTCGACAGACATGTATTGACAGCAGCCACCTCTAGCTGAATCAGAAGTATTGAATGTGTAACAGAAATCATTCGATCTTCAACATATTTGAATTATCCTCATGTTAAAACAAAAGTGATCAGAAATCTTTTTTCCTTTCAAGTCTTTGCTCTTGCACTGTTATGCTTTCTTATGTCCTTTAATCACCACAGCCTTGCAGGCTGCAAACGAAAGATAAACAAACAATGGAATATCTAATGTTTCAAATACAAGCACAGATAAAAAAAGTAAAACATATTCCTTAAGTCCTTAGAGACTGTAAAAAAAATAGAAAAATGGCACAAATCCGTATTTAGAAAAATAATTTCTTTCTCAGTATTTGTAATGAAGGGAGTTGTCAGTCACATTAATTTTTATGTAAATTCATCTAAGCTGATGAATCATAACTGAAATATTGTCTAAGCTTCCTGGTTTTGGCCAGCATTTCCATTTTTACTTCCATTGCCTCAATTTATTTTTGTTTGTTTATACAATGAGTTTTAAGGGTCCGTTCCAGGACCCATAACTAACACAGCCCTGCTTCAAGTCTCTGTCAGTCCCACACAGGCAGCGGATCCCGACACATGAGAGTAAGACAAGAACAGTCTCCATGACAGACAGTCATCTTGGCACACAGCTGACGATTCATTATCATTCCTTCAGTAGACAGCACAGCATAGGAGATTTTTAGGGAGGGATTTGAAGGAGGAAAATTAGGTGAGTGGGAGTGAGAAGCAGCAGCGAGGGAAAGCATGAAGGTGCCGGTTTGAAAATGTAACAAGTAGAGAGTTATTACTGAATGAAATGTGTGGGGGGAAGCCGTTGGTTTCTCCATAGGCTATTAAAAGATGATGGGGTGGGAATAAGCTGCAAAGAGCCACAGAAGTGGAGCAGTTTTTGCTTGCCAAGATGCGGAAGGAGGCGGGGGGACCCGCTGGAACAGGGAATAGGGCTGAAACAGCGAATGTGAGGATAACCGGGGCAGCAGTGTTTTGCAGCAGTGTTTTGCAACAGTGTTCGGTTGTTCTTTGTTGGTGTGTGATGTCCAAAATCAGACTGTTCGCTTTGGAAGGGCAAAGGCCAAAGATGTCTTTGTACTAAAGAGCACCTCAACATGTTCTCAGGTGCTCTAAAAAAACGCAAATAAAAATAAGCAACTGCCTCTCCTAAAAACCATTTCCTTCTTCAGCCCTGATTCAAGTTACGCCATTCGGTTATCTTTCTATTTCCAAAAGAACTTTCTATATGAACTTTCCAGTTCTCTCTTGTCAAATTATCTTACTGTTTTTGGAAAGACTGCATATCATCTATATTTAACAGCACTTCTGCTTGGTGAGGTGACTATAACATAGCATTAAACTCAGACTAAAAAAAATGAGTGTGGCATTTCTAGGTTTTTCAAGTGTGTTAACTCAGAAGAGATAATTTGACTGGAGAAAGTTCTTTTCCCCAAATGTCTTTGATTTCACTAGACCTTCTTGCAGGTATTTGAGTTGAGTTAATCGACTGGCAATTAGATGCAAAAGGCCTTCGGATTAGTATTTGTGGTCACCATAGAAGCGTCTCAGAGAAATGTGAATAAAGAGGTCCTCTGAAACACTGCTATGGAAGGTCTCTCCACAGGCACTGAATTCTTAGAAATTTGCAGATGAAAAATGCTATATGAGTATTAATAGATAAGAATGAAATATGGATGAGGGGACACTAAAGCTGGAATAGCAAGTAGAACAAAGAGAATAAGGGGACATGGGGACATGATAAGAAACCAGACTAGAGCTGCAAACTTGGACAGAACTCTTTAAGATCTAAAAAGGAAAAAAGAAAAATCAGATAAAGGAATGAAGAGGTAAGTAATATGAGAAATTATTTGAAGGAGGGCTGGGATGGGACATGGCTATCAGGGAACCTAAAAGAAAGAAGGGAAAGATTAGAGTGTACGTGGCATGTTCTGAAGAGGGATGTCCCAGGATCAATTGCCCAGCAACAAACAAGGAAGAGCACAGGGCCTGGGTGATCTGCTGGCCTGGAGAAAGAGTGTACGGGAGAGAATGTGTCTGTGGGGGTGTGTGCACTTAGTGTACTCACTGTCAGCAGCGAGACAAATCAACCTTTTTAGTATGCAAGTGACCACCTATAGTTTATAAAGACTGCAGAGGGAAAGTCTAGAAAATATTTTTTTCAGAGCTTGGATCTAGATGGCTTTGCTAAGCAAAGAACAGACCTACACTCCAATATTCTTCTGTGCAAGGGTGCATCTTCTAAGCTTATCACAAAGCCCCCTTGGTACACCCCTTCAGACAGGTATTTCATCAAGGCACAGGAATGTGGCTAAAGTAACACTAAATTAGCTTATATAATACTAAAGTAAGATACTGAGAGTGAAGAGCAGTAGATAAAGGACAGAGGCCTACATGCCACTGAAAAAGAAAGGAAAGAGTAAAGGAAGGGAAACCACAAAAATAGATGCTGTAAAAATAACCGGAGAACTATGAACTGAAAGAAGAATGAACAGGGCTGCAAAAGGAGCAGGCTTTCTCTTTTCCAGGGAGAAAGGAAGCAACTGACCCTACAGAAAAATCTAAGCGCGTAGAACCTGCAGGTATTATCCATGTGAGTCTTGTTAAGAGGAGTTGAACTGGAGCAGAAAAGGCACATACTAGACAGGAAGACAAAAAAGGTAAAGTGATGTTTAAAGAACAGAACTCGGAGAAAGATACAATTTTATCTGCCTTGATTTTTAAGCTTGGAGTGTTTCACTGACTAGTCATTGGTCACTAGGATGGTTACATTAATTAACTGGACCTAAGGAGGCAAACACTTGTGTACATAACCATGAACACAGTCCTGCCCATTTCCATTGCTTAGCCCTGCACGTATACCCTGCTCCCTGTTTCACAGTTCTAGGGGACACCCAGTTTGGTGTGCATTCACCCCCGTGTCTGCCCGTGTATGCACACACACAAAGTTCTAGGTTTGATGCTTGTGCTTGTAACACTGTGCTTGTCCCACAGCCAGCCTCTCTTCCGAGAGCTCGGCGTTGTCAGTGTTGGGGATGAACAACGGAGCTTCCGCCTGAGCCGTGCATTAGTGAGACACGCATGAGCACACCCAGCCTGCCGGGTCCCTTGGGACTCACACACATAATTAGCCCCTCTGCACCAAAGCCTTCATCGCCGTGTTTGCCACATGGTGAGTGTCACCCAGCGGGCCCGTGAACACGCACACACAGAAGCCCTCCCGTCCCCGTCACTGCATTTGCCATATGGTCGGGCTCACCTGCTGGGTCTGGGGCAAGGAGACAGACGGGCAACACTCGCACGCATAATGAAACTCCCCACTGGGCTGCCTTAAGAAATTAAAAAAAAAAATAAAATAGAAGTTGACATAACTGCCACATGACCAGACTCACCTGCTGAGTTTTGGGGCAGGGTGGGGCAGCCACACGCACATGAATTTGCCATCTCTGCCTGTGCTGCGCTTCAGTACACGAGGCTGGAATGGGAGCAGGAGGATGTGCTCCCTACCCCTGGGGTGACAAAAACCTATCTGCCCTCTGTGCCCCTGATCTATGTGGAGGGGGACATGCACCTCCGTAACATTAGGACGTTGGGCGCTAGGAAGAATTTCTTCACGGAAAGGGTGATTAGACAGTGGAATGGACTGCCCATGGAGGTGGCAGAGTGACCATCCCAGGAGGTGTTTAATGCAAGACTGGACGTGACACTGAGTGCCATGGTTTAGTTGCCATGATGGCTGGAATTAAGTGATTCTGTGATTCCGTGGCAACGAGCCTCTCTCTCCTCCTCGGTGCCCTGTGAGCACCTCAGGGCAGGGCCACCCCGGAGGAGGCTCCGGTACCCGGCACTGCCCCGTCCCACGGGGCGCTGTGACGGTAATTGCCGAGGTGGCAGCAGCCCCCGGGGGACCGAATAACGAACCTTCCCCTCCCTGAGCGAGCAGCGCCGGTAAACAGCGGCCACCGGAGGCGGGGAGGGGCGGGCACGGCCGTGCGGGCGGGGACCCGGCGCTGCGTGAGGGGCGGGCGGCCGGCGGTGCTCCCCTCACGCCCCGCCCGCCGGTACCGCGGCGGCCGCCGAGCTGGGCGAGGGCGGGCGCGGACACTGCTGCCCTGGCACGCCGTCCCCGGGAAGGCTGTCCCGGGGAAGGCTGTCCCGGGGGCGGCTCTCCCCGGGCGGGCTCTGTGCCCGGGGCCGGCCGTCAGCCCGCGCCGCCATGGCGGGGGGGGCGCGGGGCTCCCCCGGTGGCGGTGACGCGCGTTGCCATGGCGACGGCCGGGCGGCGTGGGGGGGGTGGCGGGATGACAACAAATATGGCGGAGAGGAGCAGGACGGCAGAGACGGGTCAGTGCCAGCCGCAGTCGCCTGGGCGGGGGGAGAGGGGGAGCCCCCCTTCTCCAGGGGCTTCTGGCGGTACAGGGGGCCTGACTCGCAAAGGAGTGCGGAGACGGAGCCCTTCTCTCAGGGGAGAGGGAGGGGAGAGCCTCTGGCCGAGGGCACTGAGGTGGCGAAGGGGCCGCCGCAGAGGCTCCTTCCCGGGGAGCTGTGGCGAAGGGCAAGGCCCCTTCCCACGGGGGGCGAGGAGCGCCTTGCCGGGGAAAAGGCGGTCATGGGGAAGGAAAGCTCTTTCAAGCAGGGAGAGAGGGAAGAGCCCCCGGCGCTCCAGCTCTGCCTGAGCGGGACTGACCCGCAACGGGCTGGAAGACGCGAGGGCCAGAGCCCGGCCAGAGCCCGGCCAGAGCCCGGCCAGAGTCCGGCTCACCCGGCCGGCGCTGCGGGGCCGAGCCCCGGCTGGGCGGAGAGTGACGGTGGGGCAGCCTGTACCCTGCTCCATCCTCCCGCCCTGTCCTCCATCCTCCCGCCCAGGGGCGAAGGTGGCGGTGGCGAAGAGCTGAGCAAACCGGTGGTGCGGAGGAGCTCCCCTCACACAAGAAACAACCGCCTGCTTTAATTAGGATGAAAAAAAATAAAATAAATAAAATTCGTCAAGACACAGGTCCGGAACTGAAACTGCAGCACAAGGCTGATAGCTTGGGGGTTGACCTCCAAGTGCTGCTTGACCTGTCCGGGAGGCGTAAAGTACCCGGAGGCTGCAGAGGGGCAGCGACCAGCACCCCCGACAGCTCCCATCCCTTACTCTTGATACTGAGGATTTCTTTAAGCAAAGTGGCAAGTGTTCTTCCTATTCGGGATGTATTAACAATGGCTTTAACTGTGTATGTGAAGATAAGTTTGTCTGTGATACTGAAATTTTGTGTTTCTTAATAAATGATAAGGACCTTCGAGGTACGGGGGTCTTTCCTGTTCTAACAAAACACAGTTAAGGTCTTTGCCGACCCACGTGAAAATAAAAGCCCCCAAAATATGTTATGAAAATTAGAGGTATTAACATTTGCAGGATGAAAAAAAGATAACAGTTTTGCTGAATATTTAATATGCCACAGCACCACACACAAATTATCTGGATTCCTGGACCAGAAGTTCATTTTCCCAGCCTGCTGTGTTAGCTGCTGTGCTGCTGCTTTTCAGCCTCAGAAGTGGCTCCAAATGAATGTGCATTATCCATAGAACTGATTTTGGATTTTTTGGCCACTTAAGGTGAAAAAAGTGAGAAGTATGTGAAATGCTGGTTTTTTTCTGGGAAACAGTAGTACAGAGTCTACATCTAAAGGGTTTGGCCATGTGGTTCCTGAATTCCCTGTGTTCAGCCGTGCTGTTTATGAACCCCTGAAACAACACTGTGAAGTTTATTGTACATTAAACTTGTCCAGGAAGCAGGTGATCATTTGCATCCTCTGTGTTGTGCAACACTACTAAACACAGCTGATCTGCTCTGCCTGAGCTGTGAATCGGGGAACAAATTTCCAAGTGGCCATGTGACTCTGTCAGCTTTGCTGCCTATTACTGTTGTCTGTGCCCTTGTCATAACTTTAACATCTAAGGTAACTTTCATACTGTTTCCAGATTAACTTACTCTTACATTGTGTTCTCTGATGTATTATTTGAATCTGCAGCCTTACAATATTTTTATTTTTAACATTGCCCAGAAATTTTTCTGACTGTTGCAGCTGACTAATAAGTGATTTCCTCATAAATGTAGTGTTTTAGCTTGTGCTGAAATCATGTTTGGTTGCATGTCCTGATACATGTCTGCTTAAGGTTTGCAGTGTTTTTCTGGCCATTTTGCCAGTTTAATTTGAAGGTCCTTCTGTTTTGGAAAAAACAGATAAGGAATTAAAAATGTGAAGAACCACAAAGACATGAAAAAGATCCAAAACTTTTAGAGAAAGGGAAGCAAGCTTGTGATCTTGGCCCATTTTTAGGGAAGGACATGGAAAGTAGGCTGTGAGGAGAAAAAAGGTGGGGTGGTTTGTTTTTTTTCTGTCTGTCAGCTGACATTAAGGTGACAGGCAGATTCTTTCCTTGGGAAATCCCCCAAAGAACCTGTTTTGTCCCTGTAGTGCTGGGTGACACAGACACTGTTGCTGAGCACAAAGCAAAACTGGGGAATGTTCTTGTACTTGAGGCCTCCTGACTGCTTCGTGTGTCTTCATCATGTGCCAGATCTAGACTGCTCTTTAGGAGATACAGGAATCTTGGTCTGGAAAAGGCATTTTGCACAAATGCAAGAAGAATGAATCCATTGCAGAAGGACTGAACATTGTTCAAACAATGTAGATCAATTTGTAATACTTTTATAATACTGTCAGGCTCAGCACTAATTTCTGTATCATGTTTAAAGCCAATATGTGTATTTCAAGTAAAATTGGGACTGAATAAGGAAGGTAGATTGTCTCACACCTATCTACTACAGAGTTCATATCTGCTGCTGTCCTTGCTGGACTAGGCAGACATCTGGTCTAATCCATTAAAATAGTTTCTGTGTTCTGATGTTTGGTCAGAGTGCTGCAAATCAGCTCACTTTTCCCTGGGTTAATCGATCATTTTCCCATTGCAGTTGGCTCCATAGTCCTGCCTGCTTTCTTGAAGCAGCTCAAATCAGCTTTTTGCAGTAAACCCTGAATTTGTAAGCTTTCCTGTTTGGGTTTCCAGGCTCTTCATGTCTCGAGCTGGGACTCCAACTTAAAAGCAACTTAAATCTTCACAAATAAAGTCTGCAGAAGAATGAGAGTCATTAAGTCCAGTTAGTTACTTTCAGGAGCTTCTTGGTTTTAATTCCAGTTATTCTGCTTAGCTGACCTCAGTGTCTTAAACCTTTGAAAGATACAAGGACACAGCAAGAAAGCCAGTTTGGTTAAGTTATTTTTAAAATGTTATTTTTCCAATTCTGTAGCAAACAGGACATTATTAGTTTCCCTAAGAAAGCTTTAGGATTAGGTCAAAGTACAAGTACAGAATGCCTGTATTTGCTAATTTTTTTGACCCATGAACCAGATGAAAGTGTTTTAAAATTCAGAATGTCACTAATTATCTCATTCTCCCCAGGTTTCTGTTCTAGGCATCTGAATTACCTTCAGAGGACTTGCTTCTAGAGGCCTGAATGATCAAAGGGTTCAGGTTATCTCTGAGTTCTGTAATGGTTTTCTATCTGAGGCAACTGCACATTAGCCTGGATTGACAGCTCTAATATGTGTTATTCCACAGTTGGTAGTCATTTTGTGGATATTAGTATTTCTGATATTTCATTGAGTCATCATCACTGAAATCATAGTGAAAGCAAGAAAAGGCATTTACTCACAGGACTGGACAGGACATAAATATACGCCTTTAGACCCAAGATCCTTGTTATCGGAATAAACAGGTTTCCAGCTGAATGTGTAGTTTTTAATGTTTATTTACATGTCATGATGGATACCTTGCAGAGTGATGTGAAGTCACATTTTATGTCAGGAATGGTTAGAATTTTCAAAGTGTTCACAGCTGGGCTGTGACCTGGCTCAGGGAGGAAAGCTGCAAACCACTGTTGAATGCTGAAGCCTCACTCAAAGTTTGGGTAGTAATTAGTATGTCTAATCCACTTAGTGTTGAGGTCATTATTTCAGAGATCTGCAAGTGGAAAGGCCGATAGAACAGCTGTGTAAGTTCTGCAGTGTTTTCTAATGGATTTTAATATAATAGTGCTGAGCTGGACCATTTTAAAGGCAGTCTTTGATTATTCTTTTGACAAAGAATTCATATTATTTTAAAAATATTTAATCACATATGGCATGAAAACATTCTACTATCAAGAACATACTGCTTTCTTTTAGTGTGGCCTTAAATAAAAAGCTAAACTTAATAAGAGCCTCATTTATTTGTCTTTATAGGCTTTTTTGAACTGGAACTTCTCATTCACTGGATTTATCATGAGGAAATTAAAAACAGGAGAAACCAGTTAATCACTTGAACAATATTATTTAATCTTGGTCTTTAAAATAACACTGTAAATCAGTGTTACTTCTGATCCGCCAGGCCAGCTTATTTTCTTCGATTGAATTGTCCTGATTTCTGAACTTTCAAGTGTATACAAACAGTAGAGCTTATTCTGTAATAGACATGGTTGAATTCCAGTGTTTGGGAGAAGACGTTGCAGTCCTCATGCTGAAAGGAATCTGCCCAGTATCTCCTCCTATCAACACGAGAAGGTTTCCAACCTCAGTGGCAAACTGTGTGGGGACTGGGCGCAGCCTTGCAGTTGTTCATACAGCAGAAAGAGCTGTTTGCAGTTGTTTATAAAGTGCTGCAGGATGGATTTGTAAACAAATCTAAAATGTGTTTTGTTCAACAAAGACATTTGCCAGAACTTACTGATAACATCAGTACATTTCAGCCTGAGGAGCTGGAAGTCCAGGGGACATTAGAGAAAGCTTTGTTAGTAAATTTGAGGCAGTTTTTAAGACCGTGAACTACTTCAGTTTTTAGTGCTTAAGTAGAAATATTTGTTCAAGATCTCTATAAAAATTAACTCTCTTTGCTGCAGAAAAATAATAATCACTAGGCTGTTGCCAGTAGGCTGATATTCAACTAATTTCCAACTTTTTTCAGTTATCTGGTAGAAACAATCCCCACTAGAAAAATCCATCGAAGAAGAGCTGCTAATATATTTTTGGTACTTAGAGCTTTGATCATATTTCTATTATATAATTTATCATATAAGGAGACCTGAGAAATACTAATGAAGGCTTAATACAGCCAGAAGATATAATTTCTGAAAAAGAAAGAAACAGGGATGTTTTGGGTGTTCCAGCTGCCATTTCTGAATGGTTTACCATTTCCCAGCCATATTTCAAACAGTTTTTTCTCTGACGAATAATCAAAGCTTTGAAAAGTTACTTACCTCAAGCCTCCCAACGTTTTTTCTTTCAGTGAAGTTCAAAGCACCCTATTAATTATTAGCACTTGTGAGAGGAGGTTTTTGAATTTGTAAAAAGTAAAGTGAGACATATTGAGAATTTTAATAGGTTTTATACTGAAATTTGTAAAACAAGTTTCTGGAGGTTTCTTTAGTGTGCCTGTCACTGTTTTTAGTAGGCAGAAGCCTCATGCAAAAAACCCAGATAAACCTCATAATGCATTTGTATGGCCTATATAGCATTTTTTGGGTTTGGAACTTGAGCTTTATAGATTTAGTGCTCAATAAAATAGGTTTTAAAGTCAGCTTGCCGTGTTACAATGGAACCAGCTTGATCTTCACATGGGGCCACTAACAGGACTGGGACACTTGGATCTGCAGCACCAGCCTGCTTTCCAGGTGGGACTCCTCATACAGTAGCTGTCAGCTTCCACAGAAGAAATGGACAACTTGTCTACACTGGGACATTTTCCTTCCTCCCGTCCCTCCTTCCTCCAGCAGCACCTGTTTAGGGACAGACGTCACAGAGGGAAATGACTGTAGTCATTGTTACCTTTTTTGGTTTTTTTTTAAATAAAGACTGGGGGTACCCTTGTAACAGAAAGCAGCAACCCCCAGCTGTACAAGGGGCTGGAACCTGTGGAGAGGAGTTTGGTACAAATATTGGCTGTCACAGATCCAGCCGTGTTGCTTTCGCTCCCAGCGGTGCTGCGGGATGCAGAGCAGCTCCAGCAGACCCAGCTGGGTGTGCACATGGTGCTACATCACTCTTGTTTCTGGAGGATTGATTGTGCTGCCCTTTTCCAGAACAATGTGATTCTACAGAAACCAGCGTAGGTTTCTCAAGTAATCCCCCAAAGTACTTGGCATGCAGAGCCTGGATGCAGAATTGCCATGTGTAGATTGCATTGTACCTGAGATAATAAGTTCTTCTAGGCTCAAGCTGTGTCTGCAATTAATCTATAAGAGAGGTAAACCAATTTACAATTAATTGGGGGTTGGTTATGGGCACACATCAGTGTGTCCCATATCCCAGCTTCCTTGCGACATTGTCCCCACAACTCATTTTCTTAACTTTGCAACGGAGGCCAAGGCTGTGACTTAAAAAGTGCTGTATTTGTTAACCTGAGATTTTTACATATGTTTTTTGAAGTAATTTTACTACTTGCATATTGAAATGGTTTGGAAAACCGCTCTACCAAAATAACAATACTAATAACTTCAGTTTCATTTTGTCACGGGCTCTCAAATTCAGGATGTGAACTTCAGTATTAAATATAGGGCTCTCCTCTTGCAAATGTTTGTCATTGCACTTGATGTATATATGTGTATAGAAAAGGGGTTTTGTGATGGGTTTTATTTTAGGATGAGTATATATTAGGGGTACAGATTAAAACTGATACATTATGCTACATGTTTTCTAATATAAGTATGTGTCCCTTTTCTCTCAGGATGGTAAACAGTCTCCTTTCTTAATTTCATTGTGGCAAAAATCAAGCAAAAAAAAAAAGGGACAGGAGGAGAAAGAAGTTGTCTTAAATTATTATTATTAGATGAATAACTAATTCATAGAGCTGTTTACTTAGCAGTGGATCTCACACTCATGAGTGAAGACTGGCAAGATTTTCCTTTTACATCTTGTTTCATAAGCACCTTGAAAGATGTGTTGAATTTCAATCTCCACAAAAGCAAGTGGAACATCAGTTCCCGTGAATCACCAGAGCAGAGCAGCAGGAATCCATTCCAGAGAAAGCCCCTTTGGATTCATTGCAGGGCTGCTGATATGTTTTCACCTGCAATAAGCAGCAAAGTTACTGTGTGATTTCAGTAAACTCCAGTGCTGGGTAGCCTGTCAAGTGACTGTCATGTTTCCATGCTTTTCGAGTGCAGATGAGGTAATATCATGCATTTGATTAATGAAAAACTCCTCCAATAACCCATACAAATCCGAAGGCAGCGGCATTATTTCATGGGAACTGTCCATGTGAAATAGGATTGTGAGATAAGCTTGCCTCTGTACTACTTACCTATACCCAGAGTCTTTGGTACTCCAGAATAACAGATGTTTTGTAACTGGGCACAGCACCAGTTTATCTCCTGGTTATTTTTTTTCTGAGCAGTACAAATGATCGGTAATTTGGTCTCAGAGCTTTCTCTGTGTAAGCCTTCTTGAAGGTGCAGTTTTGGCTTGTGTTCTGAATATTTGAAATACTTTGTATGCATTTCATATTCCCATAAATATTGTATCAACTTAGTATTTGCTTAGTTAAAAAACTGCTGAATATGCTGTATTAGTTAGTAGTGTTGTCTGTACTTTAATTCCTCTTGTTACATTGCTGATGCAAGAGAGTTAACAGATCAAGTTTGGCTTTGCTGGCATTTTTTATGTTAGAAAACAGGAACTCTGAAACAATATTTAATTTTTTTTTTCCTTTACAGTACCTATACTTTGTGAATAAAATAAAACACTGCAATGATCTAATTATTTGATATGAAATACTAGATTATGTTAAAACTTTCTTAAATAAAGGGTAAATTCGGCAATGTGAGTGGGCAGTGGTTGAGTAAAAGAAATTCTCAGTGGTTTGAAATGCTACCTTCTGGAATGGACTGTTTTGGAAAGCGGGGGAAAGATGCTATAAAAGGAGTTTTTTTCAATGAGTAATTATAATTATGGCAGTAATTAATAGTGTAATTGATTTCAGCAACCTCAGGGAACAAATTATTCCAGCAGTAGTACTACAATCCCCAAATTATTTTAAACATGCAGTAGTCAAGAAGAGTTTAACTCAGAAGTGAAGAAACTGTGTCCCAAACTACTGTTGGCTTAAATTGACTGGCAGAAGACATCCCTTCCTCTAAACAACAGGTAAATAGGAAGCAAGAGCCAAGGAAAAACACAAGTTTAACCCAGAGAAGGATGCATGAATTGTGGTATGTAACACACAGGGTGGAAATTGCCCATAAACTGAGGGTTTCAGTTTCAGAGCCCGAGCAGTTGCAGCAGCATGAACTACCTCTCTCCCAATCACTTGTGAAACACAAGGTCTTGAGGAGAAGGTGGTGCTCTGCAAAGCTGCTGATGTGTTTCTCCACAGGATTTTGTGCTCTCTGGGTCCCTCATGGAAGGCCTACCTTCCCATGGATAAAAATTCATTACTGCTGTAAGGCTGAGTCAGGAATTGAAGTCTCCTGAACGCTTGACTAAATAAATAAATAATCAAATATTGTTTTTTATTTTGGACAGGTATGTCCACCAAAAATTTACAGTAGGCACACTCCAGCTATCAAAAAATCAGAATACATGAGAACATCATTTTTCCAGTTTTGTGGGTAATAGGAGCTTTTGCCCTTACTGGATATTCCCTCCCCTGCAGTTCCAAACCCTGCACTTACCTGCCTGCTTTGACTCGGTGTTTTTTGCAGGTCACGTGCACTCCTTGTCTTTGGGAAATCAGTTGTGTGCAGGTGCTAGGGAGGAGAGTTTGCCCCACTGAAGTCCTGTAGTACCACAAAACACATCTGCTATAACTCTCCAGTTCTTGTCCTGCCTCAGAATCCATAGGCACAGCATTTCCCCTTCCATGGTAGGAACACACCCAGAAAACACCCCAAAAAATTCACCCTTCAACTGGTGTTTCAGTATCTCCTCTCATTCCCATTCACACCTAATTCTCTGAGCCTTTTCTTATTTCCCAGAAAGGGTGGACTTGCTGATAAAGGTACTTTTTTTGCAGATGCAATTCTGAGGACTAGTTGCGCTCAGTAGCTTTTTTCTCTTCTAGCTGGGGGTGCATGTTATATACCATATTTTTGTTTACAGTTAATGTGTTTTATGCTTTTCTTTGATCTGTTTTGTATTTAAAGTACTGCTACTATAGCAACTGTTGCATCATGTGATATCTTTGATATTATCAAGATGCCAAATACTTGTTAAAGAACAAATCAGTATATCAGATGAAATTCACTCATTCTTACAATGTTTTAAAATAAATATCGGTTAATGAATTTGGTACTACTGTTTTTTTCAGTATTTTTTTTTCATTTCTGATTAGTATTTGGGTGGACAGGTTATAGATTGTAAGTACAGTAAAACAGACAGTGGATTTTCTTTTCTTGCTTACTGAGTTCAAAGCATTAAATGCTTTTTTATTTTCATTAGGAAAATTGTTCATACCTTCTTGGACATTTTGGGTTTCACTAAAGTGATACAAAAAAACCCCATTGTCATTTGCCTCTAACAAGAAGGTATATCCTTGGAGGCAGCCCACACTGAGATAATAAGTAAATAGTCTTGAAGTAAAGCTTGGAATCTTGAAGTTATGCTTTTAGCTTAAAGATTGGAAACAAATAAAGATGAAACAAATGCAAGTCCACAAAAGCTGATTTTTTTTCTTCTCCTTTCTTTTTCATAAGAAAATACCAGCCACAGGGAGCGAGGAGTCACATTGTGCAGAGCAGTACCTGTCTGCCAGGTATCTTCAGTTCAGTGCTTTCCAGTAGATTTTGGACAGGAGTGTGATGGACCTTGGGTTGGTGGCTGTATCTCCCTGTGGATCTCGTCATTTTGAGTGGACCGGACACTGGAGATTTCTCACCATTTTTTAACACTTGCCCAACCAGTAGGTCGAGTCAGTGGATGGTTTAGTTTTGGGCTAAGCACCTTCTGAACCTTTTTGTCCCTGTGTACCTTGGAGCTGTCGCTCAGTATGAGCATTTGGGCGAAGTGCTCTTTGTGGTACTGCCGAGCCTGTCGTAGGGACCCCACGTGACACCTTTAGTGATCATTTTGCTTTGACATGTTTGCATATGACAACGAGGCTTTTTCCACTCTCAGCTTCTACAGAGATGTCTCTGCCCCAGCTTCTGCTAGAGTAAAGCAGTTTGGGTACATATATCTAATGAAATATGAGATATTTAGATCTACTTCTGCCTGCTAATCTGAAATAAAAAGGTAATGGTGCATCAGCTAAGGAGTCATGTTAGGAAGGCTGAGAGGATATGTTGTCTGGTAGCCTCTGTAGAAAGAGAAACTTGTGCAATAAAAGTAAAAACCTGAACAATAAATTACAATGTTTCCTTCCTATTATGCAAACAGCCACAAGCTTTTTCAAGTCCATTGCAGTAAACTTGCAGTTTAATTCTCCTGAGTACTTTCAGAACCTTTGCAAAGCTCAGAATTTCCCTGATAATCTCTCCTAAACTAGGGATCATCTTTATTTCGCTTGTTTTCTTGAATATAAATATCATTTCACAGTTTGGAGACAGACCTGACAAGCAGTTTGCTGGTCAAACTGTAGCAGGACAGTAATTAAGAGCCAATTACTTTAAAGATGCTTTATCTCAAGTTTGGTTTGTAGATAACAACAGGAAGTTACTATTTTTTAGAACTAGACCAAGCTGTAGGAGAATGCCTCGTGATAAACAACGTTTTCCTTGTTCTGCTGGACCTTTGAAATAGGTAATAGTGACAGAATGGGCCCAGCACCCAAATGTGAGGCAGCAGGTGTGGTTGGTACCATGCCAGGTATTGTCTCAAAGCCTGGCATTTGCAGTCTTAACATTAATTTTCTCCCTTTCTTTTCAGATGACAGTGCCTGTGAATTAAGTTTATTGGAGATTGACAGCACTCTGCAGTATGTTTAGATTCGCAGGGTCATGCCCAAGCCTTGCTTCAGGATACAGAGCTGTGAAGATCAAAATGACAGTTGTGTTTTCTTCTTTTTCTTAGCATTCTTAAAATCAGTGGAGCTGGAATTGCAGGGTCCTGACTGCTCCTGCCTGTAGGATTCTTAGAATGGCCAGAGAGCATTCAGATCTTGTAGCAGAAATAACGAGCCTTCCTGAATATCAGTGTGGCTGAGGCCTAGGGACAAAGATATAAAACTTTTTATTAAAAAAAAAAATAAAAATTCAAAGATTAGGAGAACATAACAAGCTAGTAAGACTGTATATTTGTACAAATGCTGTCATTTAGAAGAATTTTGATAAAATTACACTGTTTCCAGTTTTCAGGTTTGTGGAGCAGACACTGTTTCTGGCATAATCTCATAAGTGCTACTTAGCCAAAGTGTTAGTTAAACAGTGCTCATCTAGGGACTTGTTATTTTTAGGAGGTAACAGGAGTTGCTGTTGGTCATCTGAATGAATTTTTGTTTGTTGCAAACTGTATTGAAAGTTCAGATTCACTTCTTTTTGTGGGTTTACATTAAAAATACTGCTCAAGGCTGATGAAGCTCTTCGTTAGTATACCTGGTAAAGTTTCCTGGTTCCTGCATGATGGGAATCTGGGCATTAGATGTTTACACTGTAGATGTTTTCAATAGCAAAATGTATCTTAATTTTGTTCTAAAATAAAAGTCTCATGACAGAATGTGAGGTGCCTTGATGACATTTGTAATATTTAAAGAAAGACTTCTACAAAGCTCACTTGCAGTTACCATATCTTTTCATGTTACCTCACCTTTCTAATTGTCTCTCTTCATTAGGCAGTGAGTCTAATTAGAAGAATGATGCAGGTTTTCCAGGCAAATTCACTCTATTTTTCTATGTCTGTTTTAATGTAGCTGTGCTCTCCTACCTAATGTAGCATGAGGGTAGCTGCTGGCTGCTAACTGTGGGTTCTGAGCTTTGGCACATCTGGAAGCTGAGCTCATTGTTTACCCAATTCAAAGAGTAACTATTACTTATTAAATATGTACCTTCCTCTGGAAACTACAGTTCTTAAAGAAAAGGTACCTAAATTTGCGTGATGTTTATTGCAGCAAGTACAGATTTCACCTTTGCCTAAATGAAAAAAAAAAAAAGCTGGCTTTACGCTTTGGATTTAAGAATGGCAAGAAGTTCTGTAAGCTTCCAGACTCTTCCTGCTATGAATCCCAGTCTCCTGTTACTGATTCTATTAGTTTTTATTAGTTTGATATGAAATACATCCACAATGACAATAATGATGAATGCAGATACCTGCAGACTCTGCCCAGGTTATATTTTAAAACCTTATATACTCACAGACATTTGAGGCACCTGCGGATTTTACACCTGATAGAAAATTACCGACAAAGTTTAATACTGCAGTAAAAGTAAATCTTGGGGATTTGCTGGAGCCTCCTGGAGTTTAAGCTATGAAGAATTATAATAAAACAGCTATGTTTCTTACAACCTGTAAGAAAAATAATTGACAAAATAAGACCTGCAGTCTGAGACAGTTTCTTTGCTAAGTTTTGCATTTGCCTGTGTTATCTAACCTTTTCTTTCAAAGGAGAATCTGCTCTCCTTAAGTGGAATGTGCAGGATGTACTTCAGTTAATTCTCTTCTTTCAATTTGTCTCGCATTGAGGAGCTATTTCCCTTCCCCACAAGGTTCTGTCGTACTTCTCTGCCTTCAGCCAGGAAAATCTGCTTCGGGCTCCCCACTTGTGAGGCTGGTACCTCTGTACTGGCCAGAGGGCTGGAGGCCAGAGTGGCATTCTCTCCATCCCAGGATGGACTGTATTCCCAGCAACACTCGCCACATCTGCCCAAGAGACGAGCGTGAAGCCACGTTTTATAATCGAGCAGTGCAGCAGTGCAGGCTCTTTTTCAGGCAGTGGCCTGGCCTTTTCTTTATCACCCAAGGAGAACGGGCCAGAAGGGACAGAGTGCTGTTGTGCTGTTCATGTGAGGTTCAAAGGCTGCAGCTTTGCACGTTTAGAGATTGAGGATAATATAACTCAAAAATATAACAGCAGTGCGTTCTGAGTAAAGTGCTGTGTAACAAAGAATATGCAAGGAGAGATTAATATTGCTAAAGGACTATGAGTTACAGGCTATTGGATGATTTTATTCTCATTCCTGAAGGCTACATTAGGTCAGGAGGAGCAGATGGAAACTTTTTGCTGGGACACAGTTACTTGACAGCTTCCTTCTGCATCATGTGAAGGCTCCATTGGCAGATTTTCTAATTTGCCGGGGAGTTGTAGCTCTCTCTTCTGCCTTCTGCCTGCTTTTCCTACACTGTCTTACGGTGGCAGTGTTATGAATGTAACCTTTTGCAGTTTCTTCATCTTTAAGTGGTGTTTCCCAGCTCTCTTTCACAATCTGTAAGAAGCTTATTATTTTAGCTGAGATGTAAAAGGGAACATTTACCAGGAGGAGTTCAATCTTCTAACTGCTCTACTCAGATGACTCCCTGCCTCCCACTTTGGTCCCTGGCAGTTCAGGCACTCTTGGTGAAGATCTGCAGGTTTTCCATTATTTTTTCCTTGTTGATCGTATGTGTTGGATTGCAAACAATTAACGTGACTGATCTTAACTGCAACAGGTACATGGGGGCTCTTAATCAAAGTGGCACTCAAGTGAAACTGAGGAAATGGATTTCCTCTGGCTGCTCCTCTGAACTACAGGTCTCAGGATGCAGAGGGACGGATTTCATCTGACCATGCAGATACACAAATGCCCCACCCAGGTTTGCCTCTGGTGTTACCAGGCTTTAAGTAAGTTGTTATCAGGAATCTGGTAAAAAACGTCTAGTTAAAAATACCGTAAGTAGCAATTATACATTTAAAGAAACCAATTTAAATGCTGCAGATTGCTGTCTGTGGGTAATTATTCAGCCTAAAACAAATAACCTAGAGGTTGCAAATAATAATTTTGCAGAAAAAATAATAGCATGCATTATTTAATGTCTACAGTTTTGTATTATGATAAAGTAAGAAATGGTCTAAATTCTCTTTGTTCAGTTGTAGTACTTCCCAAAGAGAGCAAGGTTCAAATCTCTTCCCTGGGAAGACAGGGGATTTATGTGCATGAATGTTGACCTGGATGTACATATTTTTTAATCTGGGATTTATATGCCTGTGAATATATATAATAGAATGCCTGACAGACCCTTTAACTGGGGTGTCACTAATACATCGATATAATTTGTTACTTCAGCTAAGGTGTTTTGCCTCAAGAGGTGGAATACTTTTATGTATGGAAAGGTCAGTTTTAATTAATAAGCTGTTTTCATCATTCAGGGCCAGTATGAATTGCTTGTAACATTTGTGTGAAATAGTTTTCAATATAAAAATAAAACAAATTGAGCTTTATGTCACATTTATCATCCCCCATAACCATTTAAATGTCAAAAAAATCAGTACAGACCAAAAGTCTATTTCTAGAAGCCTTAGTAGCCCTATTTGTCAGAGTGAAAAAAGATATTATCATCCCATTATCCCATCACATGCCTTCTGCACTTGAAGACATGTGCATTTCTTCTAGTTTTCTGTAACACTGAAGATAGTTTTTCTGTTGTTAAATATTTGTCCAAACAGTAAATAGTGAAGAAAATGCTGAGCCAATATCAGAGGAATGAACAGGTAATTATATTTGCTTGTATTTCTTTCACTATAAATGCATAATATAATATATAATTATTAACTTACTTTCCTGTACATTTCTCAAATAAAAAAAAGCAATTAGTATTTACCCATCCCTTTTCGGAAACAAATGTTTTGCAGGCTGCCATTTGTTAGTGTAATTTTACTGTAAGGACCAAGCTTTGAATGTATATGCTACTGATATATTTTGACAAAAATCATGGCATTGTATAGAAAATTTGTGTCTTTATATATTTATATGATATATGATTATATGATATATTTATATATATTATGAAATAAACTTCACATTTTAAAAAAAACTTCTTTATTTAAGTTCTTTTTGTGAGTTTTGTGCCCTAAGCAAGCAAAGGTCAGCTATTCACATGACTCCATGGGTGAATGTCTCTTCCTTCTAGTAATTCTAAAATGTCGAGTATGAGTTGGATTGAACAGTCTCAAAGGTTCTAAGTTCATTTAAGATGCATGAAAATAGGCAGCAGGATAGAGGAAAAAGGTCCCACTACTGCTGATAGTGGGGAAGATGCTTCTGAGGGTTGTGATAAAGTAAGAAGCTGGTGAGGAGTTCAGTTCCAGGGAATCCGTGCAGGATTTAGGTACTAGAGCGCTCCCACCGAAAGAAGTGGCTCCAGCTGAGCAGCAGAGTGTTGCGTGCAAGAGTGCTGAGCCCCCAGGTCCCACCTGTGCAGGAAGCCAGGCTGTGTGGGTTGTGCCTTTGAGGGGCTTTAACATATGATGCCATTATTATATCCAAATTCTTAAATACACTTTGAAAAGAAGTCATTTACTGGTGCATGTGTTAAATGGTGCAAATTTTCTGTTGTGTAGAAATGAGTGGGGAAATAGCCTTCTGCTGGTTTTTATTTATGTATTTTTTTGCCTCATGCCTTTTTTCCCCCCACTTTTACTGCGACAGGCAGTGCCATGGGAAGTGACGACATCATAGCAGGGAACGTGAGCAAGTACGTTGTTCTCCCAGCTGCTTATTCTGGACAGCCGAAGAAAGGACATCTTATATTTGATGCCTGTTTTGAAAGTGGTAAGTGTTCTCAGCATTACTTTAAGTTACCTAGTTGTCAATGTGTTAACACTTTTAACTGTTATCACTCATCTTTATATGAAGTGTCTTAATTCTGAAGAAAAGCTCCATTAAATACTACTTAACAAAGTGAACTGATTCACTTCAGCCAGAGTATGACATAAAATCGGGCTGTTCAAATGTCAGAAGGGTAGTGAAGTTTGCTGTTAACCTGCAATGAACGTTTCATCAGGTCCATCTTTAACCACATCTAGATACACAACTGGATTTTATTCCGTTGTTATATACAGTATTTATAGACCACTAATCTAAGATGTATTTAAAATATGCTACTTTAAAATTTAATTTAGAAGTTTACTGGGGCAGTTAACATCATAAAGTGCCAAGACCATCCTTGTCTAGTGAGAATATTTTACAAATGTGTATGTGCTGTCTTTAAATGTATTTCTTTGTGGCCTGATTCTGTACTGCTGAGGTTAATGGAAGTCCTGCCTCTGATGTCAATAGAAGGAGAATTAAAATTTAGGAAGCTACAGGAAACTGAAAGAGAAATTTTTTTTTACAAGAGCTGTAGCTAATAATTTCAAGAATAGTTGTAATCATGTATGTTTATATGCCTGTGGGGTATGTAGGTAAATATATATATATGAATATGTAGCATTGTATACATTTTTGTGTTTCACACATGTGTGCTTCCAGATTTTTAGCTTAAATCTATTATTAGTGGCTTTCAGACCTACAGAACGCTGTTAAACACCATATGTACAGAAGGCATTTGGCAGGATAAACCATAGTTTTCAGCATGGTTTGTGTGAGAGGTGCTGGTAATGCCAGAACTGCTGCAGTGTCTTGTAAAATGAGCTTTTTATGAAGAGTTACGTCCCTCAGGGTAGAATTCTGGCTGCCAGTTCCTGGATAAATATTAAACTGAGTTATTTAAATCCTATGATTCCATTATATAAAAAAAGTGCAAATGATGCAGTGAATAATAATGAATATCTTCTTTTTAAGTTGTATCTCTGGAGTTTCAGACAATAATACGTATTTTTAAGAATACTTTGGGTGCTATTTCATAATTGCTGTGTGGTATTTTGCATTTCGTGTCAGAAAGTGGCTTATGGAATGAATCAGTTGGCCAAGCTGAGAAATTTACTGTGCTAAGATGCTCTGCAATGGAAAGGATCAGTAGCAACCATCAAATCATTCATGGACTAATGTGAATCCTTGCATGATGGTTTAATTCCAGTTTTTGAACAATGGAATTAATTGTATTTTTCAATGAAAACGTTTAATTAGTTCAAAGGTAATGTTCATATTTTATGTACTCTGACAATAATAGCATGTGATAGAGGCAGGTGCTTTTGAAATGCTCTGTTTATTTACAGTGTAGCATGATGAGGCTCTGATGTTGCTTTGCATATTCAGACACTTCCAAAATACAAATATGAATGAAATGAATACCTTCATTTACTTTCTTATGATGATGATGTATTAGCAAGAATGAGAGTAATATTGTGTATACTTCATATGTAAATTCACTTTATCTTTTGTTATATGTTATTCCAGTAATTGCTTAGAGTACCTTTACTGGTCAAAGCAAATTAACTGATGATTGGCTAATTTATGAAATTGTTATTAATGTAAAAATCTATCCCCTCCTGTTATCCAGACAACAGTATACAACAGTTATAAGAACTGCATTGATGCTCTTTGAGTACCACCTTAAAATGGTAATATCCTATTGAAATTGCCCTTTTCAAAGGACAGACTATAAACCTGGTCCCACCTGGAGCGTTGCACCCAGCTCTGGGGTCCCCCCCTGCAAGAAATACGTGGACCTGCTGGAGGAGTCCAGGGGAGGCCACGAAGATGCTCCGAAGGCTGGAGCTCCTCTGTTGTGGAGACAGGCGGGGAATGCTGGGGCTGCTCAGCCTGGAGAGGAGAAGGCCCTGGGGAGACCTCCTTGTGGCCTCTCAGAAGGGGAAGGGGGACTAGAAGAAAGATAAAGATGCTTTCCCAAGGCCTGTGGGGACAGGACGAGGAGCAATGGTTTTAAACTGAGAGAGGGAAGACTGAGGTGGCCTACAAGGAAGAAATTGTTTGCAGTGAGGGGAGGAGACACTGGCACAGGTTCCCCAGAGAAGCTGTGGATGCTCCATCTCTGGAAGTGTTCAAGGCCAAGCTGGATGGGGCTTGGAACAACCTGGGCTAGTGGAAGGTGTCCCTACCCATTGCTGGGGGATTGGAACGAGATGATCTTTAAGGTCCCTTCCAACCCAAACCCTTCTATGATTCTAAAATAGAAGTTGTGTTAAATGTGATTCCATAAGTGGCTTTCCTTTCTTTGGCTGTGTTCCTATTTTCTTGACAGATCTGGTTGATAGAACTGAACATTCCCTTCTAGACCTATTTTTCAATGACTGTGATTTTATATTGTAGAAATGGAAGTAAATACCCTTCAGAATAGGAAAACATTACTAAGCTTGTAGAAATCAGGAAAAATGTTAACACATACAGAAGAAATGCTATTTAATGGTTTCATTTTTCTAATGGCTATCCTTATTGTATTAAAAAGTGTTGAAAAGTATGAATTTGTTTGAACCTGAGAGCTGTGTTTTACGCGGTCTGAAAACTAATATCCAGCCTGGTGTTTTGAAGTATCTTGCTTTCAAAAAATTATAAAGAATAGAAATGGGGACTGGGATTTCTTTTTAGTCCACTCTGTTGTTGAGAGGCAAAATATCCTATTTTTGCCATTCATGGCAGATGTTTATGTATCTTTTTCAGAGGCTTTTGGTGAGTTTCATTGAGAAAGCAGCAATCCATCCTAATGCTGCAATTTGCTCAGTGTAAGAAACATTTGCTTTCTGTGTAGAAATGTTCTTACCAAAAAGGCATTAATTCTTGTCCAGTCCTGTAGGCACAGAAAGCAGATTATTCCTTTCTTCTTTAATTTAATGGAAAGCTGCTCTCATATCTTTCCTTGGCCTTTCCCTCCTCAGGTTAAATAACTGCTATTTTTTCCAGAGTGCTCACATTTTCCAGATTTTCTATCATTCACTGTTTCCTCTGGCCTATCTCCAGCTGTTTTGTGCCTTTCTTGATTGGCAGTGGTCCAAGGTGGGCATGATACTCAGTTAAGATGGTGCCAATACCACGTAGAGTTTATTACATGACGTGCTTTGCCATCTATTTACTTCTGCTATGTGACAGTCCAATCTTTTTCACAATAGCATGTCACTGGTGACTTCTGAAAAATTTGTCATCCCTTATACTGTCCAAGTCCTTTTCAGAAGGAGAGCTATCTAACCAGTTGGTGGCTTGCACTTTACCCACCCTTAATGAATCTATTACTAGTGAAAAAAATCATTGTTGTAAAATAAATACAATTACTGAAAATGAAGAATCTTATTAAAAACAGGCAGAGGAGTAAAGAAAAAATTATCAACTTGTAAGTATGTCAGGAATTTGTGTTTCCCGTAGCTAGTGTTCTGACTGGAATCTTCCTTGTTATCTTTAATACTCAAGAATATATACAGCCAAACCAAGCTTTTTACATTGATTTATCATTAGCATAAAAGAAACTAATGGAAATTCAGATTTGTTGCATACCCCAACATAATTTTTAGGTAATGTCAGTTTTCACAAGATTTAGTTTCAGGGGAAAATCGAAGCAGTTGTATCTGCACAGAACAAATTTAAAGGAAATAAATGTCACATTTGAAATGTGCACATTTGGTCAGTTGTAATTCTGTTTCCTAATATTCATTAAGGCATTAAATTATTAACACAGTTTCAGTTTAGCAGCAATGCAGGACTGTAGAGATGTTTGCCTCTCATCCTACCTATTGTGACAAAACGGGAATTTTCCCTCTGGGGAAAAGAATGTATTCACTTCTGCTATACAAAAAGTCCTTACTGATTGAGTCAGGCCCAGATTTTGGTATAAAACTGTTCTTCAGGGAATCTGTCATCTCATACCCTGGTGAATTGGAATTTCAGACATTTTATCTGAAGGACTTCAGAGTTTAGTTTAGGCAGCTGTCCCTACTGTCTTGTGTTGCCTTTGTGTGTCCTATTTCTGGTGGCATCCATTTAGTCAGCAGCCTCTTTTGTGTTGTGGCTAAGAGTTGTTTCTATTTGCTTGGTCATTTTTTCCCGTACAAGATGTTTGTGGAGATGATACCTCCAGTGCTGGAAGCCAGTTGTTTTCCTGGGAACTTACATATCTGCAGTAGCTTTGCTTCTGCATGAGGTAATAAACGTTTAATTAATTTATTTTACATGATGCACAAAAAGCTTTTTACGTCTATTTTGCAAAGCGAACAAAGAAAACATAAAAAAGTGTCTCAGCCCTTAAAAAACCTCACCTTTTTTTCTCACTCTGCAAAGTCTGTTTTGCTGGGTATAGCCACAAGTTGCCCTCCTGGCTCCATCCCAGGATGATTTCAAGGTGGGATGTATCCCAGTGCCTTCTGCCTCTCCTGTTAGGATGTGACTGGGAACAGGGGGGGAAGCTGGAGTTAGGCTAGGATGTGTTGGGAGGGTGGTTAAAAAACCCCAAGCTCGACAGTTTCTGCTGCTTGTGGCTCAAATTGCTTGTTTTGTAATTACTTTTGAGGATTGAAGGAGCAATGTTGGCTCACAGAGGTTCGTAAATCTCAGCATTCCCACTGTTAAATGCAAGGGCTTTTAATAAGGCGTTGAAAATATATATTTTGGCTTGTTAGTCAACTATAATGCCGTTTAACTGTTAAAAAATACTGTGTTTCTTGAAATTAGAAATGAAGCTGCTGTCTGCTTTTATTCTCATTTCAACCAAAAAGTGGAACTCCGCCAAGAGTCATTAAATCTTCTATCCTTTGGATGAATTCTTATTTTTTTATGAAAAAATGTTATGATTGGGTAATTTCTGTATTGTGGTTTATATTCAAACGGTTGTAATTAAAGTTTTGTAAAATTTTAGGTTCAATCTCAATTACTGTAAACCTCCTATTATTATGTTAACTGCTGTACCACCACCTTGCAGTGAAAATTATTGACAAACATTCATTTGTCTTTTCCAACAGCAGGTTCCTAAAATATTTTACATTAGAAACCTGATAAAAAATCCAATGCTGATGGATTGCAAATGATATTAATCAGCTGTAAAAAGTTAAGATTTACAATGTATTAAGAGATCTCATATGACTTGAGAAGTACCCTTGTATCATTTTTTTGTTAAGGTTTTAAATATCGTTCTATATTTCAAAAATAGGATAATGTACTTATAAAACACTTTGCACAACACTCAAAATTGCAGTAAGTGATTGTAATTCCGCTGATCTCATTGTAACCACTTACAGGCGTGAAATAGGCCATTGAGCTTTACCATGAAAGATATCTTTTGAACAAAAGCACAGATAATATAGGATGGATTGCCCTTTGGGAGTGCCTGTGTCCCAGTTGTTAAGACTTGACGTGTAACTTCAGACAGCTAAAATTAGGGGAGATTAATCTTAGTTGTGGTTAATAAAATACTGCAAACTTCGAGTTGCAAAACATCGTCTGGAACAGAAACTTTGGGTTGTAGAAGATTTAAAGATGAAAACCAAGATGATACAGAACATGGTACTGATAACATTATGCTCAAAGGAAAACTGAAATCCACCCTAGGAAATAGTTGCATTTTGGACATCTAATATGCAGCTATAATATGCTTCCAAAATTATTAAACAATCTGATCCCCTGTGTGCTTACATTTCAGTGGACAGAAATACCCTTCTTCCCCTTGGTTTCAGTGGCACTGCTATGGTATCCTGGAACAGGAATAAAGCAATACAGGCCAATATCATAATGGCACATCACTAGAAATGAAAAGTGCTAAAGCTGTTTAAAGCGACTTTCTTCCAGTGTAAAAATCTTTTGGTAGTAAATTAAACTGTGTTTTGGAGCAAAAACTAATTGTTATTCCAAATTTTCTATCATGTGTAGCTGGAATCACTAAGTCAGGTAGAACTTTTGGCTTCCATTCTGTAAGAATGCTCATCTGAAACGTAGAAACAAAGGAACGCAAGTCGATGTGTTGTTTCAGTAATGTCTGTTTTCCCCCTGCTTTTGTGGCATTGAGATGTGTCCAATTAACAAAACACTTTGGTTATTTCCTTATTTATTGACAGTAATTTATGCCATATTTCTCAGAAAGGTATTAAGTGGTTATTGCTACCAGTGGGGATAATTTAGCAAACGTGTCCCGTTTCTGAACATGTTTGTTCCCAGTTCAGAGCAGAGTTACTCTATCAGAGTCCCAGTACCTTTGGACTTCTGCAAGTTAGAAGTCACAAAACCCCTAAGAACAAAAGACTGATTTTAATTTTTTGTGTGTTTTAATGATGACCCTAGGCATAGATTAATGGAGGTAGCATGCACAGAGTGATATCAGTTAACATATATGACATTACTCAGATGTCTCAAACTCCGGAAAAAGCATGTGAATGATTTATGGAATTGATATTAATCTCTTTCCAGTAAATGCATTACTAAAGTTACATGGGAAATTGATGTTACTGCTGTAATGCCAAATTAATTTTTTTCTTGCTAGGTCAGCATTGCAAATGGAACTAAATATTAACCTTTTAAATATCTAAACAGATACAGAATGGAAGACACTTTTCCAAACGGGGGAGTGCTTGGTGTCGATGTGATACCAGCTAACACATATGGCATTAGTGAGGTATCATAACTTGTGGGAAATAGATATTAATGACTTCTGGAGGTAATGGAAATGCAAGAAGTATTAGTGTAATAGCAAGAGTAAAGAATTAGGATGTTAATTGTAGTTGTTGTGCTGGTTATAATTTTCACAGTCAGTTTACCACTGACTCTCTTGCTGCCTTCTTCAGGACCAAGCCTTTCCTCCTGCAAACAGATGTTTGCATCTCCTCAGCTGCATGCAAGCACACTGAAGTGTTGATTTGCAGTTTGATTGACCTGAAAGGGACCAGAATAAGCAATTGGGAATTAAATCAGAAATGTCTGTGATTAGATAATTGTAAGTGCAGAGGAAATTTTCGATAGCCTCTGTGTAAGAAACGGCCAAATACAGTAGGAATCCTTAGTAAGGAAAAGAGAAAACTGAGGAATAACATATTAGAGATTAATAAAATCATGATTCTTAGTTAAAATGTCAATGAATATGAAACAGTGGTTCCCTGTCTGTTCTCTTTGTACAAAAACTAAGGGCCATCAAATGAAAGTAGCAGTTAACATGTGGAAAGCAAACAAAGGAGAATGGTTCCTCACACGGTGTTTAATTAAGCTGTGGAGCTTCTTCCTGCAGGACCTTGTGGGTGCTAAAAGTTGACATGTGTCGTGTTTTCAATGCAAAAACCCACTGACAAGACCAGGAGAGAAAAATCCGTTGAGAGCTAAACACTGACACCATTTTGGGCTCAGAAGGTTTATAAACTATACATTGTAAATTGGGGGATTATACTGGGAAGTGTCTTCAGATGACTGTTTCATTTCCATGTCGTTCTCCAGGGATCCATTTCTGGCAGTTAGTGATCTGGACATTGATCTCACCTGATAGATGCATCTGGTTAACTGGTTAATCACTGATGGTAATATTCTATCATTTTTCTAGAAACAGATTGGAGGTTGCAAGCCAAAATTAACATCGTGCAAAACTATACTTCGATCAGATAATAGGAAGGAAGATGTTAAGTTATTGTTTACATTCAAACTAATTCTCTTGGGAGGACAGTGGTTAAAGATGGTGTGCTGACATTAGCAGTTGTCCAGAAACAACCTGATGCAGATCCATTCTTAAGATCTCACACTATACATTCCTGGTGCTTCCATTCCCATCAGAGTTTAAGGTTCTGGGGGGATTTTTGTGAGCTTATGTGAGCTTGCTCTTGGACAGAGAAGGAATTAAACCCAAACCCTCAACAACAAAGATGTTTAAGTAATTTTTGACAATAAGCAAAAGGATTTTTGTATATACCAGGTTCTGAGATAAATTTTTCAGTTTCCATTTTTCTGGCTCTGTTCAAAATTTTCCATCTGGAAAAATGACAGAGGGAAATGCAAGAAAGAATAGCAATGTCCCTGCCAGTGTGAAGGAACATTACATTACACTGAACAAATATCCTTATCTGAATGTACAATCACTGAAATAAATGCAGCTGTGTTTATTTCAGCATAATCAGATATATTTGAATATAAAATCATTGACATAAATGCAGCTGTGTTTATTTCAAACTGCACATGTTAATATGAACATGAGTGTGACATCAGTTAATCACTCAGGAATGTACAGAGGTGTGTATATACAGGGACACAATAGAGGCCTGGGACAGTTGAAAGTATGAAGAAAAAAATCTTGATGACTTTGTGCTTTACCTAAATTTTTTTTTAACAGCATTGGAAGTCACTGATGAGGAGATGCACAATTCTTCTCATATAAAAGCTCTGGATTTGAATAAATCTGTGGTTGCTCTATAGAATAACAGGTGACCTCTGCCTCAGTTACTGACTAAGGAAATAATTGCTTTGAATAATTGCTTCTTAAAATAGAGAATCGTGTTAGTCTTGAGTGATTGGTAGGTCCAGGTCAATCTCTTCTGATGGGCACAGTGCAGACCTTAACTTTACCTTGGGTTTTTATCTGATTTTGAGCCTTTAAAACAGCTGCCAACCACGCTTCAAGAATTTCATCTTGCTGGGTTCTCAAACCCAGGGAAAATACAATGTAGAGCAGTGCCAGTGGAAAAATTTTGGCACTGTTTGTTTTGTCAGGGAGGCTTCTCCTTGCTATTTCCCCAAAGTGGTTCTCTGCCTTCACTGTCCTGTTTAAATGCTTAACCTCTGCCTTTTTCAATCAGAGCCCTTCAGAACTAGAAGAAATTGAAAAGCGTTCTTTATTCTGCTTATGCAGGTGGTACTATATAGCCTAGCACAAGGAATGGCTGTACTCAGGATGAAAGAGAAAGTGGCATCAGAACAGTAAATATTTTGGAGCTGAAAGGTATCGGAAAGGCTTTATTTTCATCTGAGAGAACATCGAAATATTCTGCTTGACTAAATAGTGGTATTTTGTTCAGTTAGTTCAATAACCTGTAATATTATCCCCGTTTTGCAGAAGACAGCAGCACAAAAGACCCAGTTCTTGACTGCCTAGCGCCTTTTGTAGTGAATTTCAGCTGTGTGAAATGAGTGCAAAATGGCTGAGAAATGTTAAGAGTGCTTTGCATCAGATCCCTGTGAGCCAAATGCTGAATGAAATGTAGGAAATTTCATATCTTGTGTTATGTCTGCTAGATTTGATCAAAGAGCGATGCTATAAAGAACAGGGGAACAGAAGGAGAGGGGTGAGTAATATTTCTTGTGCTTCCTTCCCTTCTCCAGATACATGAATACCTTTCACAGAGTCACGGAATGGATCAGGCTGGAAGGGACCACAGTGGGTCATCTGGTCCCATCTCCCTGCTCAGGCAGGGTCATCCCAGAGCACATGGCACAGGGCTGCATCCAGACAGCTCCTGAATATCTCCGGTGAGGGAGACTCCACGCCCTCTCCGGGGAATCTGTTCCAGTGCTGGTTCACTGCACAGTAAAGAAGTTCTTCCTCATGTCTGAGTGGAACTTCCTGTGCATCAGTTTCTGCCCGTTGCCTCTTGCCTGGCACCACTGAGGAGAGCCTGGTCCACCCTCTGACACCCCCCTTCAGGTACTGACGGAATTGTTGAAATTCCCTCTCAGTTGTCTCTTCTTGAGGGTGAACAGGCCCAGCTCCCTCAGACTTTCCTCATAAATTGTATCCATATTTGATTTATTTTTTTCAATGGGCTGAAGATACTGTCACAGGCTGCCCACAGGGGCTGTGGAGTCTCCATCCAAACCCGAGCAGATGCAGTGTGGAGCAGTCTCTTCTGCTGACCCTGCTGTAGGACTAGACAATCCCCAAAGGTCCCTTAGAGATCCCTGAGAAGATTAACACTTTCTTTTTCTCACCCCTGAAATTAGAATACACTTCAGATAGATTCTGCTCTTTTTGTTATATAAATAATTTTAAAATTTTTAACTGCCTGCTGCTACAAATTTAACAAGCCAAATTAAGATCTTTGCTCGTTTGAGCTGCCACTAATGCAGCAGAAGACAAAACACTGTGAAATAAACAGTGGTCTGTACTTTTGAAAGAATACTGGTAGAAAAACATACTTCAGAAGAAGTGTTTCTGCATAAACAAGAAGTGTTTGCATTCTTGAATGCAAATGGCTACTATCTGATTTTGGGAGAAAATATTTTAGAGTATTTTGCTCAGCCTAACAGGAATTTGGATACAAATGATTAGGTGGGAAACACATTGTTTTGGATACATGCAGAGCTTCATTTTGCATTTATTGATTCTGTTTAGTAACCTAATAGCCTTGTAGGTTCAGCCTTTAGCATGCTAACTTTGATTTAGTGTTTGTATTTCTGAAACCAAAATGGAAACAAACCTTAAATTATCCAGTAGTTGTTCTTTAGACAGCTACTGGAATTCCAGTATCTCCTACAGTAACATAATGTGAAGGTAAATTACCATAATATATTAAGGGTTATTATTATTCTATTCTAACAATTTCTGATAGAATCACATTTCTGTTTCTCTCATCTGAAACTGTAGGATAGTTTTTTCATAAGGAGTATGATTTATTCTGTTTAAAAAAAAATTGGGTTTGTTTATTGTTGCTACTGTACTATGTTATGAATAATTCATTTTTAGTAGCCTTTTCTAAGATTGTAAATGAATGTCAAATTCCAGATGTGAAAAACTTTTAAGCCTTTTTCATGAATGCAATATAAAATATAGAGAGCTAAGGAATAATACATCTAGGTTTCTTTTTTTTCCTTTCAGCATTTTGGTGGTCAGCTTAAGAAATTATGTTCACAGTGAGTTTTTTAAATGATGGACTAACAATTTTTTTGGGCACTTATGTTCTTTTTTTTTTTTTTGCCTTTCTTCTTATTTGTAGTTTTTACTTACTTATGTTAAGGTGCAATTATGTAATACTTTACACATGTATTTCATATTAGTGTACCTGTGCTGGGCTGGCTGCCACCTGTGCAGGCAGATTAGATTTTTTAGCAGTGTTAGCACAGCCCAGAATGTCACAAGACTGGACAAATACTGGAATGGTGAGCTCACCCTTGAGTTTTGTGCTGTTACAGATACATTGCTGTCAGAATACCAGAGCTTTATGTCTGAGCTGGATTGTAGATGAGCTCTGTACTAAAAGCAAAGACAAGGAATGGGGCAGCGATGTTCTAATCAATTTATTCTTTCATCTGAAAAATAAAAGCTGATAGCAAGTTGAAACTTGACTTTTGGTCATTACTGCATGTGTTTGCTGTGGTCCTCCTGTTTCAGTAGCTTCAGGATTAATCCATTCTCACTCGTTCCAGACACTTGTCCTTACTTAATTATCATTATGCCATCCTGCGTGTTATTCCTCTTTCCTCTCTGCATTTGTGTAAATGTAATTGCTGAAGTGTCTTCTTTTGTATGTTGAGAGAGTGCTGAGCCCCACTCCTTGAGCCTGTACATTGAATGCTATATCAAATGAAACCTTGTCATCGTCATCTCTAGGGCTCCATGTTATTGGCCTGCCATTAGCATTTGTTTTGTTTTTCGTTATTCCCATCTGTGTGCTCTTCTTTATCCTTTTGGTTTTAGGGATCCATTTATTTCCTTCCCTCATATTTGCATTTGCATTTTCATCAGCAAATGTTTTTTGTCCCTTTTATTTAAGTCACGGTTTCCCATTTTCACGTGATTTCCTCTACAAGTATCCCTCCCTTGAAAGATTTTCTTAAATCTGCCTTGCCAAAATTCCTCCTTTTTTTGTATATATGTGTGCATATATATATACATATATATACCTAATATTTAAAGGAATCAAGGTCCTGATGTTTGGTGATCATTTGTCCATAATCAGTCTGCATGTTCTCTTGGACAGGAAATGTTTCTTACCCAAAGCTTCAGCTTCAGCTGTGTGCTCTAAATATTTTCTACGGCACAGGGGGTCTGTGTTGTCAGATGCCAAATCTTCAGTGCCGGGTCCAGGGCAGGGATCAGTGGAAAAAAATCTCTGCAAAACTACAATTTCTGTTGGCTTTGAGTGAGACCATAAACTTGTGACATTTTCTATGAATTAGTAGTCACGTGGCAATTGGACAAATATTCTGTTATTTGGTGGATCTGGGGTCAGTAAGAGTGAATGCCAGAATAAAGGGAACTAATTAGATGGCAAGAAAATAAGAACATTCTGAGTGATGACCAGAAATTCCCTTCAAAGTGTCTGTCCAATATGTCTGCAGTGTAACAATCATGATGGCATCCAGATACTTCTTAGGATGTGAATACATGACTTCCAAGACCTCTAATTTTATTTTCTCTTTAGAATATTAGCCTGGTTAATAATAACTTCACGCTTACAGCCTTTTACTGCAGGAGTTTGCCACGTGCTTCCGCAGGTGCTTTTGTTTTCATTTTGTAGTTCCAGAAATCTGAGGCTTGCAGAAGTTCAGAGCTTCGGTGCTATACAGTAGAATCCCCATTTGAAGCATTTTGACATTATCTTCTTTGAAGCACACTAATTGGATTTAAGCCTACACCTTTGATTACTCTTTAAAACTGAACAAAGTATGTGTCATCCTGAATCACGGTGGATAAGACGGACTTTCCTTTGTAGGGATGCTATTTTAGAGTCTGCCATGCTTCAACAGATATTAGGAATAATAGATACTATTTCAGATATAATGTAACAATAACTGATATTATTTCAGCAGTGCAGGAAAACTTAAATACTCTTGGAAAAATTGTGCTAGGTTATCTCCTCTGAGTCAGACTAATGAAGAATGAACCAGCTGAGTAAAGAAAGAGGAGGGAGAACAAGTGTTATCTTTTGCAACCTATTCAGTTTTGGCTGATTTAACCAAGATGAGGAGAAAAGCAATATTGTGTTCTTTGACAGTACTATAACAGGCTTTGTTAACTGATAATAATAACTGGAAGACATATGTTAAATTGTTGATTCATATGAGAAAGGAAGAATGCTGAAATCAGAAAATTGTAATTTGATAATTGTGATTTAGTCTTTTTTATCTATGTGGCGTCACAGTGAGAGCAATACAGGCTAGTATATGTTAACAAAATAAAATTCCAAAGTGTATGAATTAGAAGATGTGGAGAAAATTCAGTGTTGCCTGATTATTGAAATCCAGTGTTGTTTTACTGTAGATGCTAAATTTGAAAGATTTATTATATTATTTATATATATATATATATATATACACACATTTCAATATTATATTACTACCTCATCAGCTTCTTATATATACTCACAGGGTAAACTATTAGTAAAATACAGTATAAAAAAGAAGTAGTGTGTTTAATTGTTATTTTAATTGAAAAGGTTTGATACTTCTTTAGGTTCTTACATGGAGGTAAATTGGCACCTCTATTTAGTGATCCAGACTAATCTGGAGTAGAAATAGTACTGCTAAGTGTGTGTATGTCACTGCTTTGGAAGACTCAAAAGCAACATTGGAACTATAATTGACCAAGGCCATTGCATGTCCATGAGAAACATTAATAGAGCTCAACAATCACTGTAAGGTCATTTAAGTACTAATTGCTTTAAAAATACTGATTAGTTTTCTGGGTTTGTAAAATAACTTATGAGATTCTGTCTATTCTGAAAATCTGCATCTTTCTTTTTGGAAAAGTATGTTCCTACCAAAACCATACCCGGTGAGAATAAATTCGGAGATACAGTCAAATAAATGTAAATTTAGTTTAAATCCACTTAATTAGAACCCTAAATCAAGCTTAAAGTGGGCATCTTGTTATGCTGAAAGTTCTGGATATCAAAATATTACTAGAGCAGAAAAAGTCAGTATGTGATATGATTGACTTTGTTGTTAGTACAGGAACATACCTACAGCTCGTGCCTTTATATAACCCAAACCTTCCCCTTCGCTCACCATCCAAAGTTTGGCAAACAGCTTATTGACTCAAAAGTGCCTCTGACTATACCCTGCACTTCAGCCTCTTCATAGCCATGAGTATTATGGGAATAACTGCTGAGCTCTTGTCTTCTGATTATTTCTTAATGCAGAATAAACACGACGAAGATCGAGGCCGCTCAGCTGCAGACCTGCTGAAGGGTTGTGATCTGTGCCTCCCCATTAGGAACAAACTGATATCAATCAGACCAAGGGCTACCTGTCTGTGTTAGCAGATGGATGGAGATCAGACCTGCGGTGCGATGGAAAAGCTCAGGAAGAGAGGCTGAGAACCACACTTCCAAATGCTCTGGGTTTCCTGTCAGCCTAGCTACAGCGAGCTTACTTGCCCTTGTTTCATGGACAGTTCTCCTCCTGGCTCCATGTCTTATTCCTTTCCATCCCCCTCTGGGGTCCCACTTGGGTGCAATTCCCAGTTTTGACAGTCAGGAAGGTGTTGGTTGTATTGAGACTCAGCTGGCAGAGGTGCTGCGTTTCTTCCACTGAAGCAGCAGCATTTGGTTAAGAGGAAATGGGACTTAAAATAGGAGTCACGTTTCCTAGGAATCTTAAAATCATAGTCTCCTCCAGGTTTTGTGTGTTTGAGATGAAGGTGAAAAGTAAAACAAAAGTACAAGAGAAGGTATGAGATTTTGTTGGCATGAGGGAAGAGGGAAGCTCTGAAATCCTTAGTTACAAAGTCTCTCCTTTGGTATAATCCCTTCCTTTCATGAGGAGGTGGGAAGGAGCTGGATACTAAGGACATGCTGAGAAAGGATCTACCTGATATTATGAATTCTGTGATTGACAGTAGCGTCTGAGTTGTCCCCACCTGGGTACACAGCATCTGAGAATCAGATGTCAGGGACAACCAGAGAGGAGGTTTGAGGATGTCTTTTACAATGTTGATCTGATAAAGTTTTCTACATAAACCCACTCAAAGAGATGTTATTTGTTTCATTTCTGCCCTGTTAGAAGGGGACTGACAGAGCGAAGTGGAACATTCTGGAGACAGGGGAGGGTTTTACCCTCCACTGGGAGCTGCTGAGCCTGCTCAGAAGGGAGATGCTTTCAGAGCACAAAGTGGCGTGTTCAGGAGAGTGAGGGTGAGGGTACCACAAGCAGGGAGGCTGGAGCACATGGAGACTGAGAAACTGGTGAGAAATACAAGGAGCAGATGCAGGGTTGGCCATGGAGGTGACTATTTTCCCAGGGATCCAGTGCAGGCTGTCTAGAATTTGTTGCCATTCTAGCAAGTTGTCCAAGTAGGAGACTAACAGAAATTGTGAAAACAGTATCTGCTTGTAAGAGCACAGTGGGCAGGGGAGATCTGTTTTAATTTTTCTTCCTTTTTACTTAGTCATTTTGAGTTTTCTTTATTTAAAAGCCAATTAATCTAGTTTATTATATAGTAAAAAATGCTGCTTTTTGTTTAAAAGCTTTATTGGCTTTTTGGAATACTCACTTATAAGAAAAAGATCTAGGCAGTTCAATTTCAGTAATATGTCTGACTCAGATTCTCATCTCATCCATCTTAAACCCATTTTCTTTCTCTAATCACCTGCATGCCCTCGTCACAGTTCCCAGGCTGGCTTTGCTTGCACAGTATTTGCAATTTGCACTCCTTAGATACCTGTTTGTCAGATAGACAAGGCAAATGATGTTTCTTTCGTGACTCAAGCACAGGGGACTGTGTCCAAGAGGACACTCACTTGAGTCCTCGCTACCTGAACCACTGTGAGAAGCTTCCTGTTAGTCACACTAATGCTCACCAGGCTGTTGCTGAGCAGACCAGCTTTATATGTCTGCAAACACGTGGAATCAAATTACTTCTGATCATTCTATAATTATTGTAACCTGAAATTTTGGCAACCTAGGACAGACATGTAACCAACCACACCCTCCAAACAAGCCATTACTTTGAAAGTAGTTTGGTGTTTGCATGGTTAGAGACAGGACTTTTAACAGCTTGGTTCTGCAGAGAAAATACTGTTAAACCCCAAAATCTCATAAAGGAAAGTGGCACATTTTTAATGTACATAGCAGTGTATTTGAAGGTAAAGATATATCCAAATGTCTGCACATATAGGTATGCTTTGTGGACATGAATGTGCATTTTCATGAAAATTCCTGTTTGTGTGGATGTAGCTACTTTAAAAATACTCTCAGCTGATTAATATTTAAGATTAGCCTTTGATGTTAACATAATACCTTGAATTGTAAAAGGTGTATCTATTGTAGAATACAGATTTTCTTCGCTACTGCCACTTCATAACAGTCTTCTGTCAACTTTCTGCCTTGCCCTCTCCTTGTCCTCCTCTCTCCCCATGTTTTAGGCATCATTTTCTGATGAAATCCTCATTTTGTGTTAACATGGGGAGTAAAATAATATGTTGATGTCTTGGAGATCAGTTGGTGTTCTGATGATCCCTGAGTAGAGAGAGTGATGTGCTGTCACTCTCTCCATAACTGTCCAAGGTTGAGAATTTTATTACATCTTTCAAAATGTCTTTTTACTTTCATCTGAAAATGAAAATAAGTTGAATAAAACCCAGTTTATGTTTGAGCTGGGCTGTGAATTCACTTCTTTGTATAAAATTAAACTGGATTTCCTAAGGAGTTTTTTTTCTATTAATACAACTTTACTTCCTGCTTTATGCCAATTATCATATATGGCTTTTCTTTTCTTTTTTTTTGTTTTACTGCCACAGTTTGAAGTGAGAGCATTAAGTTAAATTAATTTGACTTTGGTTGGCAAACAGCGATAGTAGCACTTTAACAGCTGTTTGCTTTCCTGGATTGTCCTTGGTGCTGAAATTGCTTTTGTATCTAAACAGCAAAATGTGTTTATAAGGCTACAGAATATGGAGATAAATTTAGCCTGTCAAACAGATATTATTGGGGCTTTTTTGTGCCGTGTTTCTGGGAGTGGATCCTGACTACAGTGCTTTAATTCCAAGCTGTGTGTGCCTTTGGACATCTTACAGGACTGTTTGTGGAGCTTTTCTCTTTGATTTATGACCTTGCCTGTATGGACTTCTGATCAGATTTTATTCTCATTTAGCGCAAGAGGGGCTAATTATGAAAGTGACAAAGATTCTTTCATTGTGCTAAAGCTTTTTGAATGACAAAAGGGGGCTTTAAATTAAAATGAACTTTAACAAGGCATTTTCACATTGAAGTGATACACACTCTACCACTGATAGAGTAATTCATTTTCAACCCTTTCTGATTCTATAAACACATTGTCTCACAAGATCAGTAATTTTTTACCTCTCAGGCTAATGAAGAGTGGATGGTAGACCAATGAATTCTCTTTTTGCAGAACTGTTTTGACATTCTTAATTTTTTCTTAAATATCAAAGAAAGGACAAAGAGCTGTGATTTTATTGCATTAATATTAATAATCATTTATCTGCCAGAAAAACATTTAAATATCACTTGACATTTGCAGAGAAAGATTAATGTTTAATTTACTACAAACATAGAAATACTTTGAAATAAAAGGAAACGCATTTAGATTTGGCAAAATGAAAAAAAACCACAACCCAACAAAACTAAGACAGACATTCAGATATAAAAAAATACTGTAACCATAGCAGGAGTCAAAAACATGTTGGTGCCATCTAAAATGTCAATATTTAAATTATCACTTCTGATTGAAAAAAATAACATCAGCGAGCTAGTTTTTTAAGGTCTAATTTAAGGTTTGACTAAACAAAGATAAATTAGGGTAAGCAGTTTTATTTTACATGCACGTGGGTACAGTGAGGAAGGCCTGCTATCGACTCGATCAGTGTAATAAAAACAAACCAGCATAATGTGGTTCCTTGTTTCTGCATAACTGTATGTAGTACATTGCAGTAAAGTTTGGGTATGAACAGTATTGGCATTTCAGAATTATTGTCAAGGCTGGAAGTCTAGGAGGGCTTCCAGAACTGGCTGGTGTCTGGAGGAGAGGAAAATACCAAGGCACAGGAGTCAGAAAATTGTCTAAGTGAAAATACAGGAACAAGTTCCATTACCTACAGAAGGATCAAAATGCTGTATAATGAAGAGAAAAGTACAGAAATCACCTTGTTCTACAAAAGAATGTCAGACGAGGAGCTACTGAGGAGGAGGAGATGAGTGGGGAAGTTGTGTGCCAGTCTAATCGGATGAAATGGCTAAAAATGTACCCAGACTCCAGGAAAGTCTACCTGTAAATTTTATCATGGAGATTATATGGTAAGATATCCCTTTTAAGGCGATGAAATGATGGGATTAATGTATTGAATGAGAATAACATTTCTAGCACCCAAACTGGTTTTGTGACTGGATTGATAATGGCACAGAGAATCAAATTCAGTTTTATAATAAACTAAAATAAGACTGTTTCTTCTGTAAAGGCTGTATATAGGGCAGATATTATCAGATTCAGTATTTGTACTGGAAGTTTATCCTTAAAGTACCTTTTTTCAAGGATTTTTTGGGTATAGAATAAAGACAGTTATAGATATAAAGCCAGTAATTTACTAGTTAAAGAAGATTCTAATTCAGGATCTATTTCAAAGAGGAAGATTCTTTTGTAAGGCAATACCTGGAGCCTTTCCATTTATACTCTTTAATAAAACCCCCTCAAATTTATTTACAGCTCTGGTGACTTTTTAGAGGTCTTTGGGAATATAGTTTAACTATAGATCTCTGAACTGATTGAGATTTCCATCTATTCCTTTATACTCAAGTGTCAGTCTGTAGTTATACTATGGAATGATTTCCCTGGAAAAATGGTGATTCCGTGTCTCAGGCACCAAACTAGGCCAAATGCAGAATTACAGCATTACTGTGCAGTAATACATCAACAGGAACATCCCCTCCTGTAGGATGAAAGAACTTTTTTTTGCTTTTTGCATTACAGGAATTCTCAGGGTCTTTGCAAAACGATGAATATATTGAGTAGGAAGCATTACATAAGTAGGAGTGCTGTAATGTACTGAAGAATAAAGAATATCCAGCTTTTAACACTTTCAACCATTTTTAATATTTTTTTTTTGCACGCCTGTGACATCTAGGTGGCAGGTAAACGTGAGGATGTTTTACATTAGAGGCTAAAGACAGCAGTAGACTTCAGTGCTGGACATTGAGCACTGGGCCTTGACAAAGTCAGTATTTAGAGAGATGTTTCTGTCTGCCACACTCCAGTAATGGTACATCCCACGGTGGTGCAGCAGTTCCCATTCCCTGATCTGCCTTGGTGGTTGCTTCCGTGGTTAAGGCTGCAGACGTTGTTATAATTTATTTATTAACTTATTAATTATTTATTTAGGATAGCACCCATTATATGCTAAGTGTCTTCCAAACAGAAATTTCCCCAAATGCTTTTCCCTTTAAGAGCTCTGCTTTGAAAGATGTGATACATGCACAGCCGTGAGAGACCCATTTTGGGAGGCACACGCTTTGTTAAAGAAAGCTGAGTTTTGTGACACTAATGCAAAACCTCTTTGTATTCTGATTTTCCTTTAACAAAGGTTCACTGCCGTGGATAAATAACTGCCCATCTGTCATCGGAGGCCTTCGGGGAATTGATAAAGAGGGAGCAGAGAAATCTGTTTTTCTGGAGATTTGGTGGATTTGGTGTAGTGGGTGTGCAATGGCCATCTTAGGGCGCAGGCCTCTGATTTTTAAGCACTCTTGACATTCCTTACTAAGCTGATGCACTGCTACTTTATCACTGCCAGTTTGTGTATTTACATGATTTCATGACTTTTTGGAGAGTTTATCCTGCAGTCTTGGGCTCTGCTGATTTTTTGGTAATTTATAAGAATCTCACAGACGCAGGAGAAGGAGTCGAGAGACTGACTCCATTTTATCCGTCCTTTGCAATTTCCCTACACGGTGAACATTGACATTTTATTCTTTGCAGCACCGGGTTTCTCAGGTCCTTTAACTGAAAGCATCAGCATTTATTGATAAGGGCAATTCTGAAATTAGGCTCTTCAGCTGCAAGTGATTAAATACCAATCTCATTTGATCAAAACTGTTGAATTCTTTCAGTAAGATTTTATTGTATAATTTCTTAATACATACGTAGGCCTGCAGCATATATATACATATACAATATATACGATCATATTTGCAGTAATTTGGGATATCTGTTGCTTGTCTTTTGTGCTGTTTCGCTCAGGGTGGTTTTTGAGCAGTCATGATCACAAAATCTTCAGGATTACTTGTTGCTGTTTCTCATTGTGCTCTCAACTGGGATTACCATTAAGACTGCTCTACTTTAGAAACATAAGAAGACAGAAAATATTCTGGTTTTAGTTGCTTGTGTTGCCTTTCCCAATGGCTTTGTTTACTTTTCTGAATTATCTTTAAAAGAAAGTTGCAAGTGATGTAAGTAGGTGGCCTTTGGGATTAACACAAGCTAGAGCTTTACAACTATTTATATTATGAAATCTGTAGTAGTATCCTCATTGCAGGAGGAGCCTCAAAACTACTGCTAAATAAATTTTAATCCCAGCATTCCCCCTTGCCCAGACATCATTCAAACATCTGTGACCAAGAAAAGTATTTTTTTCTGAAAAGAAGGACTCATCCCAAAACTATCCATTGGCAGCACTGTCCAGACTACTAAAATAAGAGAATCTTTCTGTAACTGTTTTTAGTAAAATAAAGCACAGCATTTCCTGCCCCACCCACGCTTTCTTTATATTCAGCTAATAGATGGAAGATGGTTTATGACCCTCTCCTTTTTCAACCAGTCCTTCTTTCTTACAGGTTTCCAATTCCCTTAATTTTCTGTGTGGAAGATAATTCTGCCTCCTACTCTAATTCAGATAAAAGTTTTAATTTATAAAACTCTTGTGGGTGTTTCAGTCTGGGCCACACATCATTAATACTTCTGCAGATTAACTCAATATGAAAGAATTAAAGATTTATTCATTATACTTGTTTGGGACCACTGAGAAGCAGGGACCATGTTTCCAGGTCCTGTGGGGCAGGATGCCCTTAGGAAATGGGTGCAGTTTACTTGACTTTTATCACTTGTGAAGAAAAATACTGGAAAGAGTGGAACTCAGACTGTGCTCCTGAAAAGGTGTGGAGAATCAGATCTGCCTCTCATTGTTGTGCATTGGGAGCAACACCATTAAAATGAGTATTGTTACACTAAAAGAGGCAAACAAACAAGTGGAGACCCATAACTCTTACATACCCCCCAAAGAAATACAATTAATTTTAGTGCTATATTCATGGATCGACACGAAGAATATAAAGCTGGACTTTTCCTGTGCTGCCATTCACAATTAGATTTTATCACATTGTCTGCTTACAATAAAAGCTCAGTCAGAATTGCTTGGCCTCTCTAAGTTGTGCGTTAATATGTACATCTCAGTCTACCCTTTGCAGAGATGGGACTGGCCTTTTACCAGCTGCTTCTGAGAGCTAAGGTAGTCATTGTTCCCATACAGTCCTTTTCACAAGAACTACCAAAACCTGTCCTTTGGATGTCACAACTGATAAAAACTTAAAACATAAAGGAATTAACAATTTCACCTTGCTTAATTGAGGAGGAAAGATAGAAAAGAGACTACACATCAAGTCTTGCCATGTGCTTTTGAAATGCTTTGCCTGTTTGATAGTCCTGATTGTTTTTCAGAGGTAATCTGGATTTGACCAAAAGCAGAGTCATGACCATTGCCATGGTTTTACCTGTTTCAGTTAAAACATTAGGTTTTTAAAAGAATACTGTATTGCCGAAGAGTACTGAGGTTTTTTTGCAAGACATCGATGTAACTGTGACAGTATAGATGTTACTTTGTATTGCAGAGCTTGATATGTGCAATTTTGGTAATTTCAACCATAATATATGGGTGTCCTATATGTGTTTTTCATGATATTGTATTTTTTTTTTAATCATGCTTTGAGGTTTCAGGAATCTGGATCTGACATCTGCTCTGGGCAGGAGTCCAGCAGATGATGCAAAAACTGTCACAGGTTTCAGAGATCATCACTATTTCATTAGATTTTTTTTCCTATTTAGAAATCAAATGCTATTTAGAAGTTTTTCAGGACTTCTAGACAAACTATTTTTTTATAAATTCTTTTCTCAGATGGAGACCGTGAAGCAAGTGGGAATTTACAACTGATATTCCTAGATGCACTCCTTCCAGAAGATATATCTAATCTTTCACTCAAGAGAAGTTTTTACAGATCTTGGTCCCTGTAATTCCTGTTCCATTTAGAACATATTGATAAAATTTCTTTGCATTATCATCTCAATGTGTTTTATGATCCATAAGGATGAATTCCATTGCGGGTATTCCCTATTCTACATTTCACCTTATTTTGTGAAATAGAGAGTTGCATGAAATATAGATTAATACTGTTTGGCTATCTTGGACTTCATCCCAGGTTCAACTGGTGAAAATGATGTATATTCCAATCTGTTCCTTGGTTGTTTTTGTTTAAAGAATTTGTATAGATTGAAATGCAGCTGCAAGTGTATTAGTGATTTTCTATTGCTTACTTGTCAAGATTTTTATTGTGTGGATGAAAAATAGCATTTCAAAACCTGGCAGCATATTGACAAAAACAGAAGAGCACTTTGTGTAATTCTCTTTTGAAAAACTACCTCTTTTAGAGACAGAGATTGCCTCAGCTACTTCCATTCATATGTATCTTGATCAATAGATTTATTGATAGCTTTTAGCCAAGATTTAATTCTTTTTCTTCTCCTCAGTTCACCATGGCGCTCACTTTTCTGAATTAAGAAACTAGAATTAGTCTCCTATAAGCAAGGCATACAATATGCAAGTGCTCTAGGTGTAAAAGGAGGCATTTGACCTTTTGTTGCTAATCTGTGACAGGTGCAGGCTATTTTCCTCCAAATGGTGTTAATTTTCATGTGCAAATCCACCCCCTGAAACCTGCATTCTATGTATCCACCACAGGGGAATTGGTGGTCATCATGAGTACTGTAATGGACAGCTGAGGGGGATAATCACTGATATTTCAGCACATTTTGCTTGCGACTCAGCCGGGCTTAGTGCACTTCTGTTTTCACTGCTTATTAGGGAGCCTGAAGTTAGTTATTCATTGCCGGGACACAAAAAAAAAAAAGAAAGTGTCTGAGAAAAGTTCATGTGCAGGGAACAGCACATTGTTACAAATTAGTTTCCTTTACCATTTCTGGCAAACTCATTACAAAGTAATCGCGCCCTGCGCTGAAGTGCACTTCCTCTGGGACCAATAACTGTAAATAAGCAGGGCTGCAAGCTGGCTGATAAGTTGTTGTTCTGAAGATAACGGTCCTTTTTAGCAGAGTGTTTGACCTTTTTCTTTATATTGCCTCAGGCTTGTCTGAGACCCTCAAGGTCTATTTTTCATCTTAAAATTCTCTGTAGGCAAGCACAATGTGTGGTTTAAGAAGATTTTAGGATTGCTTAACATATCTATATTTTCTTTTCTAGCATTTTTATGATAATTGTTCGAATGTTTGGTAAGTTTAGCTAGCATTTTCGTAAGCAGGTTTTCTTTCTTTGTGTAAAGTACACTTTTTATTGATGTAGGAAGCAATACACATTAATATTTTATGAGGACTAAGTGTATGTTGCATGATTAATAAAATAGTATCATTGGGCTTTTTTCTGACTTTTAAAGAAACTTGAAACATGCTATTGACCCCTTTCACTATTCACATTTTCGGAGTATTGCACTAAACATTACTCTGTAAAGCAATTTAAGCAAATATAATTAAGAATTTCAGCTCAAATGATTAAAGGAAAGTATGTCTCCTCTTTTCTCAGTATGCTAAGAGTATTGAACAGAACTGTGACTGAAAATTGAGTGTGTCTTAAAAACAAACCCCAAGGCTAAGTGAAAGTCAGTTTATAGACGTTTGGGAATTTGATTTGTTCACATCCTCCCATAAGTTTAAAAAGATCTGCGTCAGTATTTCTGTAAAGTAAAATAATAATAGAAAAAGCCCCTGCAACTAATTTCAGAGTGCATAGAAGAGAAAATCCATAATGTTTTGTAAAGTGCTGGCTCCCCTAACAAATTGTTTGTTTTACTTTTAAGATATAGTCAGAAAGCCATTTGACAACCAGATGTGCATTCAACCTATTAAAAAAAAAGTAAACAAGATTTGTTTAGAATGCCAATCAGTTCAGATTTTACTGCTCATAATGTTGTTGGGCTATTTTTCCCTTGCAGGTCACGTTACTCAGTCAGTTCTTTAATCTTACATGTACTTTAAATAACATTATTAATATCTAATGCTTTATAATGTTAACCCCCAAATATAATGCTTATCAAAAATTATGGAGTGATGAGGCTTTGAAAACTGTTGTGTAATCTTATATATATAACTTCTGAATGAAGTGGCAATGAGTTCATGTGGGCATGAACTCAAAGTGAAGTAAAGCAAAGCTGATGTTTGAACAATGTGAGACTTTTTTCTTTGATTTTAAAAGAACATACTTAACCAATGTGGTTGTAGACAGATTCTCTTACTGATATCACAAACTAGACTAGAAATGTACACGGAATAAAAACTGCATGCAGAGTGTCTTACAGTGGTTGTATCAAGAGTGAAAACTATTACTGAAAATTGGTGCTATCTGGTTCTCTCTTATATTTGTCATCATTTCAACACAGAAACTGTTTACCACAGGTATTGCAAAGCAGATTGTGTATTGCATAATCACACAGAGGCTCCTGTGACACAGAGAAGTTTTAAGGAACCTTAGAGAGACAATAAAAAAAAAAATCAGATTAGAAGTGCTTTGCACTTAAGGAAAAAAAATGTTTATTTTCAATGTTAAAGTATGATAATGGTTTAATGTCTAAATGGAATGCTGTAATCAATGTTTTAATTCCTGTTTCATGATTTCTAATGCTATTCACTGTGTTACCTGAGGTATTGGAATATAATTCTCATTCACTAGAATAAATCTATTTCCCATGACTACGGCAGTGAGAAGGCAGTGCATAAAACTGTTCCGTTTGTTTGTGAGATTAACGCTGGGAAGTTTATATCCTCTCTTGGACACCGAAAAATGTTTTTCAGTGGCATTATCAGTTTTCTGCAAAGCATCTCTTAAAGCGAGGAGGTGTTTTGTTCCTACAGTTCTAGGCTTCTTTGTACCAAAACTGCCGCCTTGTTTAATGACATTGCTACGTGGGTTGAAATTAGGCTGACAGATTGTGAGCAAAGGCTGTGATATTACAAACAATAGTCTATTGAGCACGAGGAACTTGTTGAATTAGTTACCGAAGGCATTAGTGTTCAGTCCAGCCTATTTAGCATCTGGAAGACAGAGAAGGAATAGCGGGCTAATGAAATGTTCGAATGACACTGAGCTGCAAATGGCTGCAGGTGACAATGGCAGCTGATGTGTGCTGTGAGGGAGCCTGGGAAGAGACAGTTCTGCAGGCAAAAGTTATAAAGTGAAATGCATCTTGCAAAAGCAGAAAATACTGATTTAGGAGGGAAGGGAGTGTTCGAATCAAGAGAGAAAGCAGTGTTGGGTCTCCTGGAGAATTGAGCACATAATGGTTAAACTATTAAAGACACTGCTGGATTTGAGATGGGTAGATAGGTCTTCCAGAGAAGTCTGGATGGCAGTGGTTCCAGCATACCAGCACTTCACCATCAGTGATTTCACTGACGTTGGTACAACTCTCCTCTGCTGGTTTAAGGATCCTGTAGATTCCATAAAGTACTTCTAAGTGAGACATCTGTCCCCCATACGATTCAGATCAGTTTGGTGTTGAGAAAGAAACTGAAATGTGCAATAGGTCAAAATCAATGTCTTCTTTTGCTCTGTTTTAATTATTCACTTAATAATCTTTGTACCTTGCAGTACAAGGTTTTAATGGTCTTTGAACTTAAAATATGAATTTAATTGCTTCTGTCCTTCTTTGGAAGTAATTCAATCAAAATTTGCACCTCTGATCTGTGCTGCAGATAACTTAATCCGTCTCTGGAATTGCTGGGATCACTGGGAGTCATGTATACAGAGTATACATGGTCCTGGTCCACAATCTGTGTTCATCCAGCCTGCTACTCTAACCTTAGAGGATCCAAGAGGATCCCATGCACAGCTGCAGTAACTTTCAGCATCCACACACCGAGCTTTGTCCAGAGAGAGCTGAAACTGTGACCGGTGAGGCAACTGGAATCCAACCTTTCGGGATGAACAGCTTGGACCACTTAAAATATCCAAGGAATATTATTATCCCAACCGTGTCATGACATTTAATGAAAAATACAGAGAAACAAAGTCCTTTATTTCAAGGTATTACAATGCAGTAGCTTGGTTTTGCTATTCTTATTTACTTGGGATAATAATCTGTAGGGAATTGTAGTTTATGTTAAGATTCAAGTTCGTTTGTTCTCAGTAAGTAACGGGTTTGGCGCCTGTGGCAGAAAGTGCACTTAGTTGTGTCAAGGAGTTCACCTAAAGCCGGGAGATGTGGTGGATTGGCCTTGGCCAGCTGCTTGATGCCCATCCAGCACTCTCATCCACACTTCTCAACGGGACAGGGGTGAGAAAATAAGGTGAACAAGCTCTTGGGTCGAATACAGACGGAGACCACTCATCAGTGGCCTTCCCAGGCAAAACAGGCTCCTCTGGGGGAAGCTAATTTATTGCCGGTTAAAACAGGTTTGGATAGTAAGAAACAAAGGAAAACCGAAACAGTGCCTGCCTCCCCATCCTTCCCTGTTTCCCAGGATCGACTTCACCCCTCACACAAGGAGCAGGGCGAGGGGATGGGGGCTGCTGTCAGTGTCTGCCGCTGCTCCCACCTCACGCAGCCCCCCCTGGGCCCTTCCCTTCCCTCCCCTCCCCTTCCCTCCCCTCAGGCCGCAGTGCCCATCAGGAGCGCCTGTTCCAGCCCGGCTCCTCTGTGGGACACTGCTCCTTCAGGAGACATCCACCTGCTCCAGCCTCTCCGCACAGGACACAGAAAGCCTCAGCCCTGGTGCCCAGAGCACCTCACTTCTCCTCCTCCTCCTCCTCAGCCTCCCTCGCTCCTCTGTGTGGGCTTTGCCCCTTTTTTTAAACACGTTTTCACGGAGGCGCCTCCACCTCGGCTGAGGGGCCGGGCTGTGCCTTAGGGTGCAGGCACTGTGGAGCCATCAGGGACCATCGGGAACAGGCTGGAAGGGGCTCGGGGCGCTCGGTCTGCAGCCCCGCTGCCGACACCCGGCACGCCAGGTGACATTGCCGATATTTGGCAGAGGAATTCTGGCTGTACAATACGAGCTGTGTTTTTTTTTTTTTTTTTCAAATGTTTCCAACGCCAAGTGTCTCCTCGAGGCGAGCGCTCAGGAACAGATTGTGAGCGTGGAGTGGGTCTCTGCTGAGGGAAGCAGTGGAGAGAATTTTCTTCTGAAAAGGGGGATGTGGGTAGGAAAGTAGAGGATAACATTAAAAATAGGGAAGATTAAAAATGTTCCATTAGTAGAGCTAGAAATGATTTAGTATAAGGAAGAAATCCTGGAAAGACATTGATGAAGAGAGTTAAAAATGTTTTTCCCTGCTTCTTTTCCAGCCCAGAACAGCAGATCAGCCAAATTTTGCTGCTTGTGCTGGTACTGAGCAGTGTGTTAGCAGAGAACAGTCCTATTGACTGCCGTGGGACTTGCTGAGAAGGGAATTGTTTAGCTCAAATTGCTTTATAAATAGGTATTTGAATGCAGCAATGTATTTCCAACCCAAAAATATATATCTAACCCCAAAAATATATTTGTAACCCATGTTTCAGTGCTATTTTTAATTCTTTTGAAATAAATGTAATTTAGCATGTGAGGTAGAGCAGGGCCCTGTCTTACAAGGCCTGATGAGATGAGTTTTGGATTGAATCAGGAAAATGTAAAGTCTTATTTTTGTAGTGTATAAATGAATTGGACAGTCTAAACCCTGTCTCTAAAAATCTTGGCACACTTCAAAGGAAAAATGCCATTTTAGCAATTTAAAAGCACTTAGTGGGTTTTCCCAGTGCTGAACTTTATTTCTATAGCCAGGGTGGTTGCCTGCTGAATAATGCCATAGGGGACAATGTCGCTCTGACTATATTTAAAAAATATTGTTCCATGAAATTCTCTAGGAACAAGCTGAGGCAAAATCTCTTTATGTCTTTGGAAAGAGGTGTTAGTTAAGTACTGAGATAGTTTTTGAATCAAAAAGGAGAGGAAGGCTGGCCCATTTGTGGGGGGAAAGGGATGCTCAGAGCACCAGCCAGAGGAGCCAGGGGGAAATGTGAGGACTTTTTGATCTTGGAGGGGCTTGAACATGAGCAGCAATTGGAAAGAAAGAAATTCATACAGGTGGGGGCTAAAAGATGTGCAGAGACATCATCAGAAAAATGGAAAAAAGAAACAATTAAAAGGATGTTAAGACACATAATTGGAATACTCAGATAAGAGGAGGCAAAAGATTAGTTGGACTGAATAATAAAAATGCATGTTGTCTTCTTTTTGGTATATGTTTTATTTTTTCCACTATGATTAGGCCTTTTAAAAATAATTATGAACTGTTGTAAGGCTTATTATACTTGTATATTTTAACCAACAGAGGTAGAAATTTTTAGAACTTTTCTCAGTGTAGTTCCTGGGGAGTTGATTCATTAAAATGCATTCTTTTTTCTGTGTTCCTGGTAGGGAACCTTGGACGGGTGGACCATGTCACAGAGTTTGAGTATGACCTGTTCATCAGACCAGATACCTGCAACCCACGCTTTAGAGTCTGGTTCAACTTCACTGTTGAAAATGTGAAAGAATCACAGGTAAGTGCTACTAAATTAGATGGTATGATAGCTTTAAAAATGGCTTATGCCAGAATACATTTTCTGAAACGAAAAAGATTACATCTAGGGTCTGGAACTAAAAATTGCTGTGAAATGTCTTTTTGTTCTTTGAATTTTTATAAATAAAAGCAGGTGTCAGCATGACTGGGTATGACCATGCTTCTCACCTGTCCAAAACAGCAGGTAATTGCAAAGACATTATGATGTTTGCTGTCTAACAGAGCTTGTTCTAATAATGGCTGCTATATATTTGTGCTTTTATATTCCAACCAAAAATGGCTGTTAATATATGGAAAAGAAGTCCATCATAGCTGTTCAAACATTGTCACTCAAGCCTTCATTTAATAGACGTAGAACAATGAGGTAGCTTTGCAAACAGGCATTTCTCTAGTGACTTGTGGCAGAGGAGTTGCTTGCCAGTGTGTCCCTTGTGAAAGAAGAGGTTTAAATCTGAGTCAACTCAATTTGATAGGCAACTGTTTTACTTTTAAATAATGTTTCTTTGCTGTAAAAATGCCCCATGAGGAAGAAACTTCCTTGCTCTATTTTTTCACTTACATACTTGTAAAAGTTTTATACAAACTTTCCCCTTGACAAACCAGAAAACATTTCATTTCACTTTTTGCATGCACCTTGCATTTTATTTTGGTGGCCTGCCTTAGTTTATCAGAATCGATCTGTCATTTTTACTTGATGGAAATAAAACATATTTAGTAAGAGAAAAAAACGGCAGAAGGTTGATATTTGTATTCCTACGAGACTAATATCTTAATATCCACCACTGTACCATTCCTGTTACAACTAGAAATCATGAAATTGTTTATCTGTCTTCCTGGAGCCTGATACTTTATCAGACAGACCCTTTCCCCTGCTGTGCCTTACTCAACTGTGATCAAATTATATAGTCATGAGATGAATGGGAATCTGTCTCAAGGAGGCAAAGAGATCGGGTAGAAAGATACAATATATATCTAGGGCTTACAGGATATTTGTTTTCATGGTTGTCTACATGAAAGAGAATGGTTCCACTATTAAGTTTGACTTGTGAGGTCTGTTTTTATAATGTGTGCTCCTATAATCTTTTTTCCATCTCTCCAATTTCCGTTAAAATGAGACCTGCATGGACGTAATTTAGTCTGGAACCCTTTTCAGGTCTTTGTACTGGAGGCCATGGGCAGTATTAGTCATTACAGCTCAGCTATATTAAATGAAAGTTCGAAGTTGCTACATCAAACGTACTGTGTAATCTGTTTCCTGCATTTTGATTATTTTATTTTATGTTTTACTAGAAAACAATAACATGGAAACTCCAGGTAGTCAGTATTGCTTAAAATTATTGCACTAATACACAAGTAACTTCGATCACAGTATGTGTAAAAGTAAATATTTTAGTAGCTGTCTATAAATCATTACCTGTATAATATTGTATTTATTTTTTATGTGTCATATAGGTAGTGTGTGAGGAAGGCACATTTATACAGTTATATATATTAGGTCTGGTTTCAGCTGTTTGGATGAGAACTCACAAAGAGTAGCTACTTTTATTAGTTTTATATGTTGTCTCTCAGTGCAGCATTTTGTGTTATCAATCTAGTGATAAACGAAAACAAAAACCTATTAGACATTCCTGCCAGTCTTACTGTCCATGCATTATCATTCTGTAGAGAACAGGTTTTTTTACATTCTTGTTTTAATTTTCTTAGGGCATGGAGCCTCCATTTCCTGTGTCTCAAAACTGTTTTATAGACTCCTCTCACTTACAGTGTTGCTTGATTTTTAGCCTAAAGCTTTCCTTTATTTAATCCCACAGTTCCCAGTTGCAATTCTGCTTAGTAATAACTCCTCTTGGTACAAATAAATCCTCATCATCCTTGGCTCACATTTATATTTCTGTAAATTATAACATTCCTCATCATTTGTGTCTCAACCTAGCTATCATGTTTGGTTCTTTCAGCCCTATATCCAATAGACCACTTTACCTTTTAAGTATTTTTCTGCTTTGGGGCCTTTGGACTTTCATCATAAGTGAATCTTTCAAGCCCTTTGATAATTAGCCTAGTTTCCCAAGGAAGGAAAGCTTGTATGATCACACTCTCTACTTGCTAGCCTGGGTTTTTGTATGGCTGCTGATCTCTCTCCTCTCTTTTCCCCCTCAATAGCTTCTTAACTCTTGGCCAGTTTCAGCACCACTGGACAGGAATTCCTGTAAGTTTCAGGAAAACAGGCTGCCAGATGGGCAAGAGACCCATTAGTGTTCCCACTGGCAGGCAGGCTATAGCATGAGATCATTTCTTATTAAACATCAGAGAATCCACAGAGGAGATGAGTAGGAGCAAGGACTCATTGGAATTTGCATTTTTAAGATACCAGAGAATCCAACCATGAAATCCAAATCCATAGCATTGAGGAATTTTGCTTCTTGCAGAACTTCTTGTTTTTATTATTATCATTATTATTCTACCTCTTCCAGTTTCCTTCAATATTTTCTTTGTAGTGCGGAACTAAAATTCAATGGACAATTCCGAGCACGCTAATCCCAACTTACAGGGAAGGGACTGGAGTCCCTTTGCTCTGTTTCTGTCTCAGTATAGACAGCTGGAAATTGCAGCAGCTTTTGTTGCTGTATCACTATGGAAACTCAGGCCTAATTTGTTTTTCCCTATCATACAGAAGTCTTTTTCAGAGTGATTGATTCCGTGCTCCCGTGACGTGTGTCTGAGGTTACTGTTGTGCTCAAGCAACAAGGGCAGGTAATGGAGCTAAGTTCTGCAGCATTTCAGTGACAGCTTTAACATTTTCAGCATTATTTCTATAATTTTATTATAAACTTGGTTTATTTGATGCTCACTTCCCTATGTTGGAATAGAACCGATAGAATATTATTTTCACTTGGAAGTTAGTGAGTTAATTTCTTCTTCCTTCTGACTTGGACTTCTCCATCAGACATTTTGTGTTGTCAATTTTATTTTATTTTCTTCTATTTTTTTAGCAAGGAAAAATTCAAAAGAAATCTCTAATGCCTTGTATTTATGGGGCGAAAGAACCATCATATAAGATACCTGTGAGATGTAAAAGCTGGTCTTTTGGTCTCCTTATAAATTTTCTGACTTGCAAGTCAGTTGGTCTGAAAAGGTCTGAGCTATGGATTTTTTCTGTTATTTGTTCTGTGAATTCGCTCAACACCAATATTGGAAAAAAAAAGAAGCTGATATGTTATATGCAAGGAAAACACATACACTTTCATGATTTGCACATATCCATGAAAGGGAGAGTGAAGGGAACAGGATTTGCTGTGGAACACATGGTCTCTTGGGCAAAGCCTCCATTTTCTCTAATTATAGAAGTGTCACGGGCTGTCTGTTTCTGGATAATGCTCTATATCGGGCAGGGGTTGTTTCCTATTCACTTCAGCCATGTCCCTTTACAACACCATCTATGATTTTGCTAAATTTCTTCTCTGTGGAACAGGAAATTGGATGGAGAAATTTCACCTCCAAATTGCATTTCAAGTATTTTAAATAGGCAGTGCTTCAGGTGCAAGATTACCTCTGAGCTAGAACGTCTTTAATTCTATTAGTAGCAACAGGGATTCATCTGAGCTTCTTGTGAAAAAAAGAAATGTGTGTATGTGTGAGAAATTGTAAAAATATGCTGGTATACCGATAGTGGAGGATTTTAAAATGGTTATTGCTCTTGAGGGCCATAGCCAGAAATTCTTCTCAAGTAGTTGACACTCACTGCTCCAGATACTGTAACCACACCAGAAAAAGATGATCTCTGTCCTGAAAAATCTACTTCTGAGCAATTTCAGAAGAGATTAAAGTTAAATAGAACAAACTGATGAAAGGATTAAAAATATCTGTGAGGATTTCAGTTTAACAAACAACAGCCCTATTATACCAATAAGTAATGCACATCTAGGCCTCATGAAATATTCTGTGTGTGTGTGTACCCTGAACAGCTCTGCTGTCTGATGAATCATGTTGAGAAATGGTATTTTCACTGAGATTAAAAAAAGAATTTCCAACAGAAGGGGTTTCCTAATAGTGCCAAATTTTGTTCTCTAAGTGTTGATAAACACATTTGGAGTTCTTTATCACAAAGGTACTGACAAAATATACCAAGAAGGAGAGAGGAGAAGAATGGATATTTGGCAGATACCATTTGATCATTACTTACAGTTAATAAAACAATCCAGATTGAGGTTAAAATCAAAGAACCAAATGTTATTTACTTCAGAGGCATTCTCTCTTCAGTTGCGTTTGGACTGAAACTAGAATTTTGACTCATGGTTTTTTTTGGAGATCTTCTGTTATGTAATGAATGGATCAGGAAAAAGGAAAAAATTCTTCAGAAATTTAAACGGAATGCCAAGGTAAGACAGAGAATATCATAGCTGGATATTATTGTGAACTTATGGAGCTGTCATTGTAGAGTTCTCTCTCTTTTGTCGTACAATGTTTTGTAAAATATAAAAGGCTGTAAGATCTCTCTTGTCTTTAATTGATTAGATTTTTCAGGAAATATTAATATCGCGTCAGATTTTGTAATATGTTCAGGCCTGTTATTGCTGTCCTAAAACAACTCAGTGATCCTTAGCAGACAACTCCTTCAGTGTGACGTTACAGCTGCGAGTGTTTAGAGGTATGAATGATATGTGTTTAGGGAAAGATAATGTTTCTTATTATAGCAACTGATACATTTTGGAGAAGCGGGTGGGGGGAAGAGAGAAAAGCAAAAAAAGTGCCTTACCTGGATGTGAGGTACTTCATCTTTTTTTTTTCTGACCTAAGAACTTGGTCTGTACAGTTTATTTGTTCAGAAGCTGCATCTGAAGTAGGATGGAGTGAAGAGGACATCACAAGCAATCTAAAGTTGGAAATAGGCTGCCTTTTTACTTTCTTTTTCTAAAGCAGACATTTCTTTGCTCCACTGTCATTTGGGGCTTTAAGTTACTGGTATCAAGATGCTTGATAACATCTTACAGTTGTTCCAGCTTCTCATTTTAGAAGGCAGATATTTTCTTTACTGCGCATTAAAGGCTACATGGCATTTACCTGGCTTTGGAAAATGCATGTGTAAAAGTGCATATGTTTTCATGAAAGAGTATAGTTCTGAAATTTTGAAGTGAATACATTTGAAGTGAATGAATGAAGCACTTTTTTGTCACATTTCCTAACCAATCTTAAATATGTATTTTCTATAGCCTGTTTCACGTACACAGTACATATACTTTCTTACTAAATTAGGCATATGTTACTCATTTTTTAGTAATTTATTGATCCTGTTCTGGTCAGCTCCTCTAAATTCTCTAAATAGCTTTTTATAATAATTTGCAAGGACAATCTCTGGATTATTTGAATTATGCCTGTTTAGGAAGCCCCCCAGCTGTTGCCCATCTTTATGAACCCTTCTTATGTTAATTTTTAGCATGCTGAACTAACTTTTCCTGTATTTTGGTATTTTATTCACCCTTCACGCAGGTAGACAAAACCTAATCATTTCCATGTACCAGTTTTGTTTTGTCACATAAATTTATTTTGTTTTCTTGCTTCTGATACTTGAAAATAATCTAATTTTAAGAGGTTAAATGGGTATTGGTAACTCATATTTCCAGCTCACGTTGCCATTTTGTCTTTAAGATGAAACTGTAAAGTAGCATCACTGCTATAACTTTTAATTTACTGCTTGCTGTAGTTTTAGTATTGATTTAGTTTAGAGCAGTATCAAATTTTTATTTATTTCATATGTGAATGCAGTTTTTCCTTCTTTCTTAGCTACCAAATAACGGATTTCAGTTCTTGTGGGTGCATTTGGTCAAGATTTAAACTTTGACATTCATCTAAGGTTGCTGGGTTTGTCAGTCATTATCATTCATCATTATCATATAATTTCAAGGTTTGTTTTCCCTGGGAGAAAGGCATATACTGCAGAAGTGTTGAAGTTATAATTTTTTTTTTTTTTAAAGAAAGATTAAAAAGGAAGCAAAACTCTCTTGAAGCATTTTCCTGAGGAAAAATCAGTTTCTTATGAAGGTAAATAAATTTAATCTGAATTAGAGAATGGTTTGGCTGGAAATTCCCTAGTGTTTACTAGCAAATATGACAAGAGTTGAGCAAAGGAAGAGTTATGTGTTTGTATCCTTTGGGATTCCTTTGGGATCTCGAAGCAGCAAAAGCCTGAACTTTTTGGTTAGTTTTTGTTTAGTTTGATGTGCACCACAATGCAGTGTTACTACAGGGTAAATTGATAATTTCTTTGCATGGCACATGCCCTTCAACTTGGAAAAAAAAAGGGAGGAAGAATGGTGGAACCAGGGTCATGATGCAAAATTTTGGTACCATAGCACATGGTAAAATGGATCCATTGCTTTTTTTAAGGGAAGGGCTTGAATTACCTGAAGTTTGTGCTGTAAACCAAAATTGATTGTTTCAAAGCAGCCTTGGTACTTTTTAAAAGTAGTTTCACGGATCTCTGTGTTGCAAAGTGAGACAATTTTTTTTTGTAAGTCAGAAGTGCAAAGGGTCAGATGATCTGCACAGCGGTTGGAGTAATTATTTACTTACTGAAGGAGCCATGTGAAATGATAATTAAATAAGAAGTGGTGACATTTAGAATAGATTGCATGTGCATCTCAACATTTAAAAAAAGAAAAATCAATTGAACCTACCACAGTTTTGAAGGAAAATAATTTTACCATTTTGGAAACTTGTGCCTATATTGGTCATGGATAAAATTAGATTTATAAATGATGGTTCTTCCAAGTTGGAATCCTTTCAAGTACATATAATTTTATTTTGGATCAATAATTCAGTTGTGCTTGGAATAGATGGAGGGTGCATGTGAAACCTTGGTAAGTGCAATATAATGTGCATCGCCATGAAATTATCCCAAGCTGTCATGACATGCATCATCCTTTATGAAGGAATGAGTGCAGGTAGCTCAGTAAACATGGGCAGTATTCAGCATTAGAGAAACAACTGCTTCCCTGGTGAAACACTGGCTCTTGGCAAGACAGTGTTAAATTCATAAACTTTTCCTGTTCCAGGTGCCTCTAAGAGCATTTTAGATGTCAGTGTTCAGTAATTATTGCACACATACTGGATGTTTCAGATATAACACTTTTGCTTACAGGCAACTAATGGCCAGGTGTGTTTAACTTCCTATTATGGTGGCATCTGTCACTCAAAATGTCAAAAATGCATATAGATGCCATAAACAAAATCAGCACTATGATGATCTCCATGTCAGTGATGTGACATGCTTATTTTTTTTTCAGTTTAAAACTTTTGGATTTCTGATTAAATATTCCCTTTTTAGTCGCAGAGTTAATTGTCTTCCATGCAAATTTGGTTTCATTCTCCTTTTATTACTGAAAAGTTTTTACATCAGAACGTGGAAGCATAAAACCCATGCAAAAGAAAAAAGATTACACTGAAGAAGTGAAGATGAAATGTTTCAAACTTTTCTGCTTTTAGGGTTTTTTTATCTTTTTAATTCAGAATATTCTATATCTCCCACTGATTTCATAGGAAGCAAATTTCCTACAATATTAAATGCAGAAGAAAAACCCCATCCTGATCTCAATTAAATATTTTGTTCCATTGCAATACTGTTTATAAGTATATATGCTTAGTTTGTAGAATTATGGAGGTATCAAGCATTAAGATATGCATTTTCTTTTTTTTTTTAAGGGAGCAGATAAAATTAAAATGCCATGATTTGTAGCTACTTATCTTTCGGTTTTGGTTTTGGTTTTTAGTTTTACTGTTAATTGAACCTGGAAAACTGTGTAGGTTACCCAAGATATTACACTATATATAGTTAAATTGTTATGTTTCTCCCAGCAAAATATATTTTAATTTGTCTAGTGAAGATGCTTCTGTAAGATGACTGTGGCAATTTTTTGCCTTGTGAAATTAAGAAAGATAACTCTGGATTTATATATCGACTCTCAAAATAGAACTGCTGTGGTTTTTTTTTTAAAATACATAACACAGAATAACAAACTGCTCAGTTGCAATGATGGAGAGCAGTTACCCCAGCTTAGGGTCTGACCTGTAAACCTCGGATAGGTGATATCTGCTCTTCCACCACAGCTCATGACGGCTCTGGTGATTTTTTTTTTGGGGGGGAATTGAGAAACTCCATGAAAGCTTCTAATTTTCACAGTAGCACTGCCATGATGAACTGGGGCTCATTACTGTAAACTGATGGCAGCTGTTAATACTATTACAGGCGGAGACTTTTTATTTAAGGGAAACATTAGCCAGTAACTGGTAGATTTCTGACACAGCGTTACATAAAGCTTCCTGTTAGGAAGGAGAGCAAAGAGAAATGGATTTGAACCCATTAGTATCAGAATTACGTGTCAAAAAGCTAGAGCAGAGTTCAATTTATTTCTGCAATAAAGTGTAAGCCAGAGATTGACTTGACAATTATTTTACCTTACATTGCTTTGGTTGTTCGCAGATGACTATTCCAACATCAAATCATCTTGTTTGGACATCTTTTACTGAATAACGTGCTAGTCTAAATATGCATTCTGTTATGTAGGAGCTAAAACTCGGCAGGTTTTTCAAGTAGAAATGAGTTTTTTATTACTATTTTTACTGGAGGATGTATATACAGTGGAACACATTCAGGATAGATTTAAAACAACTGCATGTATTCCTGCTAAATCTAGTGCATGTTGTTGAATGGGGTTTGCATTGTCATTGAAAGGATAATCTTTCTAAAGCTTTTAGTAGCTTTGTATAAGCAATGTAAATAATCTGCCCCAAAACATTTGTTTCCTCTAAGCCAGTCACTGAACAGGGTTGTCGCTTCTGTTTAGCAGTTTCCTTTTTCCCTAATAATTTTCCAAGATAAATGACAACAAATTGGACAACCATTTCCTTATTATAATTTTCAACTTTGAGAGGAACATTCTTATCAAAATTTTTGCCCATTTAATATATGTATCCTCCAACAGAACATCAAAGTCTGTGAATTCAGAGACTTAACCTTGAACATTGTAACAGACTTACTGGAATGGCAAATCTGACTGTATTTTTCTTGTCTTGAACTGATGATTCTTTACGGAACACTTATTTAATTTTCTTGTTTTGTAGCATAATTTTTGAAGGGTGTTGTGTTCACTGTCCTCATATTACCCTCTGAAAATTCACATGAAGCTTCACAGAAAACATTGGTTAAAATTTTAATAGAAGTGATATATTACACCACAGTGCAGATTCTTCAGGCAGACCTTCCTTTGCCTTTACATGGTTTGAGGCAAGCCCATGTCATGCTCAGGGGTGATGCAGGGAAGTAAAATGCTGCTTGCACTGCAGCTCTTTTTGTGTTCATATTCTGATCTTCTGTGAACTCTGTGGGCAAAACTAATCCCACAATCAGAGGACTACAGAGTGTTTTGGGTTTTGTGGTAGGCACGCTTGCCCCTGCAAATTCGACAGTGATGCTGAGTACCTCCAGTGTTAGATTTAGAATTGCCTCAATAGCCAGATTAAACTGAATATCCTTCCTGGCAGGCATGTGGAATGGCAATTCCATGGCTTTGGAATAGCCAGGGTGAAACTACAATAGCTGTTCCTTGTGGGTTGTCTCTTCCCTATGGCTGCAGAAGGACTAAACAAATTTCTTTGAAGCAAAGGTTAACACAGCTACCTACCTAGGTCAATTGTTATTTTACATGGAGTAATATATATTTATTTTGTTGATTTAAAGCCTGTTCATTATAAAAATCAGCCTATAAAAAGAAATTGTATGTGTGCAGGAAAAGAACTTTTTTTTTCTTCTCTCCAGGAATTTCTCATGCATAGATACAAATGAATATTCTAAATGTAAATGTTTGGCTAGATTATTATTCAGAGACACATATTGATTTCTGTTGTCACCCTTCAGTGAGATTTAGTGTAGGTTACTAGGAAATCCTTTCCAAGCACAAACTGAAAAAAAAATATAAAATTTGATTTCCTTGACAGTCGGTGAAAAGAGCCAGTAGACATTAACAAATTAACTGTGTTTACTCCCTCTCCACCAGTGAAAGAGTCTCAGCTTCTAAAACCCTGACTCCTTTGATGCTTATGGAATGCTGGTCCATATTGTGCTTGAGGTGCTAGAAAGTATGTTTTCAAATTCATAGCTTAGCAAAAAGGGAAGCTTTGCATCTCCTGATTTTCCCTTGCAGATCTAAATGTGGAGTTGTGGCTCTCTCACCAGAGTAGGAAGCATGGAATAGTTTTGCAGTTTAGATTGTTTTATAATGGAAGTAGTATGAGCTTCATGGAAAACTGTGTGTGATGGCCAAGTTTAATCCTAAAATGTGTTTCATTCAGCTTTCTAATAAACCTGGCATTTATAAATTGTTGCATGTTGTAGTGGGTTTGATAATTATGGCTTATAATAACTTTACACTTCAGTGGTTAAAACCAAATATTGTTGTACAAATACTTTTTTTTTTAAAATTTATTTTCTCTGTTACTTAGGAGGTACAAAATACTTTCAGTCAGACCAGAGTGTAACCTATGAGGAGTTTGTTTTCACAACAATATAATTTTATAGCTATCTAAATATGTTATTCCTACATATTTTTATGTCTTGCAAGCACTGTTAGGTATAAGTGTTGAACTACCTGTTATAGTTGAGCGGTGATAAATATCAAGTTCATCTAAAAATTCATAAAAAATTATATCCAACAGCTAGAAAGTCTGATCAACTTTTTCGTCCTTGGCAGTTTGGTATTGTTAACCTACGTTAATTTGCTTTGTAAATGGTTTCAAAACAATTAGTGTCATGTCAGTTATAAAGTGTGGCCAATAAATGTTTGGTTTAACAAGTTCATTTTAATATATAGGAGATGACACTACAACGTTGCAGTACCTGACTGTATTTTAATGAGATTTAAATCATAATTTCTATCCACTGCTTTATTTGTTTTGTGAATAATAATAAACACACAGACTCAGCTTCTGTTGTTTCAAGGGAACAGTGATGCTTGGGTTTGTATATGATCGGTAGTAAAGTTACAAATATTAAAATTATGCAACTATGTATTTGTATTTTCTCAAAACGCTTGGGAGCACTTGGAATTGAGGTTTTTTCTTATGATCTCTTTCTGATGTACTTCAAGGAAGAGGAGCAGAAAGAATTTTGGAAGAAAATTACTCTTTGTGGTAAAACTGGCTTTATAAAAAGCCAAACAAGCAGAGGCATTTTAACATAATTTTCTCCTGACTTAAACAATCTTAATTTTATCACTTTGCCAAACTGTATTCCTTTGCATGAAGTATGTGTAGGAGATACTCCTGAATTTGCATTTTCATTAGATTTAGCATTCAGCACCTAATGCTATAAATTTGTTTTTGAAACTCTTTAATTCCCCTGAGTGTTCCAACATATTGAATGCTATTTGCTTTGTATTATGTTGGCAGCAAATCTGCAGTGAAAATGCTGTCAATATATATTCATAGCTAACATTGTTAACTAAAAGCAATATTGTTTTTCTATTGTAAGCTGTCACAAATGTTTGGCACCCTGTTGTGTAAGCCAAAAAAATGTCAGAGAAAGGAAAGAATATTTTTGAAGAGAAGTGCAGTGATAGTGTCAAGTTTTCTGTATTAAAATACATCCCTGTATATACAGACCTTTACAATTTATCAAATCGTGTTTTGTAGTAATGTAAAGTTAGAATTTTGTGAGAACATCAGACTGTTACAGATATTATATTAAAAGAGAGGAGCATAGTAAACGATACAGCCATTTTACTTTCCTGTGTAATGCAATGCTTATCAGGCTGTAAAATGTATTCTGCTAAACCCAATGGTTATTTTATTAATAGATGTGCTATATATGGGGAAAAATGAATGAAAAATATTTTGCATTTTTGCCTGGTTTTGAAGATGAAGTGTATAATTAACAAGAACAAATGCAAAGTTTTTAACATTCTCCGAGGTATTCTCCTTATCTTTGTGTAAGGCACACTGATTTTGCTTGTTTAAATTTGTGTGTTCCTTTTCCAAATCATTCATTCCTTTCTAATGAAACTGTTATATTTTTTTTTATCTGTTTGGTATTAGAAGAGTGTCTTAGAACAAAGTCTGTCTGAGAACTTCTGTGGAGAGAAATGAAAAAAGAAAAAAAAAACCTGTCTGCCGTGCAAATAACCATGTTAGGGCTAATAAATTATAAACACCCATAAGTTAAAATAAGCCATGCAAATGGAAACTTCTAGATGAGGTTGTCAGAAAAGGCACAACAAAGTTCCCTTGGCCCAAGCCAGTTTACTCTGGAATCAGCAGAGTTCAGCTGCTGGCAGTGGAGGGCACTGATAAAAATGGGTGTTTCAGCCCTGGGCAGCTCTCACTGAAGTACCAGAGCCTCACAAAGACACAGATTTTCAGTGCTCTCTTCTGTCCAAGGCAACATTTTCCTACATTCACTTAGGTGAAAAGATTCACCCCTGTATAGTGACATACTGGTAACCCAGAAATGTTGTCATTCTTGACGCTTTGTGTCAGTCTGTAGAAAACTGTTGTTTTCTGAGCTTGCTGAATCATAACATGGTGAATTTAGGAAACGCTTTTGTAAAACCCTTAAAATACTTGTACATTGGTCAGGGTAATTTTCAAAGAAAAAGCTTAAATATTCTGTTCAAGCGCAATCATTGGTAAATTTGGTTGAACACTGTTTTCCATGCAGCAATATATTGATGATACATGTTATTGTATATTATATTCTGTGGTACTGGCACATATCATGGATGTCTGATCATGCCAGGAATAACTTCTTTTTTCCTTGCAGCTGATTTCACCCCTCTACTTCAAAATCACCTCTGCTTTCTGCACTGATATACACTTTGCTAGAGGAATACAGGTGCCACAAGTGATTTCACAAGGTCCCTGTTATGGCCTCATTTTTTTCAAACATTTTCTAAGAAGTGCAAAATAAGGCGAGTTTCCATTGACTTCAGTGACATTTCAGTACTAGCAGCACCTTGAAAAATTGGCCCTTATATTCCTTGGCACCAATCTTTATACGTTCTCTCATGTGCTTTCAAATAAGATTGCATAAAACTTCAGAGCTAAGTTTGGCCACTACTGTCCAAATTGATTTTTTTCCTGCTTTTGAGCTCCCAGTATTCTTCCCTAATTTACATACATAAAAAGAAACCAAACAAAAAACCTGAAATACAGCTGATTGATGGAATTGCTCTCCAAGTTTTTGATTTGCATTATATAATAAGGTCAGGGATGTTAATAAATGTTCTAGGTGAATGTCCAGCACATTCAAGTCTAAGAGAGAATGTGTTGTGCTTTTCTAGATTATTCCAAGAACTGCGATATGGTTGAGTCTAATGTGTCTGGAGAGGCAATATACTTGGACAATTACATTCCCAGGTGAATAATATTTTTTAAACACAATAAAAAACTCTAACATTTCTTAAATAGCTCAGTAGATAAGGGTTGCTGTTACAGAGCAGGAGACAGCACTGCATCCTGCAGACAATTGACAAAGTGGACCAGCGGTTTTCAGTCCTTAATTTGATTCCTTTTCCTCTGTGGCAGAGAGATGCACCATCTTTCTAACATTGTTTATCTTATTTTGGCATAACAGATTTAATCATGACTATATCCATTTTCCACAAAGTGTCTTGTGTCTTGAATCGCAGAGTGTTTAAATCTTGTGCAGGTGTGGGATAACTGCGCAGCTCCTCCTATGGGGAAGCTTTGGATTTCTGTGCCTTGTGGAGGAATGCACCTTTTCCCAATTTACAGAAATGTTTATGAAGCTTTATAAAGCACTGTGTCTTTTAACTGGCAGTTAGATTTCTATCATTTCTTGCTATTGGTAGTGTTCCTTGTTATTACTTACTTTATTATATACTGTACAGGGGGACTTACGCCATTTTCCTTTTTTTTTTTTTTTTCACTGTTGCTTTGTTAGATATAATTTGGTGCTGGAGGAAGAATGAAGATGTGCAAACCCAGTTATTAATCATGCACAAATCTTTCCCACATGTGGTTGTTTAAACAATTCCCTCTATTATATGAAATATAATTGTATCTGTCTCTTTTGTGCTTGAGAGTTTTGACTTGTAAATGATGAAGGCCTGTTGCTTGTGCCCCTTTGGGGAAGGGATGTCACAGAAAGGACACTTCTGACTTTTCCTCTTAGCCTGAATTATGCTCACCTTTGCTGAGGAATTTAGGTGGAGGACTCCTCCAAGATGTGTTCCCCGTTTTTTCTACTAGCAAGAGGGACTCAGAATTCTCCTGTGCAACAGTTGCACAAAGACACAGAAATTAATAAAGTAAATAAGAAAGACAGTGAATATAGACCAGACCATCCTCATTTACTGTTAGAAATGAGAGAGGAACAGTATTAAGGTACATGGATGAGACAAACCAGCACTTATCCATGGTGAAATCTATAAAATGTCTTCGATTGCTCAAGGGATCTTTAGATATAGCATTATTTTCTCTATCTTATGGATGACTTGACCACCTTCACTATGAATTTTTCATGATTTTCCTGACCCAGCAGCTCTTGCCTGTGGAGAGAGTAATACAGTATTGATTTGGGTGTTAGGTTTCTGCCTTTTTTGCCACAACAGGATTTTTGTAGCCTAGAAACCTCAATCCCTGATTACTCATTAGAGACTTGAACAACTTTTCTTAGATCTGGAATGTAAAAGAAGAATCACTTGGTTACTTTTGTCTTAGGTAGCCTTTGTAGTGGAATTTCAGCTCGTCTTGGTAATGAGTGGTGCTGTCATTAGGCTTTCCTGATTGAATAGGCACTATTAGGCCTTCAGATTGCAAAAATACTGTTGTCTGTTAACAATCAGCGTGTTTGCAGCAGAATTGCACTGGCAAATGTGTTTCTTTAGAAGCATCCTGCAAAACAGTAGAATAAGTAGGGGTCTGTCCTCCTGTGTTCATCCTGGCATTGATGTCTTGGTGACTTATTTTCTGTGCCTCTTGGGCATATTAGAAAATTGAAAAGAGGCCATGATGTTGCTATTTCTCATTTAAACTGTTGTGTGTGTGTGGTTTTTTTTTTAAATAAAAAATCCATATCTTACGTCCTCTGAAAACTTACTCTCAGCATTGCCATGGAAACAAGATTTTTAAAAGGGACTTAACTGAAATTTAGCAGCAGTTTTTATTTCTTTGTGATTCATACTTCATAAAAATGCAAATGTCACACTAATACATGTTTTACCTTAATATTTTATACTACCATTTTGTCTTAATTGGTCTAATGTTTTTCTTAATTAAATTTTGAGCTTCTCTGAATGATTTTAAAACTGTACAGTGGACCTATCAAGCTTTAAATTTTGACTATGTGACACACAATTTAAGATACTGTCATAGAGGGAAATCAATCATTTCAACCTGTAATCACGGGCACAACAAAAGATTTAAAAGATTTAAAAAGCCTTTTGTCCTGCCTGGAAATTTCGTGGCCTTTATAATCTTCATCTCTAGTGAGCTATCACAGCAAATATCTTTTTATCATTTATATTTCTCTGTTTTTCACATTATTCCTTCTAACTATGTGAAGTTCTTTAGAAGATAAATTAACTGCTCTGCTAAATAAGGCTTTTGCTCATAGTTTTCTTAAGAGGGGTGTTTTGATTATCTAAACCTACAGTGTGTGCATTGGTTAACATATATCAACCTGTGTAAATAACCTACATTAATTTAACATTTTATTTGTATATAAACATCTGGCAGTTGATAATATTAGTTCAAAAATGAGAAGTTATCTGGCATCATCTTCTGAGTGCCTGTTTGGTCAGACTTCTCATATCTTACAACATATTGCCTTTAAAAAATGAAAATTAATACCAATAGATCAGGGATCATGTTGATCAAGACTGAAATTGCAGAATCCTGGAAAACAATCTTTGAGACCATAAAGTCCGACCATCAAACTGGCACTGACATGTCCACCACTAAACCATGTCCCTGAGTGCCACACCTACATGTCCTTTTGGTAACTCCAGGGATGGGGACTCCAGCACTGGGCAGTCTGTTCCAGGGCTTGACAACCTTGTCAGTGAAGAATTTTTAATCCAGTCTGAACCTCCCCTGGTGCAACTCGAGGGTTCTGTCGGTTATTGCCTGGGAGAAGAGATCGATCCCCACCTGGCTACAACCTCCTTTCAGGTAGTTGTAGAGAGTGATGAGGTCCCCCCTGAGCCTCCTTTTCTGCAGGCTGAACACCCCCAGCTCTCTCCGCTGCTCCTTGTGCTTCAGACCCTTCACCAGCTCCATTGTCCTTCTCTGGCCACGCTCCAGCCCCTCAATGTCTTTCTTGTTGTGAGGGTCCCAGAACTGGACACAGGATTTGAGGTGTGGCCTCACCAGTGCTGGGCACAGGGGGACGATCCCTGCCCTGGTCCTGCTGGCCACACTATTTCATACGGGCCAAGATGCCACTGGCTTTCTTGCCCACCTGGGCACACTCTGGCTCATGCTCAGCTGCTGTTGACCAGCAGCCCCTCGTCCTCTCCCATGGGCAGCTCTCCAGCCACTGTGCCCCCAGCCTGTAGTGCTGCAGGGGGTTGTTGTGGACCAAGTGCAGGACCAGGCACTTGGTCTCATTGTACCTCATCCAGCTGGCCTCAGCCCACTGATCCAGCCTGTCCAGATCCCTCTGCAGAGCCTTCCTGCCCTCCAGCAGATCAACACTCCTGCCTGACTTGGTGTCATCTGCAAACTGACTGAGAGTGCCCTCGATCCCTTTGTCCAGATTGCCAGTGAAGAGATTAAACAGAACCATCCCCACCACTGAGCCACCTGGATTGTGACAGAATATAACGCCATTCACCACCAGTCTGGGCTTTAAACTGGAACATCCAGTTAAAGCCAGTATGTTTTTACCATGGTATTCTCACCTCTGAAGACACTGTAGCTTGGATCAGTGGCATCAGAAAGGAACAAAATGGTGCGCACCTTATGCACTGCTGGGCTCACTCAGAAACTGTGTCTGCTTACAGCTTGAGCAGTGTGAGATCCCTCAGTGCCGAACTGGACATGAACTGCATTTCCTCCTTTTTTTTTTTTTTTTACATTTTTATCGAGGTTTTCAACATGTAAGCCAAGCAGAAGGGGATTCATGTAGGAGAAAAAAGGTGTAGTCACAGAGAAAATGCAAAAATATAGGAAGGCTTCTACCTTGATGATTTTTTTAATCAAAAAACTATTGTCAAATATTTTTACACCCTTTACCTTACTTCAGGGTTGCTTTGTAAAGGCTCAATCCTTACTGACATATATAATGTGCACTCTCTGTAAGCACCTTTTTCTGAATAAAAGCGTCATGGTTGTATGTTGAATCATGAAAAGAGTCTCAAACTGTATTTGAAGCTCAATTGTATGTTAATTTCCACTGAGATTAAACAACATTAAGTGTCTATAATTAAGTTCTGGGTAAGAAGTAAGTTTTCTCATCAGACAGAGGTTGCTTGAATTTGACCATGCAGTAGAGTCAGTGAAAAACTATTTTAGGTATATTTGTAGTGTTTGGAGCAAGTGAAAAATAAGTATTTTTATCACTGAAATTGTCAATTATTTAAATAAATAACCTATTAAATAAATATAGCATCATTGCCTATACTACAAATGCATTTAAAGGCTTGGAAACATCTTGGTCAGGTTCCCAGGGCTGCCCACTCAGATTTAGATGAGTGTGTATAAAAGCTTCCTTTTGTAAACACAGCGAGTCCTGCAGTTTGAGCAGTGTGTTTGCCCATTTTTGCATGCTCAGCTTACGTGCCTCTTTCTGAAGAATTGTGCTTGACATTCTGGATAGGTTGTACTTAGCAGAAGAGAAGACAAAATTCTTCAAGGTGTCATAATACAGAGGGGCATGGACACACACACACACACACACACACACACACGCACTTTAGGGAACAGTGGTGGAGAACAACAAAAATGTGTTTGAAAAGTAATCACATCTTACTTTTATACTGAAACAAACAAACACAATTGTTCAGCAATGTCTTTCTACACAGACACTGTTGCCAGTGCATTAATAATCCCCCCTAATTGACACTATCTCTATTTGTATCATGTGTGCTGTGCTACTTCCAATCTTCAGTTTTCCTTTTTTAAGTAACTGTTGGTTCTGCCTCTCTCCAAAGATGAGCAATATTTTTTTTTCAAGTTAATGAGATTCCTATTTTACTTAAACAAGATGCATATTCACTGTCTTTCTGTTGTTTTAAAATATAATTGCTAAGAATGTGTTCAACAGTTTGACTTGGTTTCTTCATCCTGTACTCCCTAATTGAGTGAATTAATTAAAAATCGGTGTTTGCCCATAAAAGATTGAATGAGCAGACTTAGTGCTTGATGTCAGAAATAAAACTGTAAATGAACATAATTATGTTTCACCTTCCTATTTAGTCATTTGTGTGGGCATAAGCATTTAGTTGTTTGCAATATCGTGTCTTAAACAGTTTCATTTACACTTCGTTTTTTTAAGAAGAGAGGGAGGGTAAAAGAAAAGTTAATGACTAGATAATGATTTCTTTCTGAAAGGCTGAGCATCGCTTTTAATATTCAATTTGCAGAACATCAGGGTAGAAAATACTTTTCTGACCATTTTTGCTAACTGTAATTTATTTGGAAAAAAATTCTCAACCCAGAAAATGAGAGATCATTCTGGCTGTAGGTGCCAAGGTGTTAGGCCTGCACACGTTTATGGTACGGTGTAAGCAACGTGATATGCAAAGATAATCTTTCTCTGTATTGCACAATACACTTCTTTGCAGCAACAGACACTAATCATGGCTACCATTTTGTCCAAAATAATCCATGTTGTACAGTCAAACCAGCCTGCCTTTTGTCCCTAAATTTACATAACCAACACAACAGTCTTTCTCTATTTTGACTGCTAACTGCATGGGAAATGAAATGCAGTTCAACCAGCACACTGCTTGTTATAATTTTGCTTTTCGTGGGATTGTTTTTCCTGTCCCTGGAGAAACCCAGCATTATAATCATGATTTGGACAGGCTTCTTAAACAGTAAGCAGTTGCTTTGTCTCCTTGTAGGATTCCATGACCCAACAGCAAGATCAGACTGGAGAATAATTTGGCATTTCTCTACAGGAACCTTGTCTTGTGACTAAATTAAAAAAAAACCTTCTGTGATTGTTGTGTGTTTTGATATACATCAAATAAAAAAGTCCCGTGGAGAAAAATGTAGTATCAGTTCATTCTAAGCTGAATCAAACTGAGTGATGAACAAAAAGATGTGCAGCTGAAGATTTTGATTTTAAAAGGTTAAAATTTGAGAAAGTAGGGAAAGGAGGACATAATGAGGGCTTAGTGGTCAGTGGTTGAACATTCCTCCACCATGCTGTCTGCTGCACCAAATATACAGAAGTAACACACTGCTGGACAGGAAAAGAAGTTCTATGGTAGGTGAATTCTTTGCTATCACAAGTTCCTGTATTTGCCCACCTAACCCTCAAAGTGAGGTATTCCTTCAGTAAACCTGTTTGAGATCTTAGTCCTCCGAAGCCCTCTAATTCCTGAACCATATGCATTTAGTACCACTCCATATTAATTTTTTCCTTTGTCAGTGTCACTCTAAAGATTACCTGACAATTCTGCCTCCCCATTGTTTCCTTCTGCTGTGAATTTATGGAAAACAGTCGTATCTATTTCCATCTGAAAGTCTACCTATCTGAAAGTGAGTGATGTTATTGGGGAGTCCCCATAGAGTCCCACGAGTCTGCTGCTTCAGGTTCATGTGCCTGCATTTACTGGCTCCCTTAAAATAGCAGGTGCCAATTTTTGGTTTCCTTTAGAGCACTGGAATTCTAGTTTGAGGTTGAAATAACAGTGTCAGGACTGTACAAAGAATTCTTCATGCCAAATGTTCTTTGATCAATACATTAATTCTCCATTTCCATTAATGTCAACTGTAATCTCAGAATCATAAGGTATAAATTAGAAAGTAATGGGCAAAAATTGTGGCCTCCTATTTTCCTTGTGTAGCCCCTGAGCAGTAAAGCTCTGGGAAGAAATACACCTGTAAGGTTGGTTGCCACAGAAGTGTTATTTCAGGTTTCAGGGTATTACTCTGCAGGAATTTTATCAAATATCAATCTGTGGAATGTTTTTCTTTCTCATAATACTCTTCCCCCTCTTATTGGGAAAATATGGCAATTAATTCCATCCTTTTAAAAACGCTGACTTTATTCTTTCTGCCTTAGATCAGCTGAAAGTGGCAAAATGAAGTGATGCTTTTAGTAAGACTGTTTGCAGAATCTTTGGAAAGACATACTTAAATCCAGAAGTTCATGCTAGTTGGATATGACACTATTCGTGGCAATTAATAAATTTTTTCCTAAAAGGACCTCAACTATCAGGAAAGTACCAGAAAATATTAATAAGAAAACACTATAAACAGAGTAATGGAGTAAGGGTAAGAGAATATCCTTGGTAAGCATCCTGGAAAGCCTTATGGAATAATGGAACAAAGTTTAAGGAGGGAGTGAATATATCAGTTAGGAAACGTGGATCAGTTGGTAACAGGGATTTATGGTCAACAAGTGTAGTTACCACTCAGTTCCTGTTGCAATAATTAGCAGCAAAAGCTGCAACACTAACAATAACTAAACAGCTAAGAAAATATAACAAAGGTTTTCCTAATATTAATGATTATTAATATTAATATTAATTATTTCTTCACATTTTATGTAGGTATAAAACAATGTATGTAATGTATTACATAGGAATTCCAAAGAGAAAATGGGAAAAAAAAAATGATTTCCATTGGGTAAAATGTAAAAGTTAAAATAATTTGTAGGACATAGAATGAAAAATTACTGAACATACACAAACAAAAAATAATTACAACCGAGATGAAACTGTTCATTAAAGAACTGCCAGGTTTCGTGATAAGTCTAATTTTATTTGACAATTTTATAAATGATGTGGGGGAGGAGTAGACCTTGAATTACATTCTTACATTGCACTAAATTGGAAAGTGCTGTATATTAATGAGGACAATAATACTTCAAAGGTACTGGAAGGTTTTAGAAATGTGAATGTAAGGTAATAACATTATTTCAGTTTGGGTAGAAAATGAGAGTATAAAAATAAGAAGCCCTTAGAAGAAAATTAAGCCATAAAGAAAACGGTGGCCATATTTTTAAAAACTGAAAAACGGAGGCTTTAGGAACAAACAGCGAGGGATGTTTTTGCTGTTGGTTGAACTAAAGCTGTTGGGGACTTAAAAGACAGGGGTATATTACTTTCCAAGATTGCATTCCTTTTGAAACTCTCCTTGCAGTGTAAAAATACATACTTAGATAACTCTCATTGTCTTTCATGATGCAGATTACAAATATATACGTGTGACATTGCAAAGTGAATTTTGCTCCGAGTTTGAGGGCTTGTTTATATCTGCAGAAATATGTTCCCAGACAGTGATGCTATCCTGTCTTTCATTCTGTAGAGATTTGTACCTTGATTAATTTTACAATGAGTAAGTCTTCTCCAGGTAAATAATAAAAACTTATGAAGTATGTATGCCTTTGTAGGATTGTCTGCAGACTACTGTCTCCAAAAATAGACCTGTACTTTGTCTGCAAGTATATTAATGTACTAAGTTTTGTGGAGAGCAAGCTGACTTTGTTTTTGCAGAGTTTTAAGTAATAATGCCTTCATGCATGAACTTTTTTCCAATTTTTCTTTTAGAGAGTTTAAAAAGAGTGGGCTGACTATGGGATGACTGTGGAATCCTGTAAGAGGCTTGTGATAAGAAATAAAGCAATTCTTAGTACAAAATGAGCTGATTTTGTGAAGCTTGCATTTCAGTCCTATGTTGCATAAGTAATAACTTAAGAAATCATTATAAATTTTAAAAGGTAAGGAAATTTAAACATATTGTAATAAATATAGAGGAACATAGGGAACTTCAGCAGTACAATTGAAGTAAGGTGTGACAGTATGAACTGTAAGATTTAGTTGTTAATAGCATGAAACTGCCATAAAGTGGAAACCATTAACAGCAAAACACAAAGCACAAGAAATGGCCAATTGTATCAGCTGATCAGCTTGGCTGTGAGGCATCAACATGATGTCTTTATGAAAATGGTCTTGAATAGGCATTAATTGAACATAACATTAGTGACATTAAAGCCATCATTAAGACCTACAGTCTCCAGTTCATGTTACCAGTATTAAAAGGAACTGAGAGAGGAACCAGGACAGATAAAGATCGTTACAATTACAGATAAACACAAAGCCTGTGCCACAAGAAATGGGCGATGTTTTCTTTACCTAACATCCATAAATTGTGAAGGATTTGTCCAAGTTGTTGAATAAGTTGTTTTAGTTGCCAATTGTCTTCATTAGCAGAATGTTCCTTATTTCTTGTGTGTATTTGTCGAGTTTCAGCTTCGAACCACTGGGTATCATTATGTGTTTTTCTGTTAGAGAAAATGGCTGTTTATAACTGTCTGGCATTTTCTACTAAACTTCAGCCTCAGCATCCATTTGGTTTAATAAAAATAAAATTGCTTCAATCTCTTTTTAATTCCTTTATTCCTTGTTTGATTAGCAAAGGAAGACGGATAACAATTGCAGAAAAATTCCAGCCTCTGTGTAAAAATTGCGGCTGTATAGCTGCACTTCTGACTCTTGAAAATATAAAGGCATATTTACTTTCTTGCAGGTAGGCATCTTTAAATTTTGGGCAGAGAGCATGCAGTGCCCTTAGAACTTCATAAAAAACTGTTATGGTCCCAAAGTTCTGGATCGTATTTATATATTACATGACCCAAACTTTAAGGAAAGATATTAAAATGTAATTATATTCCCATTTGCATATTAAACATGTTTACAGATATCTATATTGTGTTTCCCACTAAATGGCACTAAAGTTAGCGTGGCTTAGTGCATTGGGATTTTACAATTGCAGGACTATTCATTCCAAAGCAGTTTTGTGTGAATTTGCTTATATTCCATCTCATGTCGGTAAATCAGCAGATTATTCTTTAATTAGTAATGCCAGAAGGACTGCTGATGGAGATATTATTCTCTGAAGGTGCAGATAAACTCAAGATTCTGATCTCTGGTAAGCATTAAAGCTTCTGGGACACTTTTCAAAGATAAAAGTATTGACTAAATATATTGACTAGATTGCATTTTGGTTTTTGTTTCTCATCTTATGGTTTCCTACTGTTAGATAATGCAGGTTGTATTTCATCTGCTAAGCACATACATTACTAATGGTGCACTGTAAGTTAGGATCAAAATGCATGTCAGCCAAACAGAATTTTTTATAAAACAGCTTAATTTTGGGAGGCTTCATTAGATTCTTGTGTTTCACAGTTATATCCTACAGCATTTTATTCTGGATAGTGAAAGATGAAACCCCCTTCCAAACAAATGTTTGTAATACTTTCCTAGTTGCCTGTCTTTCTTGTCTGAGTATTTGTCTACTGTACTGCCACTCACTTTAATTTCACAGGAAAAAGTCTTTCCATTTGAGAGTCCCTCTGTTTCTGCTGTATCATGTTATGAAAACCTTATACATGTAAAATTACAGAAGTTTTGGTTCTAACAAAGAAGGGGAGAAAAAAAAGAAAAGAGGGCTGCAATTCTTAGCAAAAGGAAAGTTCTCTTTTTTTTTATCATGTAGTTTAACTCAAAGTGTTTGTGTGCCTGTAAATATATAGGAGCTGAAAACTGCATCTTTACCAATAATCAGGGTGCAGAACAAATAGTGAAAGTGCAGAAATTTTTCTCTTCATAAAAGGTTTTATCTCATGTCTTCAACTTCCTTAGCAACAACTTCCTTTAAAATGCTGGTACACTGTGGTGATTTTCACAGAATGTTCTCAATTGATAGCAAAATTCATGGAAAATTTCCCATGCAAAAGAATACCAGCCAAATGCCAGGTCTTCACCACCACCAGAGACTGGTCTTCAGGATTGCTATGATTAAATTAATGAGAAAATGAACATTAAAAAAATTGTGAATTGATGTCAAAATTATTGGCAGGGCAAGAGCTATTTCTGCTTGTTTATACCTACCAGTCACAGAAATATTAACTGTACAAAGGTAGCTTGGAATGTGTGACTACTCTACATATTCCAGGCAGTTGGTGCAGTTACTCTTCAATATAAACAGGCACACACAGGGAAATAGAGTCTTCCTTTATCACTGCACTAAATGTGTCCAACACTGAAGCTGAAAACTTTTCCTTTAGTAAGCAGAAATAGGAACTTGCATGTTCTTTTTAGGCCAGTATCTGTTAAAGAAACCAAATAGTGCTGTCATGGACATAAAGCTGGTGCCAGGCTATCTAACACTCACAGGACAGGAAATTCCATAACTCAGGACTCAGGAGGGTTTCACCCCCACTCCACCTCTGATTTTATCCTATTTCCATGGTCATCTGGTTCCAAAGATAACTTTAAACAAACAGCAAAGAAGAGGGTGAGCAATATTTATATGTCTTTCCTGTGCCAGGCAAGAGGTCTTAGGGGTATATGAATTAACCTCCTCTCTAAGTGATTGGGCTTAATCAGCCTTGGATGATAGAAAACTTTAAATTGCTCAGACTTCCTTCTGCACACACCAAAATAAAGTGTGCTCTAAAAACCTCAGAATGTCCAGAAAGAAAAGGAATCCTTTAGCTGAATGTTAATATTTGACTTGGCCATCTCTTGGAGGAGGGGGACTCCAACATGACGAAGCAGAGCTGAGGGTCAAGGCTCAGGGAAGTTGCCTCTCATACTGTGGACATGCATAGAAAACTGAAGAGCATAAGAAGTTCCATACTACACCATATTTTGTCTCGTATGGCACATGAAGTTATTCAGTTTTTTATAATTATTGCAAGAAAAGCTTTTTAAACTTCAGGGTCATGACTGGAAAGTACGTCCAGTTCAGTAAAATGGGCCAGCACAGTGGGTTACTTCTGAGGATGCTGGCTTGCTTACAGCTTGAATACTTATAACCTCTTTTTGCCCTCAACCTGCCTCTTCTAACTTCATGAGACAGAAGAATGCAGAACTTACTGAGCAGAAATTCTGAACTGAGGACGAGCAAACACATCCTTCAGCCTGACAGGAGAACATACAATCAGAATTAGTGACCCTGATGGATCCTTTTTTCTCTTTGCTTAAATCATCAAAAAAAATGTCCTTAGATTACTTTAAATAGTATTTGGCTGATAATATGGTCAAAGGAATGAAGACTATATCTTCTTGCTTGGTTACTTCTTGTGGTTACTTTGTTAAAGGAACAGAGAAGGACAAAAATGTTTCTCTCAATTAATTATTTCTACGATTCCCTGGAAATGACAAACTATTAGCTTTGAATATGGAGGATGTCCCTAAGACTTGCCAGGCAGAGCTAACTTGCCTGTAGTGTTTCTTTTGGGGAGTCATACTTTGGAAAGCTGTGCTTCTGCAAAGATCTGTGCAGATATGTTACATTCTGTGAGTCCTCCCACTGAGGTCAATATAGAGGTGTCCTGGTGTCAGAGGACAGCAGGATGATAAGAATCTGCGTAGTCTGTGGAGATAATCAAATTTATGAACCTGTGATTGATTTACACAAACACTTAAATACATGTAAGAAAAGAAATAAGGAGGCTGGAATGTAACAGAGTTGTAGAGTTTGTAGTTACTCATACTTCTTGTACCTTTTTAAAAATCTTTTGTTCCTTAGCATTTTCTTTTTAAATAATCCTTTTTGTTTGTTCTTTACTGCTTACAGTTTAATCCATTTCATCTTCACTTTTCTTCCCTCAAGCACTTCCAAGCTCTCTTCTACCTTTTTCCTCTTTGACCTGGACTAACAACTGTGTCCTAGCCTATTTCCCAGCTAAGTGAGGCTCAAGGGTATTTGAATTCAATTTGGGTCCATCTCTACTCTGACAACAATGTTGCTAAAGTAATACCATTAGGTCTCTAAGATACTGGATAAGGCAACAGAACATGGCTAATAAATGTTATTTCTTTTCTGGACAAAGTAACTGTGCATTGTTGTAACTGATGTTCAAGGAAAGTACTCTGTTATTTGTACATTCCAAGCACTGTGTCATGTTCTGCAAAATGCTCATTCGGCTGTTCTTTTTCAAAATTGATTCCCCATGAGAGAGGAAGCTTTCTTTAATGATTCATTTCAACTTGACACATCTCTGTGAATGCTGAAGCACTAGGAATGGTGTTTTTCCCCCATCTATGTTCTTAGCAGACATCTTCTGCTTGTTTCTGAAGAGGAGAGATTCCCCACAGTAAACTGTAAAAGCAATGTGATTCCTTTTTATTTAACAAAAGAGAGTCAGTGTTAGAATGCTTTTAAAGTTTTTCTTATAGTTAAAAGGTAGATAGATAGATAGACAGATAGATTGGTTAGCTTTATCCTTTTTATAAAATGACTCTGAAGTGAAACATTGTGTGAAATCAGAGAAATACTGAGGTATAAATCCAACAGCAAAGTCTGTACAGTTTTAAAACAAGAATATTTTTCAAGTTTTATGGTCGGGGAAGAAATGCTAAGTGCAGTATAATCTTGATATAGCAGGGCTGTTGTCTTTCTTACTACTAATACTATTAGTAACAAATGATATAATCAACAATGCGTAGATGGGATTATGCTATTGCTGATGCAGTATTTCTTTGGAAGTTATCCTGAGAGTGGTTTAATGCTTCACAGTCAAAGCTGTGAAACACCTGTTGGGTAAAGGCAGAAAGGAGAATGCCTAGGAAAGTTAGAGTGTCCATCATTAGGTATCTGCTGCATGGATTAGACAAGAACCTGCCCAGGGTGCTAAAGTTTTCTCTATGGTAGTGGGATGAAGGGAATGACATCTGAGGCCATTTGCCTTAGAACTATGCCTATTTTCTTGGTAAATCAAACTTTAATTCATGTTACATTTGTACTAGCAGTAAAACAGCAGAATCTAGATTTGCATCTTGATTACCTCCCTTACCTTCTCATTACCTGGGGGAAATTAAATAGTTTGCATTAGAATTGGCTTGCATATAGAACAATGTAAAATATTCACAATGAAATATGTACAAAGAGTACAGTGCAACCATACTTGCATTCAAATTAGCATCTTTTCACATACTGCTGTTGACAAATGATAATAACAGGGATTACTTTATAAACCTTAATTCACAGGTGGAAGCCTGATTTATTCACGTAGTGGAATAAAACAACTTGCTTTTGGGATAGGTAATAAGTTCCAGAATTAAGATACGTTTGGAAGCAGAGCTGCTAAACTGTGAAAATTATCCATGAGAATCAGCTTACACTCAACTAAGTGTGCCCATCATCAGTGAGAGTCTGCTTGGAAGGGAGGAGTTACTTTACTCGATAAAGGCCAGTATGTGCTTCATCGTGGATGAAATTTGTCCTATTTGGTCAAAAACTTTCTAAATTTGAAACTCATGATGTATGATAAGCTTTGAGACAATTAAAGCATAACAGTGTCTTGAGAAAACGGAGCTAGGCACTTGAGCCTGAAAGTTGGGAATAAGGAGATTGTGTGCTCAGATTCCTTCTTTACCCTCTATCCAGGGCTACCCAGATCTTTCCTCCAGTTTCACTGATAATAAAAGGAAGACAGAGTACATGCTGTATTCTGTCAGTACTGTATACATGATGTAAAATAGTACATGAATCATAGATATTGTTATTAATATTTGTTAATTTTGGCTATTCTTTCTTAATTATTTTGCATTAACAAACACCTCCATTTTGGAACTGTTAGTGATGCTTCCCCTTGTTAGATTTGAGGTAATAACTGTGATGATGTAATATGCATAAATTCTGGTGGGATCTTTGATAAAATGAACAACCTCATGAAAGTCAGCTAAAGAAATATTTGTGTTTGCTGCATATAAAGCAAAAGGAACAGAATACCCTATGAAATCATTAGAATTGTGGGCATCTAAATTAGGCCTCTTGGCAGAAAGATGATGTTTGAGTACATACATGTATATCTATTGATTTAAATGGGTCTTACTGCCAAGGCATTACAAATGAGACCGTCAGTGTAGCAGCAGAGTAAATCAGCAATATCAGGCAGAGCAAGGAGACTGGGACAAAATTATTAATGGATAAATCTATAAGAGCTAATTTAGCTCAGTTTTCTTTCAGTGTTAAAAAGAGGGAAATGTACAACTTGTAATTGTGAGTAAACATGATATATTACTTTTTAGGAGTCACTACAAGTGAATCAGATTTGGGAAAAGCTGTTTCTTGGGTAAATACGTTGCTACGACATAGATTTAAAACAAGAAAAGTCTTCTGGGGGGGGGGCTCTTCACAAAAGTAGGAGTTTTATGTAAACTATTCTACAAGAAATGTGTTTGTCCATCTTGGAGTAAAATCTATCTTTACCTTCAGTTTCTGATGCCTATTTCTTTTTCTTTCTCTCTGTTTTTAGGACTCATCTTTCTTCAGTCAGTTCTAGATTCAAACCCCTCTTTTCCTTTCTGTCTTTCTCTTTGGTTTTAGATCCTTTTAGTTCTCTCTATTTCTCCCCACTGCTGCCAGCTTATACAGGTTTTTAAGTTGCAGTGGCATAAAATCTAATTGCTTTCTATTTAAAAGAAAAAAATAAAAACAGAAAGAGAAAAATGGTAAAAGAAATCAACTAGCCTTGAAATAATTTTCTGAAAAGCACAAGCTGTTGTGTTTTAGCCACACAATAATGCACACGCTCTCATTACAGATGATGCTAAATTCTCAGGGCTGTACTTGAACTATTTTAGTGAACCGGGTTTATATCTTTAGATCTCTTTCCTTTAAAAATGGGATTTTGTTCTCAGTTGATGAGATTGGAAGTATTAAACTACAGTCGTCCTTGATTCCTTTTGCTGCTTCTTCATAGTCCAGATTGCCCTTCATGCAGAGCTGAGCTTGTAATATGTACTGGAGATGCTGAGTAAATGCTTTCCCTGGCTGTCCCTGGCTTACTCACTCAGCCACTCCGAGTCACCTTCAAAACATCAAGATTATGTGTATGTACACTGTAATAAATAACCACCTGCACCGGGCTAATGCAAATTGAATTTGTTGAAATATGGCCCATTATATTAAAATTTATGTTTCTATTATAATTTTTATTGTTCGAAACAAATTTGTCCTGTGTAAAATTCCCGAGAAGTAAGAACTGTGCCCATATATAGGAAGGTTCATCTTTTCTTGGGAGCTATTCGATAGTAGGTTCTTACCCTACACATATCTACTGCGTTCTCTTAATAATGCAGAGCTGGATTTTGTCATTCTTAAAACAGGTCAAGTAACTTAATCGTAATGTACTTGTTTATATATCCTAAATATAGATGGTTAGAGAGTCGGTTTCTTTTTGTACTGGAACCAGTTGTTTTGCAAATACTGTCAGCAGTTTAGAAATACATCTAAAACATATTCATCGAAAAGGATTTCAAGACAAAATTCAGCTGTGGGGGCATTTTAGTTTGAAATCTGTACGAATAGTGGCATGTTGAGAATGAGGGTGAGATGTGGGGAGGATAGAAGGACTTGGTAATACGCAGTTCTGAAGTTGACACACCTCTAGTGCTTTTACTGGACTGAAACAAGTTAATGACCTGTATAACAAACAGTTATTTTCCTGAATGACAAAAATAAACATTAAAGAAGAAAATTTGCAATCGATTGATAAATATGTAGGCACTAAATTAGCCTTATTTCATGCTAATTCGGCTTTATTGGATTCATATCACCATCCATAAAAGCTGCCTCTGCTGTTCAAAGTAATACCCAGTATATCTCAATTAGCAATGTGTTAACCTTTCATCCAAGTTGGCCAGCAGAGTGAAACTAAATAGATTAACTATCAAAAAAAAAAAAGGGAAATAAAAATCTAAGAACAGAAAGAAAAGTTAAAAATACTTTTATTTTTGATAGTAATTTAAAAAATGTCAATAGAGCTGACAAAATAACACTAAACCACGAGCACTCCTAAGTCTGATAATATATGTATTTGGTTTTTAACTGTTGAAACTAGTCACGAATATTGGAAGAATTTAAATAATGTTTGGAATAACAACAGACTATACCTGGTCTCAGGTAGTGTAGCCTGCTTAGAGAAACGTTTATCTGAAGATGACAACATCCTATTCCAGCAGACAAACGTTAATTTTGATGGATTGATTTGATAAGTGCATTAGGGTGAATTAAATAAGTGAAATATGGCAATTTAGTTTCTTTTTCTTTCTAACTTTTGCATAGTAATGGTGCACTTCCTAATATAATTCTGGCATTTTCACCTCCCGCTTTTAGAGACATAAAAGACCATCTCTGAGTTCTTATTCTATCTTGTTTCTTGTGGCTTGTTATACAGTCTTTGGAGTTTTAGACTACAGGCCTTAATATTTCTACCAGGTTTTACGAAGTGTTTTGAGACCCGTATGATGTGCTGAGTATTTAATCTGTGGTTAATTTCTCATTAAATATTTGTGGCTGCTAGCCACTGAAATGAGATAGAATTTAAGACCTGAGCCTTCATTTCTGTAGCTGTGGTAATGTTTTTTTACATAGTTAAAATACAAATTCAAATCACATTTGATTAGTTAATAAAATGCATCCTTTAGGTAACATAGTTTATAAAAGCAAGGGCTAAAGATAACAGAGTCACTCATATTTTTTTCTCTTTCAGTTACAATATTTTATCTTTTGGGATGGGACACTAACTCTGTATTTGAACTCTTTTTTTCTTCTGTGTTTTGTGAGTTAATCAGTTCCACACTGAGATGTTCTTTTTTTAATTAATTGATCTTGGCTTGATTTAAATACAAGAATCTATGTGGCATTATTTTTTTAATCACATGTAAAAGCACAACAAGAAAGACAATCTTTGAGGTTTGAACAACAGATGCAACAGATGCTTATTGTAGGGTATTTAAACCTGAATTTTTTTTTAAAGGTAGCCTAATATCTGTACTGAGTGTGGTAGAAGTTTATGACCTAAAAATACAGTATAAATCACCCAGGGTGGGTAATGTTTAAGAGTTATTGTCTCTACTGATAACTTCATTCTTGAACCACAAATTTCGTTTCAGGCTTTTTCTGCAGTTTGAATATGACATTAACATTTTTTTTTCCTCCTTTACTCACTAATAGAAATTGTGACTATCATGAATGGAGGGACCATATGCTGCTTTGAAAAGGCAGCAGGGCCCATGGAGGCAGTTTATAAATGATCTGAGTAAGAAATGAACAGAGTCCAATTAAGCTAGTTAGGAGACCGAAGGTTTTGGAAGGCGAGGATACTAAATTTGGTTCCCTTCAAAAATGATAGAAGATAGAATTAAAAATTAGTGCAATTATTTGCTGTCTTTTTACCTAATAATTCCTTCATCACTGGCAACAACAAAGCTCGGTTTTTTTTCTCTTTTTAACATGGGCCAAGGATTTTAACGCTGGAAGTTGTTGCATGTACGTGAAATCATCAGGATGGGATAGCGGCCACTCACAATATGGCTTTTGTCACTGAGGAAAGTCTGTGCACTAAATAATGCATGCACAATTACCACATTAATCAGGCTGGTCAAAACAGGTGATCCACTGAATATCTTTGTGCCCACTGCCATTTAATGCTATTCACCCGTGGATCTATTATAACTATTCATTTAACACCACAGGTGTGCTCAGTGCTTTGCAGATAACATGGAGATGAAGGTTCCTTTCTTAGAGAATTTAAATTCAAAGTATCCAGAATACAGATTGAATGGTAATAAAGTGCAGGAAAATCTGAGTAGTTTTTTTTTTTTTTTTTTTTTTTTTTTTTTAACCATACTTTAGTTAGTTTCTTGATCTTTATTTAGCTTTTGGAGAGCTATTTTGGGAATATGTTTTAAGCTTTTTCGAGTCTCTGGAAAGTATCCAATTAGTAAGAAAAGAGGACGTAGCCAAGGAAGGGTTTCCAGATGTAAAGGGCAGAATGAAAGAGTGCCACAGAAGAGAGCAAAGGGACAATTTGAATACAAAAAGCCTGCAGATTAAGTCACAAATGGCTTATTATAGTTACATTTCTTTTGTAAATGCCAAAAAAAAGTATCCCACCTGTATTAATTATATAGAGAGACAAGAATGAGAAAGATATAGTGCTGACTTAAATGCAAAGGGGAAAATCTTATTTACAGTTAGGAGGACATTTATTTTGAAATAAGGAAAACTCCAGGAAAGAAGGGGGAAAAAAAAGAGGTTTATCTCGAGGAACATCCAAATTCAGTTAGAAAATCTTAGAGGGTAAAAAGTAAGAAAAGTTTTAATTCCACAGGTGACTGCCTCAAATGTCATCCTGCAGTGTATGAAGGGCTGTGAATAGGGGTCATTATTTCATTTACTGCTTTGTGGACGCAGTTGTGAAAATAATCCATCATCCTCTTTTCCTCTCCTGTAAAACTGTTTTTTCCCCCCTTTACAGAGAAAAACTGTGGCAAGGGCCAGACTGCTGGTGTGTGGACACCCCACAGTCGCCCAGAGCTGGTTTATTGTTTCCTTGTGCTTTCCCATGTGCTGCCTCTGTCTGTTGTCCTGAGTCTTGTACCCAATGCTTAAAGCTCCTTTGCCCAACAGCACTTCTTCCCTCTGGTTTTGGAAAACAAAGAGGTGCTGATGAAGGTCTGAAGCTCCCGGCCATGAGGATAAAACCAGCGATACACAACAACAGTCAAATAACGTGAAGCGTGTAGATTTCTGCTTTGCCTCGGTGAATGAGACAACACAACGTGGTGTATCTGAAGTGCTCTGCCTATCTCAGTATCTCAAAACACTTCCCAGATTATAGTGATTCATTGTAATTGCACCATGATATTGCCATTATATTGCAGTCATGTTATCATTTCCGTAATAAACATTTATCTTAGGAATGCTTGTGTGCACCACATAATTAGCTCTGGAATAAAGAGTGCTAAACATGAGGTGTGATTCATTAGAAGAATGATAGAATTTGATTTTTAAATTCTAGCCATTTATTTCAACTGTTACTTGTTAAAAGTGAAAACAAACTGAAGTTTTGCTAATTGCAAAACTGATACAGAACAAGCTTAATTAATGATTGAAAGCTAATATGTATTTAATTATTAGCACAATTAGTTATTGTTGAGTTTTTTTATTTCCTGTCACTGTAAAATTTAATTAGTAGGTCTAGATCTGCTCTTTTTATGGTTTCAAGTAGAACTGTTTGATCTAGAGTCTTAACTAAGAAAGCCCTTAATTCATCAAAAATTAACAAAAAATAACAGTTTTAGCCAGTACATTTTTGCCTGAATCTGACCATATCACTCCAAAAGAAGTTTTGCTATAAAATATTGCTGAAATTTTAAGCCTCCCAAACATTCTAATATGGAGATGCCAGCCATACAAAAGGAAGCAGAAAATCTTCATTTAAAAAAAACCAAACCACTGTGGCTTAAAAGCAAAATATACTGTGTTGTAAGCTAATCACTTAATTATTCTATTCTGCACAACTTTTGCCTTCTGAGGTTTGTCTGCATAAGCCAGTGACCTAACTTTAACTTAATTAGCTTGGTTAGAAAAAGAACTGTAGTCATATTAGCTCCAAATATGTTTACAGAGCACTGAGTTATGTTGGGAGGACAATACCCAGAGCTTCTGAGTCTTGGGGTGTTGTTCACTTCTTGTAAGTATGATATATAAACCCAAACCAAACAAGCAAATCAAATCCACAAATCCCTACAAAGGAACGTAGAAATAAATGACAACTATTTGGCTTTGAGTGCTCTCAGCACCTGAGAGCTTCTGAAAAGATCAGATAATGTGAGTCTTCTGATGAAGTTCAAGCATATAGTTTAAAAAGTTTAGTTTTCAGACTAAGGAAAAAAATAATTCTCAAATATTAACCTTGTAAAATTAAGAATAGCAGGATGAAGATCCAGATGCTCTTTCAGACCCTAAATCTCCAGGCTTACCATGTCAACCTTCAAGGAACGCGTGGTGTCAGGGATATCCTAACAGTGGACTGGGAGAGTTGTATGTCTAAGAACAAGAATTCAGTAGGAAATAGGCTACAGGTGACCCATAATATGTACAGAACTGTAGCCAAAGTTCAAACATGATAAAAGATAGGCATGTGCCACTGAGCAAAAGTTAACAGTTTTGGGAGGAGCTCCTGGAAGTCCATGTGGAGGTTTTAGATACTGTTCCATCTCGTTTCTGATCCCAAGTTAATTGGAATAGAGCTGGTTATCCCAATGCTCAGGCAAAGCAGTCCTGGGATTTTATACACTGAGAACATTCAGGTGCCCGGGGAACTTTTCATGCCAAAAGGAGTGCTTACCAAGTTTCAGTTACTTTCTTCTGAACCAAATTTTTTGGATTAAAATGTGGACTTAGTCACCAAAGTCTGTTTAAGTGCTTTTTATATGTTTTTGGAGTTGTGAACCTAAATCACTTTTGTTACAAACTACCTTAAATGAACAGATGTTTTTACAGAAGTGTGTTGGTGATTCCCCAGAAGGTCAAAAACTTGTTTAGGTAACACAGTGGCTCCAGTTTATTTCAGAAGCTCAGGTGTGTTTATTTACAACTAAATTACTTCTTTTCAGACATATACCCAGGACAAGTAGTACCTTTAAGATTACTCAATAAAAGTCATAGCATATCTAAACCAAAAAAGGTAGCAAAACCTGTAGAATTTCTTAATCCTTCAGACCAACTACATAATTTTATATTAATCTAATAGAACCACTCATTCTTAACACACAAAATTCTTCTTTGGGAAGCTGAAACTATTAAATGTGTCCTTTTTGTGATCTCAGGTGTTTGAGATCAGTGCAACTGAGTGTAGATTGAACAAATTAATTGACATGCCTTTTTTCCCCTGCAGCTTTTGGCAGTCTATTTTTGAATAGTGTGAAAGTTGAAGTATATTTACTCTTTGGTTTCTTGTATAGTATTCTATTTGGTGCATTTTTACTGAATTTCATATCAGTTTGGTGGCAGTTGCTAACTTAAGTGTAATTACATAATGTTTCCATCAGTAAAAATCTTAGAGAGCAATGAAAGCAGCATATACTAGTATATATATATGTTATATCATATTATGCTAAATTTTTATGTCATTATCTAAATTTTTAGTTATGCTGTTGTTTCCAGAATATTAGTTTTTCAAGTTCTAATGCTATGCAGATCAAAATATTTATTTTTTTTAAGGTATTTTGATAAAAAAAGAAGTTTTGAGGTTAAACCCTAAGTTCAAGGTAAGGTTATTGTGAAGAAGATGTACTCTTGTTCTTAACGGGTTTTGTGTGGGCGAATTGTGTACAAATGATGAAGTCCCAGGAGAGTTAATTAGAAAGAAGATAGGCTTAGTACAACCCCAGCATTTAGCACAACAGAGCCTAAGAAATGTTTCAATAGTGGTATTACAGTTATACATTGGGAAACATTCCTTCAACTCTGAATTAGTATGTGTGTGTGTATAAATATATATATATAAATAATATATAATGTGTATGCCAATGTGTATGCTAACTGCTAATATATATACTAAAGAAATATATATATATATGTAGCTTTTAGATTACTTTGCATGAGGGAGAACATTTTTGTAGCTGGTGAATCACAACAGAGCTTCATTCCAGCTTTGCCTGATCAGAATATAATGCTGGTAGCGAGTACATTTCCCAGTGTGAGCAGCAAAAATGAGAGCTTTTGTTTATGAAGACTTTTAAGGACAGAAAGGATCTCTGGGGAAAGCAAGGAAATGACCTAGTTATTTTCAACACCTACAAAAGGCATCAAATAACGGCCAGGTTTTTGCAAAGAACGCTCCCTTCAAAATTAACACCTATCGGCAAGAACATTTCTCTACCGTGCTTTTAGTCATTGTGGTATTTGTCTGGAGGTTTTAAAAGTAGTCCAAATTGAGTACTCTGTGCCTTTATAGGAAAAATAACTATCAATTCTTTACCAGTTATTATAGGTTTGTCACATTAGAACTGAATAAACATTAGAAATCTGATCAGAAAGTGACCTATTCAAATAATTTCTGTTTGAGTGTAGGTCTACCCTGTATTCAAGTTAAAACTCTGCCCACTTTTCTGAAAAGATTAGATCATATATTCCTCAAAGTGATAAATGGTTGTTTACTACAGGTAACAGCAGGCTTTATTTCTTAGAGTATTTTTTAGCATAAAATGACATATGGTCATAATGCCAACTATCTACTCTGTTCAAAGCATTTCAGTGTTATTTTCCCTAAATAAACCACTAAAGAATTGAAACCAAAATGACTAGGGACTACCAGGTCTTTAGGGTTTATTCTTATGTTTTTCAAAGGAATCCTACACTTAAGGCTAAACTTGAATTACCATGTAGGTGCTTAAGTACCATAAGAATCTTGGGTTTAGTTCAAGATTATTTTACACTTGTTACAGGCGTAGCAGTGTGTAATCAATCTACAGAGGTCTTGGGCCTTTAAATGACAATTCATGTCATTTTATCATAGTTTGCTACACAGTGTAACTGCTACCACTCCTAACTCTTTGCAATTAATTTAAAAATTATTCTGCTGTTAATTCAAATGATACTTTAATCCCAGTCTCCAATCCTTGACAGAGAGGAATGTTCTCAAAAGCCTCTGCTCTTACTTCAGCTGTGCCTCCTGCACTTTGAAAACAGAGGGCCAGGCTGTGTGTCTTGTCCAGATGAGTCCATGGAAATTACCTTTTCTATATCCTTCTTATCTTATTCATACAGTATCTTGTATGCTTGTACGCAGTCAGGAGAAAATAAGCAGCAAAGATGTAAGAACTCTCTATTGAGTCAGCCAAAATAACTAGATTTGATACAAAGGAATGAAAATGCCACAATTCCTATGAGATGTTTTCCTATACAAGCCTAGAGGAGTGTGGAAACAATGTAAAAAAAGGTGTCTGAATCATCTAGTTGGCAAGGGATAAAAAAATAATCATCAGTGGCCAACAGGTATTTACCAAACCTTCCTAGAGGTTCCAGGATCAAAATTGTATCTTAAGCTCACCAAATTTCATTATAAAAGAAAATAAAGTCATGAAAGTCATAGAAAATGTTTAGACTTTATATCAGACTGGTAAATCTTTTGGCATGTTTGGAAAGACAATATTAATGTGATTTTTGTAAAGCAGCAGTTATTATTACTTATTGTACCATAGCAGGTATATAGATGATGATCAAATAAAGCTTGGTAGATTTGAAGTTTGAAATCAAGTTTTACTGCTCTCATGGATTTTTTCTTTGGTGTTTTTTTTTTGTTTTGTTTTGTTTTGGTTTTGTTTTTTTTTTTTAAGAAGAAACTACTCTCCTCTTCTTTGGAATTGGTGTCTGAGTCTGAATATTTTTTTCTCCAAGGATAAGTTTACTGGGAGGTGATTTACTCACTGGAAGTAGTACTCAAATCTTTGAGTACAGAACTTACATAATCTTTTTTTCTGAATGTCTGAATGACTTCGGGAAACAACACCTTTCTTCAGTGGCAGGTAGTTTTTGAGCTCTTAGATCTGCTGTTTGACATCATTACCATGATTTGAATGGAGACATAAAACACGTGAAGATCACAGTGTTAAAGAACTGAGCAAATAATAAATAATGAAAGGGATGAGTGTTCATGTCCATCTACATGGGGAAACTTTGGCATACAAAGAAAAACCTTGAGAAAACCCAAGGTTGAATCAAGTTGCTCTATGAACTGAATGAGAATATAAGTCCAAGAAAATGCAAGATCTGGCTGAATTAGAAATGCTGTAGAGAAGAGCCACAAGAATGAGGAAAATATTAGAAAACAAAGCTTTGATAATGAGATTTTCAGTTCAGCCAGAAAAAGTATAAATAGAATGACTGGAAATTGAAGCTGAGATTATTTATAACTGTTAGGTTAATTAGCGTTGGAATGATTTACCATAGACTGGTTTGTTCTCCATCACTGGCAACTGATGGATGTTTTCACCCTAAAATACATACTTTAATTCAAAAAAGAATTAGTGCATGCCTTCATTATAAAAAAGGTTAGATTAGATCATGACAATGATCCCCTTAGGCCTTTAATCTATAAATTTATTAAATTCTCCAGCTGCTTTGGTTGTTCCATTGCACAAGGCCCCTGCTGTTGGCCTCTGCATGTAAATGTGTTGCAGTTTGGCTGCACTAATGTGTAGCTGCTAAGAGTGTGAATCGTTTGAAACATCTATCTAGAGCTTATCCCTATTACAAACTCCCGATTAAATTGTTTTTCCTCCAGTAAAATGAACAAAAAGGCTTCCTTGAGGAAAGAAACCCACAGATAGATATAGTATCAAGCACTGTCAAGATGAAGTGATTGTCTTGGAGATTCTCAGGAGTCATTCACCAAACCCAGACTATGTGCCTTCCTGAGATGAAGTGCATGTATGAATAGAAAGTCTATCCCAGGCAAATGCCAAAAATAAAAAATGTGTCATTGCATGAATAGAATGGAAATGAAGCTTTCAGGACTGTAAGCTCTCAAATTTGAGAATATAGTAATATTTAATCAGTAGCAAGTAAGAACACATAGTAATGCTGTTAGGTTCCTTCTCCAGCGTACTCCTCCTCTTCAGTATTCCTTTCTAGCCTTATCCACGGGAATGTTTCAAATACTTTGCCTAAAATTTTCCAGACACATTAATTTTGTTAGAGTTATAGACAACTCCAAGGCTAGTTGAAGAAAGGCCCTTAGAACTCAGTGATTACCAGCACTGCTACCTGTCCAACCTGTGTATCGACATAAGTGTGCTATTAGAAAAATTACATTCTCCTTTTTGAGAAAATGCTGGAGCTGTTCCAAAGAAAAATATCTTCTTTAAATAATTTATTATTATTATCATCATCATCATCATCTAAGGGCTGCTCCCTATATGATAACAGTTATTTGTTATTGTTGACTTGCATTAAGAAACACCCTATACCTTCTTAAATCTAGCAGTTCTTTCAAGAGCAGTCCTACTGTAGGAGATTCCTCAGTCTTTATTTCTTGCCAAGGAATAAATCAGCCTCATTTGCACGGAACTGGAACTCTCCTTTCAAAGGTCTGTTCAGCTCTTTTACCTGAGTTGAGCTTTGCAGTTCTATTCAGCAGAGACTGGAGAGTTTGAGAGTAGTTTCCCATGAATGGAGACAAAGTTCAGTCATCTTATATGAACCTTTTTTTGTTAAATGTTCTCTTATAGACCTTGTGACACACAATCATTTTTATTATATTTAAAAACACTAAGAGGACTTCTTCCTGGTACATTACAAATTGTAAGGGTTCTGCATGTCATCATGCAGATGAACATTTCACAGCAGTTTATTGTGGCTTCTTTTGTGCCTTGACTTGTAACTTAATTTGAATCTGTGTTTTAAAGTTGACATGAAAATATATCAGCCTAGACATAAAATTCACTCATCAGCATTTTCCTATAATGATTGACGATAACGGACAAGGCTGATGATAATTTACTTGCCCGTCAAAAGAATTTTCACCCCGGGCAGTGATCAATTAGGACTTTGCAAGGCTGATGTGAGGTTAGTTATTGGTGAATTGCTTCACTTTTTAATGTTTTGTGATATTGTTTGTCTAATTTTTAAACAACCAATGTTTGCAATAGTTGCTGCATTTGAAAATTGCTTCTCCCTCTAGTTCTTTTTATCTTCTGAATGGAAACTATTGATTTCTGTATGAATGTCCTACTGAACACATTAAGATTATTTTTCAACATAGTGTTCAATTTGCTAGGAAAATATCAATGAAAAATGGATACTTTCTTCTTTTTAACACTTTCCTCAATATCAAATTTTTGAAAACCCCTATTTTTATTTTGTTAGTCATTAACTTTCACAGGGTCTGACCGAGAGAAAGCTGTAGGACTTGCTGGCTGATACAGCTGATCTGTTGGTAGGGGCTGCAATGTAAAAGTATTACTACTGCGTTAGCACAAATTCACATTCTGAAAATTTGGACCTGGGTTTAAAGCCACGTGGTGAAATCGTGATTTGTTACAGGCTCAGTGGCATGAAAAGGATGAAAATGTTTTCATACTTCCTTTCTGCAAAGATTTAATTCTCAAGCAGTTTGATTCCATAACTGGCTGTGTTCATCAGTGCGGATGAAATAGCCATGCTAGTGGGCGGTGGTGGCTGGACTATCAACTCCGACTGGGGAAATGCACCAGACAAACTTGCTTGGATCTTTTGATTAAGTGTCCCTCTTAATCTTAAAACTCATCTCATTTAAATGTCACAGTCCAAAGTTTAGATCTCCAGTCTAGATTAGGTGCCTAAGCAGCCTCTGTACGTCACAGCCTCCTCAAGTCCCTGTGAAAGCCTTTTCATCCCATTTTAAAACAGTTTCTGAGACGGAGTTGGGTGATGGACGACTCTATAGAAGTGCCTGCCTCTTTCCATTCCTCCAGCCATGGGCTTCTGTTCAGCCTGTGTCCAAGTCTTGCAGGTTCTTCCCATGACATCTGTCACAAATGTTATTTCCTCTCTAAACATGCTCCTAAAACTTTTATTCCGCACTCTTTCCGATTGATTTGCTGCAGTTTGGGTATATGGGAGATGATGGCTGAATTTAAGACCCCACGTAGTTGTGTTCACTCACCTTGTATAAGTTTATGTGACCAAGAGCCACCTTAAAGCCAAATCCTAGTGGATCCACTGCTCTGTGGAGATTCCCATGTCCTGTGCCCTAGGAGAGACCACGTCAGTGTTCTGGTTTGTCTTCTGTTGCGAGTTGTGTTTAATCTGAGTGAGGAGTTCAACTCCTCTTCCCTGAGCCAGCCTTGCAACAGGCTGGCCACATCTTAGACAGTAAGAGAAAGCTTTTATTTACCTGCCTGGTGCCAGTGTCTGAACAACTTGGAAGGACTGAAATATCCCCTCAAACCCTCAGATACACATCTTGCAACAATGAAAAACCCCCCAAAGTAGGAAGTTAGTAATTTTGCTATTAAGTGCTATATGTAAAGGACAGAAGACTGACTTTTTGAAGGACTAACATCTTCTTGACAGATACAATTGGCTGAGTTTGTCTGTTCCCTGCCTTAATGGATGACACCTGTAAAAAGAAAGCAAATCTATTTTTAATGGGATAGTCTCCCTAAATGACCCAATTTCAGGAAGAGTGCACTTTCATGAATATTTATTTAATATGAAAACACTAAAGCAAACAAGAAACTACATGCTATAAATAAAGAGAGCCCAGAGGGTCAAACAGTGATAGACTGTATGATATGAAAGCTAATTTAGTGTTGCTTTATGTGCCACGTTAGCAAAACAGATCCCAGTGTGTGGCTGCTGCTCACGGTGACAGTCAAGAGGTCTTTTGTTACCTCTGCACTGGCAGCTCCTGAGCACTAAGGAGGGCTCAAAGCAGGTACTATGCTCTAAACATGTCCTCTTGTATTTCTTCTGTTAAAAAAAGGAACCATTTTACTTGTGTCCTTCTATAACATTCAGTATGGGTTGCCATTCCAGTTCAGAATGTGTTCAGATGGGAGGTGCTTTAGGGAGGGCATGTGGAGACAAGTCCCTGGTTATCCTCCAGATTCTTGTTAGTCAGTTTAATCCCACCAAGATCTTCCAATTTAGTGCAGATTCTTTATCTGTGGCAAAACAATACCTGCTGGGTGCCCGTAGAAGGTGAAACTAATAGCACTGGACAGCATTTAGGGATTTGCAATTATTATGCTCCACGTACCTATAAATGTATTGACAAAATCATGGGCAAAGTGAATCTAGTCTTGCCACCATCAAATGAGTTATGTAGGCCTAACGTGTTATGTTTATATTTTCCTAGACTGGAAATTTTTGTGTGCAGTTTATTTCTAAATATATTATAGCAGTAGAATCTGAGTATGAAAAGGACCTAGAGGTGGGCCACTAAGTACTGTCATAGGTATGCACTCTGTGTCTGCTGTGCTTACACAGGAGAGGAAATGATCTAGGTAATGAGAAGAACAGGACTGAGCAGAGTGAAGAATCCTACTTGGATATTTATACCTTTTTCACATGCAAGTACAGAACCATTTAAAATAACAATTGTTATATTAAGTTTTATCATAAAACTGTATTGTAGCCAGAAAGCCAACATATCCAACCTCTTTATCTTTGCTGGACTTATAGGCAATTATATTTGAGTGATTTCTATAAAATGTTGTAATTTTTAAAAGTAAATTTACCTCTTTTTTATATTTAAGTGCCAACATCCCTCATAACCAATCTTTAATGTAAAGCTTTGTTCATTCAATCACATATAGTTAACGTTTCCCTCTGTTGTCTTTCGATAGAATAATACACCTTCATTTATGGAATACTCAGCATTTGAGGCTAGGCAACATGTGATATCACTTTCTTTCTTTTTTAATTTTATTTAAGCAACACCAAATCATCACTCTTTTGCATTTAAAAAATACCAGTTTGAATGACAACATTTATAGGAAGTGTGTGAGAACTGCTTTCCTACACAGAGACAAGCTATAGCCAAACCATCTGGTTCCAGTGAGACAGTAACTTGTGAACCCACTAAATTCTTGTAGGTTCTCTGCAGCTGACTGTCCTGGGAAACTTTGCTTGCAGTAAACAAGATACTGCCAATTAGGTTATCATTGGCAACTTACTGCATTCAGGCTCAAGATCTCCATAGTGTCTGTGGGAAGTCAGTCTTCGTAGTGTCTGGCTGGAGCCACCCATGCAGGAGTGAGGATGAGATTGGTTTTCTCCTTGCTGAGGACCAATTCTGAGTTCAGACTATTTTAGTAACCAAATAAAGCAGCAAATCCTGTCATTTTTGTCTTACCTTGAGGATAGAGTATATTTTAGACACAGTTATTCCCCACATTTTAAAAATTGCAGGAGGTGCAGGAAGAAGACACATTTTAAGAGCTGGAGAAAATGCTTTATAGTGGGAGATTTAAATAGCTCAATCTGTTTATCTTATCAAAAGAAGATTGATAGGTAACATGATTACAGTGTGCAAGTAAATTCACAGGAAGAAAATATGGGGTATTAAAAAGCTTTTTTTATTCAAGCACAGAACCTTGGTAGAAATCAATGCTGGAATTTTAAACCACATAAAACAAGCTGGAGTGAGGTGCAGATTCTTACTGGTTGGTATCATTATCTACTGAAGCACACTCTGGAATTGAGTCTCCATGTCTGTGGTACCTTTGAAAAGGGACTCCATGTGCACTGACTAAAACCAGTTGTTGTCTTAAATAAGAGGGGGAGTGGCACGCTGAATGACCTGTGAGCTGCAGGAAGCTAGCCTACACATTTTATGAGTACTTCTGTCCTTACCCTTTATTAAATCTATGAAATGCCAAAATTCTCTTCTGTTGGAGACATATTGAGCCCAAATGCTGAGTTTGTAAAAAACACTTATGCACATGCTGAACCTAAATGGATTCCAAGATGCTGAAAGCCCAAAAAAAAAAAAAAAAAAAAGGGAATTAAGGAATTTATTATTTGCCAGGACTTTTAATATCATTTCTGCATGGCATTTTACAGCAAAGATTCTAACGCTCAGGTTCACTGCTGGTCTGCTCACCTCTTGCAGCCGGCCATTTGCAGAGAGCCTTCTTTCTTTGTTTTCCCCTAGCAACATGCATCAAAAGAAAAGACAAAATACCCTCTGACTTCGCTGAAGTCAAAGGCAAAACTCCAACAACCTGTGACGGGGCTATGATTTCACCTTAATATTTAGCTAATACTTTTGCCTTGATACACACAATGCACTTCTCACAAAGATTTTAAGATTTTCTAGCTTTGCAGATGGGAGGCCTTGGACTGTGCAGAGTCGTGAATGAAAGGAAGGGTAGATTATGAGATTATCTCTGTGAATAGAAGATGGATTGCTATGAAAAATATTATGGGATTTTATTTTACAGTATGTGAGATTATCCTTATTGTCTTTTTGTTGTTATAAGGTCAAGGTAGCGCAGTAAAATGTGGGACTACACAGGAATAAACTTTAAGACAGAGCATCTGATATGTCTCTATACACGCTACGAATATTTATTTTTAAAAAAATCAACAAAATAAGTGGATGACTCTCTTATTTCACCAATGTAGAACTTTTTCCTAGATTGCTGCCAGTTTTTGATTTTCAAGTCCCTTTTCTCCATCCTCTCTGTCGTACATGCTAATCTCCCTTTTTATATCACCGTCTCGGAGTGATTCATTTGTGACAGTCACAGAAGCATGCACTCCAACACCCACACGCAGGTAAATCTGCTGCGGTGATATATTTTAATTACAGATTTAGTCAGAAGTAATTAAGGTTTTATGTCACAGGGATAGCGGAGAGTTTTAAAAATTCATGTGGTTTCAGTCTTTGTGAGTGCGCGGTTTGTGACACAATGGCTTGCAAAGCAGGAACGATCCCTTAGTGCTGTTAGATTAATTAATAGAAAGAGAATAAACTTAATGGAGCTAGAAAAGTGCAAAAAATTGTGTTTTTTCCACTGTATATCACACAGATGGAATGGTCGTCCTGGGATTGCAGCGGGGGACAGTAATTGCATTTTAATTACAGTGCTGATGGCTTCTGCTTCCTACCAGATGGAAGGCCCTTTTAAAATAGAGGCACAATAGCAAGCCTCTGCTTATTTTCTCCTCTGATGCTGGCTAACATATAGTGACACAAGACAAAAGCTATTATGGTATGGTTTGATCAGAAAGACTTTATTCAGTGCTATAATACTTCATAGTAGGAAGAAAATCCATTCTCTGCCAATATTAAAGAGGCTTTTCTTCTGTCTAGAAACTAAAATGGAAATATGCAGGGAACTACCTACTACTTTTATTAGTAACAATCACAGTTAATCACATTGTTGCTAGGTTGATAATATTTATAGAAGGAAAGACAGATAACTGAGACTTCCTTTGTGTAGAATGCTTAGCAAAGATGGTTCTCAGGATGGCACTATGCAGAACAAGGGGCAGGTTAGACTGGACTTAACAGATACAAAGTTTACTTTATGATGCCCTTTATTTTACAGATATTATTGGGACTTAACAAACATAAAAAAGTGCTGATTACTGAGAAACTGATGTTGCAGAGAAGGGTCAGATCTGTAAATAGTGTGAAAATTACATTCAAAGCCATTAAATTGCATTAGGAAGCATGCCTTTGTAGATGCACATACAGTATTCATAAGTGAATAAATGAATTATATTTAATAATATTTCACCTTTTTGTCATAGTTTAACTGCTTCATATATTAGTTTACTTCAGCAAGGTGCCCTTCCACTGTCATTGCAGCTTTGAGACTATGGCCTCTATTATTTTTTTACTGTAAAGATATATATGAGAACCTTTTATCTGTGCTTTGAGTCTTAACAAAGTGCAGGTAGCAATAAATAAATATGCTTCATAGTTAATGCATAACTGACTTATTAAGCCAATTCTTTGGGCCAAGGGTCACTCTCTGTAATTTTTATGTGAGAAACGCGGTGGTTACCAGGCCATGATAGTACTATTATTTAATACTTGTAATAATTAATAAAAAATAGCACATATTAGCTCAGGAAGATGTGACACACAGTGCTGTGCTGCCAGCAACTCAGCTGCCTGTCGGGCAGTTTCCAATTAACCCGCTGGAGTCATCTCCATATTGTCAGCGATGTGCGCTCAGCAAAGACACTGAGCAGGCTGCCCCAGGTGCATCCTTGGAGAATGGGAAAATGGAGGGAACTGGGAGAGGTTGGAAGGGTCCAGACAAAGGATTCGTGTTGTCCATTCTCTAACTCTCTGGAATTTGAATGCTGGTAATTGTGGAGTATCACCCATTGGATTATTCTTATTAAAAAATATTTGCATAAGTGCTTATACAGCCAGTATTTATGCAGGCCAGTAACTCATAAATTTCTTTCATAGCAAATTTAAGTCTAATTTTTTACTACTGCGGTCCAAAAGGTCAGTTTGATTATAGCAATGAATTTAAGAAAAACAAGTGAAAGACCAAGGAAAATATTTAGTGCTTTCCTCACTTTGTTTTTTTCATGCAATTGCAATCAGTTATTATTTTTTGTAATTAGTTACAAGTGGAAGGGCTTGCAAACTCTGGAAAGAGATCTCAGAATTCTTAAGATCTCTTGAAAAAACTGCAGGAATGGTTCAGTAAAAACAAGAACAAAGTGTTACTTTTAGGAAGGAGAAAGAAACCTTGAGTACAAAGTAAAGTTACTGATTAGGGAGTTGCACTCTCTGAAAGGAGGAGGGCGATAGAGAAATAAAAACTGGATTTGAATGATTGTTATTGAATGACAAAACCAGGAGATGTTTTTCTGGAATATGTAACTGGGAGTGTTGTGTTTAAGACGTGAGATAATTCCCTCAGGCTGGTGATGTTAAAATGGATAACATCTCTTGCTTTAGGATTTACTCAAGAAAGATACAGGTAACTTGATGAAATTCGGGAGGAGAGCAGTCTAAAGATACGGTAAACAATGGTTCTTCATATCTTTGTGTCATAGAATTTTACTCAGAGCAGAAGATCGAAATTAGATTGTAGAGGGTTTTTCTAACTGCTGGGATAGTGAATGGAACAGACTGTCTGGGGTATGAAACCTCTTTCATTAGAGACTTTAAATATATTCTCCTAATCTCACAAGGGATGTGTGATCAAGATGGAATCCAAGTGATGTGACTGGTAAATATCTGAGTGGTTTTGGTCTTTGTCAGTGTTTATTATTATTTTCCTTTTCAGTTACCTCCTGTGATCCCTTTCAGCTCTTTGTCCCTTATGGTTCTTGCATATTTGGTCTTGTGCTCTTCCTCAAATTACCTCTGTATTTTTTAATTTCTCTAAAAATGTAGATCAAAACAGCAGAAGCAAGTTTCGTGTGGGATAAAACCCATGCCACATACCAGATACGAAATTTTCAAGTAATGTAAATTATGTTTTCATTGAGAGTTTGTGAAAGTGTTATGAAGTATGAGTTTCACATTGGGGCAGCTTCAAATGTGTGCACAAAATTTTTTGTACTTCCTGTTCAATTCAGAAAAGCCCTTGTTTGTTGAAGAAGTCAAGAGAAAAAAACTACAAAAAGCAATAAGGAGATGGAAAATAATTATCTAAGACCATGGTGCAGCAAAAGAAGATGTATGCTGAAAGGTAAAAATAGTTATGCTGACGTTAAGGTTAGTGAATCATTTGGTTAAATGCTCTCCTGTGTAAGAATTGATTAAATAATACCTAAGATTGGGAAAGGTACATGATGATGCCCTGTAAATATTTAAAACTAGGGGAAAGAATTTTTGAGACAGTATAGGAAACTATTAAAAAGTAATGGAGTGAAATAAAATACTACCTTTGTGCCATTTCAGGAAGTTAAAATATCCAATTACACTTGAGGATGAAGATTTGATCATGAGATCAATACACTTTAGAATAGTTTTCCAGGAGTAGTGGTGCATAAAAACATAAAGGTCACAGTATGAGGTCAGGGACAACGTCTGTAACAATCTCTTGTGGGCACCAGCAGATGCTTATATTAGAAAGTAGGTGAGAATAAATAGCAGCTACACTAATTAACATTTAAAAATCAGAAACCAGCGTTAGTACAATGTACTACTAATGTTGCAAAAACAATGCAGCACTAATTGTTGGAATAGGGCACATGAGCCGTTTCTTCAGTTTCGAAACATCTGTCTTAGGAGGTGTGATTTCATCCTGTAAGGATCTGAAGGGGCTGAGAACTTCCCACTATCAAGCTCCTTATTGGAAGACGTTTTTACATGTGCATTAGTTCTGGCATTAGAGTTACAAACGGTCTCTCACACTTGTGCACAGTCTAGAGAGGATGAAGATGGCTTTAAACCTGCAAGAATTAACACACAATTCTTTATGTGAAATTTGCTGTTAGGCAGCACTTCCTGTGATAAATGTTTGTTGTTTTCAGTACTTCTGCACTGAAATGATTGTGATAATCTGTCCTCCTAATTTTCAAAACATGAAATCATAGGTTTCCTGTCATTCTAAGATAGAGTGCTCTTGCACAAGAAATATTTAGGTTCCAAACGACTGTGGCAACATTAGCAGAGATGCTGGACCTTTCTGTTAAATATCTCTTTAAATTGTTCATACTGTGCCTCAAATATTAAATGACAGAAGATTCATCTATGTAGCATAGTAATAGGTGCTATAGAAATTAGTAAAAAGAAGCAAATATTTGACATGTGTATGTCCATATTTAGGCAAATTGATGATTTCTGGCACTGTTATAAATTTCTACACTGTAGAGAAAGTTTGCCAGCAAGGAACAGAAGGAGTATTGACTTTTTACTATAATGACATTTCTGTCAAATTAATTATAAACTCGGGAAATATTAATCTAATTGAAATAATGCTGCTAAAAGAAAAATCAGTTAGGTTTGTTTTTTTTTTCCCTGACAATTCAATGGTTCACAAAACATGAAGGACATGAAATACAAGAGTATTAGAGAAAATAATTGCTAGTATTGTAATAATTTGTGTGAATATCGTTGAACAGTAGTAAAATGTTTATTCACGTCTATTAAATGTCTGCTCATGTCTATTAAAACTCCATTTGACAACAGTGAAAGTAATTTATCTTTTCATACGGAATAACAAATAAAGAAACAAAGAAAATAATAAAGGAAATAAAGAATAAAGAAGTAATAAAGAAATAAATATATTTATTACCAAAATACATATTGATCAACAATCTAGCATAATGGAAATTTTGTCATGACCCAATAAAAATGGCAATAAAATGGGATTCACCTGTCTGTCAGGCTTGTTCTGGCCAAACTAAAGAAAGAGTGTACTAAAATAAATTACATAATTTCAATTAAAAAAATGAGATACTTAAGGATTCTGTTGATGTTGCTCTAAAGGAAGGACAGACACTGTTTGCCAGGTTAGTTAAGGCTACAGGTAGATGCATCAGAACAGCTCGCACTAAGTCCCGGGTGAAGGCCAAAACCTGAGGAAAATCTGGGACAGTGGGTGCTCAGCATCTGTTAAGCACAAGATTTATGTGTAGAATGGCATAAATGAACGCTTTTGCTAAAGCACAGTAGACACACAGAGGAATCGGAAGACTTTGACAAAAAAAGTCAGTGACAGCACCTTTGTTTGCACCTCTAGTGGAGGACAGCACTGAACTTGGCTGTTTTCTTTGCGGCTACAGATATGAGATTTGGTGCATCTGGAAAATGTAACACTGAGAGCTCTTGAACCAAAAGGGTTCCCTTGAGTATTCAGGGTTTACACATGAAGATTGCCTGAGCAGTGGAAGTGGTTGAAGCTGCCTCTGACACCGCATTTTGTACTGATTGTAGAAACAATTGCCGCATAAGCCCTGGGAAAGAATGCTCTTTAGGCTAAGTTTAAGAAGTGGCTGATTCTTGAATCAGGTAGTTTATTATCCACCACACTTGGATCTTTATAAGAGTTGTTATGGCATGGTTATATGTACATATACAACTGAATTGCTACCTGAATGACATGGCACGATCTTCTGGTTCTGCCCAGGGCATTGCACAGTTTACTGGATGTTTCTTGGGGGATAGAGCGAAATCTTCCTCTGCACCGTGAGAAAACCCGAGAGCTCCTCAGTGACTGTCACTGCATATTCATTTCCATACAAGCCACGCATATGTTAGGTTACACTTCTGCAAGAGGAACTGGCTTGTGCACTGCAGCTCTCAGCTTCAGTCCCAGCATTGCTCCTCTTGGTGTACCTTCCTTAAGAAAAGGCAGGAGCGGGAGAAGGAAGCCTGTGGAAAGCACAGTGCCCCCGGGGGCAGCACAGCAGGGCTTCCAAACCTGCATCCTTCTCCTGCATCAGGGCGCCTTTGAATCAGTGAAAGGAGACGCAGATTTCGTTTTAAACAGCTGCTGGATGTGGTAAGCAGTAACAATTCATACTTTTCTTTACAAGTGGTCTGAAAATGGGCTGAAGTGTAATGTCTGAATGTGTGAACAGTACTAACAGGTCCTGACTTTTACTCAAGCTGCTTTGGGCCTAAACAACTGGTTGGCTGACTCAAATATTAGAATAGTCCATCTATGCTGCAACTGTATTAGACTCAGGGAGGGTTGAGGTATCTAGAACTTGATTAATTTCTCTGCAGGTTCTGGATCTGACCATCTGAAAAAACCTGCACCACTAGTGAAAACAGCATGGAGCTTGTTGTTTTTTAGATTTACAAGAAGGGAAATAATTGGTGCTGATTTACTGTTAACAACTTCCTCTTGAGAGACAGGTAGTATTCACAGGCAAAAATTGCTCTTTCTTCCTTTGAGTAGGTGGGTAATACTGAAGCAATTTGGGTCTGGTTGTTAACTAGAGAATAAAATTACCCCACTTGAAATTCTTTGCCGTATTCCAGAGCTGGATGTTGGAAGCAGAGCTCTTTTGTAGCAGCGGCTTGCTGTGACTGAGATTGCACACACCCCTTAGCACAAGCCTTGTTCATCTGGGCTTTCTAAAAATATAAATGCACTTGATTATCTGTCCCTGTTCAGACTTAGCTTTCCTGAATTGCAGTTCTTGCTCTGGAAGGGCGTTGTCTGTGTAAGGATGCAAAGTGTGGAATGGTTTGAAAAGCCAGTGATACTTCTGGATGACACATTAGAGAGAACTGTATTCCAGTTTTACTGGCAGCATTAACTCCACCCTCCAAACACTTGGTTGTTTGGTATAAAAGTCTTTATTGTCTTGATCACACAGTAAAGATAGCATAAGAGTTACTTAGAAATGTCTCTCTTTTCCAGAAATGTATTTGCTTAGGTATTCATTTGTGAGTTCTCTGTATGCTGATTCATCACTGAAGCGGGCAACCCTTGTGTGTATGTGGCCTACATAAATAGTACTGTAAATATATAAAAGAAATTTATCAGAGAGTAGCTAAATGAACCCTGCATAATAAGAAAATGATAAACTACTTTGTATTAATTGCTAAAAGCAGTGATTCCATTTGACAGAGCACTGAACTGAAACTTAGGAGATCATATTCACTGGCCAGAGCAAATTTGCGTATCAACTTGCCTCATTTTCCACATCTATATAATGGAAAAATGTTATTGACTTTCTTTGTAAAGCAGTTTTAGGATTTAATAGTGGATTATGCCACATATGAGATATGTATTGTTTATAATCCACTGAACACAGAAATACAAAACCAAAGTGACACATTTTGAGTCTAGAAACTATTTGGACTAAGGACTTGCAAGCCTGCAGGAGAGTGCATTCTACATTTATGGCCTTTAAAAGGCACTGATAGAAATGTGGAGTATCAGAACTGAGGAATCAACAACAGGAACCACATAGCAGTGATGTTCCTAAGACAGAGGACTGTAGCTCTGTACGGGTGCCCTGGGTTGCTTTTGATTTATTTTTCAGTCCACACAGAAAGTGTTCCATTATATAAATCATGTTTAGCTTCAGTACAGCTGCTGAAGTTTTTAGTTGTTGACTACATTTTGATTTGGTTTACATATGGCAAGGAATTCAGTGTTGCAAACTCAGGTGTTATATTACTCATTCGAGCAATGGAGTAGTGTGTGTGTAGGTAAAAACCAGTTCAGAGGATATTCTTCTTTTGAAGATATTCTTCTTTCTTGCTTACTCTTGGTGCTCTGATCCCTCATTACATCACGCAAGATGAGTACAACTGTTTGTGAATCCTCTCACAAATATCTTATCCAGCGTCTCTCTTCCAATAATTCTGCACAGATTTTGTTCCAAACCCAGGTATTTCCTGACCTGTACATCAGTTCCCTGCTCATTCTAATGGCCTAGTCCATTCAGTTAGGGTGGTTGTTTAGAATATCATCCTCAGGACCCTCAATGAGCTTGATGAACACAGACAAAATGGATATTATGATTATGAAAGGCCACTGTGAATTTTCTTTCCTGCCCATGGCAGCTTCATTATGCTTTGACAATTTCTGTTTGAGTTCTGCTCTTCCTCAGTTTCTTGAGGCACTTTCTGGATCAATCCCCCATCAATAACTTTCTGGTGTGATGTCCTGAAAATATGTTCATGTAGGTCAAAGGTCTCATAGAAAATATGAGAAATGTAAATAAGATGAAGCCTGATTACAGTTCTCTTAAAACCGAATGTGCTAATTCGGATGACATTCTCCCTACAGTTTTCCAGAGCACATGCCTCCTTCAATTTTTGTTGTGGTTGATTAACAAAGATTTTCTTAGGAAGATCTTTAAGGGGTTTGTTTTGTTAAATACAATTCTTAAGGAAAATGGTTTAATGATTCCTTACAGAGAAGCCTCTTTTCAGTCACACTTTTTTTGGGTCTAGAACTGGTTTTGTCTCAGAGACTGGTCATGCATTTACACTGCATGGCCAGAGCACAGACTGTTTCTGTTCTTGCAAATCTTACCTTCAAGTTAAGTAATATTTATTCCCATGAATGCAGAGGAGCTTGTAGAGGAGCTTTTTAGCTGTGATGAGCATCTAAGGGAAGAAAAGCAAAAAAATTATTCAAATGACAATTATTTGGTACACATCCATAACAAAATGTGTAAATAAAGGGGACAGTTTTTGATGTGAGAGCTGTCTACAAACTTGGCCTTCATTACACCATCATGTCTCCAGGAATGTTACAGCAAGGCTTTCATTCAGTGTTTGTGCAGAAAAAAAATATTTAGCAATTAGGTTGTAGCCAGGGTCAGTGGGATGAAAGAAAAGTGTGAGAGAAGCACTTAGCATTAAGTAGAAGTTGTAGCTAGAAGTCTACGGTTTTGACATGGGTCAGCTTGTGTTTCATTTCTTCCCCTCTTGTTTTTGGAATAGTGAGTTATTTGATGCCAAGTACCTTGGTTCATGTGTTATAACCAAATATATCAACATTTTTTTTCCAGGCATTTGAAATAGTTCTGGAATCAAAGAGTGAACTTGGGTGTTTCAGCATTTATTAGGGATGTGTGTGTGATGAATTTTTTCTTGCTGGATAGAATGATGAATATTTGTGTCAATATGCATATGAGATAGGTTATTCATATGCAGTGCTTCATATGCAGAACTATAATTGCAAGCTCATTTCTTGACTTCACGGCATTAAAATTCTCAACCACAGTGTTTCATTAATGGGTTTATTGCCCTAATAAGTTTCAGTGAACCCCAGTAAAAGAATAGTAACTGTCATAAGTGGATTTTAAAAGTTTAGACATAAAAATCTGTAGTTAAAAGATTTAATTATTTTAGTATCATGTGCCTTCTAGAGACTGTGAGGGATGTAAAGGAGTGAATTTAAGGCAGTGCCACAGAAAAGACTGATATTCTCTTCACAGAGGTTCCAAGTGACACATCCATTACTATTAGAAACAGGTTAGGGTCAAATTTCCCGAGCAATTTAGCTCATCAAGAGCTGAGAGAGAAAAAAAATCTCTACCTCATTTCTGAATAAAATTAACTCTTACATCTTCCCCCACCACTGCCAAAGTGAAGGCCAGAAGAGAGAGGACAGTATGATGCAACCTCCTGAGAGGAAACACAAACCTAAAATGACCTCTTAGACTTCAGAAGAACAGACTTTCATCTCTTTAGGGACCTGCCTGGAGGAATCCCATGGGCAGCCCTGGAGAGAAGAGGGGCCCAGGAGAGATGGTTGGTTTTCAAGGATCACATTCTCCAAATATAGGAATCATCCGTCCTGATGAGAAAGAAATCAAATGAAAACAACAGGAGTCCTGTATGGATGGACTAGCTGCTCCTGAAAAAGCTCAAATGTAAAAAAGAAACAACATATGAGAGCTGAAAGAAGAGTAGGTGACCTGGAAAAAGTATAGAGAACTCTGAACATGTAGGGCCAAAGCCCACCTGGAATTGAATTTGTACAGGGATTTTGAGGGGAAAAAGAACTTTTTCTATAAGTACTTCAGCAATAAAAGGAACACAAGAGAAGTTATGGGCCCACTGCCAAATGGGACAGGGGATGTGGTGATACAAGACACAGAGAAGGACAAGGAGTTTTGACCACTTTCTCAGTCTTTGTCTGCTGCTTTTCAAGAATCTCAAGTCCCTGAGACCAGTGTGAAGTCCAGAGGAAGAAAAGCTTACCCTTGATGGGGGGAGATCAGGTGAAGGAAAATTTAAGCCAGCTATATTGGCAAGGGAGTGGAACTTATCAACGTGCATGAATATGTGTTGGGAGAGGGTAGATAAGACAGAGCTCATGTTGAGGATACATCTGGTGCAGGTAGCTCAGTTTGCAGGCTCCAGATTGAGATGCAGATTGAGCTCATAAGTCTGATTGAACAGTGAAACAACCTGCCCAGGGAAGGTATGGAGTGTCTGTCTCTGGAGATATTGAAAACTTGACAGAACATGGTCCTCAACAGCTTTCCTTAGTTCACACTGCCTGAGCAAGAGGGGTGGACTAGACAACGTGCAGGGGTCTCTTCCAAACTCAACTATTCTGTGGTTCTGGGAATGTAAAAACAGATACTTGGTTGCATCAAAAAGGGCAGTATTTAAGCACTGCCCAACCAACAAATCCCTTAATCAAAGAAAATGGACTATTCTTTTGCAAAGACTCACCAGGAATAAAAAAAAAGGGCTGTTCTTGCTTAATAACATTAACTGATGACCTCTCCTTTCTCAATTGTAATTTGTTATTAATATGGGTTAGTTTTAATGCCTTGAAAATGCCAGTGCATTGTAAGAATGCTTTGCATAATTTTATGTTTTAAGCTTTAAGCAGTATCAGAGATTTTATTTCAGTTCACTTGCACAAAGAATTTGCATGAATGTTTTGAAATAAATGTTAGTAAACACAAAATATATTCTTCCCTTGCTCTTCAATGCATGGATTCCCTGATGCACATGCTCTACCTAGCATGTTATCTCTTCCTAGAAACATTATTAACATGAACAAAAACTTGATGTGATCAGTAATCACAATCAATTCTTTGATTAGTCTATAATATAGATTACATTAAGACTCATGTACTGTTGCATTTCCAATAACAAACATTTATAGCAATTATTTATACAAAATATCCATCCTGTTTTGCCATACTGCATTTTTCATTAGGTTCCCCACAGAGATGAGACAGTAAACATAAAATTCAAAAATTCATACCATGCTTTATTAGAAAGCATTCAAGGACCTTCAGCTTTTTGACTATGTTAAAACACTCTGTCAGTTCTCTGTGAGGTTACTAAGATTAATTGCCTTTTCTGTGATTCAAAGAGCTTTAAATGTACCCAGTCTGAATGTGAATTTTCTGTCTGTTCATGCTTGTTGCACAACAGTAAACTACAAACTATTTTGTCCACTGTGCATAATCATCAAAGTTTATAGGAAATCCTAATGTTTTCATATCTCCTTAACTAAAAGTCTGAAACGGGGAGTAAAACAGGGAAGGCAGTGTCTGATTTCATCTCCCTTTTTTCCTGCAGTGCATGTGGTAGTTTCGTGCTGTAACTGTGCCCCTGAGAAATTGGATTTGAACAGTTCTTCTCAGAGGGGGGACATCTGGATTTTTTTTCTTGGCATCTGTATGTTTGTTCTGATGCCAGTTTCATAACACAGAAATGGAAGACAGGATATTTGCTTTGCTTGCTTTTGTTGCAGGCATCTAACTTGCTTGTTTTGCTAGTTTAAGAAATATGATGAAAAGTAGAATTCTAGAAGACATTAATGATTTTTAATGCATCTCACTTATAGTTCAAATGTGGTTTTTTACACTTTTGCAGATATTTTGGCACAGGTCTCAGGGACATTTTGATCCTTGACTCATTGAAATAAGTGGGAATTTGGAAGTCAGCAAGTCTTTGCAAAGCTAATCTTAAATCTGCAAAAATTCTGTGTGATAGGATAAAACCAATAACTGAAGAAAGTAAAACAGCTGGATGTAAATGCTGCTGTTGTTTACCCTCTGTGCAGTAGGAGGGATGAAAGTGCGTAATGGACAAGTCTTTAATTCTTTTAGTTCAAGACAACTTTTAGTTCAGTTCAAGTACATGAACTGATGAAGATCTTGCAGAAAAATTCCACTGCACAGTCATATTAGAATCAATTGAGTTCTGGGTCTTGTGCTTGAACCAGCAGGTCATATTGCCTTATTTAAATTATGAAAGTACTAAGATTAATTAAATCAATTACTTGGCACCTCAGTCTGATGGTTGGGAACAAGGATGTCTCAGCTGGGTGTGAAGATGCCATCACTGAATTGCCAAAAAACTTTTTTGCCATTTTCTTTTCCTGAGGCCCAGTAAGTTAATGTTTCAATAAGTCAATGTTTTAATATATAAATTGCATGAACTGGGGGTGTGTTTGTGCCCATGTATTTGTTGTGTGTAACATTAGCAGGCCATGCAGGGTGCTGTAGTATTTGCTCTTAATATTAAGTTACCAACTGTTCCTGGTTGTTCCACGGTGAAGTGCAACAGTTTCCCTCTGTCCTTAGTTTAGGCACTGAAGCAGGGAAGAAGGTTGCATTTCTGTCAGAAGTTGGTTGGGTGATTTCCTCTCATTTTAGGCTGTACCAGTGCGGTCACGTTACCGTCTGAGCCTGGGTGAAATTCAGACATAGGCCAGGTAGTACAGAGACTCCACAAACATCTGAAGGTGAGCCTGGTTGTATTTCTGCAGGTGCATCATTGAGAAAAGTGATTGGAAAGTTCACCTGCAAATTGTTTTTTGCTGTTTCAGATGCAGCCAGGAAAAGCCCAGCTTGTCATTCAGACACAGGGCTTTGTTTACATGGCTAGCAGTAAGACTAATTATCACTGTAATAGAAATTTAAACAATTAGATATGAGCATCACTGAAAGACAATAAACATGGAATTCTGCAATGCTGTCAGTTGCCACCCATTTTTACTGTGTGGGTATACTCTGAAAGTCAGCAGAAGATGTCTTCTGATAGTCAAGAGTTACTCCTCACATTGTGAAGCACTGGAGAAGAAATGTAAAGCAAAGTTATTTCTTTGAAACATGGTGGGAGTGCAAAGAAGGAAACTTCCTGTTGTGCTGAGATGCTGTGAAATACATCACATTTCACAATGCTGCCATCTTTTTTATATTTTAAACCCACCATAGCCACTAAAAAACAAGAGTGTGAAAGTTGCAGTATCTCACATGTATAGGTTAGGCTGCCCACAGCATTAATTTAACTATGTGATGGGACAACTGCTTTGTCCCACCTGGGAGGAAAAGGTTAAACAGCTGTTGAAAGTCTTAACAAGATTGATAGAGTAGGGATTTACAGCCAGGTGATGCAAATAGAGGGTGGATGAGGCAGAGGATTATAAGTGTGGAGTGTTCCGTTTTTACAGCTTTTATAGTGAAGGGTTAGTGACATTTTTGAGGCTGACAGGGTTTGATGATGGTGGGAACTCTTGCAGAGATAAGAGAATATTCTTTCTTGTCACTTTGGTATTATGATTAAAAGCCCGTAATTGATAAAAGGAAAAGATATGCAAAAAGGAGATTGGAAGAATCCTGGATGGAGGCTGCTCTTCTGAGAAGTGTGAGGTGGGTTATGGGCTGCTGTGGAGCTGGAGGGGTTGCTGTGCTGTGGGCTGCCCGTGCAGCCTGCCTTGTGAGCAAGCATTGTTGTGCAATCTTTAAATATGTAATCTCACATTACTTTCACATAAGAGATAAGAATTTAATGAGCAGTGATCCAGTATTTTGTTTTATCGTGATCAGTGTGTGGTCCCAGGCTAGAGCATACGCTGTTTACTATGCGCTATTTAAATGCTGTGCTGAAGGCAGAATAATTAACTTCCTCATGGGCTTTTCTATAGCACTCATTGTGGTGAGATTGGAGTGTCTTACAATGTGAAATAAATTGCCACCTTAACGCGTGTTTGTGGAGGAGAGACTATTTCTGCTCTCGAGCACAGACAAATGTCAGGCATATTGTATATGCCCAGTTTGAAACATCTGAGACTTGATTTCTTTGAGTACTCCCCACTATACAATACTTCATTTGATGTATAGTTCCTATTTTCTTCAGTTGCAGCTGAGACTGTTCAGCCATTCCACGACTCTCCAACCGAAAAGCTGATATAAATAGGGAACACCTGTGAGAATCTGCCCTCTGAGCTGCTTTCAGTGGGTTTGAAATTTCTGCTGGAGAAAAGTGTTGTGTGTAGCTGTACTTTTATATAAGTGGGATCTTGTGTGCTCCTGCTGTCACGTTTAGGCTTGGATGCAGTGGTTTACAGTGCTCCAAGGAGCCAAATGTTTGGAATTATTTATCATCTTTACTAAGCTGGGACAGGTGAGTAAAATGATGGAAAAACTTTCAAAATTGCTTAACAATGTAGAAGCCCAACTCCCATTTTGAAAAATGCATCACTTGCTTGTGAGATTAGGTGCTTTCAGAAAATTGCTTTCTCTTTTATTCTGCCATAAAGGTGATAAAATAATAACTATCACTGTTATAGGACAAAAATTCTAATTGGTAAGTGATCTGCATACAATGTAACTTTTAACAATACTCCAAAATTTAGTTGAAAGCTGTTAAAGAAGCCTATCTGAGTTTAATAACTGCAATATATCTGCCTTGTGAGCAGTATACAGTGGTAATTTATCTATTATGTAACGAAACTGAATCTTCAGAGAAAATGAATGTTTTTTGAGAAAACACCATTAACTTGACTGCTGTTAGCACCACCAGAAATTTGCAGTCTTCTGTTCTCACCTGCAACACTAAAGCAAATCAGCTTGTCTGAGAGGAGAGTACTTAACTTGACTTAGAAAAATAAGTTTTCGACTTGTAAGAGAATGTCTCATACCATTTTAAACTCCATATGGAATATATACTCTAGGGTGAAGACCTGATACTACAGGCCACCAGGAGTATAACAACACCACAGTGTTTAAAACTGATTATTTCCTAAATAGCTGCGTGTAATCGAGTGTATTAACATTGATTACTGCTGACAGCCTAATATAGAGAAGATGTAAAAAAATTGCTTCTCAAAACTGCATAGCAAAGGATGAAATAGTACAGGCAAAACCACTTGTGAAACTGAAGAACATTTTCATAATTAGTAACTAATTCGTATAATGCATAATGTAAAAATGTGCTTGATTTTAATTCTCTTTCTATAGCTCTTTTTTTTTCTATTCCTAATTTCATGTGCTTGTTGTTGCCCTTAAATACTTTTATTTGCTGTAATGCTTCTCTATGGTATTTGAAGAATATGCTAATAGAAACAGTAATGTTTAATCATGAAATAAATAAATTACATTAGCATAATGCTCACTTTGAACCAGCTTTTGACTGAGAACTGACCTGAGATCTCCAAACTGACTGTTGCAGCTTCTTTCAGGGGCTGGGGTCCTGAGCTGACTACCTTTGTACTCTTAGTCTCACATCTTTGAAATGCAATCAGTAACTTGGCTATACAGTGTAGTCACAATTAAAGCTTTTCAGAAAAAGATAATGGAACTTAATACATCTGGTCTGCCTTCCTACATGACATCAATCTTGCATTTTATCTGTTAATGATAAACTGTGTTTAAGAAAATATCTCTCCTGAAGATAGATCTGATCTTGAGTCAAAGATATTAATCAATGGAAGAACTGTTTACTAAATTTGGCAATACTTCCCAACCTTTGCTTTTTAAATTTAAAAATTAACAGTAAAGGTTCTTAGGAAGTGTCTGGCTGGTTACTTGTTTAACAGTCACTTTCAACAAATTATTGAGTTTTCCTTTGGAAAGGTTTAACCTGCTGTATTTGAGTCACTTTTCTGTCCTTGCCTCCCCTGGCAGAGTTGTGTGTGATAAGCCAGAGTGCAATTCCATTATAAAGCAGCACTAACTCCTTGAAACAGTTGTGAGTGAAACAGGTGCCTTGTGCTGGTTCTGTAGTGGAAGAAGCTACCTTGGATAAAGGCCAGAGTATAATTTAAAGCTGTTTATATACAGAGCTAATGCACTGTAATTCATACTCTGTGAAATGACACTTTAACAGTGTGGTAACTTCTTGGACTGTGCTTGTGTTTAGACTTCTTTTTTTTTTTTTTTTTTAATTAAAAGTACTGAGCTCCAACAGTTTTGCTGTAAGGTACTTCCAACCTTCAAATCACTTTGGGAATTCAGATTTCAACAACCACTTTAAAATAGGAACACCAGAATTGTGTACACAGCCCAGATATCAGGCTTTCCAGTGTATAAAATAGGATTGAAATAGTTTAAAAAGTATATTACATGTGAGATTAACGTGATCAACCACACTTTTAGATTAGAATAACTTCTTACAAGTCCCATTTTCCATACATCCATTTTGACTGGCATTTTTTATGTTCTCTCCTTTAATTCTTTATCAGTTGAATCCCATGTCAGTTTTTGCTCTAACTTACTCAGGACTGATGGGGGTCAAGCAGGGTCATCTGCCTTGCTCTTTATGAATATTTTCATGGTCTTCTAAGGCTGTAAGAACTTTTTTTTTTTCTTCCCCCAGTACTGCCAGATTTATTTAAAGCAGCAACCAGTGGCAGACCGCTCCAGCATCTCTTTAAGTCTACTGGTCATAAGTTTTTAAGAGTTACTGCTTGAAAGTATATTTATCCCAAGTCACTGTAGTTGAACACTCTGAAGTAAAAATGGTCTGAATCTTTCAGACAGACCCCTGAGCAAAACTGTACAAAAGCCCAAACTGGCTTCATATTGTTTGAACATCATTTCAGCCCTGAATTTCCTTATGGTTTTCTCTAATACAGGAAGATAGAGTGGTTTCCAGAAACTCCATCTAAGATAACAAATGCCTGTCATGTATTTTGCTATCTCTAAATCTGCATTTGTAAGATTTAAGAGGCAGTTGTTAATTTTGTTTGCTGCAGCGAGTTTGCTGAAGAGAAATGGACAAGAAAGGAAATAAATTCAGTGTTTGTTGCAGAGTGAAGGAAGTGCAGGAAAGTACGTTTTCAGCAGTCTTTTATCATTGAGTCTGCTCTGCTGTGCTCTGGCCTTAGCATCATTTATTCCTGTCCTGACAGTGATCAGTCTTCTTTTTGGACATTAAATTCATCATGTCTTTTGCTCCTTGCAGACCATTAGGAAATTGCTATAGAATTACAGTTTATAATATTACTTACCCATGCAATCCCTGCAATATAGAGTTATCTTCATACACAGAATGAACATCTTGACTCTGCGTTAATGGCAAAATCATAATTCCATTTAAATAGTGAAAGGATTTTTCTATAAATCTTAATTCATTGTCAGGCCCTTGAGTTTTCAAGAAAGAGAAGATGGTCCCCTAATGAAATTGAATTGGCTTTTTTTTTCTTTTTCTTGTTGAGATGGAAATTGTAATTGCCACTGACCACTCTCAAATATATTTGTTTTTCCACAATATTCACAATTACACTGGGAAAAGGATCGCTGCAGCAGCACTGTGTCTCCCAAAGGCTAGTTTAGGGAGGCAACCTTGCAGAAGAAGCTGAACGAGAATTCCAGTCCTAACTCTTGACTTTCCCTCTTGTGACTCCTCATTTGTTTTGTGTTTGTGCCTACCTTGAGAGGGTATTGATCCAGTCAGTCAGCCCATGGCACTGGGCAGATTTCAGTCTGATGTGGAACTCATGGTGGGGACAGGAAAAACGTGTGGGGCCAGGTCACAGCAGCACAGTTGTACTGATAGATTTTGCTGCAGAAAATGTGAAGATCAGTAGGTAGTAATCCGTATATTCTCACTGGAAAAAAAGATTGAACTTATTAAATTATCTCAAGTATAATCACTGGTTTCTCATTAATGCCTGGCGTATTAAACTCTCAGGGTGTGAAATGCTAGTCCTTTCTCTCTGAAAATACATACACTTTTTTTAAAGGAAGAAAAGACACATGTATACTATATTAGGTGCTGAACATGTGTTATAGTACAGTTTAATAGAACAGAATTTTATTTTGAATAGTGCCTTTCTTAAAGTGGTTTTAGAGATCCTTAATAACTTAAACACCGGGGGTCCGTGCTGCCCATTTTGTGTCTTCTTGACGAGAGCCCAAGCAGAGCACTGATTGTCAGAGGTGCAGTGGGAAAAAGGACGATTCTCAACACTCAGCCTCAAGTTTCATCTCCTATTCCTATCTAAGAAACTTTGAGCTATCTTTAAGCACACCTGAGGAGGCACCTTCTGAAGCTGTGATTGAAACTGCATTGTAGCCAAGCCTGTTTTTTATGATATGTTGTGTGAGTGCGTTCTTCCTCTTGCAGCTCTTTTCCCCCCCAACACTTTTCCACTCCGCGTGTTTGTGTTTTGTTTTGGCATTGATCCTGCAGTACAGCTCAGACACGCTCCTGTGAGCCCACACAATGTGAGGTAGGTGCAGCAAATCGCGCAATCAAGTCCATTAAATAGAGTTGCACTTCCATAACAAAAATATGACAGCTGTCATTTCAAACCGAGAATTCCCTGCCCCAACAAGTGTATTTTATTCTGAGACAACATCAAGGAAGATATTCTCCCATCAAAAAAAGATAAAAAAATAAAGAACTATCATTGAGGTTATTTAAATCTAGTTTAATCACCTGAGCAAATAAATGGCTTGGATTCGAACTGATTTTGTTGTTTGCCACAAAGGAAAGGAAGACAGTTCCCAACAACTGATCCACACTTCTGTGGCATTAAATTTGTAAATTTAATTTTAAAAAAAGTAAAATGGGCTTTAGAATTTTAATTATTCCATCTGGTTCATACAGAAACTCCTCTAGACTGAAAACTCAGTGCAGCATGGGCTTAAAGTTCTGCGTGACCGTTTGTGCTGTCTTTGGATTGTTGGGACATGTTCCAGCACCGAGCTGTGCCTGATTATCTGCCAGAAAATCTAAGATAATCATAGGTATAACACAGAAAGCAAACTTTCCTCTGAATTTTGGACTTTTCTTACAGTCTGTAAACAAAATGGTTCTGGTGCTCTGTACAGCAAAACTGATAAGAGGGCTTCCAAGAGTAGTCAGTGGCATTAAAATCAAAATTAATTTGTGTATACCTCTGGCCAGTTCGATGAGGATGATAATATAGTGTTAAAAATCAGTCTTCAAACAGAAACAGAAAACTTGTCTGATAGTCTGCAGGACTAAAAAATATTTTCAGCATGAAAAGATTAGATAGTAACAAAAAAGCTATTTAAAAAAAAAAAAAGAAACTACTTGAAGTAGGTTACAGAAGTTACCACACCAGGGTCTATGGAACTATCGAAGTGAGGTCTCTGTAAGCTAAATCTTAAGGCTGATCCATAGATAAGTACTAATAATTTGAAAAGGGATATATCAGATGTCTGTTAAATTGTGAGTGACATAGACAATTTTCCTGGATGCTGCCCATTCTTTTTATCCACAGAGCAAGTGGAGATCCTGGAGAACGTGCTACAACTTGTTTTGGTAGTGGGTTCTTGGAGTGGTCAGACAAATTAGCAGAGGGCAGTGCTTCCCAGGGCTAAAATAAGGTCAGGTCCTCATGAAGTTCCCATCCAAAGGGATGACTACTGGAAGCAAACCTATGGAAATATGTTCTGTAACTGCCCCAAGATAGCATTTCCATAATGCCCACAAGTCAAAGAGACTGGATGGGGTCAGAGTCAGTCCCGCTGTGTTGTGTTTCCAAAGGAGCCAAGTTACACTGAGACAAAGAGCGTTTGAAAGACTTGACATACTCAGTAATGACTCCTGGGTTCAGTGGGGTTTCTGGTGGGTTATTACCAGCAATTGTGTGATTTAATGTGTTTGGTAAGATTACAGGTCTGAAGGGAGGAGGGAATTTGGAATAAAATATTGTGATAACTTGTGAGAAATTGCAGTTGCCAGTGAGGTCCATCCTGAGGTCTTGATAACTTCTTAGATCTTTAGACAAATCTCTCACTAGATGAAGTTTTTGGGTGTACTCTACAGAAAATTAAATCTTCAGCTCTTCAAAATTTACCTCAAACTCATCGAGTGAAACTGGTTTAATTTAGTTGTGTAACTTCTGTGGGATATTTGCCTGTGTGAGAACTGTGCTGTACAAAGAGTGCTTCTGTTAATAGAAGGAAATTATTTATTCCTATGGATACTTTTGGAATCGTAATGGGATTGAATGTCCATTTGCATCTCTCTGAACAATTACCAGATGCCTGTGGTACTGGCACCTCATAACCCATCTATTTAGGAGCTGTGTTTTACTGAGGCCTGCTCTGGTCTTCTGTGCTGGGGGAATTTTTGCCTGAGTAGAGGAATAAAAGTTTTTTCATAGATTATACAGAGAACTTGCTCAAAACATGCTCTGATATGGAAATCTGAATATGAATTGACGAGTATTAGGAGAGAAATATCCAAGTTACAGAATTTAAAGAGCCTTGAGCTTTGTTAAATAATAATTTTTTTAATAATAAACCATCAGCTGTCTGAGATGAGGAAGAATCATTTTGATGTAGTTTATTTTTAAGATACTTCCTTCATACAGCTGCATATTTGTTCCTGTCACTCTCTTCAGTATTAAATTTTGTGTCTCTAAATGGTTCATGTTCGTTTTATTTTCCTCAGTCAGAGACTTTAATGCTTATTTTATTGATTCATGCTAAAAACAAGGAAACAATGAAAGGCTTCTTCAGGATACTTGAAATCTGATCAATTTTTTTTTCTTTTAAATTGGAAATATAATATACCTATTACTCTAGGATATGTGTCTCTAAGTGCAAGTGGTTGCAGCATACATATTAATTTCCTGTTTTGTTTGAATGTACAGGCTCAGCATCCATATTTTATAAATGCTGACACCCTAAAGTTAAGTAGGCTAACATGGCAGTTTTGAAGTAGTAATTTATGTTGCAAGTGAGGCATTATTGAAGTTAAATCAGTGTTTCACAACCAGCATTATCATGCACATATTTCAAATACCTGGTACAATATTTTAAGTACAACTCTAGCACATGACAGGAGTTTTTAGAGCACGGGCTGGATTCCTATTGTTTTCTGGCCAATACTAATTTTAACATTGTGCACAAGATTAATATGCACATAATTAATAGATGAGTGACAAAACAAAAGGAAGAAGGCAAACAGAAATAGATTTCTTCAAACACTGTCTTAGGACTGTTGGAACGTATTTCTACCTTTGTTTTGATTTAATTTTTGTCACTGTGAGAAAGAACATTTTTAAAAAAGATCTTTATTATGTGTCATGGGTAATAAACTACGGACAAATATATAGTCAATAGAGGAGGATTCAACTCTCAAATTTTGCTTCTTACACTCATTTCTGCAAGGTAAAATGAGAGATGCTTATTTTCTGTTCCAAAGCAATTTCTATTTTATGCTGAGGACATTCACAGAAATCCATAAAGATATTGTGAGGGTAGAAAAAGATATTTAGATTTCAGTTATTTTTTGAACAGCAGATTGAATTTACACATAGAACCAGCAGTTACAAATGAGCAGAGGGAAGGGAAGAATTGAGGAGTGCACAAGTGCCAAAATATGTGGCTGTTTCTGCCTGCCCGGACGTAGAAAATAGATGGGATTTTCTTAAAATCACCTTTTGCAAGCAACTAAGAACTGAAATCTGTTATTGAATTTTGTAGGATCCTGGCACCCCTCTTTTGGTTGCAACTTATGGTTGGTGTTGCAGGGAGGGGTGTGTGTGTATCTGTGTGAGGGGTGGTGGGAAGAGTGGTCAGACAGGGGAGGAAAAACACTGGTTCTTGCTAAATTTAGGTGGCCCAAAAGTAGGGAAAGAGGGTGTCCAGGCAGTATCACATAAAAGAAAGGAGAATTTTGGTGCAAGACTCCTCAGTAATGTCATATACTAAACTTTTAAGTGTCTACCATTGGGACTTTCTCACTATGTTATTACATAATAGCATAGATATCTGCAATGATTTTTGAGCACTATTGTGCAAGAGCTGTTATTTGATGCTTTGCTTTTTACTTCTAGTAGTCTGTGTCTTAGTTGTGAGAGTCCCACGGTTTACAGATTGTTACTAAAGCTGCCACATTTCATTCTAAAGGGGTCACAGTTTGGGAATGTTTAAAGCATCATGTCAGTGAGATAAATAATATGTATCTTTCACTGTATCACAATAACAAGGGGCTTTTTATTGCATTTTCCTACTTACTCTAGAAATTCCTGCAGATCTTTTTTATTTTTTTTTTCAGCCTCTTTTATCTGTTTCCACAGAGCTGCCCACTTTCTTTCATGCTTGTTTCATCCTCCTCTTCTCCTCTGTTAATTCTCTTCATAAGAGGTGCTCTAGGTCACCTCAAGGAATGACACAATCCCTGGTGGTGAAATTTGCTCTTATTCCTGAGAGCTGGACAGCCAAGCTGCTTCCTTTGTTAATAGACTTACAGTGTTTTATAATCACTTTAGTAATAAAGAGTAATTTTAATTTCATTTTAAAATACAACAGCCATAAATAATTAAAGGTTAAGTAAAGAAATTATTTCTGGACAGGTTCTTCATCATGCAGGATCTAGAGTTCTTTATTCATATTAATTAATGACATTGTTAGCACCTAAAAAGGAGTGGAATGACTGCAGCATCCTATCTGTTTTGGGTTTTAAAATGATATCATCCAGCTACTGCAAGATGAGCACAAGAGATGAATGACTAAAAGTCACACTCTTAGAACACTTCTCTTATTAAACTTTTAATAAGAACATCATTAATTTGCACTAATGACTTCTATTTGTACTAGAGAAGACCAAACTGTAAATTAGGAAGAAAATGAATAAATGGAATAAATAACTCGGAGATGCTGCATTATGTTGTGTACTTTATTCTTTAATTGAAAATGGTATTTTAATTTAATTAATAATGATGATCATGCGGCAGAATGTGTTTTGGAGTATGCCTTGTGAAAGAAAGGAAATTTGAACAGTGGAAGAGCAATCTTTCTTCAGCACAAAGGGGCAGGACAAGGGCCATTTTTTGACTCTTGTGACTTTCAGGATATGCAGATTGCAAAATATTTAGAAAAGAAAAACAAACAAAAAACCAAACCAAATAAAAAAGGAACAGTCTTTTATTCTAAAAATTGTTTGTTCTCTTGCAATATACGTATTCCTTCTCTCCAGTGAAATCTACCAAAATCTTTCCATTCTCCCAAAGCCTCTCCATCCTCTGCAGTCTGTATGTATTTTCTCTAATTTCTATGCAGTGCATTCCCTGTGTGAATAAGACAATTTAGCAGTTTAATAAGCCCTTGATGTCATAAGTTTGTTTCTCTAATTGCAGAGAATTATTTCCTTTAAGCACAGCAGACAGTTTTTTCTGGAATAAGTGCAATTCTGTCAAACTGTTGTCAGCCATGTACGTCCAAAATTCTGTTTGCAATCCACAGATCTACATAAGATTTTTTTTTTTAAAGCAAATATTTTGCTCCCTTATATTTTCTGGTTTTGCTCTCTTTTGCATGATTGTTTTATTTTAAGAGTTTGTATTTGCTTATGGCTGGAAGAGAAAGTATAAGAGTAGAATTACAACTGTCAGTAATGCCTGCATTGGCAAGAATAGCAAACTTAAAATTGTTTTCAAACTTTTCTGTCTGAGAGAAAAAAAACATGTCTTAAGTCCCACAATGCCATTTCAGCATCTTACCATGTGGCAGATACAATGAGACTTGTTAAGATTAAGAAAAGCTATAAAAAGCACAGGAGGGTTTTCTTTGTTTTGTGTTTTTATTTTGAATAATAGGTGGCAAGACATGTTTGACATAAGACAGCGGAATGATTAAACTAAGGATTTGGAGTGCAAGCTGCGCTGATGGTATTTGGCAGCCTTATTGACACATTGTATTGCCTCAGGCTAATGATTTTTGCAGTTTTTCAGTCATTTCTTGCAGTCTGTTAAGGGAGAAGGCACTTAGACTTACTTTGGAGCTGGGTTTGTCTCCAGTCTCTGTCTCCCTCCACTTGCAGTGTGACCCAAAGCAAATGGCCCTGGAGTTGACCAGATCTGTGGCATCTCAGAGGCCCTTCATTAGCAACCTGCCCAAGACTTAATAGATGAGTTATTTATCAGGTGCTTATGAGCTGCTTTTGCTTTTCCTGTCTTTGACTGAAGCCATCCAGGAGTACATTCTATCTGCCAGGTTTTTTTACAGTCCATCAACAGCTTTTCCTGATATGCGGCAAAGAATGAGGAATTGTCAAATATTTGCCTACCCATAGTAATGCTAAGGATACTTATTTTTCTTTGCCCTTTCTGTGACTTCAGAATTATTTCAGCTGGACTAAGATATTCTCTTTATCTGTCATGATTTTGCATAACATAGTAACTTGCTGCTTCTAATGTACACTGAAATAATATTTCTGGTAACCATTATCTTGCAGGGGAGGAACACAAGAGTCCACACTGGGCCTCTTTTCAGTGCTTTACAGTAATATAAGTTCTTATTAGGCCAAATATTTCTGTATAAGATGGCCAGATTTTCATTTCAATTAATCTGATTATTTTCCTCCCCAATCATTCTCCAAATCTCATTGAAATTCAAATTGAATGGAACAACGTGTTTGAGGTGTGATGGAGCTGTTGTTCTGCCAAGATGTGGTTGTTGAGATCATTGCCCTAAAGTGCTTGTACCATTTGCAGACCCAGTTCTAGCGCAGTCCGTCCAGAGGCGTGACTTGCCCAGGACGGTTCCAGGACAGTGTGTTCCCGACACTGCTATTCCATGCCTTTCCCTGAGTGTAACCTAACACAGCACGTGCTGCTGCTTCTCAGTGTGGATAAAGCCAGGCCTCCCATCCTGGTCAAATGGACGCAGCACATGTAATATTGAAGTAATATTTATAAGAGTATTTGCTAATGATTAAATGGTTTAACGTGTTACTAATTATTTTTCACAGTGAACTTTTCTGGCTGCCTGGGATAGCTTGTCCTTATGAGTCTTGTGATGCCCATACTGTTGTTACTACCTGAGATCCTTACTGGGTAGGAAATAGGCCTGTGTTGCATTTCTGGTATCTGTGGCTGTGCTGATCACGAGGCTGTTACTGACCCATGGAGAGCACTCTTAAAAATAGTTGTCTTGTGCCATGAGGCACATGCATATGACATGTTCAATAGAAATCACAACAACTGATCCTGAGGTAAGCTTGTGTCATTAGATATATAATTCACATTAAACATCTTTTCCTTGCTGTTCTAGAAAATGATTTGTACTCAGTGGTCAGAAATAAAAATGTCAGCCTGGCGGGAGTTTGGAGCTTTTTTCACTCCCTTAACTTTGCACCGCTTAAACTAAATGTTCATTCTGGTGTCCTGACTTTATGAGCAATTTTGAGGCCATTTGATCTAATCTGAATGGTAGAGAGGCAGCTGCACACTGTTGTGTGACAGTTCTCACTGAGCTTTCCTGTCTCCCTGAGCTGCTGTGATCTTTACTGTCCGTACCTGTGCAGTCACCTGTGACTGAACCTTTGCCTTGCCCTCTTCACTGACACGTGGGTTATCCCTTAGATGGTGGATAATTACACTGGAGGTAATTTTGTGTTCTTCTATGTAACTTTTGCTTTTTTGAAGATTCTCTTAGGGAATTTTTGCAGGCTCAGACCTTTTTGATAACTTCTTGAGGTGAATTCAAGCACACTTAGCTTGTTTAGAACCAAAACTTCTTTTTGTGGTGTAATCAAAGTATCAAATTATCTGTCAGAAACAATTCTAATCTGGAATTCAAGATGTGAATTTATGTGTAAAGTAACCTTAGGGATTGGTTTTTTTGGGGTTTTTTTGACTCTTTTTAAGGAAGTTATAAGTATCATTCTTATAAGTATCTTTCAGAGAGGAATGAGAAGAATAAAAACTAGCAGGTTTTTTACATCCACTTTTAGCATATTCAAACAAAGACAAATATGTTCATTGTTTGGAAACAATGAAGCAGATTGTTTTTCGTAAATTATGTGGACCTTTTTGTGCTGATAGAGGAGTTGAGAGTTGAGACTTGAAACTCAGCTGTGTCCTATCAGTGTTGGCATTTGAGTGTCTTGGAAGTCTAACGTGGCTTTGAGTGTCACTTCTGGCTGGAACTGGCAACATTTTGGGTATACCAGTGATGCCATGGTTCTCCTGTTTCTAACAAAAGAGAACTATATCAAGACTGATGCTGTCCACTGGTCAGCTCTTGGGCAACAATGGCAAAAAAAGGTGTTTTCTTCTTCCTGACTATTGCTTCGAGGAGTGAGAGGACTGAAAGGGAGCCTCTGTTCCCTCCTTCCTTTCTAATCACGAAAGAAGGAAGTGGAGGTTGGGCAGAAATAGGCATTGCAGAGGTTTTTTTGAGCTTTAGAGCTCTAGTGGAAAACAGAGGTGATGTCTTGAGTGAAGTGGCTTCTCCACTCTTGATTATGGACTGGGAATTGTGGGGGACAGCTTAGGTTTCCAGTGCTCTTCTATTGATGCATTCCCACAGCAGACACACGTGTTATCTACAGGTGTGGCAATTCAGGCACTGTAGGCAGGACTGAGAATCTGCTCAAACTCTGCACACTTTGAAGTCATCTAGTATGAAAATGGTTCTTCCCTAATGAGAAGACCTGTTGATTCATCCACAAATACTGTTAAAGTGTAACAAACAAAGTAGATTTTTCAATATTTCCAACAGTTACGTTTATCTTAGAGCAACGTTATTAATTCAGAATTCAAAGTGGTGCTATTTCATACAAAATAAGTAACATGCTTGTAACTGAGTATTGCACCTGCTTTCGAAAGAGCAGCCTGCATTTAGCTCTTCATTTTTGTTGTTGTTCACCAGTTTGCTCAGAGGTATCAGGCAATAAATGTTACAAATTCTAAAGTGACAGATACGTGACACGTTGCCACCTACATTTAGATGCTATTATTAGTTATTCTTAGCTGCTGCTAAACAAGATCAGTTCTACAAATTAGGTGTTTGCTTCACCTCACCTGCAGCAAAGCTTGATCTTAATAAATGAAGTCAATAGTTGGATAGGGAGAAATACTTTCATTCCATTGTCGTATTTCCTTATCATAAACAGTCCCTAAACTAACATGTCATGAGCTAAGTGTGTATGAACAAAAAGCCTCACCTTTATTTGGTATCAGCACAAATCACGTTGGGTTAAGCCAGGGTTGTATTTGCTCTGCTGTACCCTGCTGATCACAATGGGAATTATGTTTGTCAATACTGATTTTATTTGAGGTTTAAAATGTTTTAAGTTCCTTAATACAAAGATTATACTGGAGAGTTTAGACTTAACTTGCTTGACAACTTTTTGAAGATATCTCAAAATGTTTATACTTCGATCTGAAGGTTTCCATATTTTCCATATTTAAGATTTCTCTTTGGTTTATAGCCTTGCCCAGAGTTACGTACTAAAGACTCTGAAGTATTTTGTGCAGAGCATTTTGTAATTTTAAAGCTATATAGATAATTTTAACATGCAAAGAAAAATTAGGGACCTTTTTAAACATCACTTATCCCTCAAACTGCAAGTAAACAGTGTGTACTCCTAAGTGCCTCAGAAAAAAAAAGCAAACAAACCCCCCCAAACCAACAAAACCAAACAGCCCCCCCCACCTGGAAAAAACTGCAAAAATCACATGTAACAAATGCAAGCTAAAAATCCATTTCTAGATCAGAAATCAACTTTTTGGTCAAATGATATTTCTTACGTCCCATCATATTAAAGGATTAAAAATCTGCCTCAGTTTCTTCTCCATCTGATTGAAAACTGAGTTAGTGGCATCACCCTTGCCATGAACTTTCTCCAGCAGTCCGTCTGCTTCGAGGAATTAGATGTAAGATTAATTAGATTTAAGGTTAAGAAACCATCTAGTGTAAGACATTCCCAGAGCAGAAGCCTGTCACATTATAGAACAGATTAACTTAACCAATTTTACTTTATTTGGGAGAAAAAAAAACCCCTCAATACATTATTTGGAATAAATTTATTTCAGCAGTTAAAGAAATGGGAATTATTATTTGAAGAAATGAGTATTATTCCATCTCAAATCCTGAGGAGGTATAACTCAATTAAAGTAAATTTCTTATGTAACAGGATTACCTAGGGACTGAAATGTAATCTCTATAATTATTTTCCTTTTTATTTCTAATATCCCTTCTTGTATTATTTAAAATGTGAAGTGGCATGTACATTTGGACTTTTTTTCAGAACTAAAAAAACCCACCAAACTGAAACCTTGATTTGCTCTGACTGTAGTAAGTAATTTAACGAGTTGGGGATATTTAAACTTTTAGAAATCATTAAAATCATAGCTTCAAATAAGTAGCTAAATATTGGATTCCACTAAATAGAATTAAGTCTTTTTAATACAACACAGAACATTAGTTAACTTGAAAATAATGATCTGAAGCAATCATAGGGTATTGAACAAAAGGAGAAGAGAGAAGTTTTATTTCCTACCATTGAAAAAATGGGTGTGCCAGAGCCACTGCAATTATAGACTGAAACTAAAATCCTGAGGTTTGAAACTACGTGTGTTTTGTTAAGGTTGAGTGTGAAGGACTGTGGAAATAGTTTGTTCAAACTGACATACTTTGACAACAGTGGAAGCTTTGATAGCTCTGTACTGTGCTGAAAACCTCACAGATGTGTATGTTTCACAACAACTTTCTATATTGTTGATGTCTTATATTTTTTAATTATTTTATGTGTTTAGTGAAGATAAATACCCTTAATTTCCAATCTCCACTCAGTTCTGTGCTATGAGCCTTCAGAGCGCTGTGTGTGGTGTACCTCACAAATGCTTTCCTGTGCTTCCACAGTGAAATTATTGGTAATTTCTGGTTTCATATTTCTTTCATGGGACAAAATGAGCATTACAAGCACGCTTTTTCAGAGATTAATGCTTTTACTCAATAATGTCCATATCCTCCTGAGTCCGCAGTAACTGAGACAGAAGAAAAGAAAAGGCTGAGTTTGGTTTGCTGTGTGAAGTTGCATAATTATCGTGTGACTAATGGGAAGAATTATGCTCAGTAGGACTCATTTCACAAAAATTGGACTTTTACACAATTTATTTACTCAAACTGAGTTAACTTGCTCTGGCTTTAATGTTAGCCTATTATTTCTCTTCTTAGTGCTGCCAGTTACTATATTACAGTGTCTGCAATGTGTGCTTTCTGTATTTGTACGGTGTCAGTCAACATTAGGAAAAGCTATCTGGAAAGATTTTTAAACCTAGAGCATTCTGCCTGAGGGACTGTAGGAAGACTACTGATGGCCATGTCTTTGGAAGGTCATTAAGAGGATTTCAAGGATTAAACCCCTTCATTTTGTCTGGGTGGAGATTAGTGGAGGAACCCGCGCCAGTGGGCGTTTGGTGTAATCAAACCTGACTGTGGAGTTCCCTTTGTGTTGGGAAGGCAGCTGGACAAAAGGGAGCTTAGTGCTCAGGCTGCCTTGGCTCTGCTGAGCCTGACCCAGCGAGAACAGGCTGTGTGCAGGCAGGACTGACACAGTCTGGGGAAATAAAAAAGGAGGGGAGCCTCAGGGATGAGTCTACGGTCAAGCAAGAGACAAAAGAAGACATTGTTATATGAAGATACAGAAGCCAAAGCTTGTGAGGACAAGCAGAGAATATATATAGAGATTGAAAATAGCGGTGGTTTAGTTGATTTTCCTCAAGTGTGATTCTCATTTGTAGCTTTCCCTGGATTTTGCAAATCTGGATATAAGGTAAACAGGACTGTACATGTTGCAGTTACATGAACAGTACAGGAGAAACAGTAGCAGCAAAATGAGATACTCTGGTTTTTCTGGTTATTGACTCAGTAAGTACTGAAATGTTCTTTAACAGAAGGAAATGCATCATCTGTGATGACTGGGGAGAGGGAGAAAGTTTGCCAAATCAGGAGTTTTGTAAAAGAAATTACTGAAACAAATGCTGGAAGGTCATGCAAAGGTCTTTAAAACTGGAATAATCTGAAATAAAAATGTCAGCTGTGTTACTGAACACAAATGACTGAAGATGGCTGTGGAATCACAGAGGGGTTTAGGCTGGAAGGCACCTTTAAAGATCATCTTGTTCCAACCCCCCATCTGTGGGCAGGGACACCTTCCACTGGTTGAGGTTGCTCAACTGGCACTGTGTACAGTTTTTGCAAAAGAAGTCCATTTCAGAAAAAAAAAATTGAGTTTCTCAAGTTTTTTCCTGATACAACTTAGTTTGAAACATGCTTGTCTGAGTCATCCTCCTACAAATTGAGTTGAAGCCATTTGAGTAGTTTTTTAGTTAACATTCTAATAAAATGTTTCCCTTTGGAATTTCTAGATGAAAGCTCTGTCACCTTGTTTTCAAATGTTTAAGATTCAAAATGTTCATTGTGAATCCAACACGGAAGGTCCTCCAGACTTTTATATCTTGGGAACTCTGGCATATCTGGATTACTGGGACAGTGATATAACTCTCAACATATGTTGACAAAGGAGTCAACATATTTTGTGTGTCTGCTGCTGCTGCAATGTTGTCTAAAGCTTAGACACAGCCTGAAAAAGACATTTTAAATGGAGTGTAGCTTCATTTCTTGCTGGAGCAGGAGAATTATGGCGCTGGCCCTTGAGCTGAATGTTGCTTTGTAGAGTCTGAAGAACATAGTTTATAGTCTTGTCCTTTTAGGCTGTTCAGAACAGATCAGTCTGGGTGTTTCTGTTGTATTCTGAGGTGGAATGAAAGCTTTAGCAAATGTTGTGTGGAATTCTATAGACCTTGTGACTGTGAGGGAATTCTTAATTATCTTCTACCTAGAAATGTTTATTTTTAAACATATTGTAAAAAAACAAACAGCCCCCCCCACTTTAAAACAACTGTTTCATGATAGTAGTGGTAACCTAACTGATACAGGTAATGGTACTGCTAATACTTGCCACCAATACAAGCAAATGCAACTGTTTTTAGAATAAATCTGGTGTTTTTACATGAGTTTTCTCTCTAATTATATGTGCAGTTTCAGCTTATAATGCAACAATCAAAGTTCCAGTGAAAGGGTATCAAAGGTGACTGATCTATTCACATGATTTCCTAATTGAAATCAATATAATCTGTTTATATGCTCTGCTGGTAATGCTTAATGAAAGATACGCCCAGCCTTAGGTTGGACAAGTAAATAACTAAGATTCTCAAACATTCCTCATTTTAGAGTATGCATTTTTCCTTGTTTGCTCAAAACCAAGATCTATCAGCTAAATAATCACTCCAAACAGATGCTGTTTATTTATTCTCCCCTTTTTCTACTGTTTTCTCATATTTATGTATAAGAAGCTTTACTGCTAGCTAAAAACTCATAATCTATGAAACTGATGAGAATGGAAAAATTCTCAGGGGGTAGAAAAGAAGCTACTGTAACAGAAATAACATTTGTTTCACTTTGGAATTCGGCATCCAAATTCACTGTCATCATGTTTCAATAAAAACAAATTTGATGTAACATGTGAAATACTGTAATTCATATTTTCACAATCAGAACTTGCCATTTAGTGAACTTCTTGATCTTTCTGTTCAACTCTAATTTAAAATGGATGAGGATGTAAAAGGGTGAATATTTCTTCCTTGCATATCAGAATTTTTTTATATTCTATATAAAAGAATATGTACTGATTGTTTACTGAAAAGGCTTTCAGTGAAACATGGCAACACTGAAGATTAAAGTGTAAGGGAACTATTGTTTCAGTCCTGAACTACTGCAGGTAGCTGTAGGAGCAGTAAGTTCTTAAACTTCATCTTAAAGCTGCTTAGTTTGCTTTGCCACCAATGCTTTTATTGGAAGACTGTTTCAGAACTTGACTTATTTGAAAATTAGGACTTTTGAAAAGCTCATTATGAGTGGTTTAAATGAATATGTTCCTAAGTACTTCTTGATAACAACTTCTGTGGCGTATGGATGAACAGAATTATAGAGAAGGATTGATTCCTCTGGAGATTCCTAGACCAGCTTTCTGCCCAAACCAGGGCTGACTTAAGAGTTGGGTTCAAGTTCTTCAGGGCCTTGTCACCTACGTTAGATCAGACTGTAGTTTGATAGTTCCTCTTTCACTGTAAGTTGTTACACTTATTTCAACTCAATTAATGTGCAGGATGTGATACAAAACTTCCTGATTACCACAGGCAGACTGACTGGGTTTCCAAGAAATGTTCTCTCTCCGTTACACCTCTCTTCATCTGACTTTACAGAACAGCAGTTGGCTTGTGTGTGTGTGTTTTGCTATTAAAAATCTTGAAGTGTGGGTTTTTTTTCTCTAGTTAGTAAGATATGGACTCTCCTTATGCATTTAAGAGAGCAGTTTGACTCTGAGCTAGCTCACAAAATAAAAATCTAAATATTTTGCACAACCCATACTGAGGTTTGTGAAAGAAAGTGATTGTCACATCCATAAATCTGGGGAGGGTTTCAGGTAGAATTGATGCAGGACTATTGTTTTAAAATAGCAATGATGCTTTGACAAGCAGCGTAGAAAAGGTAATGGATTTTAGAACAGCCATAGTCTGGTGATGTATTGATTTTATTTATTATTATTTTCTAAGGCTTTGTAATGTGTATATTGAGTGGAAATAAAGTAGTCTCAGTGCAATTAGTATTACTTGAGCCATTTTAGGTTGGCTTTTCCTTTTCCCATCTAATAAGTGAAACGTTTTAAAAGGAAATAAATATTAGAGAAACAAAGGTCTTTCATACAGTTGGATTACACCAAAGTGTCTGTTGGAAGAATGATAGAATTTAAGATGTAATTGAAAAATAAAATGAAAGACGCTTTCCATAGAATAGATAGGAAATAACGTTCATGACTTTGGAGTATACAAAGCAATAAAAGGCTTTCACGGGTGATTAAATGCTGAAACGAAGCTAAGATGTTTGATCACCGTGCAAGTAATTTATTTCAGCGCTATGAAACATGATTCCTATTATAAGACAAGATAAAAGAAGATACAACAATATTTTTCTTCCCTTGTGAAGGTCGGTTGGAACAATTAATAATGGGGAGACCAGATGGCTCAAGGGACAGGCAAGTGGGCTCAGGACTGTTCTTTTGAACGTGGAACATATCACTAGTAAATAACCAGTGGTATCATCTGTTTTTCTACCATATGCAAAGTCAGTCAGTTTTCTCAGTCCTGTTCTCATGGAAAGTGTTTCCAGCCTCAAAAGTCACTCTCGTGGTTGGCACATTTGATCCTGTTTCAGCAAAAAGACTAAAGAATACATTGACAGTGTCAACTGGGAGCGAAGTAAATGAATTTATAAACTCAGATTTGTGGAATTAGGTGTGCACAGTTGCCCACATATATTTGCAGACTAACAGACCATGTGTAAACACAGATGTATTCCAGGCTTTGGTTCATCTCACTTAAAAATTTTTGGCTCATATCCTGTTTTCTTTTGGGGATTTAACTGTTTGAAAGTTCTCTTTTATGCAACGGAGTATCCAAATACCTGAGTTGTGGAAGATAACAGCATGAAACCAGCCCCATAAACCATATATTTCGATTGACAGACAGATAAATAGCTTTGTAAATAAGCATATTTGGGGGTTTGTTAATCAAACAAATAGAAAAGTTAACCTTAAAATTCCAAAGCCATTTGTCATGATAGATACTGTCAATAATTTAAGAAACATTTTAATACTGTCTACTTTATACCATTTCTATTACTGAAGAACTCTCTTGTTGAACTTTGCAAGTCATAAGAATCTCTCCCATGCCAGTAATCAGGACTGTGTGTGGAATCTTAATGGGCAATTTTGTACACACTCATGTTACTCCTCTGTACTGTTAATTATTCTGTTTTATTTGCATATCTAAATATCTCCAGTCAGTAGAAATGTTCATCCACAAGAAAACGCATTAGAAGGCCTAACAGATTTTCTCCGCCTAATGCTTTAACAGGGCAAAGAAACAGTTTTTCTTTTATGCAGTTTATCATTTTCTAGTTTGCTTTTATATTAAACATGAAATTCCTTTATGCTGCCTCTACTTGTGCTGTGGTTGCAGACATCCCAAGGTTATAGATACTGGATGTTGTGTTTATTTCTATGACTTTTCTTATCAGTTGAGGAGCGACTAGAATTTTGCGTGTCAAAACCAACCTTTTTTATTTTAAAAAGAGGGATTTTTCTCTGAAACAACAAGCTTTGACACTGACAGTAAGAAGCATTTAGCAAAAAAAAAAAAAAAAAAAAAAATTTCCTTAGTCCAGAAAGCCTTTTATTCTGCAGATTATAACGAGACGTTATAATGGGAAAGACAAGTTTTGCTTAACCCAGGATTCTGTATTTGGAATTCCTTCTACTTTGTTCATCTGCCTTATCCTTGTAGGTATCAGAGCCCAAACTGTAGCGAACAATTCCTTGCTTCTTATCTATTCCAAAATTTAGAGCTGCTTAGAACTGACAGTGCAGATGATAAAGCTAAAGGATGTTACAGATGAGTCATGGATTAAAGGCCTTAGAGGTTGGAATAAACACTGCTGGCTGTGCACGAGATCCAGCCTGTCCTCAAAGACATAAAGAGGAAACATGAGAAATGCAATAAAAGCAGAAATAAAGTTAAAAAAAGAATCCCAACAACGTCTTCCTCTCATTATCTTTTCCCTTCTATAAAATTCCAAATGCAAACAGAATACCTGGCTCAAGCTTAACCTCAGCAGGCCAAAGTGATTTATTTAGTGCCCTTTCAGGTGTACCTAGTGCTTTTAGTTGTGTTTGTGCTTTTCTTAGTTTTCTGTCACCTCTGACCTTGGCCAATTATCTGGACATTGTGCAGCAGTGACAGATGTTCTTGTTAGATGACTGGAGGATTTTACCTTATTGCATCTCAGTGATTTAATATTTTTATTTTCTCTGTATTAAATTACATCAAGCGAAAGATGGCAGAGTGAAATGCTGGGGTAGTGAATGTAGGCTTACCTATACAGTCTGCAGCAATATTGCTAAATTCTGGGAGTGTGCTTTTACTGCCATCTTCTAAGTGTGCAGCTCTGGCATTCAGTACAGAGCACTGCCTCTGTAATACTTATGAAATATTGAACAAACTTAACCGTATGAAAATATTCAAAATGCTTGCAATGACTTTACTGAAAGGTTAAAAACCATCTTTAATCCAGTTCTCACTTTTTCTGAAGGCTGAGATAAAAGTAGAAAGGGCAGTTTCCTTGATTCAGTTCACATGGCAACATGCTTATAAACACTTGCTTCTGAACAGAAACAATTACATTTGAAAAAAAAAAAAGATTCTATTTTATTGTTGTTTGCCCTGTTGGAAAAAAAAGAATCTGGTGCTTAATAATCAGTACCATAATTTTCTTAGACAAATAGAGGAAGAAAACATAGTGTCAAACAATAGATGGGGGTGAATAATTATACAGCTGATATATAATGCCTCAAATAATACCAGGGAAGGTGGAACTTGCCTTCCCTCCATAGAGGAGTGGCATTTGCACTAAAGCCTTAGAAAAATCAGTGAGTCACTCTTAGCCACTTGCATGGGATACCCAAAGTCCAAACTTTCACAGGGTCCTGGAGCACCGGAGCAGATGTTGCAGAAGAAGGAAATCCTCATTGACAGAATGTTGGTGGGAAGGAGCAGAACTTTAGGCTGTATATGTAGAATGTGATAGTTTGATTGTGCTGTACTTGCGGTTGCCTGGCACTAATTCCTCCTGGGACGTGTGTGTGGCTTCAGTGAATGAATCAGTGACTCCTGGAACACTCTTTTGCAACAATTCTGATTTAGCCAGTTTGGGGCTTAATGCCATGCTCAGGTTCCTGTGGTAGATTAGTATCTCAGCTAGTTTTAGTGCTCAGGGACATCTCTGCCTTCATTTCTTCTGTCTCGCCTCTAAACAAAGATGACATTCATACTTGGGGAGTTCTGACATTCAGATTTATTATGAAATTCTAATTGGAAATGACGATTTCTCAAGGAAAAAGTAAAACCCACAGAAGAAATGAGTAAAGAGGATAATAGTGCAGTACTGTGGTGGTTTAATTAATGTTAGGCTAACCTTAGGATGTCGCAAATGTCATTTTCTATTGGCTGCATTTGGACTGAGCTGGGATTTTAGCCCACAGCTATGTGCAGTCGGTGGGTGGGCAGAGCACTAAGAGTTCTGCCTGAGGATCATGCTGCAGTACTCCAGTGCCTCTTCTTCTTTTCCCAAAACCCTGTGGCTCAACAGACATTTTATTTTCCTCCTTTTCTGCTCTTGCTGTTTGTTTCCCAGTACTTGCCCGTGGCTAATGCAGAGGCTGACACTAGCATGCAAACAAGTTTGAGTACCTGATAGAAGTAGGTAGGTTTAATTAAAATATCTAGGTTAACTGGTGTTAGGGTTTTTTTGGTGGTTTTTTTTTGTGTTTTGCTTTACAGAGCTCTTTGCATGTATCTAGTACCTAATAATAATTCTTAGCACTGTTACAGCATTTGCAGTTTTCACAGCACTCTACAAACATTGTCTAATTTACCCTATCTGTGTCCTGCAATACGATTGCAGTGGAAGTTCACAGGAAATCTTTGTTCCTCAGTGCCTTCCCTTATGCTTTGCTTACCCTCAGAGACCTGTATTTACCACAATACCGCCAAAATCTGGTACTTTGTTTTAAAAACGCGCTGCGAAAGAAAACCAAGATCATGCACAAATATTCTTATTTTCCCTCCTGTATCCTGCTGTTTTGCATGCCTTGCAACATCTTTTTTCTCCAGTCTCCATTTCGGGTGTATTTCCCCATGTGAAACCCAGACCTAATCCTTACTATTGCAAGTTGCTCCTGCACCAGCCCAAACCTCCCTAACCTGGATTAGTCTTTTTGCATTAACTCTGAACTCTGAGTTAGTGCAAAATCCTGCTCAATATTTCTTCTGATGCAGCACTGCCTATAAGACAGGGGGAGGATGACAAGGCATTCTTTCTTTTTTTCCCTGTTTCTGGGGGAAGGCAAGCTGCCACAAGAATCTCTGTGGATCAATAAAGCACAATTTATGTAAATCGCAGCAGCTGTCTCCCTTAAATTAAACAAATGGATCTGGTCCAGCACGCAGTACTTCAGTGGCCCTTTCCATTTTGGGCTTGCAGAAAGTTTCCCTGAGCAACTGAGAACTATACTCTTGCTTCACCTTGGGACTCTGGCAAAGTTAAGAAGTGCAGTTGCCTGTTTTTTTTTTCTCATTATCTGTGGCTTAGGTCGGAGAGTACCTTCTGCACTATCATTTGTATTAATTAATTCCCATTTTCCTCTGCTGTTTTGCCATTCTATCCATAAAACCAGGTCTCCAAACTACTGTAAAGATAATGCAATATACATGTAGTTTCCCTTCCGTTACAGCTGGGGGCTGGACCAGACAGCGGCGTTGCATTTGCAGCTCTTATTCACGCGTTCAGTTTGAAATTTCATACTTGATTTTAAGATAATCATATTTTCATGAAAGTGCTCACAACTTCAGTTCCATCTTGGCTCAATCAAATTATTTATTATCATGTTATTGGAATAGCCCTGGAAACTTGCCAGCTAACAAACAGTGAAGCTTTGGGGTATTCACTCATTTTACATAGTATGCAGAGGTAAATGTAAGTAGGCTTTTCTTGCAAATTGTAGTAAGTTTTCCACAGATTTTCTCCCCAACTAAGGATGTTTGAGAAAAAAGATTTAAATTTTTTTATGAAATACTAAAAAAGCATTTAATGTTGGAAGAGAGTAAATTTAAAGACTCACTTTACTGTTCCTTAGATAAATAAGAGGAAGACCTAGAGCAATGTAAGCCTCTCCATTTCAAGTTCCAAATGACTCTCTTTGATCTTCTGAATTTGGATCCCCACTCCTTTCTCTCTATTTTTTTTCTCTCCTTCATTTCCTTGGTTATATTTCTGTGTGAGACTGCATCTAATGATGCTCTCTGTAGGTAACCAGTGTTTAGTTTACAATATCTTAAACACGAGGTCATTCTTGGAGTCCCTTTGAACTGTCAGTTTATGGGGGTTTGGACACTAAAGGGACCCTTACAGTCTTCTTGAGCCAGCAATCCTCCACTCAACTCTAAAACCTCCGCACTGGCAGAGTTACAGCTTGTTCTGAGCTCAGAAGACTGACAGAATTCAGGATCTGAGACAAATCTTTCTACAGGCCCTTCCTTTCTCACCCTCTGTGGGCAAGTTCCCATAATTAGAAATGCATTGGGAAGCAGGGAGAGGTTTGCTTCTCCTTCCTGAGGCAGATCATTTCTAGGAAGCAAAGTGGATATTTCTTTTCTGTAGATGTCAATAAATACAAAGACTCGTGTCTTGGCCTAAGTAAGAGTGACCTTCAAAGTCAGTCCTAGCTGACACTGTGGGCATATATTAAAATAACTAAAGAATATGTTACAGAGCACATAAAGCTTAATAGATCTTGAAAACAGCATTCACAAATGTGAGAATATAAGGAAAAAAAAGGAAGATGGAAAACACAAGTCTCAGAATCTGGGGGTCTGCTAGGGGTTTAGTCCTTTTAAGTTAAATTTCATCTTAAAATAAACTAGGATTTTTTCCAATAATTACTTAGAGTGATTTTTTTTTTTTTTTTGCTTTCAGAACAGAATCATGAATAATGAAAGAGAAATGTGTGGAAATATTATTAAAACCAACAGTAAAATTGCATTTCTGTTTAATATAAAAATATGTAGCCAACGAAGAGAAAAACATTGATTATTCTTATACAATCTTAAATAGTTATTAAGGTGCTGAACTTTTTAATAAAGAACTAGATTATTTTTAGAGCTAATGCAAAGTAAAAAAACCCCTTTAACAAATTATCCTTAGGAGATTGTTAGAGTTTTAATCGGTTTCTTGTACTTAAACTCATTTTCCCAGCATGATGTACACTATCTGTGGGAGCTTTTCATAAGAAATTCACACTATGATTAAGGCACCAGCTATTTCAAGTGAAAACATTGTGAAATGTTACTATTGTTTGGGCAGTTGGAACTGAAATGATTGAGTGAAGGATGATAGTTATGCTGCAGGCTAATTACATGGCTAATGTCTTTGCTTTACATATCAATAGATGCTTCTAGAGATGAGCAATAACTGAGACTCCATTATCAGTCCAATACAATGCACTTAAATTAGCCACCATTTCTGAATACTATTAAAGGGAGAGCTGGGCAGTGCTTGGCGATGCTGCACTTGACATGTTTTTTGTTGTCGGTCCGTAGATGCCGCGTGTGGCACGCCAGGGAGTTTTGACATAGCCGGAGAAGATGTTTTTACAACATTTTGCTGTTAACTACATATTGATTAGCGGGACAGTAGTTTTCCATAAGGTGTAAGATCAGACAAGGCACCAGAACAAAGGGAAAATGGCCTTAGAGATGAATGTTGCCTTTGCAAACTCAGTATGAACCAAGTTACCTCAGTGAGAGGCTTCGCAGCCAATCCCAGTTCATCGGATCAACGCTCTGCCTCAGTTCCTGACACAGAATGTCTCAAGTTGACCAAAATTTCAGCTTTACAGTTGAAACGAGACCACCCTGCGCCTGAAAGTGCTTGCCCTAAGTTTTCATGGATACTTAAGGAGTTATTGTACCTGCTGAAAGGCTTAGCACGGATTTCAGGTTAAGGAAGTTATTGCCCCTTTGGCACTGCCACCGATTTTGGGGTGTGTGGGAAAAACGCGCAGCAATGTCACGCAGGCAGCACGTGGATTAAAAGGAATTAGGTTCTGCTGACAATATGCCTCTTCTAAGTGGCAGCTTAACTGTTTAAAAGCAAAGATTATAAAGGTGGGATTAATTATTAATTCCTACTAATCATGGAGTTCTTATGAGGCTGTTGTCCCGTCCCCCCTTCTCTGCGTTTGGACAGTACAGTGATAGGACATGTCACATCTTGGGACAGTAATGCTGAAACCTGGTGATATCCAGAGCTGATTGATAGCTGGTGACAGCAGGCTTTTTTTTCACCTGCTCACACAACACCTAGGCTTCAATAATATCCAGTTTATAGACCAAACTATCAATCTTCAGTACAAATATAATTTCTGCTGTGCTGTGTAGCTGCGTAAGCTCGACAGAACATAAAGCGCACGGTCGAATTTCAAAATGCTTTCTAAAGCAAATGCTTGGAAAAATATTATCTAATTAAATGGAATCAATTTATAGCAAATGCTGGAATTCATTAGGCTTCAACTCCTTGCCATAAAATTAATACAAAAAAAGATGATGGAAGCATCTCAGATGTGTTTGAAGAGTGAGGCCTGAGTGTTTTCCTTGCTTCTCATGATATTGGGCAGAAAAAGGAGCACCTGAGAAAACCAATCAAAATAATTGCTCTGTGAAACTGCACAAAGCAAGGAAAGGTGTATAGGGTGGGGATACAGAAATGATAGGCAAGTATTGTGAACTTTTCCTTAAGAAAAGAACTGCTGTGTGTGTAGTTTATACCTTGTCGTTTAGCTGAAATCTTCAATTAAGGCTGCAGGAACAGAATGATGATTAAATTACCTTTTAATATATATTGTGATTAATTCTAGCACTGTGTGTTTGATTTTTACAGCAAGCCTTCAGGAAGGTGAAATGCCTGATGTTGCTATTATCATCTTGTTTCACTTATCAGAGTTGAGAGCAATATCAATTGTTTTCATTCTATTTCTTCTCATCAATTGTATTTAAAAATTGGTTTTGTTTTTTAATCAGCTTTGTGTCATACTTATAGATAAATATGGCTTGTGAATGGAAGTTTGCTTGCTGTCTAGGATGCCTAGAGCACAGCAACTCCTCTTGAATACCAGATTGCGAGTATATCATGCATCCTTTCCATAATACCTGAGTCTCAGGTAGCAGGCAAATGTGAATAACCTGTGGTATAAATGTCAGTGTAGGAGTAAACACAGAAATATTCCTTAACCATCTGCATTTTATAGGCATAGAACTGCCTGCATAAATCTGAATTGAGTTACTTTTTTTTCTCTTTTGTCGAAAAATCTATGCAAAGGGAAAGCATTCTGGTTTTATTTTACTTGTGAAGAAGAGTAGAGCAAATTTTTGAGCCTGCTATGATTGCATTCCTAGAAAAGACTATCCATACATTTTTTCCAATAGCTCAGGTGGAAGAAAAGTATTCCAGTGCACTTCAAAGTCCTGCCTGAAGTGCAGATAAGTATTTTCTCCACTTCTGCTAGCATGGTTTAAAACAAAGATTAAGATCTTATTTCAGTTCACAGGCAAGTCTCTCCTCACCTGTGACAATCCTGAAAGATATTCTTCTCTAACTGACATCAAGCTTGCTTTTATTTAATTTCTTTCCTTTCCCAAGTGGCAATACAGGCAAGTGGCAGTCATCTCTAAAACCTCTACGGATTTTTTTTGTTCACAAGGTTAGAATATGTAAGAGTGTGACCTCTACAATCCCCTGGATTTGGAGGTTCCTAGTGCTAGTTAAATGTGATTATTGCTTCTCTTGGTTTCTCTCCTATCTGGCTGTGAACCTGTAGCTCTTAAACCTTGTGCCTCAGCTGCTCTTTCATAACACCAAGGTGTCCTGTGTCTTGTCCAGCTGCATGTTGAAAAGTCACTCCTAAGTTTTCCTTTGCCCTTGATGCAAGATTTACATCTGGATTTGCCTCTTCATTTCCCCAGATGGTCTGTGAGGTTCATATTTGAAAAATATTACTTTCTGAGCTTGATTTTGGGATGCATCTTTTCCCCCTTAAGACTGGTGGGTAAGTCTCTTAAATAAACGTACAAGTTCCTTGAAGTGAGGTATGTATAATGGTACAGAGGAAGTAGATCTCAGCACACCAAAAAAAAAAATTAAATCTCTCCAGCCCTCAGAAAAATCAAGGAAATAGAAAGCTGAGTATTGGTCTGTTATGAATGGAGAGAAAATGAGGATTTAATGCCACTCTTTTGTTGGTCAGCTGCAACTTTGGTGTCTGTAATCTGATTATATTAATTTTAATATTAAAAAATAAATGAATATTATTATAGCTATGTGACTTTTTTAGACCTTTTTAGCAGTCCAGTCAGAGTACTTAATTCTTTGGGAGGTAGAAACTGTATTTTATGGCCTGTGTTTACTAATTTACGTTCGCGTGGCAGGAAGATCTCCAACTGGTTGCTGCTTCTAAAGCAGCATCAAAAACGTTTGTGGCCAGTGTTTTATTGTGTGCTTCACAATCTTTAGCTGCATCCTTTTTAAACAATTTTCCTAGAAAAATTAATAACTGGATGGCCCCCAGAATCCTCTCGTAGATGGAAAGGTGCAAGTTTTTTTCCTTCAGCTTGGATACAGCCATGAGTGTTACAGTGGAACACATAATAAAGTGTCAAGAGCAAACAGCCTCATTGATAATGATGTCTATCCTCATTCCATGGGTGTAGCACAAGTTCATATTCCTGGAAGACACAGTCATGGTGTTCCAGAGGAGAGGTGACTGTACTGAAGTCAGTTTACCTTGGCCTATTTGTGAGACAATTTGCTGATTTTAACAGCTGCCCACGTATCAGAATTCTACTTTGCCTTCCACCTCTGAGGATCACTTCTATTTTTTCCCAGTTTCATTGCCACTGGACAATATAGGATTACCTTAGCCAGCAGCAAAATATCCATCCCAACACACCAATTCAGGGGATGTTGTGGTAAGGGATTCAATCTTTGCTGTGTCTCAGAGTGATTGAGAAAGCTCCTGGCCAGCTGCTGGTTAAAACATCCATTTAATGACAGACAACAGCATAGCAGTGCTTTGCATGAACAAGCAAGGAAGTGTCACATCAGCTCCTTAATGCAGAGGGGTGATTTGTCCAGGGAAATAGTGCATTTTCTCACAGAATAACAATATCTGTGATTCATCTCCTGTGCTTTAGAAATACATCGACAAGTCCTATTGGCAAACATTTCTCACGAAGTCTGGAGTGGGCAGTCAAGGATTTGATCTTTGTGCCTGCAGTGGATCAATGGGATTGACTATTTAAATGCCATAAGGTCTTTCTTGCATTTCTTGTATTTGTAATGCTCCAGAGCAAGACAAACTGTAGGTTTTTAGGGATGTTGTGTTCAGCAGAATTAAGGTCTGTCAGGGCGTGGCTTTGCCAATGTCAGCTGCAATTTTGGTGGGCCAGTGTTTGCACTTACTGCTCTCAGCCCTCTAAGCTGAACAAATCCAAGTCCCCTAATGTTTCTTCACGTTTGAAGTTTTCCAGCCCCTTCATCTTTGTGGCCCTCCACTGGACCTGTGACAGGTTTTCAGTGTCTCTCATGAGCTGTGAAGGACCAGAACTAGACATGGCATTCTTGGTGGGTGTGAACAAGGGCTGAGCAGAATTTAATTGCACATTTTTAAGAATCTTGTGTGTTAGCTAAAGCTGTATATACTGAAGTGTTCAATTGTGAACACTTGTCATGAGTAAATCTTGAAGATACTTATGTATGTAATAGGAAATATTATTGTCACCTTACAGATAAGGAAGCTGCTTCATTCATACCATGATGAAAGGATTTTTGAAAGGTCATCTCACGTATTGAGTCTGGGAAGCATGAAGGTGTGGGGTCTCTCGTAAGTGTGACACAGAAAAGGGATAAATCACATGAAAAATCAACCAGTCTTCTGATTCTTTATAAAAAAATTATTTTTAAAACTATCTGATACAGATAGTCATGGCAGGATAGCCTGAGATCACAAGTTTATCCTTTTCCTTCTAGTGCAAGTTACTATATGAGTTCCTATCATATCAGATTTACTTTATCTTGTCACTGCACTTATAAAACAAGTATTTTAAAAATTGTAGTATACACATATCATCCTTCTCAAAACACCTTATTCTAGTACCTAAGAAATCAATTGTGACAATATAACAGTTACTGCCAGCTTGGCCTGTATCTTAAGGGTGTATACAGTGTGTTCCATTAAACAGCATTGGTTCAAGATTAATTGCTACTTTTGTAGTGTACTGAGATACACACACCCCCAAAAAAATTAAGAGAAAGAAAGAAATCTCCACGCACAATACTTCCTGTGATTGACTATAAAACTTCAGTTAGAATTATCAGTGTCAGTTTGGTGAATTACTTCACTTAAAATAGAAGCAGGTCACATGGATTATAATAGGATTCTAAATGCTTTGGAGACAAGAGCTGAATGGAGCTTCACCCTACAGAAATATGCTTGTCTACCAAGAAATAATTAGTTTCGGATTGACCAGAACTGGGGCTCCTGGACTGCAGGGCTGTGCAGAACATGGGCGTGGAACAAACTAAAAACCTTGGATGTAACTCTGCATTGTAGCCTGTTTCTAGTTCTCCCTAAACTGCTAAAACATAACCACAGAAACCAGTGTTAGGGAATACCCTTCTCCTCCCCCTTGTGCTACTCTGGTGAAGCAGAAATGATTTCCATCGGTCACTTGGGTGAGTTACTGTAGTTTACAAGACTTTCTCAGAAGTCTTTCCTAGGTCTTCTTTTCATGGTTTTTTTTTTTGTCTCCCTTCTGAGCTCTGATGGGCAAGAAGTATAAAATGTCCACTCAGCTCTGTTTTTTAATCTACAGTTTGTTTTCTAATATACACATAATTTAGTCATCATCATCAAGAGGAGCTCTTCTTGTCACAAAATAAGTTGCCATTATAGGGGAAAAACTATTGTAACTGTGATGAGACACCATGACCATCATGCATAGAAGGACAAATTACTACTTACTTAAGCAAGTTGAGCAGAATTTAGATTAAGGAGAGGAGAATAACAACAGGAAATTACTATTGAGAGTGATCACACGAGGAAAAATACTTGACTTGGTGAAAATTATTTTCATTAAACAGAAATGTGTTAGACTCAGCAAGATGTATATAACACTTCACAAATAAAGTCAGCTTGCAATGATTGAACCAAATAAATATACATTAGTATGCCTTTCTGATTAATTTAATTCAAATGCAAACTAAATAGCCATAAAAGTGAATATTTTTAAATACTCTCCACTGTTGAAGAAAGTTTTATCTGGCCAGACTGTGGACTTACGAAATTTGCTCTAAAAATATGATAATTTTTTTTTACATTTCAAGTTTATTGAAACTGATTCCAGGGGGAGAACTTTTTTGGCTGTTTATTGTTCCTTTTCTCAAAAATAATCAGTTTATTTCAGCGCATGAAGGTCAAAGAAAATACTGAGGGCAGGATGGGAGATGTGCCTTATTTGGCTGCTTTTGGGTACTGTTAAAGTCTTTGGATGTGGAGAATCCATCTTCTGAGCAGGTTAAGGATTTTAAGAGTTATTTTTTTCTTTCTTTTTTTTTAATTTTAGTTTTTAACAGATGTGCTGATATAAATGGTATTATAGGAGGAAAGAAGCAAACTGTTAAGGATGAAAGTGTTTAGGGGTCAAAAGCTTGCCTGTGTTGCAGCCAGGTACACGGTTTGGCTGAATAATACATGCCATCTCTTTCTTCAGCTTTTGCCTTAGAGCATCACAACAAGCTACAGAAGGCTCTTTGTGCCTTCTCCCCTAGTTACAATCACAGAATCATTTCAAATCGTTGAGGGAATTTAGTCATGGAAAATACAGAATTCATGTGGGACACCCTGTCACCCCGCACTGTGTCCCAGGAAAAAGGTCGGGACATCATAAACAGCCATCTCTTGTTTCAGTGTCGAACTATTGCTTCCATTTTGACAGCATTAGCTAAAATCTACACAATTTCTTTAGGGTTATTTAAAAATAATTTCAGCACAAGCACCACGTGTGTGTCCAAGTGCCAAGCTATCATTAGGAATCTGTTACAGTAACTATCATATCAATAAATAATGACTTTCTTGATTTGCAGTTACAAGATCTGGGCATGATAGTACTGCTTTCTGTATCCTAGGAAGGAAACTGTCCTCTCAGGATTCCAGGGGTGTCCTAACCCTCTGATTTACTATCCTTTGGCTGCCAGAGGCAGCCCTGAGGGCAACATCACCTCCCCAGACAGATCACATTCACCTGATATCTCAGGCTTTAGCCCAAGAGTCAGGCTTGGTGTGCTCAGGGTGTTGGTACAGCTACAAGTGCAGTTGCTTCTTCTGAAGAAGTGATGTTAAACAGATGAAAGAAGGACTGTGGAGACGGTTTTTCTGTGGGCAGGTTGCAAAATGACAGCATCGTTTACAGGATGTGCCAAAGGTGTTATTTGCTTCGTTTTGGGAAAAAAACCAACCAAACCCCAAACAACACGCTATCTTCAAAAGGAAGTACAGGGATTAAAGGAGGAAGAATCACTGGTTTCATTTTGCCATTACAGAGATATATGCAGAGAATTGTTTGGAGAGAAAACCTCTGTTATATTTTGTTTCATGTTACATGTGCCTATGTGTTATAAACAGAGGACAGTTGGGTGGCTTTTTAATCCTCAGAACAGGAATATAATTGTTGGTCCATAGTCATATTCCTACACTCTAAAAACTTACAAAAAGCCTCTGCTTTATGATAATTTTTAGACTGGGTGAAATTGTAATATAATTATTGAATTGTCTCTTTGCAGCTATTTATATTATCCCGTCTTTCAGCCTGAAAAATCCCTGTGTTTCAAGGGATTTAGTCTTCAGGGATGTCAACTGTGACTGGGGCTTAAAGAGATATCTATCTGTGTTTAATTGCTGTGCTCTTAGACTTTAATATACGAGTGCTGCAGGACAGGACAGTAAGTAGAGGCTGATTTATTTCTTTCCCTAAGTAAGAAGTGCAAGACATTTTTATGTTTTGGGTTTTGTTTTGTCCAATAATAGAGGAAAGGTAAACATTTTCAAAAAACAGCTCAGAGGCAGCAGGAAGGATGTACTTGGTAGCAGGATATGTACTTAATTCCTTACTGAGTAGTGTGCTCAACACTTCAGTATGCAAGGATATTGTTTTCTGATTTTTTTAGGACTGGTAATGCTTTGTATGAAGATATTGCTTTTCATCCAGTATTTCATGTACTTTACCAAGTTGGGCAACATACTCTTTCCTCAGATGTTGTATTTAAAGCTTAGAGTTCTGTTTACTCAAAGTTACACAGATAATGGAAAATAATAAATTAGAAAGTGTCACTTGATTGCTGCTTATTTTTTAAAAAGAGATACTTTTTATTTTATTTTATTTTATTTTTAATATTTTTTCTGTCCACTAACATGCAATGACCTACTTTTAAGGTATACTGTAATTTCAAACTGTGTACAAATTAATAAGAACACTTAAAAAGCATTTCTGTGATGATTTTTTTTGAGCGACTTGGCTAATCTTTCCAGGAAAGTCTTGTCTTGTCATTTTGTGCTCAGAGAGGGCTTTATGGCATCACGTTACAAAAGTTTTTCCTGATAAAAATATTTCTGCTCACTATAAACTGTGAAATGAACGATGTTCAAATTCAGTGTCTTCAATGACAGAGTGCACTCCTTACTTGCCTTTTTTTTTTAAATTCAGTTTTCATGTATGTGTACAGTAATGTTTATAAACAAAGAGGTTACATTTATGGTCCCCTGAATGGCATGAAAAGGTTTTGTAAGAGAAAAGGCAGTTCTGTAATGAACAGCATAACTCTTGAATGCTTAAAATATTCCTGTGTTTAATGTCTGAACCGATGTGCGTGTATAAAATTAATAATTGCTTGAATTTTGAACAATGAAAATACAGCGAAAATTACAACATAACAATGGCAAACTATGCAAGTGAAAGTATCAGCTGGAAGAATAATAGCTTTATTTGACAGTGTTTTGACATCACTGATGCACTGTTGTCACTGGAGACCTTCCTTTCTGTGTTTGTGATATACTATTTCAATCCATATTATCCCAACAGAATCACAAACACTGAAAAGATCTGATGTGTGATAGTCTCTTACTAATATGTGAGTTGACATGTTGATTGTTCTTTCATATCTGGGACTTGTGAGGATTCTGTTTAAATACTCTTCGCCGACACTAATAAAGGATGCACAGTTGACAAAGGGGATACAGGTGTTTTGAAAGTGATTAGCACGTAAAGAAGCAAAAGGGTTTATCTACTCCATTTTGTACAGAGTGAAGAAAACCAAGTCCAGCACTTAGTTTAACACAGCAGTCCCTGTGTTAAACTAAGGGCAACTTTATCATCGTCATTGAACAGACTGGTAATACAAATCTGGATGCAAGAGAGCTCTTGCAATCTAAAATTTTAGAGTTTCTGTTTTTGGGAAATGCACATAATGGTTATAATTATTCCTAATTTCTGTAGAGCTGTATCAGTGGATCTTTTTTTTGCCCCAAAAGGCAGACACATCAGAACAAGCAGGTCTGGGGAAAAGGGAAACACAAAAGTGAGAGGAAAATATTCCTTAGAAAAATTAGCAGTTACTGCAGCGGTCACCCGAATGGACTAACCTGTCTAGGAAATCTATTTCTGTGCAAGCCTACAGGTTCAACCTGGTGGTATTTGGCGCTCTGCAGTCCAGGTCTGCTCACAAATGATAATGCATAGGGGAAGGAATCCTCCTTTACAGTTTTCCTGTGCCACTTGAATTTTTCGTTCCTTTGTTGACTGTGTGAAGCACAATTTCCTCGTCACAGCAGGCAGATTGGGACAGGATGTAACAGCTAGATCAGGCTTGTTGAGATTTCCCTTATCATCAGGTTTACATGTTTAGGCCTGGGTACAGTGAAGTCCCTTGGAGAATCATGGGATGAACATGAGGAGAACTGCCAAGACCAGGCCAACTTCCATGCAGATTCTGTTTATAAAAGTAGCGTGAACCAGGAGATATTGGTGCAACAATTTGGTGTAGAACAGCACTCTGAAGACAGGCTATTAGTCGTTTGCCAATCTCTTCTGCTGTCATCGGTAACCTCCCCTGAGGAGCACGAAAGCACTGTGGTGTGATAAAGCAGTAAGGAAACATGAAATGTTTTTTTCTTTCCCAGAAAGCCTAACAAGTAAGGACTCTTTAAGTTTATTATGCAATGTTGGTTGAATGCAAGAAAACATGGGTTTGAGTTTGAGAACAGCACAGTGATGGAAATTTCCATATGCAGTGACAAGATTTTCAGGAGTTTGTTTCTTGCAACAAATGTGTATCTCTGGGTCATAAAGAAATAGTCTTAAAGTTGCTGTGGCTTGGCTTCATTTTAGATACTTCATCCCTGCCAGATGCTGCTTCTTTGGCTTACCAGTATGGATTAAAGGTATCAGTTTATCTATCTGAAGATGAACAAGATGATTTGGTTTGCTCTCTACATATTGTCTCTGGAAAATGGGCTCCATTTCTTCATTTAGTTCGCTAGTTACTATGTTTCTGGTAAATATTTCAATCCTAGGCATAAAGCAGCAGATGGGAATAAAAATTGTGGGTGCCAGGATGTGTGGGAGAGGAAAGGACTGTTACATTGTGAAAGGGAATGCAGTTTTCAAAGAGAATAGTCTTTGTGGGGAAAGAGATGGACTGGACAAAGTCGAGGGCAGGACTTGGAGTGCATACAGAGTGAAGAAAGAGGGAACAACAGATTCCAGAAATCAGTTAGATGAAGATCTCCGTGATGGTGCGGAGGAAAGAGGAAGCACAGCGCAGATGAGAAAGCAAACAGTGGGTGGAGAACTGTGCTAATGCTCCTGATCTGCTTCTGGTGTCCTTGTTTGTTCTCAGTGAGTTTATATCTTTGACACTCTTCCATGGAGACACGCAGACGAGATTTTTTTCAGAGACTGAAACTCGCAGATTAGGATGGGTTAGGTTATTAACCCAGCACTCATAGTAAGACAGGTTTCCACAACTTCGCTTCTCAGATGGTTAGAAATAGTCAACTAATTCTCAGCCTAAATTTAGTATAAACGCTTTTTCTCCTTCCTTAATTCCCAATTTCCCTGATATACTCATGCATGTATGGTTTTAAATTCCTCATGTTTCTAGGCTAAGCAATCCCCACATCACCCCAAGTGAAGGTGGTCATGCTCAGGTGCCCCCCTGGGGGCTGTGGTGTCCCCACCATGCCGTGCTTGCTCTGTGAGAGCTGCTGTGATGGCAAGCAGGGCATGTTCACTGCAGCATCTGCCTAATCCACTGCCTTTACATGGCCTGTCCCTTGGTAAAGCTCTTAGTCTTGACAGTTCCTGACATCCTATATATAATAGAAACAAAACAGGAGCTGACAGTTTGCAACATTATAAATAAATACCTCACACTGTGAGTGATACACAAATGTTGTATTCCTTTAAATTGTAGAAGATGAGGCTTTTAGGCTCTGTTACCACTGGCATTTTTGCCTGTAACAAGGGGCTTAGACTGCAGGCTGGGGAATGTTAAATAAATTTCCCGAGCTCTAATGCCATCTATTTTTTTTAAACAATGTTGAATTGGAACTGGTGACCTTGTCATTGCAGGAAACAGCAAAATTTATTGTACAGTTTCCTCTACCTGCATTAGTAAAAAGTATGTTGTGAAGATGGGCAAAAAATTGCGGCCATAGGTGCATTAAATACATGGTTTTATGACCAATCTAAGGAAAATACCTCCAGCACTCAAGAGCCCTTTAAGTGACAATAAACAAAATAATATCTGATAATATGCCTTTCTGTTCATTGACATCAGCAAAGTTAAATCATATTAAAAAAGTACCAAGTAGAATTACTTATGCAGAATAATTCTAGTTTGCAATCCCAAAATTTTTCTCTGCCTTTTTTTTTTTTTAATGACAACCTCTTATTCTTCTCAGAGTATTATTGCAAGCTGCTTCAAGCACCCTATCATTAATCCTGAAATATGTATATATCTTCCTGCATTGTTAGTCAGATGAATGTGCTGTAGCTCTTATGATCACCTGAAGAAAATTACAACTTTGTGAGAAATATTTACATTGTAAATTTGCAAAATATTACGTGTTCTCAAGTCCAAATATATAATTGCCTCCTATTACAGACAGAAAGGATGTGATTTAAAAAAAACCCAACCCTTCAGGAACTGGCAAGAAAATGGTGTCTAAATTTGGCTTTGGTCTTATTTCCCTAATTTATGTGATCTATGAAACCTCTCAAACCATCAGATGTCTGAAGTCTGGTGGGTACCTGAGATTTTGTCACTGAGGTTCTCTCTATGCCTTCAGTTCAGTACACGCCCAGAGCTGCCAAATTCACATGCAAAGATGTTCCTTCCTGGCCCTCCTGAGTACAACCCATACTCTGAACAGAAATGCTCATTCAGAGGTTCTGTCACTGCCTTTAGAATGCAGGTGCATATTTTGAGCTCTAGCTCAGGACTAGGTGATCCTGGAGGAAATGACGTCTTTTCAGTACCGCTTATGTTTAAGGTCTGCTCTGGTTCCTGAGCCCCCCTGGTTTCAGTGGCCTCTCTGAGGATTGGCTCCCTGCTGGGAATTGCTGAAGCACATAGCCCTTCCCAAGGCTTTTTTAAGGAACTTTGGCTTCCACCTGAGGTTCGTGTGCCTGCTCCTTGGGTATAACAAGCTGTTATGTCATGGGGTCGAAATCTCTTGGTGAGCCCAGACGTTGATTGCCTTTTAAATTTGGGGGGGGGGGGTGATCGTGTGTCCAGCTTTTCTAGGTGTCTTCCAGCATCCCAGGCATTACAACAGGGACTCCTGGGCGATGGTTGCATCTATCAGTGCTTTGTTTGGAGCTGCTAAACTGAATTAGAAAAGAACGTTGTAATTGTACTCAGTACTCTCCAAAAATCCTTTTCCCACATGGATGGATGCCAAAATTGTTCTGTTGCTCTCTTGTAAATCATTCTTCTTGTTCTCAATCTCTTCTGTAAGTGATAAATAAAACTTATATCTGAAAATTGTCCTTGATACTGAAGTTCCCAAACATGTAACCATGACTTGAGTAAGTAAATGCTCTGATACATATTCAGTATTAGAAGATGTAGTGATGCTGGTTTTTTAAATTTGATAAAGAAAACTTGGTGGGAAAAAAAAGAAACATATTAGAGTTTTAGCTTTTCTTTTCTCTGTGATGTAAAACATCTGTTCAACTCCAGCAGGTTTTTCTACCTTTTATTGAGACAAATCCTGAAATCCTTATTCTTTCCTTCCTCAGGACAATCTCCTTTTAACTTCAGTGAGATAATAAGGCTTATGTTGCTTTGTAAAGTACTTTGACATCTATGGTGAACAAGATTTAAATATTATTGAAAGGGAAATTTGATGGAGTTTAAATTGAATAAGGGACTTCAGGATTCAGTTTGTGGAGATCGCTCCTTTTTCTTTTTTTTTTGCTTTCTGTTTCTTTCATAAACTCATCCTTTGGTTTCAGTGTGCAGTGAATTTCTCTGCCTTCATGTAGAAGAGTGTAGGAGTGATAGTTGTGGCTGGCCTTGGAGCAGGGTTGTCCTCCTGCTCTTGTACACAATCTGGCAGTTAATGGAGACATTTGCTTGCAGAATTACTTGTTTAAATAATTTACTTTGACATGTGGCTGCAGCATTAGGAGAGAAATACAGATTCTTTATTTTGTCCTAAGTAAAACCTGCCTCACGCAACAGTTTGCTCTATTAGCTGTGCCCAGCTAGGTCAGAGCTTTAATGGAGAAGCCAAATAAGGTAGATTACAAGTAATCTCAAGTTTCTGAACTTGGTCAAATTCAAGAAACATGAATAATGTTGCTTATATAAATAAAATTTCATAAAAATACAAGGATGTGCTTTGAGAGAAAATGATGAATGATGTGGAAATAAAAATGGAACAAGCATAATCATATCAGTTTCCGATTGATTTTTATTGAATTAGTCTTATCCGTCACTTAAGTGTTTTGTAATCTACTAAAAATGCTTTTATAGTGTAGAAATTTCATTTTATGACTTTCACATAATGCAATCAAAACATTTAGACCTCTGTCTTCATACTAAGAAGTTTCATCCACATGTTATTTGGCAATTCTTTCTGATTAAAGGTAATATTTCTAATGTAGCTGTCTAGTTATATGGAAGTATCTTGACAGAAAATAACAGAATTATGTGATAGCATAGAATTCCTTCTTTGCCAGTGTTCTGGGATGAGAAAATAAACTTGTGAAAGAAATGCTAAGTTTAATCTAGCATTTGAATATACCTCGATACAAAGAGGATCAACTGCCCCGTCCTTTGAAGCTCATGAACGTTTTGTCTTTGACTTAAAGTAAAATACCTGAAACAAATTATAGGAGTTTTTTATGCTTCTCTGTCTCACTTCTCACTCAAAACCAAAAGGAAGAGGCAGCTGGAGGAGTGAGGCCACCCAGATCTGGGTGATGCATTACAGAAATGTTGATGGTGTCAGCCATTTGGGAGAGGAGGAGGAGGAGGAAGGGAGGTGGGTGAGTGTGTGTGCAGTTCAAGTAGGAGCAGAGCAGCCAACGAGCTCTGCTGTAACTGGGGAGGCAGAGGATGGCTGGTAACACAGTCATGTGCACCTTCTGTGTTCCAACCCCGTTTTCTCCCGCATTGTTGAGGGATTTCCTTGTGTGGGCTCAGTCAATATAATTTCTTTTATGTCTTTTGTGCTGTGCTGGTACCGCACTGTCAGCTCCTTGTTGTATTGCCATTTCAGACTGGATGAGTGGACTGACTTGAAAGGAAAAAATGGCTTCTTTTGAAGACAATTGAAAATGGTTATCTTCAGTGTCTCCTTAATGTCAAAACAGTTAAATTTAGTAAGTGAAAAGACTAGATTTCATTGGGTTATATAGACATAGGCAGGAGGGCACTTGAAAATCAATTTACATCTGCCCACCTGTTGGTAGAAACCTTTAATTTCTGCTCTCTGGCAGAGCCCCTTTAGGGAGTGATGGTCTGAAGAGCTGGGCTTTAGTTCTCACCAATGTACATTTGATAATCTCCAGACACTTAACGGTGTTTTAACATTTCAAACGGCGTGTTTGCAATGTTTGTGGAGGCAGCAGTTGGAATGATGTTGGATTTCTGTCTGCTCATTTGCTGGCATTTGATTAAGGATTGCTGCAAAGCCTAAATTGCAGGCGGGCAAATTATATAAGACACTTTATTTCTGTCTGTCACTGTATCTGTCACAAACACGGTTGACTGGGTCAGAATTCCTCCTCTGGGCATTGACAGAGGGGGCTGCTGTGCTTTGGCTACTCCAGCAGATCTCTGTGGACCGGCTTTCAGAGCTATCATGTCCCAGTTGTGACTTCCATGTAGGGAAAAATATCTGGTTTCTTCAAATGTTCTGGGCCCAGTAGCTGTGTAATGACTCTTTGGAGGTCAGGTGCAAGTATCAAAGAGATCTTTCCTCTTTCTTGTTTTTGTGGTTTATTTTTAGTTTGGTTTGGTTTTTGTTTTTGGTTTTTTTGTTGTTGTTTTTTGTTTTTTGTATATCTGCTTTGAATAAAACAAAATATGTAAGATGTCAATATTTAATGAAAAAGAAGGAACTCACAGCCAGTGTTGTCAAAGAGCAACATTTTGTAAGATGAGCAAGTTTGGTTTTGTGGGGTAAGTGTCACCTTTTGTAGGTTTGTGGGATCTGGTGACAGTGGAAGCTCTACATGGAGGTGTTTGTATGACAGAAAGCTTGGTTTGTGAAGTCTCTGTGCAAGTCTTTAGCCACTTGAGAGCCGAATAGGAAACAGATCATCTGAACTAGATTTAATTAGAATGATCCTCCATCTTTTTGTGAGGAATAACAGAGACAAAGATATTATTCCAGAACTAAGGCTAATATAACTTCCTGAGGGCTGTTCAACATTGTATTCCAAAGTAATGCTTCCCCATGTCTTTAATTAATATCCAGTCAAACAGTATATTTAAATATTTAAATACCGTATTTAAATTCAAATAATTAAGATATTTGAATAAATTTAAATCCAAATATTTAATATAGCTAAATAATACCTTTATTTGCTCAAACCAGGTTTTATCTCAAATTTTAGGGAATCTATTTAGCCCTCAAGAAACTAATTTCGTGTTTCTCAAGGCTTCCCTTCTGGAATGAATGCAAATTGGAAGACATCTTGAAATAGGAAAGGGTTTGCCTTCATGTAACCAAAGCAATGAGTTCTATATGCTCAAATAGATTTTTGACATCAGCACAGCGGGTAGCTGAGTGTGCAGATGAGCACTTACTTAAACTTGTGAAAGGAGTTGAAGAAATCCACTGCTGTGCTGAATTCCTGGAGCCTGAGGTTGGTTTTAACAGGCCAGCACACACTAAGTAAGCACAACTTCACCAATTTTGTTTAGTGTTTCAGATGAGGAGGTTTGGGACAGTTGCAGGGCTGATATACGACACAGGTTCTACGTGTAAACCCACATAAACTTTGTTCTAGAACTTGTTCAAACTGCTGAGAATCTTTCCACTGACTTGGATGGACATTGGATTGAGCTCAAAATGGATGTTTTTGTTTAAATAAACAGGAAACATACGGTAGACAGCTGATTCTTGTTCTGTTGTTTATTCAGTTAACAACTTCTTTAGAAACATTACATTTGTGGTATATAGATTAGGAATGAGATTAAATAGTCTTCAATTTGCCCACCCAACTTTATGCAGTTCTTGGGGGCAAATTGAGTAAATTAAACCCTGTGACCAAGATATCTTAATTCAGAATATTCATCCTTCCACATCTAGGCTGCTAGACTTCCCCCCCCCCCCCAGATTACTGAATTCAGCTACTGAATCATTAGAGGCATTTGAAAAGAATGGCTGACAATTCAAAAATCTAAATGCATATTATGTGTTACTTAGCAAATATTTATTTAGCTCCTACTAATACAATTCCCTTTATTTATAGAGTTTGCTGCAGGTGTAATGTATCTCTTTTTCTTGTGTCTACAAAACATTAAAGACTTCTCCCTATGAAGAATGCTCATTTTTTTATTCTTTTCTTGCCTATGGCTGCTATTACAATCTGGCATTGGTCGCTGATTGTCTTCTGCTGGAATACATTCTCATTTGCTCAAGTATTTCCATGTCTACCAGAATACTGAATCACAGAAATGCCTCCCGTGCTGGTGGCTGTGGGCTAGTTCATCCTGCGGGGTGACCGAGTGTTGCACTAGGTGGGTATTTCGGCAGAGCAGGCGGCAGCTGTTATCTTCCTTCAACCTGGTGCAGCATATTAACTATGCCAGCACTAAACTGAGGCCTAATCCTAACCATTTTTATTCATAGGTTGTCCCCTTTTTGCATTTATGCTGTTGGGAGGCTTTTGTTTTGTTTCTGGAGCCACTGTGTATGTCAGTCAGTTTTGCTTTCTTTTCTCTCGTGTTCTTCCCTGTTGATGTATTTTCATGTATTGTTTTTTTTTTCCCTCAATCATTTAGTTTTATTCTCCATTTCATTTCAGCTGCTCAGGACCCTTCAGGAAGAAGCTGTACCTTTTGTCTGACTGTCTATGTCACGCTGGCTTAACCTCCTGTCTATTTAACTCCTGCATCTTCAGTTTCTTCCACTCTTCCTCATCCCAACGCTTCTGTCTTCCTTCCTCCTCCCTTCCAGGTTCTGGGACACCCCGTGTTTCGGGCCGTGTGTTCCATGCAGGGCGTGCAGAGAGCAGACCTCTGCTTGCCACAGCTTGCAGGACCACGTGGCCTGTCTTCTGTGACGTTTCAGAGAACCAAACCCTCTCCGATGCATCAGAGGGGAGGGGGGAAGTTTTTCGCAAACGCCTTAAAACACACACGAGCCTCTTTTCTGCCATCCATTGTGGCTGTTTATCATATTGCTGACACATGGGTGGGACTATTTTCCTTTTATGTTAAGCCTGGGCTGTGCAGTGACACTGGAAGGCAATAGGTGCACCTCTGCAGCTTATGACAGCAGCAAGGTATTTTTACAGGTTTGAGATATTGCCACAGTTAAACAAACCAGGGGGGCGATGAGCACAGATAAAGTGCAAATGGCTATAGCAGCTCACATTTTTCATAGGGAAAAAATATCATGAGAATTCTGTCTTAGAACTTAATGGTGTAAAATGTGTGTAGCTGTAATACCTGAGGCCACAGCTGGGATTGGACCCCGTGGTGCATTGTTGTGCAATATATATGTTTACTAACCTGTAGAAGGTCTTCGCTTGTCCAAGCCATCTGTGATATGTGACTGCATAAAGAAGTTTTAGATAGGAATAATGCACAGGAAGTTGGGAAAACTGTGACAAATTGTAAAGTTAAATAGTTTATCTACTTATAGTTTGGTGTTATCCTTCAGTATAGTTTCAGTGTTGTAATTTATGTCAGTGCTGATATCACTTCAGTCTGATGAGGAGCCTTGTCTGATAAGAGAAACATAAAAGTGTATAAATGGGGTTGGTGGTTTTCAGTTTGTTTGTAAATACATTAATGATGGAATTCAGCAAATATATTGAGACTAAAAATAAAGACGCATAAATGTGGAGTCCTCCCCACATCCACAGTTTATGTTTGCATCTGCAAAGTGAACAGCCCTGGTTTGGATCTGCAATAATTACTTTTTGAAAAAATACTTCTCAGAGCTGAAATGTGAGTGCTAATTGAAATACTTATGCAGCTTTGTTTTTGTTGTAAAAGTACACCCACTGAAAGAATAGTTGGACTTTAATTGTTGAGAATCTGCTAAATCAGGCAGTGTAGGTTTTTAAAGGATACATGTTTTGTTCTTCACTAAGAAAGGCAAGTTACCAAATTTACTGGAATGTAGATCATTTGAAGAGATGGTTGGGAGTGTATTTCCCTCCCTCCTATCTGTATCAATTTATTGGAGCTATAAACACTCATTTTGTTAAAAACCTTGACTGTAAATCATCTGTATCTATTACAGGAGGTAACAAAAAGACAAGCAGAGGCAAAGTGCAAACTTAATTTTGGCTATATGCAGTGTCCTTGTTGCTGGTATGTTCAGTATCTCCAGCAGGAATTCTGTGCAGGTTGGGGTGGAATTTAGCCTGATGAGTTGACATATATTACAGTAGATTAAACTTACTGCTTGCATCATCATCAATTTTATTTGGCCATTTCACCACTTTTTTTCTTCTGCCAGAATGGTTTAAGCCTGAATTTCAAGCTATGCCTTTATTAACAACAGTAGTACTGGTAGAAATCTTGCATTCATACACGTGCGTACTCCTGTATATGTTATAAAATATTCTAACATATTTCTAAAGCTTTAGAGGTGTGTTTAAATGACATGATGGGGATTTACCAGCAAGTGGAGCTTCTCCAAGTGAAGGCAGAGGTTGTACTGTCTGTTTTTACTGCAAGTTTTTATTCTGAGAGAACCTGAGAGTTTGAAGAGAGTTCGGATTGAAATGTAGAAATAAATGGCAAGTCACCGATCCATTCCAGTGGCTTAGGAGTGTTGTGTCTCCCTAAAACCTTTTTTTTCTGTGATGCCTATTTAAAACTTGACAAGAGCGTTCTTCTGCTCTGACTGCTGCCTGCCAGAGTGATCACAAGCATCTTGTCACCTTCCATACCCCTCCATCTGTGTGTATTCCTCTTGTCTTGCAGATGGTGAGCTGTCTAGGGCAGGGGCTGACACAGCATCTAGTGAATAGCACTTGGCACAATGGAGTCCTGGTCAGTGACAAAAGTGGAGAAGTTTTCTGATGATGAAGCAAGTGCAATCGTCAACCTCATACCCATTGGAAAATTTAGTTATGTAAATAACTAGTTTCCCCCCGAGTTTTATCAAATATTTTATGTTGCTGAATTATTTACGATAAACACGTTGTCTTACTGCTCAGCATAAATTTAGAAGATAATTTTAGCAGGGGAAGAAAATATTTATGAAGAGAAAGCAGAGGCAGAAATGGAAGTGATGAATTAATGAAAATACACTGATAATGGCAAGGGTCCAGATGAGAAATGTCTCTTATCTGAGAGTTCATTTGATATTGTCAGGGTGATGTTGCACCTCTAAGTATTATGTGCTGGGTTTGCCCACCTTTGTGATCTGTGGTACAGCTTGGGAATAGTGGAGGAAAAGAGTGTTCTGAAAAGATTTTGAGGAAAAAAACTACACCTGGGAGGTGTTAATACCTTTTGAAGTTTCACTGGGAACTGCAAGAGCAAGGGGGAAGAAATAAGAGGCATTTGGGCTGTAATAACAATGAATAACCTTTAAAGAATTGCTACAAGACAGAGGTAGCAAGAGCAGACAGAAGAGTCCACAGCCCAGAAGCAAGAGGCCGTTCATAGCAAGGTGTGCCATTTTTGACTGCAGAAAACTATAGACTTGCCTCAGGGAGAGGTCCCTCATGGAACAGGAAAAGGTTGTAACGAGATCTTTCTATACTGTAAATATCATATGTCACCTCCATACTGGGTCTTTCCTCTGCTAGTTTATGTAGACTAAAATGTCAACAACACACTTCTGCTCGGTCACGTCACTTTTGCAAAAACAATTGTTGGTAAGGAAAACTGGATTTATAAATGTTTGGCTAAAAATAAGCCAGAAGATTATGGCCCTGGCTGTGGCCTTGGGATCTGGTTTTTAATGCAGATAAAACTTTATTGCAACATTTTAGAAGGACAAGAAACATCTGTCTTTTGCAAAAAAGATTTTTGGCAGAAATGGTATACTCATTTTTATATTGTAATAATTTGGGAATTAATATTTATTCCTACAAGGATGGAGAAAACATAGTGAAAGAATATTGACCAATTAGAAAACATGGACAATGTGTTTGTATACATCATGAGAAGTTTTCAATAAGCAGAACCAACTTAAAAATGCTGTTGGGATGGACACCCAGCTAAGTTTTGCTGTTTCATTCTACACAGCCCCGAAGTCCAAAATCCTCTTGGACTATGACAGGTGTTCTTGCCTTTATGTCTTTATCCTGGATTTTTGCATGAGTATTGTTTGTGTACTCTGACAGCAATTATAACAAAATAAGAGGTGGTAGCAGTGATTGTGGTCATGAAGGCTTTTGGTTCAGAAAGGTGTTTTCCAAAAGGCAGGATCGTCCTTAATCTTTTTAGGAATGTAGCAGTTGTTTCAGATAGTCTTGCTCCTGGGGGATGGAAGACTTCAGAGACTAAATGCCCTTATGGGTATTATCATTCTCCCATGCTCTGCAGATCTGGCTGGAGCCTGATGTGTTTATATTTGTGTGCTTGTTGTTCTGTCCTCCACCAGGTTTCTGAAGAGTTCAGAGGCACAGAGAAAACATCTGCCTCTGGAAACAAATGAAAAAGATCATCTGTGCTTGTTAGTCATAGAAATAGCTTTTGCTTTAATTGCTGGGCGAAATTCTTTCCTAAGCAATGTCAGATATCAGGCGTGCTGTTGAGTTTGCTGAACTTGCAGTCAAATTAGCTTTTGCTCTTGCTGAGGGACAGTCCAGAGTACTTCTTGCAATCAAATATACCTTAAAGCAGCGCAGTGGGCACACTATAGCCTCATATAATTTGGTTTTGGAGGTTTCTGCACAGTTGCATTACCAAGATAGATTTTGGCCAAGCTGGAATGTCAGGAATTTTCATTGTCCAAATGGCAAGCACCATGTCTTTTCATCACCCTCATGTAACACCCTCTGTGCTGTAGCAGCTGCTGAGAGCAGTTTCCCGCCCTCAGACCTGCACAGTGAAGGCCAGGGATTTGCTGTCCTGCAGTCCTCTCATCACCAGTGGCTGCAAATTCTCATATGCATGGGCTGTCTGTGGCCTGCACCGTTGGGAACATCGAATTTACTGACTAGTTTGGTTCTGACTGTCGAGTTTCTGGCTCTGACACCAGCACAGTGAAGCAGCGGTTCTGTTCCAGCCTGGCTCTCGAGAAGACCACGTGAAGTTAAAACAGGGAGCTGACAACACGACACTGAATTCTCCCAGCAAATTCGGCTGCTTCGGTAATATGTTGTCTTACATTGCACCTCTCTAATCTTTTTACACATCCAGGATGTTTGGGGCAGGCTTTGGAGGAACCTGCCAAAAGCCATTCCACATAGAGCGAATAGCCAGAGAGCTTGAAGTGAAGCTTGATAAGGATGTGTAGAAGACAAGTTCTAGGTTTGTAGAGTTGCTGTCCTCTGTGTTGGCAGCTACAGCCAATGACATTCTCTTTGTACCCCCCAAATCTGAAAGCAGAAGTGCTGCACTGCAGAAGTGGCAGATCAGAGCCACTTCCATAAGTACAGAGCGCACATGTGTGACATGTGGAGCTACCAGGGTGCTGTGAACATTCCCCTCATTTCTCAAGGAGCCGTTATGCTGACTCTTCATGCACAGAAACAAAGAAATCTCCATGTGGAGATTTAAACTGTAAGGAATTCCTAGACCGCAACAATTAACTGTAATAGAAGAGCAGAGAGGATTTTGAATATTAGTCTACAGAGATATTTAGGTTCTACATATCTGGATTTTGTTGTTGATTCATGGGAATCTCAGTTGTCCCAACAGCAGTGAAGAATTCATAGGCTGCTTTTTTTTTTTCTTTTCTTGTAGAGCTTATATTTTTGCCATCTAAATAAAAAATTCAGAGAAGATATTACACTCATGCTTTGCTTTTTTCTTTAGTGAATTGTGGAAATTTCAAGATGGAAGAATAACTGTTTTGTTTCTGGGAAGGTTTGCTTGGAAACTGTGTCAGGATTAATGTAAATTATCTATATCATTCCTATCTTAGGAGCTGTTCACAAATATTGAGAGTCACAGAAACTGGAAACAACAATGTGAATCTTACATTTCTTTCCATGCTGTATCTACCTATCAGTATTTTTCAGAACCTTTTCCAAAGTGTCTCTGTGGTTGGAGACAGAGATCTGAGGAAGACAATGTTCTTTGGAACTGAAGGAGTAAGTTCTATTCAGGGTATTTCCTAACAGAAAAAAAGAAAAATAGGAAGATGACCTGTGAGCTGGGGTTCTTGGGGTCCTACTGCTTTTATCCATCCTCCTAAGGACAGTGTGTTAGATTTATGGGAAGATCCCAGCTACATATGGAGATATCTCTTTTTCTCTAATCCTTTGCCAAGCTGGGCCAAGGGGATACATCCATCATTAAGCACTAAGAAATGTTTTTGAATCATCGTCAGGTAAAGGATTTGGAGGAACCAGGGGAGGTACCAAGGGTCAGAGCTCAGATATCCGTGGAATGTTACTGTTGATTTGAAGATAAATTAATGGGGTGGTAACAAACAGCACTATGTGCCAGGTTTATAAAGGAAAGAAAGAATATGCATAGTCACTCTCCCCACTGGGAAGAAGCAGTTCAGCTCTGAAAGCAGCAGATTTGGCAATGGATATTTCATATTTCAGCTCTCTGGAAGATGCCTGGCTATTTTTTGGGTTATATGGGGAAGCAGTATTTTCATCAGGTCCCAAACGGACGGTGAAATGAATTTAAGTTCAAGTGGATATTCAAATAGTTACATGAAGCACCCAAATGGACATTAAAAGAATGAGTTCATACAACATTAAACCATTTGCGTTAGAGAAACAGTAAAATTTTCGTTGTTGGGGCCTCTTTTGCACACTCACATACCCAGCATTCTGAGTCTTTGTCTACGTAGGCTGATTTATTCCCCAGCTCAGTTCACAGCCAGTTGCTGGCTGAGAGCCACTAATAATGGATTACCTATGCAGTAACCTTCAAAGAGAAAAAGAAAATAAATTTTTATTACCAAAGCAATTTTGGCTCTGCTGTGAAGATGTATTTTATGATCTTTTGTTCCATGCTGGAGCAGAATGCTTTGTCATCTGGAGGTTGGAGTAATAAAGACATGGTAGGCAAGTAGGACTGCTGTGGGGTTTTACCCTCCTGGATGTGGCATCATCTCCATGGAGGAGGGCCAGGAGATTCTGAAGTCAAAATCTGAAGTACTCATTTCACTTTATTAGAGGGTAATTATCCTGTGGAAAAAAAAAAAGGTGAAATTGTCCCCAAAGAAGATGACGTGTGGGTACCTTGAATAAATCTGTTCATGTGCTTTCCTCCTTCTGATGAAAATTCAACATAAAAGCCACCGAGTACAGCCAACTCACAGGACATCAACAGATCAGGAAGTCAGAACACATCTTGTTACCTCCAAGTTACTAGTCCTTGGTGGTTTCTTTTGTGTTCAAACTCTGCATATCAACCAAAATAATTTGTAATTTTTCGTGCGATTTATCTCTGAAAAGCAAGGCAGTCCCCACAATATATTCCTTTCCTTTTTTCCTGGAGTTGCCCAGTGCTCCAACTTCACCTTCCAAATGGCTTAGCACAGTCTTCCTGAAAGCGATGGAGCGATTAAATTTCCAAAATATTTCTTTTCCTCTTCCTGACAACCGTTAATAAGAAACAACTATGAATGGGAAATAGGAATCCAAAAGGGGACCACCAGTGGCTGTTCTCCCTCCCTTGTAGCACACTGCTCACTAAGGCAAAGCTATTTAATTGGTTCCTGAGCACCTAATTTTTATGAGTGGGGCTTAAGTGCTGAAATATAGGAAAGCACATTTCCTTGTCCTTGCTGTCAGCACAGTAGCATATCAATGGAGTTCAGAGAAAATCCTAGAAAGCTTCCTAAATTGTTCCCTCTTTGGACAATGGAATCTTGTAATGGTATCCTGTAATCTTTACTTTTATCAGAGAAGAAAGTCTTTTTTGGGAAAAGCTCAGTACTGATTTCTTGTTACCTTTAGTGGGCCCTTCACGTAGGTGTGAAGGAAGAATATGAGGCTTTTTTTGAGAGGGTGAGTTTTGATAATAGTGCTCAAATCTCAGAGATGTGAGTGTTGTGGTGTATTACATAACGTGATACTAACTCACATTACTATGTGAGAAACTGTATGAAGATGTATCCTTGTCTTCTTCATGCTGTTAATTGTAATCCTTGTAGTCAGAGATACTTACTATGTATTTGAACTTGGGAAATGTTGCTGTAAAGTGAAAGCAAAGCAGTGTTTTCTATTTTCCAAACACCTAACAACAAACAGAAATAAGAATATTAAACGATAACACTGTACGTTTCTTCTCCAGGCAAGATTTATAAGCTTCACAGGTTTATTCTGATTACTCTTTTTCCTTCCTCTTTGGTTGAACATGAAAATAAAAGGCAGCAGTATTTTTCTCGTTAGCTCATTGTCTTTAGGAAGCAACATAATATAAACTAAAATTATTTCTCTGATTGCTTTCTCTTGAAATGCAATACCCTTCTATGAAGTCTTCATACTGGTCTCTCTTTTTTTTAATCTCATTTTCATAAAAAGAATAGCTTGTAGAATTCTGATGATGGTAGGTCTTAGTGAGAGCCAGACTGATGTGGATAAAGTCTACCAAATATGATAAAAAATTGAAGAAATCAGTTTAATGGTGTAATTTCAGTTTTTATGTCTCAAAAGAAAAAAAAAAGGGTTAAATTGGAATACCAAGATAAAAAATTATATTAGTTCTTGTGTTTATTTATATAGATTTTATATTAAAAAAATCTATCCTTGAAGATTTTATTTGACTGTAATGGTTTAGCATAATGCCCTGAAAAAACATGGTTTTTCTCCCTCCAAAGGACAGAGTTTATTAGAGGAAAAAGCCACAGTGAACATTCTGTATTTTAACACTAATAACTGAACTGATAGCATAGAGCTGAAGATGGCATATGATGTAGTTTCTGTTATTAAGAGATGGGAATCCTCTTCTTGGCAGTTGCCTCGGCAAAAAAAGCACTGGGTATTTAACATTGCATCCTCTCTTTGTATAATTGCCTATCCTACAACTATCCTTTTCATAATTATTCCTTTAGTGTATTTAGAAAAAACCCCATAAACGTATCTTCTGAAGGCCATTAACACTTGATAAGCCTACACTATCCTATAAAACAAGTGGGAACATAGTTGTCTTGGAAATTCCTTTTTGTGGGAATACAAGAAAAGTAAATTATAACCTATGATAGGATCCTAACCCATGGTTCAGGCTTTGTGGCATGACTGCAGCACAGATACTTGTAGCAGCAATAATCAGATTTGTGGAACGTCTAGTTGTAAAAAAAAAAATCCCTCCTCATCAGTGAGATGAAATAAAGGATAAAAAGAAAGTATCGAAAAAACGAAAATCATGATGTTCTAATCACGTGAACAAACGAAAGAGACCAGAGATAAGAACTGTGAAATCGGCAAGACTTTGTTCTTTTGGAGTATAAATTTGGTACCAATGAAATTTTACTGACTTCTGAATAGGTACTTCAAACTTGCTTAATTTTAAAAGTAGCTTTTTCTTCATAAAATAAAATCATTAAGATTTGAAAATACCTCCAAGTTCACCAAGTCCAACCTTTGGCTGAACACCACCATGTCAACTAAATCGCAGCACTAAGTGCTGCATCCAGTCATTTCCTGAACACCTCCAGGGATGGTGACTCCACCATATCCCTGGGCAGCCCATTCCAATGTCTACCAACCCTTTCCATGAAAATATTCTTCCTGATGTCCAAGCTAAATGTCGCCTGGTGCAGGCTGAGGCCATTTCCTCTTGGTCTGTTGCTTTTTACCTGGGAGAAGAGACCAACCCCACCTGGCTACAACCTCCTTCCAGGCAGTTGTAGAGAGTGAGGAGGTCACCCCTGAGCCACCTTTTCTTCAGGCTAAACACCCCCAGTTCCCTCAGCCACATCTCGTAGGACTTACTCTCTAAGAATTAAAAAATAGAATATTCCACTTATATTTCTCTTTTGTTTCTGTGTTGAGGGTGCTTGTGTTTAGGGTTCAAATATGTACTTTGTGTACTGAGATCAAACGGGAGATGTTTTCATCTACCACTGATGGGAGATGGTCCCTAGATATCCTCATCCCTGGGAGTTGAAATAAAGAGATTATGGCTTATAATAAAAGCTTATGCTAATGAATGAACTTCAGTTCTCCAAGGTGCTAAATCTACTTGCCAAAAAAGGTGTCATAAAACTCCTTTTTTTTTTTTTTTAGGCAAAGAGAAATGATAGAACAACTGAAAATTAACCATCATATTTTTAAAGCACTTTATCCCCACACACTACACATAAAAGGAACTGCACAAATCATTTAAATGTTGTATCTATTAAATGGCGACGTATCTGTGGCACAATTTTCTCTCTAAAAAGCACGAAAAGCCCACAGCCTTTGGCAAGGTATTTTAGCTCTTGATTCTCTCTCTTATGGGTATGTGGTTTAATCTGCCTCAAAGGTCTTGATCATTTAAGTGCAGGCTATGAATTATTCTCCTCCCATGTTCTGTGTGCATACCATGTGTCTGACCCACCCAAGGAAAGGAACGTCAAGCATCAGTATCATCTTAAAAATGGTAATTTTCAGATTTTATTCACCAAAAAGGGCTATAATGCCTTCTTATAAATAAGGTAATTTTTTTGTGGGGTAATTTTGAAAGGGGAAGCAAAATAAGCTCTGGGTGCCATCTGGTAGGATACAGGAGCTGCAGGTAAGCACACTAATAATACTTAATGCTACCGCAGCATGCTGTGTTTTCAGCACTGTAGGCATCAAGTGATGAATTCTCAGAACATTTCCTGTGCTCAAGGTAAATGTTACTAATCTCTTTAAGGAATCTTCTTGGTCTTGCTGAGAATAATACCGGTGTGCTTGCCAGCTCTGGAACCCCTAAAATCGGCTTAATGTTGCTGAAGTTTGTTCTTTCTCTGTCCACCCCTTCTTTTTCCAGCCCTTTTCACCAGCTCAGAACCTGCTTTTTCAGAGAACCCTCACTGAAAATAAAAGCAGTGTAAATCAGTGGCTTTATTTTTTTTTTTTTTTTTGTGTGAGATCTGGGGGGGGGGACACGAGGAAATGGGGAGCTCCCATCATGGAATAAAGAGAGGCAGATTTCCTTACAACTATCCAGACATTGCCCCATAGAAACAGGAAATTCTCTTCTGCGCAGTTTGTTATTGCAGTAAATATACAGACATATTTGCCAGGCTGGAGTCCCTGCATGTTGCTAAGTTCATATTAGCTAGAAGAGACAGGCAGCAGTAAGTGTAATATATTGTCACAATTAATGTTCTAGCCTGTGACCATGTTTAATTAATTATTTGTATCACACTAGCAGTATGTTTAGTGTATAATTAATTAGCCCAGAAGCAAAAGAGTAAGGAAGAACTGCTTGAAAACTGATGGTGAAAAGGTTCCTGGCATGTAATAGTTAGGCTTGTTCGTTCTGTCTTTCTTCACTGTGGAAGCTCTTTCAGTGTTTTTGCTTTAAAGTAAACAACATGGATCCCTATGTATTTGTTGAAGAAATTAATGAATTATTTGCTCTGTGTGGGACATAGCATTAGTCTCAAGTTAGTGCAGGATGTGTAATAGAAGTGCATGAATTTTTTTGATCTCCGTGTTACCTCTTAGGCAGGAAAAGCATCAGCTCCTATTCAGTGTCTGTCAATGCTCCAAGTGGATGTGTTACATTTTTCTCACTTCCCAACATGACAGACACTGGGACTGTGGCTGTGTCTTGGTCTTTCTAGTTCTGGCAGCTGAATTCTAATACTTGCTCGGGGCTTTCTCTGACAAGCACACTCTTTGGTGAGGATGCAAGGAGCTTCCTCTGCCTTGGCACTTAAAAGCACTGCAGAGGCAGCTCTGTTGCTTCTCCCTGGGGCAGGTGGACAGTGCAACAGGCCATGCCCTTGCCTCTGTCTCTCTCCCTTGACCTTTGTGTCAATTTGCTGGAGCTGGTGGAATTAGGGAAGCAGGCTGCACCCTTTGCAGAGACATAACCCGGTGCACACAGTGCAAAGACCCGCAGGGGAAATCAGCAGAGCGGGGCACTGACTTTTCCTCCAGGAGTGCTGAACACACACTGTGCAGTCTAGAGGATGTAGACCTGGCACCTGTCACAGCTGAGGTTTAGGGGTGTAAGTGTGGGAAAACAGGCCCTTGTGGAAAGGTATGTAATGCAAAATACATGTAGGTTGGAAATGAAAAAATGATGACTCAAGCATCCCTGCGTGGTCTGGCATGCTGAGACTGCTGGAGTCAAGGAAAAATGCCATTGTGCCATGTGCTGTTACATTTTTGCTCTATTAACAATTGCATCCAAGTAAATGGAATGCTGGTTTCACTTGTCCCACTGGGTTTATCTAGCTTTCAAATCAGTCACCACTGGGTGGGTGAGTCTGTGGTGATGCCAAAGAGCTGCACAGACATAAAATGTGACATGGGAGCAACGCAGCGAGTGAGATTCCTACTGTAAATGCCACCTGGTTTTGGAACTTGCTCGGTGCTACTGAAATCACAGCAGTAGCATTAACAATTCAAGTCAGGCATAAGTTTTTCTGTCTCTGAATAGAGATCACTACAATGCTTACACTCTCTAAACACAGATAATTAGAGGCTGTGGCATAATTCTCTTCTCCCTCGACCTAAAAGCAGTCAGGAGTAAAGTCACTGAAGCAATTGGTTACTGTAGCATAGAACTACAGAATGCTCTGTGCCTACAGTGAGGTTCTTGACTTGCATTTCTTTGGGTGGCAGGATCTTCACATTAGTTCCTAGGTTTTTGGGTTTTGATTTCTTTTTTTACTTTCGTGACATAGTCTCATGGCAGCTGTTATTTGGAGGTGAACTTCAGCAGATGAAGGGAACAGTTGTGATAATGTCTAAACAGTGGCAGGAGTGGAACAGGAATGCCAAATTTTAAGAATTTTCTCTTTTTTTTAGTGTTTGGGGAATAAAGGAATCTGTGCTATCTACTTTGCTTATAATTCGCTAAAATGGGTCAATGCTTGAGCTAGCAGTTGCTCTGAAATTACAATGACTGACTGTAATTAAGAACTAATTTGTAGTCATAAAAAAGCCAGATAAGGGGCTATCCACTTCATGAGAAATGAATATAATCAGGATAACTGGCACAGCTGGTGGCCATAGTCTGTCCGCAGTGAGCACACACAATTCCCATAATTCATAATAGGACTTATGTATCTGCCTCAGAAGGTGGATACTTAAGAAAATTTCCTTTAGATTTGAACTGTAAAAGCTTACAGAGTGTGGGAAAATGGCTTGGGGAACACAGTGCAACCATTTATTAACTACACGACATTAGCATTTTAATGGATATCATGGAAATGAATTGGGTAGATATGTTTTGTTTGGCCAGAAAAAAAGTTTGTTTTAGAGAAGCATGTGCCCTTTTTGAATGTGAGCAGGAATTGACTTCCAGTCGAACCATTCCTTGGTTGTATATGAATTTATGGACTTCTTTTCCTTGATATAACAGGCAGACCTCGCAGCACTGCCCTGTAACCTTTTCATTTGTGATATTCAACCAACTTCTGTATGAAAACAATCAGCTTTAGTTTTACTGCAGAAAATATATCTATAAAACCCTGTTAACTGTTTTCCATATGCAAAACAGCAATTATGACCTCTTGGACTTAGCACTTATTCTACAGAAATAAGCAATTGCCATTTGGCTCTATTCATTTTATACTTTGTTTCACACTTTCTTAAGATGTATCAGCAGACTTTTAATTATCCTACAAATGATTCTATTAAGCATTCTCCTTGCATATTAAATGCAGAAGACATTGTTTTGAGCTTCCTTTTCCTCCTGTGAATAGAATGTGGGCAGACATCGAAAAATCAAATTATTTTACTAAATGAAAACAACCTGAGCAGAAGAAATCATTTTGAATAATGACAGCTTGGGTGAGAGTGTCACCATTTTCTATCAGTTTGCTCTGCATCACATAGGAGCTCACTTGATGGAATGTTAAAAAAAAAAATGTGTCTAGTAAAAATAAGCTGTGACAGTCTCTAAGTAAATGTAATAAATCAGGAGGATTTTCAAAGGGAATAAAAAGTGTCATTTATGATGGTTACAGCTTATACGCCCACTATGATTCCTGTACTGGTACAGTTTATACTCTCCCATGGTAGATAAAATTATTACTTGATCTGTCAAAATGGAGTGACAAAATTTTTTGTGGGTAGACAGCTTATTTAAGAATAGTAAAGTTCTATTGTGTGTTTGCTATCCTAACTCAAAGTACTGTAGAAAACAAGAAATGAAGGAAAGCCATCTTTGTTCAGAAAGTTGATATAAAATTGGGGGAAAAAGAAAAAGGTTAATAGCAAAAGTCTTAATGTTTTGCCCACAGGAATCTGGAGAAATAGTAAACATACTGTCATCTGAGAAGTGATTACTTCAGTACCCTGTGAGACCTAAATTCGAGCAGATTTCCTGCACTGTAGTGAATTGATAATTCTCAGAGAAAGTTTTCACTCTGCAGGAAGTGGACAGGATTAGCCACTCCATTCCGGGTGTTCGCAGCTGGATTAAATCCGAGACCTGTGGCTGCACAGTGCTGGCTCAGGTTTGCCTGACACCCCTATGTGAGCAGGGCATTCAGAGGCATGGAATTCCAGCATTCCAGCACTAAATGCCTGGGCAGTTGCCCTTCATTGCTGTTCCCCCAGTGAACCCTGCAGATAGGTAGGAAACTGTCAGCTCTGGGACTTGGGAGTGTGAGCCTAAAATGGACTCGGTGCTGTTTCTTTACAGACTGAAGCTTGCTTTGCTCCTCAGTGTGTCTGAGGAGATCAGACATTAGAGTTACAAATCACTGTCCTTTGCACGAGTTTTGTTTCTCTGCTTTTTGAACACGTAATCAAGTAGTAACCAAGTCATGGTGTTTAATTGCTCACATAGGTAAAGGCATCTAATACTGCAAGGCTTTTAAAATCAGTTGAAAATGTCTTGTGGCTAGAATTAAAGTCAGCAAGGTGTCAAAAGTATGTGAAGTGCATGTTTTTTGACAGTAGGAAGGAATACTTATCCTTTGGGATGGATTGTGAAGGAATGCAGTGAATCTGCCATTATTTAAAGGCTTTAAATTGTGATTCAGAATCCTTCTAACTCCTTAAACCCACCATGAGCTGCAGCTGAAACCTGAATAAAGGCCAGGCATACTCTTCTGTACCCTTTTTTCTCTGCTTGCACATTCTGAAAGAAATGTTGTGGAGTTATGCTTCCAGTGCTAAATGTGGAGTTGAAGTTCTGTGCTCTGTTAGAAATGGCATTTAGAGGAAGAATGCATTTGCATATTTTCTGAAGAAATGATCACAGTTGAAAGCAAAGGATGATTCCAACATGGGGAATAAGACCCGTGCTCCAAAACTGTTGCTAGTTCCCAGTAACCAGATCGTACCTGTACCCACTGGATGGCTGAAACCCCAAGTACTTGGAAAGGACATGGTTCTAAAAATTTTGTAGTGACCCATCACTAGAACTGTCCCTTCACTGACAGAACAACTCCTTTCTCTCTGATAAGGCTCTTTATTGAAGCTATTTTCTGTTCACACTGCTGCATGGAGCGTTCCCTTCGCTTTGTTAAAGCAAAAGGGGAGTTGAGAGAGAGGAAGCAGTCCAAATTCTGAAACTATTCCCTCCTCTTCAGATGAAGGACAAGTGGATATCTGGATTTTCCAAAATGCTTAGTGAGATACTGCTTTGGGTCTAACCTTAGTGAAGATAAGCTGGTTTTCATGGACTTCAGCTTGTTTCTGCTGCTTGTAGAGCTGCAGGAATGTTTGTGACGGTACCTGTGGCAAGTAGAGCCAAACCTGACTTCTCCCCCTAAAAACATGGGCATTCTAGAGAAAAGAAAATGCTCCCTTGTAGCAGCAGAAAAGTCAGCATAGTGTATTCTCACTAGGTGAACAGCAAAATTCATAACAGAAGTAAGCAGAGGACATCAAACACACCATAGATTTTTTGTTCCAAGAGCAGAGTCTTCTAAATATAGATTATAGTAATTTACTTTCAAACAACTCATTTTCAGCATCTGACATGTTCATTAACCCCAGGTAGAAAAATTATTGTGGTGCATTAATTTTTCACCAATGAAGACATTAGTCATATTTGCAAGTATCATTAGTGTCTGCCACCGAGGTGGAAAAGTCTTACTGTCTCTCTCCAAATGGAGGATGCATTAGAATGTTAACTAGGGTCTGCTGAGTTCTGTGGGTTATCAACTCCTGCATGCTTTTATGCGTTGAATTTTAATTAGACTTTTCTAAAAGTACGTCTTTAAAAGGCATGTTTTATATGTGGATAGGACAGATGCGGAATCCTTTGGTAAAATAAGGTAAAGTGTGCAAGGGTTTAGTGTAAGTATTCTGATAGTTCTTCTGACAATAGGAAAGGTACAAGTTCATGTATTAAACTCTGTGTGTGCTCAGCAATTATAAGAAGGAAGTGAGATCAGAGGTATTAGAGTCCATTTGGGGGAGGGGAAGGTTTCAAAGGTGCCAACAACAGCAGGTGAGTGAGGTCAGAGAGACTTGGGTGTTTTTCTCCCCACTGTGTTATGATAAATCCCTTACACTGTACATTCCTAAAATAAAGGCTAAGTACTGGAAAAAGTCTCTGAACGATTGGCTCCTATCTTACTTATATGCTTCTCTGTACATTATTTCTCCTAGATGCTCACAGAGTCTTTTATTTTATCAAATCTTTATTTAAACGGTTTTGCTTTGGATTTATCTATGACCTATTTTTTTAATCCTTCAGGGAATAGTCCTTCTTCTAGCTTTTGTTAAAGACATGATGAAAAGGAGAGCAAGTTGAAGCAATGTTGCTCTACTTAAATATTTTTCACATTAAAACAATGCTCCTATTTTATTCCCTGAAGTATAATGCTGTGTATCTGCACAGTGGCTAATGTTTTAGAACATTATTTTTGTAGGTAGAAGAATGAATGTGTGTCTTACTGATAAATATGACTAAATCTTGGTCAGGAGCCAAGGGGATCTGACATTCCCTTTAGTAGTGCTTGTAACACTTGGAATCAATTTTTCCCTGTTTCCCCTGTTCCTTCCCCTGTTACTTTCAGTGTTCAATTCCCACTTAAATGAAAGAGGCGATGAAGGAGCTCAGTGCAGAACCTGCTGAGGACACTCAGCAAGTAACGAAATGTGGTGGAAACCATACCTGACCCTCTTCTTCCCCCAGGCCACTCCACTTTGGTTTTGCATCTTTCATGATATTTTTCAGCATAATAAAAGCATCAGAAGAACAAACTAGTGAACCAATCCAAAGTTATTTTCTGACTAATCTGTCCATTAGTAGTACAGCTGGGGTGGGCCTTCTCTTGGCATTGCTTTAAATTAGGTGTCTTGTCCAAGTGAATCTTGCCCCTACTGAACATATGAGGGATTCTTTGCTCACGTCATAACATGAATAGTTGAATAGTTTCAGAGGTTGCTTGTTTGATGTCAGTGTTATAATTTGAATTTTCTGGACACAGTAGTAAGTCCATATATGAAACATTTGTGTAACCATTTTTTTTTCCTCCCAATACAGTTTTTCCTACAAAAAAAGTTTCTAGGAACTAGAAAGTTCGTTGAATACTTAACCATTGTACAATATAATGACACCTAATGTTATTTTTCCGGCTTTTACACAATACAAAAAGCTATTTGTTGCATTTTCATTTGTTTGTCTTTAAGCTCAGCCATAGAAAGCTATTTTCATCTTTAGATAGTTGTATTATTTAAGCACTTTTTGTTTTGATGGAAATTACTTTTGTAGGAAGAAATTTACCGCTTTGACTGCGATCAGGGCCACAGCTCAGTCTGTAACATTCACTGCTGACATGCCTATTTCCTACCTGTCAGAATGAAATACTAATGGTAGGTCCTATGAATTCTGACATTGCTTTCTTATTTTTTATAACCAAGGTCACTTTGCTTCAAGTTTACATTTGGCATGCAAATGGAAATGAAACTATAAAAAGGATTGCGTTTTTTTTTTTTTCAGCAAATTTGTTGCTGATTGTGTCCTATTTTAATATTTTAGTATTTTTCATTTCAGAGAATAAAACACTGGAAAAATTTAAGGTGATAGGTAAGGCATTTACTTGTTGGAAAGCAGAAAAAGGTGTTTTTTCATCTTTATTAAATACACATGCTAAATCAGACTGGCTAATCAGTTAGTTCTTTTCTCAGCATCTCTATTATTGCATTCATGTTTAAATGAAGCATTTGAAAGGTGTTTAAGGACTATTGTCTAACCCTTACAACATATCTGCTCACAAAGAGTCTAAAGGAAGCTTTGGTCTCTGTAGGAAAGGAAAGGTATGGTCTTTTAGGGTAAAAGACATTGCATTTCCCTTGAACGCACCAAGGAAGGCTTGCGTTTCAATTCCCAGGGCCTATTTTTCCCTGAATCTTTGTTCTTTAATCGTAATTTCCATTATTGTCTGCTTAGTATCATGTCCTCTTCTTTAGGCTCAGAAGTGAGAAGCCTTGTTTGTGCTTCTGAAGGCTGGAAGAATGGTACTTTGGGAAACCAGTGCCCTTGTTTTATCATCTTGGGTGCAGTGCAGGCAAAGCTTCCAACATTACACTGCCAATGACCTCTGTTGTATTCTAATGGACTCTCTTTTTTTGGGTAGCTGAGAGAAGTAATTCAGCCTGCTTAAAGTTGGTATTTTTGGGGAAAGCTTTCTGGCTGTTGCATGTTTTCAACTGCAATTCCCATCATCTTATACTGAAATCAGTCTGTTTCACCGAGGTGATTTTGCATCTGGGTTTTAAAATGCCACCTCTCCTGGTGGAAAGAAAAGAACTTCTTTTTATTTTCTTGACTTTTTCTCTTTTTTTTTCCCCCCTTTTTTTGGGGTGTGATGGAGTCTGAGCTCAGTGTCATTCGATGACAAAGGCCTTGCATGCTGAGGAAATCCATGGAAGGCATGTAAAGAACTACTTTCCTTTTTTTTTTGTTGTTGTTAAAGAAAAGGTCTCTAGTTACTCTCTCTTTGAGTAATAAGCCAAAAGCTTCTATTGTAATCCGTGTACCTGGCATTGTTTCTTTTCCCTTTGAGACAGAAAGGAATGGGTTTATTTATCTAATCTGCCAATCTAACCTATGCAGTTGTGATGTACAGGTTTACCAGAGGTCTGAGCACTGTTTGTGCTGCTCTGATTTATGGAGAGTTCTCCCTGATATATGGCCTTGATGTTCCTCCTCTTCTGTATTTTAGCTGTCGGTGGCTCTCATTTGGCTGTTATTTGTTAAGTCTTGCTACTACTAGGCTCTAATTATAGCTCCCATTATTTTTAGGGAAATGGTGAAGTACAAGCTCAAAAGGGGCTTTAGAAGTGCACAAATGAGAATTAGAGATTTGATAAGCGCTCGTCAATAGGCTACTGGGGCTTTTCGCTTTCCATCATTCAAATAATAATTAGAATATTTAGATGCTAAGTACATATCTGAGAGAGAAAATCAAATGGAAAGGGTTTGGGTTTTTTTTCCATGTATATATAAATAGAATATAATACAGATCTTCACTTGTGTGGATTGACACACAATGTGGAGTTACGTCTATTTTGCCTTTGTTTTGCAGAGCTGTTCTTTACAGGAAGTACTGCATGCTTTTTATAGTAAATGAAACTGCTAAATATGGATCATGTAGGAGCAGGATTGGGAAAAGACCTGTAGTGTGGCTACGTGTTTCAATGCAAAAAGGAAAGGGACATTCTAAATCCTTCTGGTAGAGCCAGTCTGTATTGTTACTTCAACCTGGTTTTGACCACAGACAACTATCAGGGAGAACATTTTTTGAAAGACACAGCATAAAACAAGGGAAATTTAGTCATGAAAACATAGAGGGGATGGTAGCACTGAATAAATGGTAAAATAAAAGGTAAAATGAAACAGTTTCTGGAAATACCTGGAGCAGTCACCATTGTCTCAGAATCCATGTGAAAGCATTCCAAACTTCCCATGTTTCAGGATTGGGAAGGTTACCTGAAAGCAATTCAGTTAACTGTGGTTGCAAAATTTCTGACTTTACAAGGTTGACTCTAATTCCCTTGCCATCTCTTCACAAATACTGGAAGCAAAAGAGATGCCACTGCCGCAACGACGGTAAGACCAACCATTTACTGTGAGATGTTTTAAATCCCCGTCTTCCAAAACATTTAGTTTTTACAACTGAAGCTTTGCTCTCTTGTGACTATTGACTCTCCATGAGGCTAATTCTGCAGTAAATATTTTTTCCTTTACCAATGTAAACGTTTCTGATTTCTTATGCATCTCACCCCCCTCTCTATATGCCTGGTGATCTTCCCTATAGAGCCCTTCTGTCTGGGTAACTGTGTGCATCAGATGGCAAATAGTTGACTGCTGGTTTACATGTTGCAGGGATCAATCCTTCACTGATAGGGCAGTGGACTGGATGACCCAAGAGATGTCTTTCATCTTTATTTTATCACTGCAAAATGCAAGTGGGCGTGCAAATCCCAGCTCTTTGCCAAAGCCATCTGCTCAAAAATATTATACAAACAGACAAGGAAGGTTTAATATAATTACAACTTTTGTCTGTTTCTGAAAATTATTCTTTGCTACTGCAGTCGTGTATCTGGGCTTCCTCTAGTTGTGTCATCTTTTAGGATCAAGAAATCTCATCTGGATACCAAAGCTGAAGGCTCTGGGTATTTTTCCAGGATTTGTGGATGTCCCCCAGTCCAGTTTCTCTGGAAACCAGCAGTTTCTCTGATTGCCAATCAGTTCAATGCACTCATTGCACAAAGCATGCCTGTATTTTTTCCTACAATGTCAGACATAGCAATAGGGACTAGGCTTTTTATTAAATTGTTTCTCTTGCCTTGCTTTTGCACCTTAAAAGGCCTTAAAGAGCTTAAAACTCTAGGTAAGAGTTAGGATGCACATCAATATCCTGTTTTATCTTTGGCCTGGGAAACTCTTGCACAAGATGGTGTGTTTTGCCTGTGTTGAGAAGAACAATTCATTTCACATGGGTTGAAGAAATTGGACTGAATGTAACCTACTTCCAGGGTCTCTCAACAAACCAGAGTATGGTTCTGCTGAACTTCTATGGTCTCCTTTTGGGGCAGTGCTTGCTCTGCTGCTGTCTGATCTCCTGATCTTCTCAATAAATACTGCAGAGTGACGTGGACGGTTTCTCCGATTGGGATGAGTTTTCCCCGATTGGGATGAGTTGTCGCCTCCTTTGTGTGACCTGGCTGTACCAGCCAGCCATTCATCGTCCTCAGCTCTGCAGCAGCCAGAGAAGGAATTCTGCCTCCCCCTTTCCAGCAGGTCACTGAGCTCAGCACTGAGGCTGCACCGTGTTGGTGCCGGCTGTTTGGGTGACAGATGGAAAGCCATAAGCTTTGTCACTAAGTGTTGCCTGAGCCAGTAACAGTTGTATGTGCAGTTCAGGGTGTTGGTGTGTTCAAAGTTGTATTTGTGTGTTTTGGTTGTGTTTGTGTGATATTGTAGAAAAGAAAAAAGAAATTAATCTCTTCGCTGGTTAAAGGGAGCTCCCTTTAAAAATAGTTTAGTGTAAAAGGAAAGCTGTTTATATTGTATTTTTTGTTCTCGGGAATTTTCAGCTTAAGTTTTTTTCTTTTTTTTTCTTCTTTTCACCAACCCTTTGTGGCTTTTCCCTCTGCAAGTGGTAACTGTAAGAATATTTTCAGCCATATATTGTTTTAGAGGCATCAGGTCCAGTGAAGCCCTCCTCTGTATCTAAATAAAAGGCTCACTGTTGGCTCACTGTTTGCTCACTGAGAATTCGATCACACTTTTAACACTCTCTAAAGTAATTACATTAGTTTTCTGTTTCATCAGTTTGTATTTCAGCATGTAGGGATCTTTTGCTTTCAGAAGTTGTTTAAGAATGGCTAAACACTTTATTGTGATCATGTATACACGTGCTACCATTACCTTAGTCTTTTGGAGAGGCTAAGCTGCTGAACGATGCTGAAAGCTTACCTTAGTGCATAGTATGTGAGTGTTTGCCTAGAATGTGGGAGGTTGGTTCATCATAGAAAACAACCCCCATATTTAACTAATTATTGGAAAATTTTTAGCATTGTATTAGTACATAATTAACAATTTTGCAACTGGCTTAATAAACAAACAACAATTAAACTTCCACAAACAGCTTACTTTGCAAAGTTACACCGTCATGCTGAACTAATGGGTTTGCCACCACATGCTCGGAATAATATGTTACAGTTTAATGAAGCTGGTGGTTTGTCTGTTGCAAAAATAACTTAACTTTCATATAGATATCAAATAGAGTATTGGCTATGAATTGCACTTTATTGCTCTTTACTAGACTAAGGAAAGTTAGACACAGTGCATTGGGATTTGCAGAGAAATTTAGTGTCAGTGAGCACTTTTGTCATATGGTGTAATGAGGAAAATTAACTGAATTTGGAGAGGAGTCACTGCACTGTTTGGCAACTTAGTTATAATAATGATCTATGATCCTTATCTTCTGCAGGTTTCATGTCAGTCAAATATTATTCAGCCCGGACATGAGAAAGGTCTGGGTACAGCTTAGGTTTTCTGTGAAGTGTTTTAAGGGCAACAGGCCAGTACGGCTGAAATGGCACTATGGGCAGGGCTGTTGGTGTCCAAATTATGGACAAGTCTAGCCTGCTGGGCACAGGGAAAGTCTTCTGCTTGCACTGGTTGTAATGCAAGTTCTAATGGCCAGGTGGGTGTGGCTGATGAAGGGGCAGAGGTTTCGCTCACTGAAGCCTTTGTAGGTAAAGGCTGCACAGGTTTCCTATGAGCTGATGCTACCCCAGGAGTCCTGTCCTCAGGTGGGACAGGTTACAAGCACAGTGTAGTTTTTGCATTTAGTGCATTGCTTTCCGAAGTTGCATCTCCAGTTGGAACTGAGAGCTGCTGAGCTTGCAAGCCAGGGAAAGCCCAGGAGCCAGGTGTGAGCCCATTGCAGTGCTGCAGCCATGGCTGGGCAAAACTGCATTTGTGTGCCTGTCTCACCAGTGGCATTGAGGGCTGCTGCACTAAGGACCCTGGAATTAAGGAATTTCTCTGACTTTGTTTTCTTTTTAGTAATAAATAAATAAAATCAGAGATTTGTGTAGAGGCACATGGACTTTAATGCATCTGGAATGCATTCTGATGGACTTTTCCTTAATAAGCCAGTGATAATTACTTTCTTCTCTTAATGTTTTCTCCGTTTTACTGTTCTAAAAAAAAAGTTGAATTATTTTGGAAAGAGAAACTTGTCATGGAGGGAGATGAAATTTCCACACAAATTGCCTATATTGTTTCATGTGCAAACTTCAGCTTTACCTTTACAACTTCCCTGTACTGTTTTATGCCTTATGACATTTGTGTCAGATCTATTCTTTTTTCACAATACAGGCTATATTCTTGTACACTTCAGACTGTTATGTCACCCCTCTACATGAAAGGGAGCTGGACAGAGGTTAGGATGCTATCTTTTTTAGGCTAATTAAGTTCCAGCATAATCATTATACATAGCCTGTATTTGCGTATTGAATATAAAACTCGCTTTAAGCAGGAACTTGGCTGAGATAACCTTCCAAGGTTGCTTCTGACCCGAATTATTCCGATTCTATGAAAACAAAAGTCAAAGGTGTATGTTTATTGTAGACTGAAATGTTTCATTGTCTAAAATTCTGGTTTTGAGAAGTCACAGTTCATTGTAGAACATTTGGACTCAGGGTAACAAAATGATATTTTTCTAGAAGGAAACTGTGACTCTAACACGGACACAACTAAATATATTCCCATCCTCCAGCCTCCAAGACCTGCATCCTGCAGAAAATACCTGCTCTTTTCAAGGATGTGTAGCCCACAGAAGGCAAACATGTTTTTCTGAAGCATGGGCCTATCCTTTTTAAAAAAGGATTGAATTGAAGTGGAAGACTATAATTTAAAAACAAAAGTCCCCACAGTTGCAGGTTGTGGAGAACTCATGCTGTATAAATTTTTTAGAACAGAAATATTTCAGTGGCTGGGTTGACGGATGAACTTGGCAGCCTGTCCTCAAACGATCTGGGATTTTTAGAAAAACAAAAAACAACACCCTTAATGCCAGGCTTTAAACTGTATTTAATAAAAAATAGAGCTGTGTGCAATGTGCTTATTTTGCTTTTTTTTTGCCACGAGGCCCAGTGCTGCATTCAGCCATTAGCTTCCACCTCATTCTGTCAATATCCAGCATTGGAGAGACAATAAGCCACCCTGGCTGCCTTCAGGAGGATGCACACTGAGGAGAGAAAAACAGCGGCAACTTCGCCGTGATTGGCTTAACTCTTTTTTCTCTGGGTTGGACGATCATGTTTATTCTCTCATTTGATCCGGAGAACCTAAAAATTAAATCAAACCTGTCCAAAACTCCCTCATGGGCCAAGGCAGCAGCCCAGCCCAGGGTACTGTGAGCTTGGTGGACAAATTCAGCTGCTAAGGAAGACATATGAGCATGCATCTGAGGTGGATAAAAGGTCTGTGGGTTTTGTGTGCTTAACCTTCTCTATGTGAAGTCAAAATAGATAATCCCAGACAAGCAGGCAGGAAGGGCAAGGGAATATGAATGGGGTGTGAGGAGATCATGGCCTCTGTTCTTTGTAGAACTGTTTCCATTTCATTTTCTAAAGCCTCCAAAGAAGCAGGTCATCTGACATCTACAGTAGACAGAATACATAGAGATGTGTTCTGCCTCCACATCCAAGCCCTTACCCAACTATTTTGTGTTTTCTGTTCACGACATTCCATGGACCTGCTTATACGCAAATCATTAAAAATCCATCTAAAAATGTATAATGCTATTTAGGATAGATTATAGTTGAACTTCACAGTATTTTCTCCTGCAGTTTCTATTGCCTTTAAGATTGGGAGATGTGAGAGAAAAGTGCAGGAAGCGATGCTTTAGTAAATACACAGGAAATTTAAAATCATCCAGCTGTGCAATAGTTTACTGACTTTTTTTCTTCCTTTCTTAAGTTGTCTGAGTCATAGGCAGTTTCAATATAAAAATATACACATCAGGCTATAAATCCACATGGTTTCTTCACTGCACCAGTTCTAATATGTCAAATTTTGTGCAGTCAATCAAATAATGTAAGTTACATAGCTTTATTTACTGGAGAATACTGAAAGCTAGCGCTCCATGTCAGTACTCAAAAATAATTAAGCAAAAAATAGTTTGGCAGGGGTCTGGGGTAAGAAAAAAGCAATTTAATTTCTCTCCAGCTTAGGTTTCATGCTTAGTTAATTACAGAATCATGGAATCACAGAATAATTGAGGTTGGAAGAGACCTCAGGAGACCTCTAGTCCAACCTCCTTCTCAAAGCAGGGCCAGCTGTGAAATCAGACCAAGTTGCTCAGGGCTTTATCCAGCTAGATCTTGAAAACCTCCAAGGATGGCCATGGCACAACCTCTCTGTGCAACCTGCCTGGGTGTCCACATGGAAAACAAGCTTCTTCTTCTATGCAGTCAGATCAGCTCTAATTTTAATTTCTATCAGTTGTGGCTCATCCTTCTGGGATGCAACGCTGGGAAGAGCCTGCTCTCTCTTCTGTGTAACCTCTTGTAGGTACAGGGCTCTGCTGGTAGGTCCCCGTGAAGTTGTCTCTTCTCCAGACTGAACAAGCCCTGCTCCTCCAGCCTCAGATCAAGTGATTCATCCCACAGCCATCCTGGTGGCCCTCTGCTGAACTTGCTGAGACATTGAACAATGTGTCTTTTGTATTGCTGGTGGTGGTTAAGGATGTTGTTGTCCTTCTTTGCTGCTAAGACCCATGGCTGGCTCATCTGAAACTTCTTGTCTCCCCAGTCAGTCAGTTCCCAGCCCTCTGTCATTACAGGGGTTATAGGAGTGGGCATTTCTCCTTGCCGAGCTTCATAAGGTTCCTGCCTGCCCTTTTCTCTAGCCTGAGTTGTAGCCCTGCCCTGGATGCCCAAGTTGGGTCCTCTCCATTTACAAAATATTGCCATTCCTTTCCAGTAGAGCCATATCTGCTATTTTGTTATAGTGGAAATAAAACAGTGCTATTTAGACTCAATGTTTTGACAGTATAACTTATATTGCAGTTGTACAGGTGTGAAACAGAGAGCTTAATAAAACTTAACCAAATCATACTATTTAAAGTACATTAAAAATATTTTTGTGTTTCAAATCCCTATTTTATCCGGGTTAAATTTTAACTCTTACATCCTGCTGTCCACATTTGGACCCTCTGTGTTGGGCTTGCCATTGGGAAAAGGTGGATACCCCTCTGTTTGATTCCTGAGTGTGTTACTATGTCAGTACACTGGCTGTAAGATGTATGATGATATCCATTTGTAAAATGGATATGAAAACTCTAAAAAAACGTGGTTTGGTGCAGAGTCCCGTGGGACTGGAAGGGGAAGCCAAATCACAAGTCCCATTCCACTGCCCAGGCGCTAGATTAATCTTCTTTCTGGCAGCTATTTAATTCAGAATAGATTTAGATCAGAACTTTTGTTTGAACACAGTGGCCATTTAATCATGCCAAAATGTTTCCACTGTTCCCGTTTTTTCTTTCATTACATTGTGTGCTAAAGAAATTATAATCAGCAAAGCACTAGAATTATCACCTGGCTATCCTGAATCATAATGAAGTACTGTGTGGCATTTTACCGTTCCAATTCCTGATTTGTGGTTAAATTTGATATGCAGCATACTGAATTCACATTATTGTGTAAATATTCTCATTATAAGCTATAATTTGCTTTTGATCTGAAAAGGTCATAAACATGCCATCAGTTATTTCGTAGTAGTATGTAACGATTCATTGGGATTTTTCTCCGCTCAGAATGGGAGAATCTGGAGGAACTGGATGGTAATGCCTGGCAAATGTTGACTTTTATCAATGGCTTGTGTTTGCTTCACGCCTTCAGCTCCTACATATTATAGCAGTGATTGCTGTTTGTGTTTTATTCTATGGTGGTTTAGTATTATGCTGGATATACTACTTTGCATAATGTTATCAAATTCCTACTATTAGGCCTTGGAAAATATTCAGCTCAGATTCCAAACTGTTCTGAAATAATGGTAAGTTTAAATCTAATTTGTAGCCAATCATTCAAGGTCCATAAATGATTGTCAACCATCAATTTCATGTATCTTTAATTCTGTTTTGAAAAACAGACATTCGAATTTTATCTGCTTCCTGTCCTATCCAAAGTCTGGTTTTCACTTTTTGTTGCTTTACCATTCCTTCTGGTCCTGTCACAATCTCTCCATGAAAACAGAGTAATGACTGTGCTACAGAAGGTTTTCTGAAAAAGCGCCTTAGCATCTCATGAGGCTGAGAGCAGGAATTTGTACTCATGCTGAGCCAGAAAAGATGTAACAGGTGACTTTTTTCTCACTTAGAATCTTGGTGATAGGGAAGGTTCTGAGTCAGCAAGAACAGGAAATAGCATATTTGTTATTTCAGTTCAAGGTACTGCAAATGATAGGTAACTATTGTTTGGAATTGTCCCAAATCTGCTGTACAGTAAAGTAGAAATGCAGTATAGGAAGAGTTGTTAAATCTACAGGATCTTTGGGGCATGGCAGAGGCGCAGATCCTTTGTTTGGATTACACAGTTCAGCTCAGTTTAATTAGCCACCAACACTGCATGTCTATGCATGGAGATTGAACTGTGAGATTAAACAAAAATTAGCCACTGTCAGGGACTGCCAAAACCTACCTACAGTTCAGGATCTGGCAGCACTGCCAAGCAGTTGCCAGATGCTTTGCACCGTTTGAGCTCGGGGAGAGGAAGCTCAGGTAATGTGGGTTCTTGCCTGTACTGTGAGGGAAATAGAAATGCCGGGTGGCACAGAGCAGGAGCCCTTGCAGCGAGTTCCTAACGGAAAGGCAGGAAGATTCAGGGATGGCACTTCCCATCAGGAAGCTGTGATGGGAACCTGAGCCCCGGTGCAGAGTGTGTGCATTAAATGATACCTCTGGGTCAAACTTCTCAGCGAGGCTGTGCAACCTGTGCTGCTTTACCGTGCAACTTGTCTGCTCGTGGATTTTTTTTCCCGGTGCCTCTTTGGGCTGCATGTCAGCCAACAACCTTTTCATTTTGGTCTCGTGGCTTGTACTTTATTGAAGCAATTTTTGGGAAATGGTGCACTACATATCCCAGAATTAAGAAGTTGGATGACTGACTTGCAGTTTTATTTTGTGGCTTCTGTGTCCCACTGGCGAAGAACATCCTCTGTGTCTAAGGAGTTTTTCTGAAGACCATCACGTAATATGGCTTTTGTTAATTTCCACATAGGGACAGAAGTAAACCCAAATCCTAAACAAGGAATGAAAATACTGATGTCTGAATTCAGTGTCCCAAATTCAGGTGAATTGTCACGTTAGCTGAATACACCAGTGCTATCTTACAGATCTCCTACTCAGACATTTCATTGCCTGCCCTTCAAAATGTACAGGGAGGTGATGAGCAAGGTGTTATTTGAACTCTCCTCATACACAGCACTAATTGACTGATGCACTTTTTTCCCCACCATTTTATACACAAAGGAACAACACTTACGTATGTTGAAAAGCACTTTTTGTGGCTTAAGATGGCTACTTTTATGCAAGTTTCCACTACAGCCTCAGAATTTTGATGGAATCTTCAGGGATGTGCTGTGGATTTAATCCTACCAACACTGAATTTACTCCAACCTAAGGTGCTTTAAAATAATTAAAAAAAAAAATCTGTTAAGAAAAGCACCTCACTAACAGTTCCTTCATCAATTAAAAAAAAATTCAAGATTCCCTTTACTGGGATCCTCAAAATTTTGATGATAGGGGAGTGGGCGTATTTACTACAGGAGCTATAGCTGAAATTCGGAGACAGTATTTGCTGTGTGTTGTCCAGGATTCTAGTAACACGAGATCAATCAGAGAAAGCCCAGATTTTTCTGGCAGGCTTTTCTTGGCATCAGTTTCTCTGGAAAATCTTTGTATGGCTCATAAAAATCCATTTATTTCCACTACTGCCTCACGTGATAGAAAAACCCACATAAAATCCTTATCCTCAGATGTTCCTTATATGTCTGGGTAAGAAAGTCTTATAGTTCCCATGGCTGTTGTTCATTATTTCTACCTCAACACAGAAGTCAGTTAACAAAGAACGGTAACTTTTTTCCCTACTTTTATTCAGGAAAAGAAACAAATTATCTCCCTCATTTACATTTATATTTCATCCATGAGAGATCTTGTCTTTTTTTTTTTTTCTAAGGACTTGGGAACAGATTTGTGTCCAGGTAGATAGTTTACTAGGATCTGCCTTTGAAGGCCTATTAATGAAAATGTGGATATATGCCTACCTGAGTCTGTTCAAATACGCCTTAAATATGTCTGAAACTTGAAGATTTACACTTCTGCTTTTATACCAATAGCATGCAAAAATAATGAAAATAGTAATTTGTAAGATCATTTTTGTAGGAAAGGAAATAATTTTTGTCTAATTAACCAAGAATGTAGGAACCATCAATTTTTATAACTTTTTGCCTGTGCATGTTTCTTAGTAATTTCATAACACTGAAGAGAAGCATATTAATAAAATGATTTTCTTTTATTTTTTGTTAATGAGGCGTCTGGATATAGAAATCCTTCGTGTGTTAAGCTCTTTCTAAAAAGGTGCATGTTTTAGCTGAAAAGACACATGGCCCTGAGCACTAAGGATCAGGAGCGTGTCAGAATATCCAGAATTCAGCAGGAAATGCTTTTCTAGTTAGAAAAACTAGAAACTGCACCAAGCTCAACATTTCAGTAGTGCCTCATTTAATTCAGGATACAAGTGAGGACTAAATACTACCTAGGACTACATGGAGAGCTTGCAGAGTCCAAGAAGAGGGAGAAATAGAAAAAGATGTTGTGTATAAGTATAAAATTGAAGCTGGGAGTAAGTGCCCTAACATTCAGGATGAACGGAGGTGGTAACATTTGCTAAAAGAAGCCCCCTTCCTTTAAAACCTGCTGGTTAATATTCCAGCCTGACTGAAGTCAGGAACAAGCTCCCGCTGACATCCCTGGAGCCGGAAATTCTCACTCTGGGCCGAGGGAGCTGTAGATCTTCCTTATTTCTGTCTTTCTTTAGAACACAGGCTCCAAGTATTTGCTTTCCATTTGACTTTGCCCATGGGAGATCTGTGTTTCGCTTCAGTAGGTGCAGATCAGTTCCTTCCTGGCAGTAAGCTGGGAGACTTCTCCCATGTTTATATGTGTGTGTGTGGAGGTGCACCCAAAAATGCTGGTTTTTCCTCCTATCCTTTGTGATTACGTCAAGGGAAGATGTTTATAGATGTGCTATTTTTATGTGGGGTTGTCTTGAGGATGTGGTGTTTTGAAGTGATACATCTATTTTAACATTAGTCACCGTACTCCAGGTAGTACTGCCAAGTGACAGAGCACAGCAGAAACCACCAGTGCTGGGAACCTGTGGCAGTTGCTCTTTATGCCCAGGTCACAGGAGAAAGTGGTATGGGATCAAAACTCATTAAGTTTCGGTTAATTTGGTTTTATTAACAATTTTTTAAAAAATTCATTTGTGGAGGTTAAGCCCTTGAAAACGTTCCAAGAACTGTCAGTCTCTTTCAAGGTAATATTTATCCTATCTATCCCTGTGCTTTTTGAACTTGCCGTTCCCTTCATTTTCTGCCTTCCTCTTGCTCTTTCCCTTTCCATTCCTTCCTGCTCTTTCTGCTTCGCAGTGGCAATTTTTTAATTTTATTTTTTTTTCTCTAAATTCCTCATTTAGCATTTTGCTTGGGCATTATGCTGCCTTTCTGTTCAGGATTCCACAGCTGCAAAGTTACTACTATCTTGAGGCTGACTCCGAAACAGATACAGAACTATAGTCTGTTTAAACGGAGATTAAAATTTTATGTAGCAATTAATGGTTAACTGGGGGTGAATGATCCAAAATTACCCAGCAGGGCCTTTGTTGAACAGAAACACTGCTTAATGTCCCTTGTTTACTAACAGTCTGATGACGAGTGAGAAGACATTTCGTCTTGTGTTCTGTCAGGTCTACCCAGAACCCAGGATGTGCTCCTCTGGTACAGCTCAGTAGAGGCCTGAGAAAGCTGTGCCAGTTGCAATAAAATACAGCCTTCAAAAACTCAGCTCCCCAACTTCTGGACACTACATGGGATGTCTGAAGAGCCAGACACTTGTTTGCCAGTTTGATCACTCGGGACCTTCCTGTCCACAAATGAAATGTTCGTTCACATTCTAGACACCAAAAGCAATGCAGGTGCTGGTTTAAAGTCGGGAATGAAACTCCCAGTTTGGAGAAAAATGTTTTTCGGCCCTCCCTCCTTGCCTTTGGATTTTTAGGTGAGTGGGGGTAGTGTGGAGACTGCGTCCTGGTGCTGCAGCTGTGGGAATGAAAGGAAGTACGGGATAGGGATGGGGAAGGTGTGGCAGCAGGCTTCTTCACCTCTTGGAGATGAAAATCAGAAGAGAAGGGGGACATAATGAAATGCTCTTTTAAGCAAACTGTTTTGTTTTGGAAAGTTTAGCTGAATTGACACTCGTGATGTGAGGTCATTGTAGTTATCTATACTACCTTTCAGATACCTTTTAAAGGGCCTTATTTCCTGTATTGCCTATGGAGATAATACCAGTACTGTAAATATTGGGAAGAGGTTGGTCCAGAGCCGCTAGGTCAAATGCTTACAGTCAGAGATGGTGATGAGCTGGTCATCATTTGCTATTTCCATTAAATGGGAGGTGTTTTCTTCCCCTCTTAAGATTAAATATAGTGCTGTGATTTTAGTGCAGCACATGGAAGAGGAGAATTTCCACCCCACTCCCCCCCAGCACACACCTTCTGCAGCAATCCTCCCAAGTTATCCACAGTAGAGGACTTCAAACAAATAAGAGTAGGAGTTAAGTCATCTGCTATGCATTAAATGTACAAATACTGAAAATTAAAATCCTATTTGCAGCATGCATCCCGAAAGGTTTAAAGATTGTTCAGTAGGAAAGAGTGGGAAGGCAAATGTCTATCAATGCATTTTATGTGTGCTTTGCTACCTGTGGAAAATGTTTCATAGGCTTGAGGAATAGAAGGGAAAAGAATCCTGGGGAGTGAAGCAATTTGTTGCTTGGTTTTCAGTACTTGTAGATCTACTTAAAAATTCAAACAGGGAACATAAATCACGATAAGCACTTCAGCTTACGTGATGATAAACCACCAGAAATTTTCCCTCAAAATTAAGTTCATGATGTACGCAAGGATCCCGAAAAACCCGGTCAAAAAAAAATTACAAATAGCCACGGATACAAAATCCGAGCGTGGGCAGATTCCACTGCGAGGCGACGAGCCATTTTGCATTTGCTGGCAGGAGCTGGCATCTGTTTTTAGATGTAACATCCTCAGCGTAGCTGAAGAGCCTCTCAGAGAGAACGTTGCTGGGAAGAGCTCCAAGCGAAGACAAAGCCAGGTTTGCAAGATGTGGAAGTGAGCTGGTGTTAGACTTGCAGCACTCAGCAAGGCCTGCTTGGTGTGTGGTGAGCTCAGCGAGGTACAGAACTAGTTCATATTTGGCAGAAACAAGAGTCGCTTGAGCTCGGGGTTGTCATGATCTTTTCCAAATAGCTCATTACATTTGCAGCTTCCAGGTGGGCTGGATGATAATCTTTGGTCTTTATTATTGCTTCTTGGATGACTGGGATTTTCCCCTGATGTTCCTCAGCTTGACTGTGTGTGACAGTTCTGGCATTGTCTTGGGGAAATTGGGAACTGGCAGAGAAGTGCCAGAGCTGAGGAATCAGAGCTCATGCTACATGGTGTCTTTACTGACACCACACTGTTAAACTGCTCAGAAAGACAAGATAACACTTCCTTTTTTTTTTTGGCCTCGTTGCCTTGATCCAGTACTCACATGCTGAGGTGGGACTGTCAGAGCCCTGACAGCTGGCATGATGACACACATACACACATCTCTAGAGCTTATTTTTCAAGCTAACTCCTCAAAGGGGTTGAGGATGGGAATGACAGTGTCTGCCAGGCTCCACTGTACCTGAGTCAGCACCAGCTGTCTCCAGCCAGAGAGCTATCAATGATTGTTTATTCCTCTGCAGGCTTTTCTGCATGCTCTGTGTGGTTCACCTTGTGCCTGTGCCCTGGGAGAGCTAGCTCATGAAAAGGCAGTTTGGAATAAAATGGGTAGAGTATTTATAGTTGCTGAGTATTCAACTGGTAATAAACCTGTCTTAATCCTGGAGAGATATTTCAGTAGGATGACTCTTTGGAACGATCTTGTTTAAATAATGCATCATTCATACAGCTGCAAAAGGTATGTAGAAGCAACCCCTCTAATCACATGGGAGTCAGCAGCTGGTTACAGCAACAGCACAGCACAGACAAGGTCTTCTCTGACAGCTGTGTACAATTATCTCCTTTGGTAAATTGTCATTATTTTTACATGTCCAGGAAGTCATGACCAACTGTGTGGCAGCTGCTGAAGGCCTGGTCATGCACAACCCAGGGCTTGAAATTTTTTGTAGATGAGCGAAAAGAGAGCATGAGGTGTGATGTTAAGAGACCACATATTTACTGGCAGTTATTTTATGGCTTCAGCATGGCTACTGCTCACAGGAAACCTTGTCAGGGATCATGGTATTTAAAAGCAGAAGAAGCTGGGGGAAGATTTCCAATGGGAAGGGTGATATCAGAATTCTAGCAAGCACGTCACTGAGCTGAGGTTCAGGTGTTCCACTGTAGGTATCCGTGATTTCTTGGCTGGTGCCATTTTATTTTGGGAGGGGAGGTTTGTGATGGTGCCTATTATATCTGGCATCCATGGTCTTCAAGCTTTTGCAGAGCTCTCAGTGAGGCTGATTTGAAGGTCTAACTATGCTGTGACCTCTATAAGCTTCCACAGATGCAGTTTCAGCATGTTTGTTTTTTTTTCTGATACATGCTAACCACAGACAGCAATCCTTCCAGAAATGTTAACTTTCTGGTGGTTTCTTGTAGCCATTTCTTGTAAGGAGTCTCCTTTTTTTCTTTTTTCTTTTTTTTTTCCCTCTTGGACTTGATCTGAGCAGGTCCAAGGGGAGGCAAATCTCATGCAAATAAGATTTTTGCCATTACAGTAATTAATGAAGAGACTAGAACTAAAAAGCATTGATCAGTTGGTTCATCAAAATGATAGGGGGCTGAGACTTCTACACTCTCAGACTTCAGTATCCAAACAGTAAAAAGGTAGTTCAGAGTGACAGGCTTTACAGAAAAAAACAAATTTGGGTCAATCATTTCTCATATCCCTGTGAAGCACTAGTACCTGTTCTTTTAAAAATAACCTGTTGAAAGTAATATCTCATTTATGTACTATAGACTGTGATGAAGGCAGTTTGTAATTGCTGTATAGGGGGACTCTACTGAAATAAATCCTCTGTATCTTATATCCCAATTACTTCTATTCTAAATGCATTTCCAAAGAGTACTTTTTTTTTTTTTTTTAAAAAAAAAGACACTTAAAAGCATGTGATGAATATTTCTTTGATTCTAACTGTGAGATAGTGAGTTAGGTAGTTATTTTTATCTGAAACTCTTCAAATCTGTACCTAAAAAAGTGGTGCTTGTGATCAGGGAGTTTCACCTTGGAAAATAAAAAGGAGTCTACAACAATACTGGAAGCACATTTGCTGAGCTGCAAGAATTCTTTCCTGGCTATAGACTGTCCATAAAGAAAGTATCTAATTGTACTAGACACACTTTGGAAACTTTCCCAGAGGAGTAATAGATAAGTTAACGGAGCACTTTTTAATTTTGCAAAGTGCACTCTTCCTTATAATTTACTTAATATAGAAATTTAATGTACTGCAGTTTACTGAACAAATTACATTTAAAGTATTTCAGAGTTAGCTTGAAAGCTCTGCTTTGGTAGCCAGTTGGACTTTATTATTTGATTATCCAGATAAGGACAAGCAGTAACAAAGTTCTCTGTCTTAAGTGGTTCCAGGGATTATCTCTCAACCATTTCCACTGTTAAATGCAGAATTTAAATTCCCAGAAAAAAAAACCCCATAAAACAACAAAAAATAATACAGTAGTCCTTTCCTGCCTGTGCACTAGTTAATTCTTAGTTTTCATTTGACCTAAGTCTAAGAGGATTTTGTATTTGTTCCATAACAGCTTTCATAAGTGAACTACAGCTTCATAACATAAACCCCTAAAGTTATAGGAAAATATAAGGATGTGCTAGGAATTAGCATGAACAGAATCAAATGTCCTCTTTGTATGTACTGCAGTCCAGCCAACTGAGGCTCTTTTCCATTTATTTGCCTGAAACATCCCGAAAAGCAAAATCTCGGATTAGAAGTAACAGCACATACAACTTGTTTTCATTAAACCATTGTCATAGGCCCATGATTCATCAGAAGTGATATTTCTGCCCTGCCCTCCTGTAGGGCAATCATGCAATTTAAGAATACCCCCACAATTTGTTTTTAAAATTATGTTATGGTTTTTTGCTATCAGGCCACAGGTCAAAAGAGTGTTTGTACTTGGAATGGCATAGACTGGCGTAAATTATTGCAGGCTCCAAAGCAGCTCATTAAAAAATTTCATCTGTTACATGAAGAACCTGTACCCTTCTTCTGTGTCAGCAGCAGAATTGTGATCAAAAATCCTTTTCATGGAAGTTTTTGGGCCCTGGGATGGGCACTTGGAAGAGACACTTATTGAAACTTTAGGAGAAGCCGATGAAGAAAGCAGAATTTAGAATTGTTCTTGAAAAGTCCCAGTGACTAAGGAAATGCACTGCTATGCACTTCACTGCTTAAAGTTTCCTGTGAATTGTTTCTCTATCAGGAGGAGCCATAGAAAAACAGGGCACCAAAGAGAAGGAAGTTTGCCTGAACCTTGTGGTGTTTGCTGCTGTTGTTTTCTGCAGATGGGGGTTTGCAGTGGTGACAGGACCCAGGAAGAACTTCATGGGGTGTGGGAGAGGACAGCAAGAGGGCTGCGTGAGGGCAGTACATGGCAGCAGACTACAGGAGCAGACATTAATGAAACCAGGTCATCACATGAAGCATGGAACAGTTTTCTAGTCAGATTCCCAGGCAGATGACAGATTCTGCAGTGGGGTGTCTGTGGAGTCTGAGAATCATCAAACTGAAGCATGGCTCAGACACTCACAGCTGGGTACTTCCAGCTAAAAAAAGACTACACTTGCAATGGCAATGCCTCAAAATATCTGCTGCTCTCAGAGGGTCTCACCACTGTTGCTCCTCAGTTTAGTTTCAGCAGTCCACTGATGCTTAACCAGATGGTCTTGGCTTAACACAGAGCCAGTTTTAAAGGCAGGAATTTTTCTTCAAGGGCAGCGTGGAAAGGTTGTGTAGTGCTTCGTGTCTGCATTGTGCATTCATCCCTCCATGCAAAACATGAGACTTCTTAAGGAATTTTGGTAGACATCCCTTCCCATGGGATTTCAGAAAACTCTAGTAATCAGACTTATTGCGCCTTGCTATGGTCCAGGGGAAAAAATAAAAGGAAAGAAATGCCCTCCATCATCAAAAACCTGAACAATTTTACTAGGGTAAGCTCTATTCCCAATCCTTGCTACAATCCACACTGTGCTAATTGAAGATGTTGAACTCTGTTGATATTTTAGACAGCCTTTGATACATTTCCATGTGAATATCCTCAGAAAACAAAGCTTGGCGTTGGATGATAATTGACTTTGTTGTATCAAGGAAGGTAAGGAAGGTGAAAGAGAATTCACTATTAGACAACGTATTCCATTCTCGAAGAAGAAAGGAAATATCAAATTGGGCCAAGGGAGGCTTTGTTACTCCTGCAGTCCTTTTACCAACTGGGAAAAGAGTGATGAAATTACTAAGAATTGGACAACGATTCTTTTTTTTTTTTTTTTTTTATGAAAACCTGTCGAATTCTTAAAGGGGAAATGAAGTTGTACACGTTGTTCATGTACTAATAAGTATTCGAAGTGTACATGGTCATGGAAGAAGGTAGGCAGGGTTTTTTCAGCACTCAGGTCTGGGCAGTGCTGTTGCCCATGGATGGATTGATGAGATGCCTCAGAGTTTGAATTGTTCTTTTGATGTGAGACTTGATGGCTGCAGATGAAGAATTAAGTTTGCTTCATCTGGCATAGAGCCTCAAGATAATATCAGAAAAATATTTTTATGCTTCTGCTCCTTTTAAAAACGTACATGTGCCGTTTGCTTTTAGCAAAAACATCTAACTGGATAAATGGGTAAATGGCCTCATGAGATTAACGTTCAATTAATGGATGATTTCTGCTATACAAAGATTTTTATTAGCATTACGATTACTGAGAATAATTAGTCATAGAAGTCTATACTATCATCAAGTTGAAGAACACGACGGGATCTAATTAAAGCTAATGTGAAGAATTGGGTATTGCATTTTGACTAGGATGGCAATGCAAAATCCCATGCTCCTGTGAAGTATGAGCTTCAGTGACATCATGTGGTCAGGACTCACTTTGTTTTGTTGAAAGGAGGCTTTTTCCAAACCTAAGAGCGAAGACGTCCTGCTTTCTGCAAACCATGTGTGTGAAACACGAGCACACAAACTGTGGCAGTGGCACGTTGTCTGCAAGGAGCCCGACCTCCTGGAAACCTTAGGATGGGAAACTGGAGAGAAACTGAAGAAACTCAGTCTCCTTCTGTCTCATAAGGTGGTTCTTCAATTCAGGGCGGAACAAAAGCTGTTCTTCTAGAGCAGGGAATGGCCATCTGGAGAAAAGCAGCTGCCAGTTTTCTAATAGTTCCTCAGAAATGGGATTTTTATCTTTGAAAGTAATTTCTGCCTACAGTTGTGGATTGATATAGAAACATAGTTAGATACAGCAAGTTGTTATTATTCACAGACATGAAGAAGATATTTAAGGTAAAGATCATCATTAATTTCCCTGCAATGACTAATGCTTTTGTATTCCCAGAGGCCTACCCCTTCTTTGATGAAATACCTGCCAAGCTTTGGCTCACGCAGGGTTTTCTGCCACCTGAATGGAACTGTGCTTGTATGTTTTCCAGGGAAATAATCTTGATGATGTTGATACAGTGCACATAAAGTTTTTATAAAAGGAGTGAGATGAGCAGGTGCACAGATAATTCAGATAAAATCACTGTCCACAGCTGAAAGTAGACCTTTTTTTTTTTATTTTTTTTTTTTTTTTTAGTTCAGAAAGGTTTACGTTGGAGTTTTCCATGGGGAATAATCTCACAAGTAAGCCAGTATGTAAATTAAGTGGGCAAGTTGACTTGTTGTTTAGCAACTCAGATTCCAAGCCATCATCCCCGATGAATTTGGCTGCAAGGAAATTACTATATCCCAGTTATGGTGATAGAAAAATAATAATAATTAAAAAAAATTGTCTTAGCATTTGTTGCTTCTTTCAAATATTGTATGCACATAGTTGATACCAACTACCAATCTTTTGGCAGGAGAACAGTGGAAGTCTTACAAAATAATCGCAACGTACATCCAAAGAATGTTAACTTCTGCCTTTAACTTTCACATTAACATTTCTCTTTGCATTTCAAGAATACAGTGTTGGGACTGGTAATTTGAAGGAATTTTCTCTCATTTTGTGTAGGTTGCTACTGCTGCTGGGTGTTAGCAAGTGCATTGCTAATATGCATTTAGAAGTTTTGAGAAACAGAATTTTTATACATTTTGTCTCTTTTCGAAACAACAATTGTCACCATCAGCTATTTTTTTTTTCCTCCCATGCTTCTCTCATGTATCTCCAAGAAAAAAATTAATATTTTCATCTTCTGTGTATCAAGACAGAAAGGTCTGAAAGACAGACTGAGATGTCTAGAAATACCACTCATCTCATTACTGTTTAGGATTAAAATCCACGTGGAAGTGGAGAGGGGGGGAAATGCAGGGTAACAGATTTGAGAGCTCACAACCCAGTAAATTCTAAAAATCTGCTGGCTCTTTGTTTAGATGGAAATTTCAGAGACTTGCTAGCACATCAACTGTGAGATCAGCTGGAGGTGTGAAACAGCTCAGTCTACCTACCTCCTTTTCCTTTTTTTTTTTTTAATTGTACAGCTCCTCCTTATTTTATTCAGGTGCATTTGCAGTCAGAAGCCTCTTATCAAATGTGTGCTTATAGTTGAAAATGACACACCTGCCCAGTATCTATGGTAACAAAGGCTCTCTTCCATCTCAGACTTCTTGGTGCTCTTTTATACTTCTTTATCCTCTGAAAAAACAGACAATAAGAAGTACTTTTAACAGTTTGTTTTAATTTCTGTTGCCATTTATTAATAATTTTTCTGTAATAGCCGGAGCATTTTGTCACTATCATCTTTTCTCCAGTGATTACAGTGGGTTGTTTTTTTTTTGGTGATGATGCTTGGTTTTTGTTTTGCTCCTTAAAAATATAATTAAAAATGCAAGGAATGGTAAAATAAACATTGTAATTTTAGAAAAGAATGCCAATGAGAGAGTTATACATAAGATGTAGAATACCTATGACTGCAGCAAAGAATTCTGATTCTGACATAAGAAACTGCAGATCTACAGGGAAATTACTTTAATCAGAATGATAAATAAACTCTAGTCCATTTTTTATTATGGAGAACTTATCCAATGTACTAAGCTCTTGCCTCCCGTTGATGAAAAGGCATCTCACAGTATAGTTACCTTGGATCACTGTGAATCAATACTCCACAGAAAATAATCGGATTAAATAACTTTCTCTTTCTTTATAAACCCTGACAATTAAAAAAAAAATAAATTGAAAACATAAGGTCTGTTTTCCTCTTAAACCTCTCACTCTTTCCAGAGTTCTAAGTACAGCCAGTATTAGCTAAAGGAAAGGGTTTCAGTACCATCTGTTTTGCCTGGTTCTTAGATTCTTTCAGTGAAATCAGAAGACAGCCTGAGCATATTTTGAGTTTAAGTGGTATTGTTTGTACGTTCTTCTAAATCAAGGTGAAGAGACAAGTCCCCCTGTGGAGTTCAAGAATCACTTAGCAAACCAGATCCTTGTCAGAAAACATAACAATATTCTTTCTTTACAGTGCACTCTATTCAAGGCTGCCTTTCACATGACTACCCATGACATAAGGCTGCTATTCTTCAGTTCCTCCTGCTCTCCTCTTTCTCATTTGACAAGCACTTTCCAACAAGTGCAAAATCCTTCACTTCCAAGAGCAGTCTTTCTATTAAAATGTGATGTAATCCTCACCGTGTCCCACTTGCAAAACCTCACAGCCCTAATATACTTCACAAGGGTCTGTGGGGCAGATTTTGTCCCCAGGAACATCCGCGTAAATCTCAGGAAATTCCTGTAGATTTACAGGGCCCTGCTCTGCTCTATCCAGTGCATAATTCTTTAACTACTGCATCATTTTAATATGATGGTTAGGAATGTGATAATTTATTATTTTGTTCTCAGTACAGCTCCTCAAATTTGGATACACAGCATGCTGGGATTTGTGGGATAGTTTAAGGAAAGAGGAGTTTCTGAAACACAATTACTGAAATGCCCTTTTTAATCTGAGCCGGTGAGGTTCTGCAAATGAAGGTGAATAACTTGGATGCAGCTGTGAGAAGAAATCTGTACAGGGATTTAAAGACTAATATGGTCAGAGTAGCTGACTGGGAGAGTAAACATTTTGCAGCAGTTTCTTGATAAGCTCTGGTCTGAGCAAGGATACATTCAGAAATGACCTGATGGTCACATCAGGTGACCATCTTGTGACCACATGATGGCCACAAGGGTTGTTGTGGCATTAGAAATGCAAAATAATGGTTGAGAGGATTCACATCTGCAAAAAACCCTCTAATCTAGAAACTGAGGCACTCAGCTGGAAAATTTGGAGCCTGTTTCCTGTTTGACTTCAAGGCAGTGGACATATCCAATAGAGATTTTCCTGGGATTTACCAAGTTCTAGGACCAAGTTCTAATGGACTTCTGTTGGTTAGTTTCGTAAGACTAAAGAAAGCTACTTTAGAAACATCAGACCTTCTAAACTAAGTGGTTTGTGTGCATATTTGTAGGTGAACAAAGATATGTAAATATATAGAAATATGTATATACACAGTATTTCTATGTTTTTATAATATAACTATTTTTGTTTTATCACTTTCATTTAATTTCTGCTGTTGTATTACAGAGTCCGTGGAGGGTAGTGGGAGCAGAGGTCAAAAATATTAATAGGATCATTTAATGTTATAAAAGAATTCTGGTTTTCAAGGTTATTCTAATATCCTAGTCAATAGTAATATCATCACAGTGTCTTCACGTAATCAAGTTATGCTTGATAAAATATAGTGCTGAACGCTCAAAATTAAAATGAAGATGGAATAGGGGGGGAAGTCTGTGATAAAGAAAGTTGTCATCATCATTTCATCAAGTAACTTCTGCTGAACAATGGTGAGTCTCCACACGGGCTCAGTGGCTTTGTGCACAGAGGTCACCCAGAGATAACGTGTCCTTCCCCGTCACCATTTCAACTGTCCGACTGTTTCAGTTTTCCTACAGAGCTGGCACACATTTTAGAGTCCTTGAGGCTTTGCTGCTTGGAGGGAGGCAAATTCTCTTTATTCAAAGTACAGGATCAGCCCATGTTGGGAGGGAGCTGGGTGGGAACCCTTTTGTGAGAAAGGAAGCTTAGATGAGATTATTTAGCACCCTGACCAACTGCGTCTTGAAAAGGTCCAGTGATGGGGACTCTACTTGTCCCTGGGGAGGAAATTTAACAGGAAGTGCTATCCAGTTTTTCCCAGCTCCGAAATGTGGGTGTAAATATTCTCCCTTGGAAAAGCTGCTTCAGAGAAACTTCTCCTTTCTTACTCAGTCACATTCTACATCCAAACAAGACAGCGGATCACCAAGAAATTTGTAAAGGAGACAAAAATGAGTGAGGGAGAAGCTGAAGGCTGGGAGAACAAAGGAAATGATATTTCTAAGGGGAAGGGAATGTGATTGCTCAGGAAATAATTAGACTTGTTACTTAATAAATAGTGTTTCTTCTATTTATTATGCAGCTAGAACTTGTTTGGTGTCTATGAGGAAATAATTGATTTGACTTTTAACACGCATTTAATGAGTTATAGAATAGCTTAGAAATCTTCATACTGTGAATGGAATTGTTTTCACAGCTGATTTGTGAAATTCATGAAGACAGGCCCAGGGTTCAAACCCAAAAGTGAACTCCTCCCACACGGAAGGTTTATTTGGATCATTCTTCATGCTCAGCCCACTTGTGGCAATTGGATTAAATCTCCAAGATGATTTTTTTTCCTTCCTGAGCTTCAGGGCATTTGAGCCCGAGGTGCAGTTGTGAGGATCCCTTTGAAATTTTGTTTTACAAGTAGTTTCATGGCCATTGACAACATCATATCCTATCACAGGGAAGGAAACGAGGGCACTCCAACTGCATTTTGGTTCACACTCAGTTTCTGATGGATGCACTCAGAGCTGTGAATTTGAGCATCACAATATGATTTTATCTTGGATTATTAACATGTAATAGCCCATAGAGTTTGGGGTTTTTTTTAATTGCATGGAAACTACAGCACACACTGAGTACTTTTGCTGCATTTCTACTCCACTTTAAGCCTTGTCACTCTAAACAGAAGGGGTAAAAAAACCCAAATCTCTTTTGCAGTCTCAAGGGCTTAAAACTCACTAGAGAAAAATGTGACTGTGGATTGTGAGTAAGTGCTGATTCATTTGAAAGTAAAAGAAAATAATCTTTTTTCCTTAACTTCAAATTTAAGGGAAAAGCTGGATATGCCGTAAAGGTGTTTTTTTTTACTCTCTCCCCACCCCGTAGCTGATCAAGGATGATTTGTAACTGAGAGTCTGTAAATTTTGGGAAATGCTTATAAAGACTTGAGTTTGCTTTTGCAGTATTTGGTAAGAGCCTCTGTGGTGAACCAATAAACGAGAAAATTATTTTTTTCTACCACTGTCTAGTGTTAATATGTTGCACATGATTTCACAGATGTTACACATCTCTGTAAGTATATACTTTTAGCCATGAGACCGGATTTTGCCAAAAAAAAGGAAAGCTTTCCTTAAAGGAACCAGTAGATTGAAGTGTAAGTTTGTTTGTTTTTTTTCCCTTCCATTTTAAAAGAAACCAAACATAAATGCAAGTGAGAGCTACAGAGAGTTGCAGAGCCTTACTGAAGGAAACAATGTTTTCAGCATGCGAATGACTGCTGTAAATACCATAAATGCCATTTTTACCTGCCCGCTGTGATCCGCTTTCGCCGCTGGGGCACTCAAGGCCCGCTGTGTCCCACACTGCCCGGACACAGGCTGGGCACAGCTCACAGCTTTGGTCTGCAGGGACCACAGGCTGGGGGTTGTCCAGTCAGTGGGAACAAATCCAGACCACAGAAAGGCAGTGCACGTTTGCACATTCGACATTTGCAACCAGCTTAGGGAATAATGGGCTTCTCCATCATCTGAAACCTTTAATCAGCCAGATATCTTTTGTAAAAGTGCATTTATTCCATCAAAAATTTTAGTTTTGATCAGAGAGCTATGGGCTGGTGATGTGTGCACTATGGAGGCTAGGTAATATTTTGAAATTCAAAATCAAAGCGTGCTACTTCTGTTGTGTCCACAATCTGAGTATATCACTGTTCTTTCCTTCAGAACAACCAAAATATTCTTTTGGGTAAGATGAGGGCCAGAGAGGAATGTAGTAGTCCAGCTGGTGGGTAACAGATAACAAGATCATAAAAATTAAAGTTATACTTCAGGTAATTAGGAAGTTTGCTTATTCTATCATTAATTGTGCAGCTGTTTAATTTAAATATAATCTGATTCAAAGTGTTAAAGTTTACTCCAAGCTGAATGTTGCTGTTTTCCCTGCAGTCTGCAGCATTTTGCCAGGGAAATATAAAATCTGGAAGTAAAAGGAAAACGGTATTTTTTGTTTGCAAAATTACATGTTATGCCTATCTATATATTTTTTTTTTTTAATAAAAGGAACTTGAATTAATGCAATTATTTCTACTGGGAAAACCTCTCAGGAGCAAGTTGTACACAGTAATTATGATTTTAGACTGAGCTGACATCTTTACTAAGTTCTGTGTTATCTTACCCTATATTAAGTACATTCGGTTTTTGAAGTGGGTGTTTCAAATGTCTTCTCTTAATTATCACTGTGTAACTGAAGAGAAGCACAAACCTGCAGCCCCATAAATGTGAAGGCTGTTTTGATTTGGTTTGTTTTGATATTGTTTTTCACATATAAATCATATGGACACATCTGTGACTGAAGTGGGGATAAGCCTCCTGGTGTTATCTTATTTCTTAATTGTAGGCTCTGGTTTTCCGAGGCAAGTGTTAACTTGGTCCTTCCCTTATCATGCCCTCCTCTGTTGTTTACTTGCTTATTTACTGGCAAAGCTGCTTATATTTTAAACCTATCTAGGCAGAGCAAGCTCTAAAAATGCATGTCAGATTCGTTTTAATTCAGAAAATCATTTTCTTTAGCAGCATACATAGGCTTGCTCCAATTTTTTTCATTTCATTTTATTTTATTTTTTTTCTTTCCCTATTTCACACCAGAGTCATAGAAATGCCTCCTCTGGGTAACAGAAGGAGGCAGGTGTTATTGAGAATAGTTTTTTGTGAAAAAGCAGAGCCATTATTAAAAATACTTTCAGATAAATGTCAATCTTTAAGCTTTCTGATATTTAACACACATTTCAACTTTCTCCACTCGAGTATCTGTGGTGTGAGAGGCTCTTTGAAACGAGGCAATAGGATACAAACCAGAGCTGCTTCTGCTGTGATGCTGCTGGTCCTGAAGTCCCAGACTGAGAAAGCCTTGCAGGATTTTGGATCTAAGCTGCATATTTTTCATCTGGCTATGATATTATTAGGAATAAAATCCTGTGGCACTGCCTGTGGTTGGATGCTCTTTCACCTTGGCACTGAGTAGTTATTCGGAGCTTTCCACTTGATCATTGCACAGTAGAATGTGCCACTTCATTTGCAAATGTACTTGTAACTCTACAAAGCAAGATACAGTTTTTTCCACTGGTGAAAAAGGTGGAAATTGGAGTGGTTAAAGCAGGAAGGACCAATGAGATGGGACAGCAACAGGAGAAAGCTGATGCATTGCCAATGAGGCTGCTCTTTCCTCTCTTTTTCTTTCCTGTTTATCCTTTATCAGGGCTATACAAGTAGATATTATAAGTATTATAAATGATGCTTTTTACAGATATTAATTAGTTACGAGTAATTGTAATGACCTGGGAAGACAGGACAGTGCTGCCATTTTAGCTTTGCAGATGAAAAGGGGGGTTCCCACAGGGTTACAAAACGCATCAGTGTGGGACTCAGGGCTGCAAGATGGGACCGAACGCAGCTCCTGTGAGAGCGCCCAGTGCCAAACCAGCCACAGCTCCATGTCTCAGATTTGAGAAAACATCTTTCCTGCCACAGTGTCTCGATTAATCGACTCCTGCTTGGCAGTGCTTGTGGCAGCAGTGTCCCAGAGTCCCAGCATCCTGCTCTGTGAACCTTTTAAAGGTTGTCTTCTCCGTTTTCCACAGCTGTTATATCCTGTCACAGTTATTTCGGGGCTAAGTAGAGAGTATATTTTGCAGCTAGCTTAAATGTGCCAAATAAAATGGGGAAATGAGGAATACAGGTGGGTTTGAAAGTAAAGGTTTAACCTTGCAGACAGTACTGGAAGAGAATCTTCCAGATGTGATAAATCCGTGTCTTTAGATGATTTATGTTGCGGTTAGCTGTGCATCCAGGCAGAGGAAAATTAATAGAACAGAACCTGAAAGTTCTGGAAAACAAACATGAGATAAAAGTATTTGGAAACATAGAAACTGTTCCCCACCACAACAGTAATTTTAAACAATTCAGTCCTGGTAATTGAAAGTATTCTGATGAGAGAAAGCAAATTCAGAAGACTCCAGACCCAAAGAAGCAGCAGGAATTTCTAGAGGATTAAAAGGACCAGTTTTCTCGAATATTGCTGAATACGTTTCTAGATAAATTTATAGTAAATTATGCATTTTGCTGAAATTTATCTCAACCTATATATAGAACAAGTAGAAGAGTCAAATAAGAATAATCTCATCTGCGAGTTTCTGAATAACCTAAAAATAAGCTCTTGGAGGATAAATAGAAATTTCAGAAATAGAAGGCAGAGTACAGTGCTTTCCGTTTTAAGGGCAGATGTCTGTGTCGCAGGCACTAAATTCGGAGATCCATTCTGCCTGAATTCAGAAACACTTCGAAGTATCGTGTTGCTGTGTGTCTTCAAGACCAACTACAGCAAATAAGTAACAAAGAATTTTGTGATATGTTGAATTACTGTGAATTTTTCTCATTTCTCCTCACAACTGCAAAGTTATTTAGTGTTTATTTTTCTTGTAATTTTCTGTTGCCTTTAGAAACCCTCAGTTATTTAGATTTATTCCTACCTACAGTTTCACAGGTTTGCATTTGTCAAATGTTTAGGGAAGGAAAAAAAAAGGTCTGGACAATTTACAAAGAATTTTCTATTTCACTGAGGGATTTTTTTTCCCCCCTAGTAACCTCCTCTTCATTAAGTTATTTGTATTTTTATATTTGTCTTTCTAATTAATGTAGATAAAAATTGTAAAGCAACGTTTCCCTAATGGATAGAAATAATAGACTGGCATAATTAATTTTATGCATTTAGATACATTCTTTGCTTACATCCTTCTCTGTGAGTGGTGTTGTGGTCACTCCAAATGATTTGCATGTGAAGACCACAGTGTAAAACTGATCTAATATAACCCCATTTCAATTGCATGTATTTTCATTATCTGCTGTTTTTAATGTGCTCTCCAGGGGGCCAGTTTGCCTGAAACTTTATTGCTATTTTAAAGTTTGTATGAAAAAAGAGAGACTTTCTCGGGGCCAACAGGATGGCTAAAGTAAGAATTAGCAAGAATTGACGAAGAATCGCCTGTCAGAGCGCAAAACAATTGGTTGTGCAAGGCAGAAATGTGCAGGCAGAACACTTGATGTGCAGTTGGGTTACTCTTTTGTGGGTTTTAATTCTCCTCCTGAACCCCAGAACTGCCTGGCTCAAACTGCCTCCCTTCTCCTTTGTAGACAGAGTTTTACCTGGGTTTGCTTAAGGAGCTTTTCCTCAGGCCTCCTGATGCTTGTAGCAATGATTCCGTGGAGCCTGCAGCCCTACAGAATCTGTGATGAAAGGAATGAGGGATGGTAGGTATGGCCCTGGGAATTCCCCCGCTGGAAAGCATCCAGGCAGGTAGGTGGAAACCCTGGAGAAAACGCTTGTGGAGGCTTCTGCAAATGAATCCTACAGGCTTTGTGCCACTGCACTTAAAATGCCTCACCAGGGGGAATTACACTGGAACTGGTATTTTCACCTGCATTGGAAGCCACTGTTTAAAGTGTTATTGTACATCCTTTTTCTTAGTAGCAGCTCGAGCTGTTTATATATCTTTGAATTTTTGATAGTCTGTTTTCATGCCATGGCAGAATTTGCCAAGCAGTTCATTTAAAGAAAAAAAAAAGAGTATTAAAAAATGTTGGGGTTAAGGAAGCACTGAGGAAGCTGGATTCTGCATGGCTTGAAAAAATGCAATCTTTCTTGACCATAAGGTGAATTTGCTGTATGTTTGTGCTAAAGTCATCCACAGTGAAACAGTTAATAATAGTAACATCAGGGAGATAAAAAGTGCTGTTCACACAGTTTAGAGTTATCACTTCTACCTGTTTGTAGGAGGATATAACATGGTGTTGGATTATATTCTTTTCATATTGTTAAGTTGTTAAAAGTCACAAGGGAGGAGTATGTCACTGTGATCATTCTGAATTTTTAGTAAAGTGAACGAATCACAAAGCACTTAAATGCCAAGATTAGGGCAAGTACAAAAAACTGAGTTAACTGGATTAAAACGCAGACTATAACACAGAGACATCTTTAATTGCAACCTCCCCTTTTCATGTTTTCTTTCCACCTGCTTCTGGATGGCTTTAGGAGAGTATTTTTAGGGTAACTTAGAAACGTGCTCAAGTCCTGCCTTTTTGGACTAAAAGTTTTGCAGGACCTCGAGCGATACTGGGCCACCCACCAGGGGACTCCAATTTACATCTTTCTGTTGTTTTACAGATAGGACTAAACCCATTTTTTCATTAATTAGCTTGTAAGCTTTTGTGGCAGGAACCAACTCATTGTTACGTCTCTGTACAATGCAGAGTCCAATGGGATCATTGCTTATTATTCATATCAGAGCCAGCTTAAGTCTTCTCAGCAGGGTAGGCAAAATTAAATTTTGTTGCCCCTGGGAGAGCTGGCACGGTCGGAAAGGTTTTTCAAGGGGATATGGTGGAGGGGGCATGGAGAGCGTTCAGTGTTGGGAGTGTCAGGATGTTTGAAACCATTGTGAGGTGTTTGGGGATGCTGCAGAATAAGGCTGGATTATTTTACCTCCTTCATTTCCCACCTCCCTTCAGCTTGTCCTCTCCTCCTGAAAAGCGAGGACACTGAGGCCATTTGAGCCAGGGAGGCTGAAAGTTGGCCCCTTTCTTTTGCTGGCTGGTTAGAATAAAAATGCCCCACTTGGGATACAATCCCCAGAACCAGTGCTTTCTAAGCACAGGAATGATTGCAAGGCACAAAAATATGTCACAGACCACAGGAGTACACAAACACTTAAACCCTACATGACAGTCACCATAACAATGTTACTATTGTTACTTCCCCTTCTGTTTGGGCATCTTTAGCTACTCACAGATCAACCCTGCAAGCAGCACATATACAGCCTAAAAGGATAAAGCAACTATTTATTGTCCACACACACACACACAAAATAGCTGGGATTTTATGTGCTGCAAGGCTAAGCATTAGCTTATTCACTGGCTAGAAGGGACTCTGCTGGCCAGCAGAATATCTGCAAAAGCCAGAAAAAGCCTCTTTGTCTAGTTGGAGCTCCTCTCTGGTGTTGCTGTTTCCATCTTGCCCCTGTCCTGACATGGACATGGATGCACACACCTTCAGCTGAAAGCTCCTGGATCTCAGCTCAGCATGAGAGATCCTGACTGAACCCTGTGCGTTTTACTTTGTAATACCTTTCCATTGTGGTGCTTCTCTCTCTGTAATTTTCTCTCTCTACAGACTTCCTTTTACCTCTGTCTCCTGACTGTAGCAATTTCCTGAGAAACTCGATGGCAACAGGGGCTGGGGCTCTACTGACAGGGGTTATAGCGTGGACATTGCCTGAGCTGGGCTGGTCTGCAGTGAGAGCAGAGAGAGGTGTGTTATGGGGATCAGCCAGTCATGGAGTGAGAGGAACAAGGAGAAGGAATGGAGACTCTGCAGTGTGAGCCTGAGTCGTGTTTTGCAGGTTTAGAGGAGGGCCCAGGAAATGTGGCATTGCTTCCTACTCGCTCGAGACCCTGTGGTTCTTCTCAGTATAATGACAAGCAGGGGCTGTGAGCTGGAAGCCAAAGCAGAAACAGTGCAGATCGTGTATGCAATCCTGGTGGAGTTTCCAAAACCCGAGCTCTTTCAGCTTCTTTTTGTTGCTAAGAAATACAAAAATATGGCAAAATGCATTATCCGTGGTCATTCAGAGAGGTCACTTGATTGTGAGAGAAAATAGTGTTGTCTTTCAAGATTCAACCCAGCTAAAATAACACATCTGGATAAGAAACTTTTTCTGCCAAAACTGTGCTAGCTCCTTTCTGCAGCTGGGGAGAAAAGTAATTAAAAGCTTGGTTGAAAAGATATATTATTCTCCATGGCTACTGATATTTCAAAACTACAATATCGAATGTTTTTAATACTTTTTCATCCCTATGCATCTATTTGATTGCTTTCAAGAAGAAAGGGAGAGTGTGTCAGAAATATCAGCTAATATAAAAGGTAGAGTGTGACCAAATGTTTTGAACTTTGAAAGTGTGTTATCCTTTGCAGCTGATAATGCCACTGTTCACTTACAGAGGCACCAGCCTGGCTGCAGACTAACAGAAAATAAGAATAAATATTTGCTTTTAGTTATTGCCCTTTTCGTACTATTATGCATAATAGAGCAATATAATTATTACTTATAGGCCTATAACAGGAGTTCTGTTCTTTTTTCCTTGAAATAGTACTGATACCTGAGCTGGTCAGCCTTTAAAACATGAAAAAGGTGAGACATGGCCATCTTGATATCCTGTAGGAGGAAGGGTCTTAAAAATGTTCCAGCTGTAACATTTTTTTTGGTTGAATGTCAGCTGAACATTGCTCAATTTTAATCTCGTAATTCTGGGAGAATAAAAAAGATGGGCATGACTTGGAGTGGTTTGAATGTTACTTAGGTTTCTGTCATGGTGCTTCAAGAGTTTTTCTGTTTCTGGCGCTGTCCAAAAGCTGATCATTCCTCACCTTTGAAATAATGCCTTAATTAATGGGTAGGTTGCAACAACATGTTTTTACCAAGTTCTGTCAAAAATATAACTGGTCTGAAAACAAATCCTGACAGAATGGAAAGGAAGAAAAATAGTTTACTCAGTAAAATGTATTTGATTTCTGAAAAGAAAACTACCATGGCCTGTAGATTTCCATGCTTACATCTGGAGTCTTCATCTAGGAAATTGCCAGTCTTGAACTCCTTTTTTCCCCCAATTTCTTAAGATTTGCAGAAATTATATCTGTTTTCATTTTCAAGTACATCAAGAGAAAAGCCATCTCGTTCAGCAATGCATGTAAAGGGCTTTATGGATTTATTAAAAGAAAAAATGGATTTGAAAGTTTTAAAAATTATCATAAATCTAATTTAAATAATGTATTCAAGCTTAGAGTAACTAAGGGTAATACCTGAGAATAGTAGAATTGCTCATCTTGGAGAAAAAAAGTAAAATGCTGTTTACCTGAATTTCCAAAGTCTTATAATTTACTTTGGCATGCTAAAAGTTATTTACCATAGAAAAATGTTCTCTTTCTGATGTAAAAAAAATAATTTGGAGAGAGGTGGAGAATGACAGAGGAAAGATGACCTTTTCCAAAGGCACCCACTCTCATCTTGCAAGTTTGAGTCTGCAGTAAGTGTCAAATGTTTCCTGCTTCATAAAGGGAACCTGGAAGGGAGAAGCATTTTAATTTCTGCTTACTGTATGTTGCATATGTTAAATATGTAATGTATGTTACCTAGGATATAATCCAGGGAAACTGGGGAATGGGAACCTTTGGTCTGGCGTCTCGATGGTTTAGAGGGAAAAAAGTGCTGTACTTGAGATTTTAGGGAAGTGGGAGTGAATTTGGCCTGGAGTTCCAAATGGTTTCCTTGAAAAACTGTTCATACAGTATTTTGTGCAAAAATGTGGAGTGGTGAGAGGTTTGCTTTGGTTTTCCTTTTAAACTCAGCCTTCTTGCAAGTATTAATTATCAATATTTAATTGATTGCATGCATGAGGAAGATTATGCATTTTCCTTTTTCCTCTCCTTCCCCTGAATTTTTTTTTATAATATAGGCAGATACCCATACATCAGATCTGTTTTTCACAAAACTACCAACAAAAATCTTGCATTCCTACAGGCTGCAAGATAACAATATTAGGATTGTGTCATAAAATTACAGAAAGGGTTCGTGCCACAGTTATTTCTACACATATCTGGATACTCTTGCTATAAGAAAAATAAATGAATGCATTGGAAGCAAAGTAATTTTCCATTTAATATGGTTCCAGCTTCTCAGTTGAGAAGGTGGTTCTCTTGATAGTGGGATTTAAACCCTTCTCTCTGCCCTGTGTCTTTGGGCATTGCCTTCTGGTTGGCAGCAAATGAGAAATTTCAGAGTAAACAACTGCAAGCAAGCAAATATTGTAGACAAACTCACTTGCTACTGCAGTTCTTCTGTGTAAAAGCTTCTGAGATATGATTAAAGTTGAAACCTAAATGGAGATAAAACAAATAGGCCTAAGCTAAGTCCGAAAGGTAAAGCAGAAGAAGGTTTATTTATTTTTAGGTAATGAGATTACCGTTTAAATTGCATTTCGTCTCATTATGGGACTGTTAACCTCTGTTACCTCTTTTTCTGACATTAAGTTACCATCCATAGCAGATTCCAGCTAATGACTTTTTGAGGGAGACATTTAGGACATTTCCTAGGAGAGGTGAGATTCATTTTTCTACTGCAGGAAAAGATTGGAAATTTTTGAACGTACCAGTGAGTTAATTTATCTGCTTAAGGATTAATTATGATAACACAGTCCCAATGATCAAGTACTTTCAATGTAAAATTTGACTTCATGTATTACAGATCTTGAGGTGAAAGAGCTTGATGTTCTTTGACCTGATGTTTTGAAAGTACTTTTTTGACCAAGGTGGGAATAATTGTATTTAGGGCCAAATTCTGTAACCTCAATTTGGGCTGATTTTATTTTAGTCAAATTTTTTTTTTTCTGTAAAGTGAATATAACTGTGCCTTAGTGTACAAAATATTATCCACCATTAAAAAAAGTCAAATTTCTGTATGTTAGTGTTGTGTAGAGGAACATGTTTTGCTCACAGATGAAAGCTGCTTGGCTTTCTAAAACCTAAGAGAAGTAGTCTTTTATACTTTGAAGTTCATAAAAATTAAACTGACCTGCTGGTATTTCTGGTAGGAGTGAACCATGCAGCTTAAACACTTATTAATCCCTTTGTAAGTGGAATGACAGAATTCTGTCACAACAGGTCGAGGCATGAACGTAAATTAATGTTTCTACCAGCTGAAACTGTTCCTGGTTTCCTGGTGAGTACTTCAGTACAGTGATCAGCTTACTCTTCTTATAAATATAAAACTAATGATGGGACCTTCAGAATATTCTTGTGCTTGTAGCAGAATGCCATGCAAAGGCATTGACATTATAGCCCAGATTTTGTTTTTCAGGGTAGCAGAATTTCTGTTTTCCTATAGTCTATCTCTTTTCCTTTGGATTTACTCACAGATAATTATCCCATAATAAAATGATTATCCATTAGTGAAGCTGAGGGAAATGAGAGAATGCTGAGACAATAGCAGATGAGTTAATAACCCCAGCAAAATCTGTATGAAATGTCTAGTGAGTTCAACACTTGCTGTTTAAAAGAAACAGACTACAACTACCTGGCATAAGAAGTGCATTTAAAAGAAAAAAAGGCCAAGGAGGAAATGTCATTGTTAATATTACCCCATTTATCAGCATCCACTTTCAGATTTTGTAAGTTCTAAACCACAATATGTTGCAAAACGTTTCCTGCTTCATAAAAGGAACTTGTGAGGGAGAAACATCTATTTCTACCTCCCATGTATCTAATGTGATCCTGAAAAACTGCTGATGAGTGTCAGCCTTTGCTCTGACTGGGGTATATTTATGGGTTAGAGTGAAAATCTTTCTGCACTACTTAAGATTTTTGGCAAGTGTTTTTCTTTTTTTTTTTTAAATTTATTGTTAAAGCAATGATGGTGATACCTGATGATGATTTCCATGGGGGCACTGAATTTATATTTTTCAGGATTGTCCATGCTCTGAGATGGAACAGACTTTCATTTCAGTGTGTACGTGCAGCCCCGAGCCGAGCAGATATGATGTCTAATCGAAGGGAACAGCGATGTGGCTCAGAGTAATGGAGATTAATTAATGTATTGTTATTGCTCGGGAATTGCTTGTGGTAAATTTTGCAGTAACTTTGAATACAACAGAAATATGAGACCCTGGATTATAAGTGGCGTGGGGTTGAAAGATGTCCCAGTTTATTCTCTCTCACTATTGCATTTTTCCTCCCCAAACTGTTCATTTTCCAGATCAGATGTTTCTTCTTGTACCTAGTTTTAGTAAAAGGTTTAAATACTTGACATCAAATTCTGCCAATGCTTTTCCTGCTTAATACTGCTTTCACTAATTTCCTCCCCACCTGTATGTACCAGCACTGCAATGGCTGACCAAACAGGATTTGTTCAAGCAAGGATTTCAACCTGGACCAATAATGCAGCTTTAGCATCTTCCCCAACAAAATCTCATTTAATATCCTTAAATTATTCTCCTATGTCAGCTTTGATTGTGTTACAAATACTACAGAGTTAGAAATATTAGTGTAATAATAATAATGTATTATATTAATATTAGTATTAGATTTTTTTTTCTGTAATTAGCTCAATTTGTAATTTAAAATATTAAGAGAGAAAACCAGTGGGGATTTTATTTTGAGCAAATTGCATGTAAAGGATGACTGCAGCAATAACAGTAAAAAGGCAGGAAGCTATATCATTGCTAATCAATCTAGAGAGCTCTGTCTCTTACAGATGTCAATACAAAGTTAAGTGCTAAAATAATTGTAGTGTAGGCTTTCTCATAATTACTGTTGTTCACTTGGTGTGTTGTGCAAAAAAAAAAAAAAAAAGAAAGAAAAGAGGAATTTGCTTTGCAGTCAGCAGCCACAAATCTCTAAGGAGAAGGGAAAAGATAGCAGAAGGCTGATAGTCATCCATCATTCCTGACAATTTCACAGCCTAGAATAACTTGACAGAGACCCAGAACAAAATGTTGTTGAGAATTGAATGCTGCTAAGCTGAGTGAATTGACTTTCTGATGTCAAAGCAGGACCTGCTTGAAGTGGCTGATGATTTTCCTTTTCTGACTTCAGAAACACTGATATTTAAAATGCCTTGTGGTACGGACAAGCAAGTTCGGAAGCTGTTTTAAAACTTTTTAAGTGTTTTTAAAGACTTTATAAGGGGATTCTGCTCAGCAAGCCGGTGGGTGTGTGTCAAACCTCCCGTTAAAAGAGTATTTGGTCCTTACACCCTCTTGCTCCAGATGGGGAGAAGCAGGAGCAAAAAATTGTTCCTAATTGTCTTGAAACAGGAAATTTTCGAGACCTGGCTTGTGTCATCTCAATTTGTCGTTGGTGCAGTGCCAGCCCCTTTTTTTACCAGCCTTGGAAATGTAGGCTGGGTTTGTCTCGGTGCAGAACAGGGGAATGAATTGGCTATATTTGAACCCCCATTTTTTATTTCTTATTTTTAAATTACAACGTTCTTGCGCCGTGTTTTAGAATAGGTGTGAAATTTCTTCACGATGACATTAGAATGATGTAAGTTGTTCCATAGTTTCATTGTTATACAAAGGGGATTATTTCCCAGCTATTTATTTAAGAAAAAAACATGATATTGGAAATGTTCCTAAATTATTATAATTAGGCATTTATTTACCAATAAATATTGCCAGTTTTATCTACTGTTCAAAGACTAACCTTCTAAATTGCTCTCAGCCATTAAAATGCATGAAGAACACAAACTGCAGGGTTTAAAATGGAAAGAACTCCTGTTTTGTAAAAGACACATTATATCTTAGAAGTGTAAAAGAAATAGAATGTAAATAGGGCATGAGGGCTAAGCGTGCCACCCCTGATCAATAATGCAAAAGGTTTAGTGGGTTTATTTGTAAACCCAACAGCACAGATTTAGTCAGAATGGGGCCTTGTACAGTACACACAGGTATTTAAAGGTTAGGAACAAGGAATTTCATTAGTCTGGCAAATCCTCTGCTGTCATTCCCCAATCTCTTTGAATTATTTCCAAATGTATTCTCCCTTTTTTTCCGCCCTCCCCTTTTTTTTAACTAATGGCCGTGTTACTAGTGCAGTGCTTCATTGCTAATTTAACTCCCCGGTAAATTGGCAGAAGGAGCAGAGAGTTTCAAAGTGCCTTGATTCCCAGTAATGATATTATAGCAACTATCTTTATGTTAATGTAGTTACAGCTGGTATAAAAAGGTTACAGTATCAAGCCTGCTAGTCTACAACATTTCATCTGTGTTTCCAGCTTGCTTAAAGCAAAAGTGATGCATATTGTCTAACAGGCTAAGGCACAGACCTAGAATTTTATGGCATCCACTGCAACCTTAAAGCAGCACCGAGGGACATGAACCTGAAAATTGGCAAAACCAGTTCTGTTGCATCTTTGTGCTAAAATAAAAATAATAATAAAAACAAACAAACAAACAACCCTGGCACCTTAGGCAGCACAGTGTTATTCCTTCCCTGCTCTTCCTCTCTGCCTTCCCTCTCCCTCATCACGAGGTAAAAAGCAAACATTAAGCTTAGCTAAGAGTTAAAGAATAACAGATTAATAGAGGAAACAATCAGACATTCTTCCATTTGAAATGTGGGACAATTGTTTTCTGCATTTGTCCAGGGATCTTGCCTAATCAACGTAGTCTATCCAAGAAGAGGTTTCTAGGGATAAAATAACTGTCATTGCCACATACTTATCAAAAGTTGTTTCTTCAAATGATATAAAGTATTTTGTCTCTCATTTATTCTGTTCTTTTCCAATAAATCAGATATGAGACCTTCATTGAAGGCATGTTCAATGGAGCTCTTGTACCCATTTTCCTGACAGTTATGTTGTCACTGGGTAGTTCTATGAATTTCTGTGGTGTAGAAACATGCAGGATTTTTTTTTTTTTTTTTTTTTTTTACAGGGACTAAGTGTTTAAAAGAATGAGATACTTGAAATTTTATATGCATGTCAAGGAAGGAATATTTGAGGTTTTAATAATTCATTATTTTCGTGTACTTTTTAGTTCCAGGTTGTAAAACAGAAGTTTGTTTGCCGATTGCAGAGTTTCCACAAACGCTTTTTCAAGTGATCTGAAGTTGTCATCTGTCTGACAAAGATATTTTGCTTGAGATATTCATCATTTTGTGACGTTTGTGTTTTGTTTACACTGCTTCAGTAATTCACTTCTGGGACTAAAACTTGCTTTTGAGATTTAGGCACACTGTAGGATGCCAAAAAAGCATCAGATTCTTCTGTATTTGAAAGCTTTTGGGCCATCAAGAGATCAAAAGCTGCCAGAATCAAACCTGAGATCTGCCATTATAAATAAGGCACTGACAATTCTTATTGTGAGAGGTCGTCCCAGGGGTGAAAGAAGCAAAGAGAACTGAATTGCCCTGGCGTTTTCAGAAGAAAAATCTGGATATGCAACGGTATTTCTCTCTGGGAAACTTCAGTATATATTGTAAAATGGAATCTGCCACAACATATTCTGGTGCTGAAATAACCATTTCAGCTCAGTTAGAAATCTATTAAGGTTAAAATTAACCTTCAAACCCAGTTGTGGTCAGCAATACCAAATTCTTGGGAACAGAGCTGCCCTGGTTCTGAACTATAATATACCCTGCTAATCTTGTATTTATAGGCAGAAATTGACGAAATGCAAAGAAAATATTTTTGCAAACATCAAAACGGATCTTTTAGATTGACCAGACCATTTCCCAGGTTTAAATTTCAGGCAGATGTAAAGGGTCATAATTTTTTTACCAATCCTAATACACAAAACAGGTCTTCTTAGCAAAAGTAACTAACTCCAGCAATTCAACATAGTTACCAGTAGTTATGTTTGTAATGAGACTCCTTCTTTTCCCAGCTATGTTTTAGCACAGGTTGCAGGTTTTTGTTTTTTTTTGATAATAAACATGCTGTTAATGTGATTAAAACCTTGAAGCTATTTACAAATATATGTTTATATCTGAATGTCTTTCCATTTTTCTGCTTGTTTGCTGTTGGTAAGGACATACTGCAAAACTACTGTAGTTACCACATTGAAACTTAGCAATAAGATCATCCAAGCAAATGTCTAGAACAATGTTATTTCAGAACGATCCATAAGGATTGTTCAATAAAGAAAACGTTCCTTATATGTATAATTCAGCTTTATCTTTATTGATTTGTTCATATTTTTAATAGGTTTTGGAATTGTCAGTGTTCTAGTAAAATATCATGTAATATGCTTTATTGTTAGGGTAATAGAGTTACAGACTTGGGCAAAATTTTAATGTATCCTGCAAGGCTGGTTTTTTTGTTTTTTTTTTTGTGTGGTTTTTTTTTAGTTTCTTTTCCTTACAGGCATGCTTTTTTTCAGCCAATTACTTGAGGAAGAAAAGACTTACAGCATGAGCTGTGAGGAACAATATGAGAAAAGGAATAGTTCTCTCCAAAAGAGGGGACCTGACTGCCATTCATTTTTGGAAGATGGGCATTTTTTAACAGGGAAAAATCTTCCTGGTCCCATTTTTATGTCAGCATTTCAGAAGAGCTGCCATGGTATAAACAAAGAAACGATTCTATTAAATGCCTGTATACATGTGGAAAACACAAGTGCTACTCCATGTGAAAGGACTATTTAACTACAGATTAAACAGTTTAAATAACTATTAATGGATTAAACTGCAGCTCTGAGTCCGTGGTGTGGCAGCTTTCGTGTGTGGTGCTGTAACTGGCACCCGTGGAAAGAAAGTCCCCATCTCGGGGAGGCTTTGGTGGCAAAGTTTGTAATTGGTGCTATCAGGGAGTGGATGACTCAGCTTTCCAACTCTGGGGATCTCAGCAGTTGGGGTGAGAGTGTACTATTCAGATTTCTTTGATTTATGCCAAGGAAATCCCTAATGATGCAGAACTAGGGCAGTGCTAAGCCGTGGACTTCACCCTCTCGAGACACCCTGTGCGCTCCTCTTGCAGCTGACATCCCAAATCTGAATCACCATTTCATTTCTCACAGTCACATTTACAGCTTAAATCTTTAATCCTGGCACATCTAAAATTCCTGTTGAATTCAGTGTCAAGCGCGTAAGGCCCAGAGAAGATGGTTCTCCTATGCAACGGGTGTTTGTGTTTTGTTGACAGAGCACTGTCCCAGTTTGGAGGGAAACCTCCCATTATTTTTGAAGCTCAGATTAGCAGTTTTTATTTATTGGAAGTCTTCTGCTCATGCTATGGAATACTCTGTTTGGTTTTTTTTCGTATTTTCCTGCCTTCTGTGTGATAAGTGAGTTCCTTCTGCTCCCCATGCCTGGCCAGCAAAACAGTGTTTGCAGATTTTTGCCTCTGCCATACCTGGTTCTGGGCTGGCTGTCAGAGTAGTGTTCATGATGTGATAAGTATAGATTTAAGTGAAATCAAAGGACAACTTGTCATATGCATTGCACTAAAAATAAATGTAAAGTGCATTAGTGTTTTGGGAAGCTTGGAGTTGAAATGACACTCGGGGAAACAAGAGAGGATCAGCTGCGATTAGAAGTAAGGGAACTGAGAAATGTTATCTCTGATCACAATTTTTTTTTGCTAATAATTTGTATCTTCTGCTGTTATGATTTTAAAATTCCAGGAAATCTGAAAGGAATTATATTTACATATGGTTTCCAAAAAAACTCTTGAGTCTTTTCCAAAATGAAAAAATTGAACAACATAAAGTGTGAAAGATCTTTTGCAGCATTATGGTTAATATTGAGATACTGTATTAAAATACTGTGTTTGGAAGCAATGTTATCAATTCTCACATTTTCCCAGAAGGGTTTTCGGCAACTGTGAATATTCCATCAAACTGGCATAATAAAGGGAGCAGAATTTACCTGTTAAAATGCACAGAGCATTCGTAGTAGCCTCGTAGCAGCCTGCTGTTACTGTTGCTTTGCAGAAGAATAAGCAACCATTCAGAGATGATGTTTTCTCCACCAAGAGGGCACTTTGAAGCATATTTCTGCTCTAGGTTTTGGAAGAGATCTGAAGGAAAATCAAATCTGTGTGATATTGAAAGGGGCTTTGGTCATACATGATATGATTTCTTTAGAGAAGATGTTCAGCACCGTACCATATTTATCTCCTTTTGGAGCCTCATTTTTGGTGGAAAATTACCAGAACTTGTGCTGAGACTTGCTTAGTATCTGAGCAATTTTTCTTGTAACTCAATATAATGTACTGGTTTCAGCAAAGTATCATATACTCAGGACTTCAAAGCCAATAAAGATGAGCGATCCATTTTCACATTCCTTTTATTCATACAGCATTTCAGATTGATTTACATAAACTAACAAAACAATATAACACTTAAAGTTGATCTGTAACAGTAATAAAAATGTTGCTGCATCCCAGAGCTGCAGAAACGTCACTTCCAATCTACAGTGATCACTTACTGAGGATAAATGGTGCCTATGGGATTTTGGCAAACCCAGCATCTTTCTCCCATAATGCCAGGCTGTCTTAAATCCTGAATCAGAAATCCACCCATATTCAGAAGAAAGTGTGAATGTTTGCTTAACTTGAAGACTCTAGGAACACTTAAAAGTGAGGCTAAATATTTATGTGTTTGAGAGCTTTTCTGAATACAAATGTTTTTTTTTATCCCCCTTTAAAGCTCAGGCAGGACAAAATGGAAGTTTTTACCTGTGGCATTTGAAAGCAAAAAGGACCTGACTGGCTGGACTGCAGTTATACTGCTCACCCCAGTAATGATGTTCTGCCATTGCTGGGCTTTTTTTTCCTTTTCCAGTGCCAGGGAGGAATGCCAGGGAGGAATGCCACCTAACACAGCACAGGGCACGTTGCTTTAAGACACTTAACTCTCCTATTGAAATCCTCCCCGTTCTTTTGTTTAGCTGTTCCGTTCATGACACTGCCAAAACATGTTTATTCACATGCTGTGAGTCACCTTTGCAAACAGACAGAGATCAGCATTTGAATCTAACATTCAGAGTTTCAGCTTCAGAATGGGATTTTCAAAGCTGTGAGTGCAATTCATGTATCCCCTTACCATTAGGGTTGGTTAATGCAGCTCTGAGATCTTACTCGAAATGTCAAATTGACAGGTACACAAAAATAGCAGGAATTAGATCAGATTTCCTTCTACTTACCCTTGGGTTTTCTTTTGAAGCACAAAACTCGGAATAATCTGTTAGTACACGAGTTAGACACCCGGAGTAGAATTCTAAGCAGCAGAAATTGAAAATACAAGAAATAGTGCTGAAGTACAGTAGAAATCATGGGCTTTTTTTTTCAAATCAATACCTCAAGCTACTGGTTGTCAATGCTAAGACTCCAATGTACACTAACATATTGATTACATTTTTTTATAGAAATCAGTGAATTGTGTGAATGTTGCAGTATTGCAAAAGGATTAAACTAGAAAGAGCAGAACGAATTTTAGCTCTGCTTTAGAAATAGAAGGGGTTATTAATTTGGCAAAAGAAAACTAGAGGGTGCATGCTATAACAATTTCCCTTATTTTAATGAAATTGATAACATATAGTTTATATTTTCCCACAGAAAAAGGTTGATTTTCTTTTTTTCATCAGCCCTGCAGTTACTCTAGCAAGGATCCAATTCAAATCTGGTCTAAATATAAAGGAGCTGTACAATATGGGGAAACCTTTTTTCCATTACTATTCAGAACCATGCATGGAAGAACATAGAAGGTTCAAAGGTTTAATTGTAATAGCAACTAAAATGCCTGAATTAAAAAAAAAAAAGAAAAAAAAGAAAAAAACAAGGACCTCCATGAATAACCTGGTCACAAAGCCCATCTGTGCCTGTTACTGGAGGAGTAAATAGAGAGGGTTTACATTTGCAGGTCTGATCCCAGTAACATAACCAAGACCACTGGCAGTAATAACTAGTGGTTGTACACATCAAAATGTCTTTGTTTTGTAACCCATCAGAGAGCACTGAGGCAAATACATCAGTGCTGGTTTTGAGCTCTTCCGTACATCCTGTCTTTCCTTCTGTGTGTTATCATCTCCTTTTTTTCCCCCCCAGGTTTTTCCCACAAGCTCCAGATAAACATTAGCTTTTAACTGTGAAAAATGCCAGCTGCAAAAATCCAAAGTAAACAATTGCTGGAAAAGCTTCATCCAAATCTCTCCCTTAACAGGGCTTTCTTTATCTTCCTCACAAGGACCTGCACTTGAAAAGGCTTTTTCATTCTCATCCTCCAACCTGGGTATCAGATGGATTGCTGCCTTCGTATTTGCATGCTATTTAAATTGTGATTATTGCCCTCTGTGTGTTCAGGGTTGAGCAAAATCATGATCCATACAAGTATCACTGTCAGTGCCACCCTCACCTGCTGTCCCGCAGCAGTTCTGTGTCGGTGTTTAGCACTCCACCTGCATGATTTAGGCTGGGCTTCGCTCTGCTATCCATCACCAATGTCTAATTTGTTGGTGAGGGTATCCCTTGTTGGTAAGGGAGGCTTTGATTCTGGATCACAGGCTGACTTGTGCTTTGTGAAGGGCCCAGAGAAGTAATCATGTGGAGTGAGTAGAATGCTCCCACATGAGCTCAGTGCCACTTCATGCTCAGCTCTTCAGCGGCTAGTGCTCATAAACATGGGCTTTTTTTTCTTACCATATCTCTTTATAACAATAATGTGGTGACTTTTCCTGGCCCTTTCCCCTTTTTTCCAGACTCATGTCATTGTTTTGAGTCCTCCTGTGGGCCCTGCGCCATGGATGGGATATGGGCCAGCAGGCATTTCGTTTGATAGCATTATCTTTCTGTACGACCAAGGAGATGTAATTATTATAACCGCTTCCAATCCTACGAAACTTTTGCAGCATTTCTCCTCACTGGATAAATATTTTCTATTAGGAAAAGGAAAATGTAAGTCTTTTCAGCTGCTTCCTCTTGAGAGATGTAAGATATCCGCAAATTTTGCTAACACATTCCAGAACAGCCAGCTGTTACTACCCACCTGCAGCCATAACAGTGATTGAAAAGAATATGGAACCTAAACATGGATAGCTTCTGTAATTATGTAGAACGAGTTTAATACATGACGCTACTTCAGATGTCATCTGGCAGTGGCTGTAACGTGGCATGGGATGTATTAGGAAATAATTCAGCTGGTTGAGAAAGTCTCAGTGAAAGACCAGGCACTGTTCCTTTATATTACTGATTCCTGAAAATAGTAGGAATGGGGAAAGGCAATGACAAGATCAACAGGGCTCAGGCACCTGTCAGTTTTCAAAGACAAAGTTGCTCACGTGTTCCTGTGGCTTTGCAAGTTCCTGGCAGTGGAACTAGAAGCGGCTCTTTTGCCAAAGCCTGCATATAGATATGAAAAGGTAGGAAATAGAAAATAAAAGTTACCTTTTTTTTTATTATTATTTTTTCCCCCCAAGCTGATTAAAGAAAGATGCCTTTGTTATTTTTACAAATATTTTCACCTTTTGCTACAAAGAATGGAAAAAAAAAAATTGGCAAGAAGGTTTCGGCTTCAAACCTGTTTTAAATACCTCTGTAGCTGGTTATATGCCCTGTCAGGACTCGTACTATTTTCTTTTTGATGAATCAACACAATCCAATATATGTCTTGTGACACATTTGCAATTCTATTGGAGATTTTGGCCCAAGGGAGCATGGAGCAGGAGTCAGTCTAATTACATAACTGCTGGCTTTCCAAAGGGATATTTCTGAGTTTTCAGTTGAAAGTTTCAGATTATTGATGTTCAGATGAAAAGTAAAAACAGAAAGCTGACCTATGTTGGCAAGGGAACAATATTGCTATTCTGTTCAATAACAAATTTGCCAGTTTTCCAAGAAAAACTGAACGGGAGAACTTGGAGTGACTCTTGCCCTCACAATTTTCAAGTCCAACAGGTCACACTGAGAAGCCAGATTAGTGGTCAGTCCGTGGCATGGCATTAAACAGGGAGTAAAATTCCTCTGTAAATCCTTTGCTAATCTTTCTGCTGGAAGATGATCTCCACAGTTTTCCCCTGCCCTAGACCTAAGTGAGGTTACACTGGTGTTGACAGTGAAATTCCAAGTGGGGAACTCTGCCTTACACAGGGGTTACACCTCCTGTGGGTCTGCTCTTAAGGGTATTAGTTTGAGGGCAAAGAAAGAACTGCCAGAAGGGACAGATAACCAGGCAAATGCTGAAGCTAGAAATTATTTTTAAAAGTATTGTCATTAACACACAACTACGCCCCATTAACTGGAAAACACTAATACAGCTTATGGGTGCAGGGCCAGCGTGAACACCATGAATATCCCAATAAACACCCAAATACCACGACAAAGTCTCAGCTAGTTTTATACTTAGCAAAGCAGTATATCAGAGGTCTTACTGTATTAAAGTCCTTTGAGTCTCATTTTAATGTTTCTCTCTGTAACATCCTAGACTTCAGCACTCCTCTCTCTTTCAAGTAACTAAGTGAAGAGCTGTACCGAGGGGAAAACCCCAATAAACAGTCTGTGATGCATTTGCTGCATCACTTTCCTAAAACTTCCTGATGTGTTAAATACTCGACAATTTGCAGTTAACAAGGCACAGGTGCAGCTGATGATGAGGCCAGTGGAGCTCTCCATGGTCCCCAGCATCCTCCCTCAGTTAGTGAGTGCTTATGTTCCCCTCCCGAGCATCAGCAGGTTTGGAAAGCTCCTTAGCCGAACAGAGATAAAAAGGCTAAATGCTATCAATATTAAAAACTTCTCCATTGGAAAGGACAAATTGCTCCAACAAAGGGAAAAAAGAAATCATGGCTTGTTTTAAAATGTTAGCAGTAATGAGTGATTTAAATTTGAAAAGGTCAGAAAAATGTGATTTGGAAGTTTTCATTGGGGATTTTGCACAGACCTGGCTGTTATATTGCCTGTTTTCTTCAGCACTGATAACAGTTGCAGGTGACACCTTTTTTCCTTTCCATTTCGAAGTCCCTCCAGTATAATTTATTTTTGTACAGCTTTGTGTGAGGTGCTTTGTCAGGGAAGATCCCAAAGACCAAATACCAAAATGCAGCACTTTTTTTGTGAGCAGGCAGCAATCCCAGGTTGCCAGTTTCTCACATTCATAAACGGTACCTCAAAATCTCACAGTTGGCTTGAAAATTTTTCATTTTTGTTCGTGTTTCTTTCTTTCTTTCCTCTTTTTTTTTTTTTTTCCTGTATTTTTTGTAAAGGAATGCTATTCAGAAGTAGATCTGCCCTTTAAAGGGGTTACTTACCTCTATAAGACATATGTTCCTCTATATAAACATACATAAACTTACATCTATGGAAGAAAGGCTTTTTAAAAAAGGAAGGAAGGAAGGAAAGGACAAAGGCAAGAACCCATCTCACAAAAAGGCGCGGGTTTCAGGAATTCACAAAACATTGTAATATCTGCAGAATCAGGAAGTCAAGACATCAAGCAATCTAAGCGAAGCAGAGCCCCATGGTATCCTGCACCTTTGGATCTTTGATGTTCGTTCAGAGCGCAAGAGTTCAGATTTAATTTCAGCTGAAAGATCTTAATATTAATACTTAGTGCCCGGTTCTCTTATTTTGGCTGGTTAAATGTAGAAATTGTTCATGCCTGACTTCAAAGAATTGGTCCCCAGGTACTTTGGCAGCTTGTGTCATACTTGTAGCATTCAGCATTGTCCACTGAATTGAAATTATTGTGCTATTAATGTTAAATGTAAATGTATTGTATAATTGTAAATATTTAATATGTGTATGTTACATCCAACATCCAACACTTCCTACTGCTTCCTATTTTCAGTTAGTTATAACTTCTCGTACATCTAATGATTTGACACAAAATTTTCTGTGCCAGGTGTCTGCCTCAGGCAGAATTTTGTGGTGTTCTATGGTGTGTTTGTTTTTTTCCCCCTTCTTTTAATGTCAGCCAAAGCAGCTCAGCTATTTCTGTGAGAAGCCAGCTAGGGAAAACCATGCAAAATAAACCTGGGAGCCTTTTTGAAGGGACCTGGTGTGTCCTTATCCTGGGGGAAGGCACTTAACCTTTGTCAAAGGTGTGACTTTCATTTGGATACCTACCCCAGTTGGTAGGTTCAGATGGAAAACCTGCCAGGAGGTGGGTGAGCAATGAATGTTTTAGAGATCACAATTCACCTTGTGCTCCCACAGACCTGTTGGAATATGATGCTCAGTATGACCATCCCCACTCAATGCTTTCAGCTCCAAACCAAAACCACCCTGACGTGTGCCTGCCCCCCAAGATGAGAGCAGCTCCTTCCAGCCCCAGTCAGGAAACAGCAAACTGCTGGTAGTAAGAAAAAAATATGTGATGTATTTCAGCCATCTTTTCTCCTTTGGGTTCATGGTTCATCTTTATCCTGCTTGTGTTAAACACTCTTAGCACTTAATACCTATTTGTGCTTTTAATTCCTGAAATAGGTTGGCAAAGGAGTATTGGGAAAAGTAGGTTTAATCAGTAAACTTTAATGCTGAAGGCAGGACTAAGCTTTTCCTTGCTTTTGTCTCTTAATGGCTTTAGCAGCAAAATACCTTCAAATTCAAGCTTGCTGCACACATTATGGAAATAGGAAATGTTCCTTTTTCTCTTGGTGGGTAGAACATACCTGCCTTGCCTCGTGTTCTCCAACATCTGTCTGGGCTCTGGCAGCCCACGCACAGAGCCTGAGACTGCAGCAGTTGCCTTTCCTCGTGCAGGGAAGCCACAATCCAACCCGATGCATCCCCCAAGAGCATGGTTTTACTTGGTGGTGTCCCAAGAGGCTGTTTTACATCGTGCTTCTTCCCCCTACCCAGAAGTGGCAGATCAGTTTGTCAGAACAGCGCAGTAGGTTTAGGATTTTAGCACACCTGAAGTGAAACCACACGATTATGGTTTCTGATAATTCACAGATGAATATTTTCAGTCTGAGGATTGCTTTTATTTCACTATTCTGAAATGAATATAATTCAGTTTGAATATTTAATCTTTTAGTGATATTCATACCCTACAAAATACCCAACAACCATTTTTATAGTAAAAATTTCTGCCATTTCTCTCTGTCTTGATGCTCTGGAGACCAGAGCGATTTCTAGGGAATTTGTAAATACATTTAATCTGGGTTTTTTTATTTAACGTTTCCTAAATTCTTAAATACCTGTAAATGAGTACCTGAATTATATTACCTATTAATTGATACCCATTGTACATCTCTATAATTCATAAAATCATACAGAATAGTGATAATTTTCTTGCGAAAAAGCGTTTTGATGTACACAGTGTTTTTCTCTTTACAGCGCGTAGTCGATATAGATAGAAACGAGACCAAGAATTAGATTTGTTCAGCAAAACTTTGATTGCTGTATCACAACCTTTTTATTACAGCATTCAGCTCAAAGATGTTTGCATACCTTATTGAGCAAGCTGCATATTTTTGCAGCGTGTGTATCCAGCGTGTATCCTGTAGTCATTACATTTTTGCACACTCCGCTGCCTGAGCTGCATGAACTATTTTAACTATCGCCAGGAACACTTGACGGAGTTCAGCTGCTCATTTGAGTGCTTCGGTTTGTGTGCTTTATTACTTCAGTGGTGTGTGTTGATAAAGTTCTGCTCTGTGCTGTTGAATTTTTGGTTCTGCCAATCTAAGCCCGTGCCGTGCCGAGAGAATCGCACGCGCTGCTGACTGCTTGCTCCGCGCCGAACACGAGTGCCTGGAATGTTATAATCTGCACTGTTTTGTTAAATGAGCTGCATATTTTTGTTTTTATATACATTGCTTACCCAGTTGTGTACATTTGCCCAACTCATTATACAAAATAAGCTTGATTGGAATAAGAACATTCTCTACCAGCTGTCTGCTCTGAGTCAGTATGCAACAAAATTAGCAACTTTCTCTTTCCAACAGTGACATGATTGCATCCAAAGTTTAAGGCAATTGGTTTGGAGATCTTGTTTGTTTCATTCACTCCATGCAAACATCAAGATTAACAAACCAATTTGTTGCAACTTAATTTGTTTTCCCAAATATGAGCAGAGTTAAGTAACAGAGGAAAATCTGGGCATTCTAATACAGGGAAATGCTTCCATGTAGAGCATGAAGCATATAGAGACCTGAATACCATTCTCAAACTTAGAGCCATACATTGTAAACATGAGAAGATGGAAAATAATGAGACACCTCCCCAGGCGGATATTTCATCAGATAAGCAATATCCTAAATACTTAAAATTGCCGACATAACCATACCCGTTTGTAAACTAAGTGCATGTTTTCATCCGGAGTTATAAAAATAAGTTCACCTCATGGCCACTGGAAAATCTCAAAATACATGAAACCTCATGTGTAGGCATCTGTAGTTTTCTTATTATCTTTGGTGCAAAATTGAATTAACATCTTCAAGAAAGTGTTTTTCTCAACTTGCTAGTTTTTCCAGTCAGTTCCAGTCAAAACTACAGGTTATTTTTAGATTTTGCTTTGACTAATTTGTGGAGTTTGCACACATAGAAGTTTGTGCTTGCATTTACAAAATCTTCAGCACTATCTTACTTCAAAAAAACTTGATTAATTTTTCTTGATTACAGAGCTACTCACTCAGTGCTGTGTAGTTTACCTGGCTCCCTCTCTGCCCCACATATAAGTGTAGATGCGCCTGGTTCCTGTTTTCCATGTCCCACTGCTGATTGTTTCCACTTAAATCTTATCATTCGCTGTTGCCTGAGCAGACTGCCTGGAAGGTCCAGAGGGGTTTTTGCAAAGTTTTACGTATGACAGTTTAATTGATCTTATTGTTTCAGTCAAAATTGCCTGATTTTAATATTAGCGACCATTTAGTTCTCAGGCTTCTCATGAACCTTTGCGTGAAAAATGCAAACTTCACAATAGGTTGTTCTAAAAACAAATGTGGGGATGTAATTTTCAGTGGTCTGTCTTCACTCTACCTACTTTAGTCTTTGTATTTTGATTTTTCTGGGTACGTTAATATGGGGTATCAAAAGAGTATGACAAATGAGGAATACTGCCTTTACCATCTGAAAAGTCAAGGTAGTACATGAGATGAGCTAGATCCAATTTTTCTTAACAGAAACAGAATAAGTAACTTTGTGTAAAATGTCTTAGAGCAGACAGATGGTAAGGAAGAAGGTTTTGTCTCTGTTTTCTCTTGTCTTCCCCCTGCATGAATTTCCTTTCAGTATCAGTCCATTACCCATAAAGATCTAAATTTTATTCTTCTCTTGATCTGTTAGATATCAGCTAAAGTTTTAGTGTAAATTAGGATCAGATTTGGAATATTTTCTTTATCTCTATCCTATTTAAACAATTGATGGCTATGTGCAGTTTCTGTGTAGGTAAACAGAGCAAAATTCTTCCTTTTGCCAAGGGAAGGGAAGAGAAATATTCCTGCCTTTGGAAAAAAGAAATCAGAAGACTTTTTTTTTTTTTTTTTAACTGATTCTGTGTGAATCCTAAGCAGGTTGAGGGATTGAGTGCACTTTGGTTAGTTTGCAGATGACACTAAGTTGGATGGGAATGTTGATTTGCTGGAAGACAGGAAGGCTCTGAAAGGAGGTTGTAGCCAGGTGTGGATCAGTCTCTTCTCCCAGGTAACAAGCAATAGGGCAGGAGGAAACAGCCTCAAGTTCTGCCAGGGGAGGTTTAGGTTGGATATCAGGAAAAGTTTCTTCCCTGAAAGGGTTGTCAAGCACTGGAACAGGCTGCATAGGGAAGTGGTTGAGTCGACTTCCTTGGAGGGTTTTCAAAGACATGTAGATGTGGTGCTTAAGGACATGGTTCAGTGGAGGGATTGGCAGTGCTGGGTTAAAGGTTGCACTTGATGTTCGTGGAGGTCTTTTCCAACCTTAGTGGTTCTATGATTCTGTCCTATGATTCTATGAAGCAGTTGGAAGGTTTTCATGAGGATTGATACCCCATCTGCCAGCTTTCCATCAACCTCTATAATGTTCACTGCAGTAAACTGGACTTGCTTTACTGTTTTCAGATCTGAGCAACCTATTTTTTAATGTGGCTAGGAAGCCTACTGAAAAATCTGCATACTAAATTAAAACCATACATTTCATGTGTATCAATGCAGTGTAAAACAACACAGACAATTTAAATACTTGGAACAGATAGGGTGTTCATTATCTAAGATCTATTGAGAGTAATAATAATTCATAAGATGCACATCTCTTTCATATATTATCTCTGTATATTTTTATGCAGCTGGTACAGGCAGTACACATAGAAACTCTATGAGATTTTATACCTGATCTCTTTTCTTTTCCTTTTTTTTTTCCCCCCAGAGAGTAATTTTCAATGTTGTCAACTTCAGTAAAACAAAAAGCCTCTATAGAGATGGGATGGCTCCAATGGTGAAATCCACAAGCAGACCAAAATGGTAAGTTATCCTCTCAAAGACTTGCTTTATGAGATAAAAATATTGTACTTGACACTTGCAGCAAAGACCCCATGGTGCACAGATTCTCTTTGGAGAAGATGTACAGTATGAATTCTGGAGGCCCCTTCCAGCCTTGCTGCTGGGGTGTGCTGTAGTGCTTTGTTTCAAGTGGCATCACTGAACTGAAGTCCATTCAAGCAAACTGAGCAGTCAAGGCTTGGGCCAAATTGTTTTTTCAGTGACTGTCCTATGGGTAGGACAGTCCCTGTCCCAGTTTTGGCCTGTATCAGCCAAAAGCCCAAAAAAACCTTGCAAACAGTCTGGGAGATGGAATGGGGCTGGACTGGTTCTGAAAAGCTGCTCGGAACTGTTCTCCCTGTTTTGGGGTGGTTGGAGTGTGAAGGAGGAATGTGAGCTCTGCCGTGTGAGTTGACCTCACGTGAGGGAGCAGTGCCTGGTCTAAGACAGAAGGAGGGCGATCAACCTCCTCGTAAGCTACATAATAAATACCAAATGGAATGTCATGTGCATATTAAACACGTGAATACCCATATAGATGGTGCATTTTCTCAAAGCAAATGTAATGAAACATCTCCTGTGAATAATAATATGTAAATCTGGTGAGTCCGAATGCGTGCAAGGCTCTCAAGAATTATATGATTTGCCTTTGCCGGGAGTCTTGTTTGAATATGGATAGTGAGGTTAGGCCAGAAGTGTACAGTAAGGGATTCTTGTCAGCCTTCACAGCTGCTGCTTTTTATTGGTTAATTAATAATACATTTAATCAAGCTGGACATTCTCTGAGCCTTACAAATATATCTTTCTTAAATGCTTCCACTGCTGCAAAACTTCCGCCCACAAGATGTTAACTTTTGGTGGTCATGAGATTGTTGTTATTGTGTGGCTTCCTCTTCACAGGACCAACAGAATGGATATTTGTCTTTTTGTCTAGATGTTAAGGTCATGTGGACAGAAGAGCTGTCTCTCAGTACAGTTAGTGGATTGAGTCAATTCCAGCTCAATAGGAACATGTAATAACATTGAAAATTAATTAAAAAAATCCATCGCGTTTAGTGTTTTTGTAGCAAAAGTCATGTTAATTGTGTTTACCACTTAACTTCAGGAAAATCTTTTGGGGCATTTCAGGGCCACATTTATCAAGCATCCTTTAATCATCTTTCCAGACCTTTTCCTTCTCTCACTGGGGTCTGGTATTTGCAGCTAAGTATATTGTGTTTTAACTTTATCTATAAATCAGATATTGCTTTCATACAAATTTTATGCCTTACTTTGGTTTCAAATTAAAGTGTAAATCTTGCAAAACAATGCAAAATGGACTTATTTTTTTGGAACATATAGGCTCCTCACTATTTTTAAAACAGATTTCTCTTCCATTTCCCTGGAGATCTATTTATTTTTGTGTTTTATATTTTTAGAGGTTGTATTTTGCTCCCATGAAAGCGAGGAATGAATAACATTGCCTGGAGCCAGGCACTGTGTAGGCAGCAGGTGCTGAGCAGCTTCCTTTTACAGGGCTACTACCATACTTTAATCCTGTTTCAAAAATTCAAGATGTAATTTTTTTTTCTTTAAAAAGATGATTATTCTATTAAGATATTTTTATTTTTTCTCATAGTCTGCATATGAAAACATCTTGCTCTACTTTGAAGGTGCACATTAATTCATACTGTTATCAGGGACCTTAGTGATATTGGGGTCTACTCAGTATAATTTTCTGTCTTGATGTTAATAGGATTCAGGCATGTGTTTTCCAAGTGGGAAAACACAGATATTATTTTTGGATATGTGAGTTCTATTAGGGCTGTCTTCCATTTGGATTATGCCTTTCGCAGTTACCTCTGTATCTGTTTCCATGGCATTCTAGTGAAACCTGTAAACAAAATTTTCTCTTTCTCTGTTGGCTGAAACAGGATTTACTGGTCCTTGCAGTTGCTAATGCAGCACACAGGTAGTTGTGGCCCTTGAACATGAAGAGGGCAATATCCAGCTGCATCGATTTGATCCCCTTTGATGTTTTGTATACATTAGTCTTGTAAGCAATACCGAATCATTCAGCGCTGCAAAAGTGCTGAGCTTCACGCCAGAGTAGGGAGGTGTGGAAGGCAACTATTGAAACTCTCCACCTTATATTGGGATTTATGTCAGCACAGCAGTTTGGTGGACATAATGTAATTAAATTGGAAAATTACGTATTCATTACAAAAAGCTGAAGAAATGCTAAATGTTTTAAAATCCAGTTAAAAAGGACGGTTCCCAGAAGCCATGGGCTCCAAACAGTCTGTAGCTCAGCCTTCGTTTCTGAACTCCTCTGTATGAAATATTTGAGGAATTCATCATTATTGTACCTGCCTGTGGAGACACGTGTTCCATACCAAATTTACCCAACTTCCTCTGGCCACGCTGGTAGATGTAATTCTGTGTCACACATGACTAGTCCTCTCCCCTTTTTATATAATCAGGTTTGAGTTTTAGGGCGATAAAGTGTCCTTTTTGCATTTGAGAGATGTAGGAACATTACTCCCCTGCAAAACAATACCCGAGCCTTAGTTATGCCCTTTTGATTTCTATGAGAAAGCTCCCACTGTATTCAGGCTAGAATTTGACCATATTGCTCCCAAACCCCTGCATATCAAAAGTAGATTGGCCTCCAGAGACTGAATTTTAATGTTTGTTTTCAATGTGGTTATGCAAACATGGCTCCGAGCTTCGCAACGTTCTGTGAGTTTGATCCTTGACTGCGGAACAAATCGCTGCCAAGTGCTCTTGAAGTAGAGAGTGTGTCAAACAGAGATCAACGTTTTTGACCTGTATTCTCTTGCCCTGTGGGGTAAGATCTTTAAATGCAGACAGCATCAAGGTTCAGCTCAGTGTTACTGATGTAAATGGAGTATATCACTGTCATCAAAGCGCTCTGTGTGGACACAGATGTTCTGGTGTTGACATATTCTTCTCTTTTGAAGTAAGGCCAAACGTTTCCAGTAATGAGCTACTGGAAAAGAGGAAGCAGTATGTCGAAGGATAAGGAAAAAACAGGTTTCATGGTAAAGAAAAAAAGAGTAAAAAAAAAAAAAAAGAAAAAAACCCCTGAAAAAGAAATTCTGATTAAAATGGTATAGGTTGTCGCCATGCACGGCCATGAACACTAAATAGTACAGGGTTGTGTCTGTTGTATCAGACAAATTCCACTGCACTGAATGGCAGCTCGTATGTAGAAATACAGCATTGTGTCACACCATGTAATATCAGTTGCTTTCCATAGCAAATTGGACAAGATGAGTCTCGAGATTTTATTACAAACCAAGGGAATGGTTCATGTCTGGTCACTTTAGCACTTTGCTTGAAATTAGCTGGTTGTTCACATATATTGCACTGAGATTTTAGAGAATTAGTGGTTTTTTTTAAAATCAAAAATTAATATATATAATATATAAAAGCTCAATATCACGGAGACCTCTTCTGATTTGCCTGTGTCTGGTTTTTTTTGTCTGTTTAGTAGAAGAATTTGAAGGGAAATGGATTTGAGGACATTAAATTTTTGCTGTGTTTATGGACTTTCTACTATAATCTTATTTTTCTTTGTGGCTTCATTTAGGTGCAACATTATTTTGTTGCTGTTTCTTAGTCGTGATTTCACACTAAAAACTCTGTCTTTGGAAGGTGTCAGTAAAGCCTACCATGTGGAACACAGGTGGAAGCCCATCCAAGTACATATGCCATACTATTATATTGATTGCTTGAAGTTTTACAAGTTTCTCAAAGTTAAATAGAAGAGTGAGTTGTTCGAGAGGCAGCAGATTTTCCAAATGATGAAGTGAGCAAATATTCCCTTTGGGCAGAGAACAGCTATAACTCTTGATTATTCAGTGTGAGCATTGCCTCATTGGGGACATTAGTTTTTCAAATTGTGCTAATCTTTTAAAAGTAACAACTGGCCACTCATCACCTTAGGTATTTCAGCAAGATCATGTGCAAAACTCTAATTAGTATTTATAGAACAGCAACTCCTCCCAGTAGAATAGTAGCAGTAGCTGGCAAATATCTGGTTGACACCTGTTAAGTCTTCAGACATCCATTGCATTTTATTCCGCATTTCAAATGAGCAGAGAGCAGTAGGTGAAGTCCCCATAATTAAGGGATAAAGGATAATAAATAACGTGGCTCTTGAGTGGATGAACACAAGGTTAAAGGCTGCCCTGCAGTTGCCACGCTGGATTCCAGGAAGTGTTTGTTTGTAGGTAATAACGCTAGCTAAAATATTATGGAGCCTTCAGCACACGAGCGAGGATTTACATGTGTCAATTTACATGTGTTTTGTTTATAATGTCAGATTTCAAACTGCTTCTTGGCAAGGCAGCTGCTTTCTTCCCTGTCTTTTATCTCACTCGGCACTGATGGCTTTTAACTGGATAGCACCCTTCCCCAGCAAGCACTCTGCTACCTCTGTTGCTATAACATCTACTGTTAAACACTCACAACACATTGCTTCTCAAGTGTTTTTCTTTTCCAGTAAACCTGGAAGTACAGAGAAACTTCTGGATAATTAATTCAAATTTGAATCTGTATGTATCTTGGTAAATATTGTCATGATGAGGAATTTTGGTAGACATCAAGAAAAGCAATGTAAGTTTTATGAACAATACTCCCATATGTTCCATTCATCAGAAGGGGACAAGTCTGAGAAAATCTGAATTTTGAGTAGCTAAAATGTGTTGCTTCTTGCCAAGTTTCTTTAACATTTGTGTCTACAATGCAGTGTTACAATCACTACCATGTCTACCAGGCTGCATTATACATTCAGAGACTTTCAGCAGCATTTTTAGTATGTATTTATATATCTTTAGCCATAAGATAAGCTGTTTGTGAAATGAGCTGTCATTTGTGGTGAAACAGTGTGAGAATAAAGCACTAAATATATATATAGCTTGCTAATCTGAAAGACTAAAATTGCTTACTATGCAATATATAGTGGTCTAGGGTTGGTGATAACATCACCTGGATTTAGGTAAAGAAGATGAACAAGCTTGTTGTCATTACCTGATTCCTTCCTTTGCCTGTTTTAAAACTTTGGACACTATCTGAAGTTTGTTCCTTTGCCAGTTTTATAATGTAATGTGTGCTTGCTCTTTCTTTCCTAAGGGATGTGTGAGGATGCTTTTGGAGGTTCAGAAACATGTCCCATGGCACAGGTGCGTGTGTGTGTGTTGGTGCAGCCTTTGTCAGATGCAGCTCTGCCTCCTCTGCTCCCTCCCTCATCCTAGTACAGCTCTGCATGGGAGCTGGGCCAGGCTAAAACTAAACTTTTGAGGAAGAGCAAGAGGACTTAGTCTTGGTCTGGGTCATCACAGAGATCAAAATCAGCTTTATAGGTCCTACTGTAGGAGTAAGGGAGGTGGGAATCAGTGGCTGAATCAGGGCAAGGGAATGGGGAGAGCAGCTGCCTAGAGAATTGTCTGTGGAACCACAGCCTCTATTTCAATAACTTGTAGCATTTTATTTGGAGAAAATAGGGAGAAAGACTTTGCACTGTCGACCTTTTGAAATCCCCCATTGAATGAAAAGCAGGAGTAGTTTTATTTTGGTTTTAGTGTAGCTCTTTAGAAGAAAATACAATCTTTTTAGACAGTTTTGAGGTTGGCGTGTGTTTTAAAATGAAATAACTGCCTCTGAAGTCAATCCCTGGGTAAATTAATGTTTGTGTGAATCTTGTGAAATAACAAAAGACACAGATCTAACCACTCTACAAACCTAGAAAAGAAACACATTTCCTTTCCCTTTCCCAGTCCAGCAAAGGTAGTTATTCCTTGGAATATAGAGTAGGTTACATATCACTGTTATCAACATCAGCTTTTGTGGAAATAGACGAGAGGTTATACTCTGCTGAAACAAAGTATGAGTCAGATCCCAAAACTGATGTGTTTGTTGTGTAGACTGAATGGGATTTGTGGCAAGAAAGTAAGTTACATTTTATTGGAGGGATACTTCAGTGAAAATTCAAGATGCATGGAATTGTGTTGGAGAAAATGAATAACAAGGAAATTAAATTACTATAAAAGAAGGCAAATGAATTTTAGGATTCAAAGAGAAAATAATGAAGAAGCTCCAAAAGACTGCTCAGCCATCATTAAAAAACCCCTTAGCTGCTTTATATGTATGTGTGTGTTTCCTCATCATTTATCTGACTGATCTTCTATAAATCAATTTATTTAGATTACAGCAGAGTCAAAAGGCCCCAGCCAGGATCAAGACTTATTGTGCTTAGTGCTGTGGAAACGTATAAACAGACAAAGTCCTTTCCCAAAGTTGTGAAAATTTTATGATTGATTTCAGTAAGAGCAAAGTTAGGCCAATGCTGAGCACTTCTGAAAATTCCATCCTTAAAGATTTATTCCAAGCAGTAACTGTTTAAAAAATGACATACTGCTTACATAAGAGTCTAAATATTTGATGGTTATAGTATTTACATCTAAAACACCAGAGGCTATGTGCTTTAATACCTCAATCTGTTTCCCATATACTCTGTCAACACGAGTTCCCTGCATTGATTGAGGGCACTCTGTGATCCCTGAGGTTGTATTCATGAAAGGTTACCCCTGGTCTTACTGTATTCATGAAAGGTTTGAAGCACATAGGAAACAAATGGGGTTGTTCCCACCAGGTGCATTTTGGTCATCTATAAATACTTAATTAGCGGGGTGCTGATGAGGAATTCAAAATCTTAAATATGTACAGTTGTGTGGAAATAGTTCCCCCATCACCGGTGCAAACCAGAATGAAATTTGCAGCTGGGAGATTTTGTGGCAGTTTAAAACAACTGAATTGTAGGTTTTTCCTACTACAGTCCATAGTATTGAGTTTAATAGCTGCAAAATATGACCAGAGCTGTGCATTATATCTCATCCTGAAACAGGTCATTCTCTTTCCTCAGGTGATGGGCATTTGATGGAACTGATTGCATGAAAAGTGTTCGCAGAACTGGGTCCCTAACCTTGGCAGGTTTAAAAGAAAAAAAAAAGTACATAAAATTGAAGTTTTTTTTACCCAAAATGAGTCTGTAAGTTAGATAAATATGGGCAGCACTGAGCTCAAAGCAGAGTCAAACTACCAAGAGGACATTGCAGCTTTTCATTGCAATTTTATACTTTGGACTAATGGAGCGAAGCAGAATGAAAATCACCTCTGTTAAGAATGGCATTTATCAGCTGTAAGTACTTAGTAGTAAGAGCCCTACACAGACAAAGCTGAGTGTCACCAAGAAATGTACTTGAAAATCAGACTGTTAACACAAGACTACACAAATAAGAGCCAAAAAACTGTAATCAGAAAATGTGACATCTCTTTAAGAATGTTTTAATGGTCTGAAGAGTGCTAGATAAGTTGAATTTAACAAGATGTAATAACCTATGACATAATATAATTGACAATGCACCAGGACGCAGCACAGTCAGGTTAAATTTTGGCTTTCCTTCACTTAGCCTTGCAACTTTAAAGATCTTTCAACATAGGGTTTTAAAAATACATAGTACTGTTTAAATTTACATATGACATAAAAGCATAGGATGTGCAATACATCAGAAATACATTTCCAACTAAAGTTAGGGCTGAAACATCCAGTGTAATATTTTTAAATGTTTTTTTTAATCATTCACAACAACATTTTTATTCATTTGCTGTCAAGAAACACTGTTTAATGCGGAGGAAAAGGTAAGGGGAACTATTCATTGGGAACTTCTGATCCAAGTGAGACAGTTATCAGGCACCTGCCTTACATTTGAAGTGCCACAGTTAAAGTCAAAGCAATGAGTTCAATTTCTCTTTTAATAGAAGACAAAATAGAAGACAAAATCAGTCTACTGTACTGTGGAAACTGAGAACTGTAGAGAAAATAAGCAGTAAATAAGTATGGCAGGTGATAATGAAAGAACAGAGAATTACAATAATAGGTGCTGTATCTTGAACTTTGTCTCATGAGATTCTATAGTTCTATACAAACCCAGAAGATAAAAAACAAATTTTTATGCTGTGATTACTAGGGTTAAGTTATGAATTAACTTCTGTATGATACAGCACAGGTCTGAGAGAATTAAAATTTAATGGTAATAGAACAGGGATAAGATCTTTCCTACATCTCTAGATGCTGAGGCAGTGGTTAAAGTTTGTTTTTCCAACTGCTTCAAGTAGGATTATTGAATTCTAGCTTGAAAGTGAAACTTCGTCTTCCTGCTTCACTATATTAAACATCTCTGAGATTGAAAACCTAACAAGAGCTCTCCTACCGTGATTAGAAAGTATCCAATATTTTTTGGCAGCAAATACTAATTCCAATCACTCTGTCTAGTACTGCTCAGGCAGCACGAGGATAACTGGCTGTCAGATGCTTTGGGTAATGGAAAGGTGAGGCTCCAGGCTCTCCGTGGAAAGCTGGCAGCTTTGCTGACAGTTCCCTGCCTCTGGAAAATGAGAGTGCTGCTGGGGAGGGGATGGGCTGTGCTGGGCAGTGCTGGTTCTTGGCTGGCATAGCATCCCTTTGCAAACAGTGAGTCATTAGTACAGGTTTGAACAAGACAGTGCCTTCATTACCACTCTCAGACGCTCAGGTTTCCCTGCACACGTCCTTCCCTGCTGCTGAGTAGGTCTGGTGGTGGGATGCAGGGCTGGTCTTTGTCTGCCCCACCTCTCGAGGCATCGGGCAGCTGGTCTGGAGAGTCTCCCCAGCACCTGTGCTGGCATTCCCGGGCTGGGAGTTGCCCACAGCATCATCATCACGCAGATGGGTGGCAGGTGAGCTGGGCAGGTGTGCACCCTCAGGGCGTTGGATGTGCCACAGGTGTGCAGGTGGTTCAAAGAAGCCCCTTGTGCCAACCCCTCTCCTCTACAGCCGCCCAAGGCTCTGAGGCAGGAGGGGAACGCTGTCTGTCCTGGCCTGTAAGGGATTTTTCCAGCTCCTAAACCCCAATGGCATGTGAGTCCTTACCTGATTTTCTCTCTTAACAATGAGGTGTGTGTGGTCATTATTAAAATGGATGACAAAGCCATAAAATATTTATTTTGCCTGGACTGCTCTGTTTGAAAGAAGGTGCCCTGTGTGTGCGCCCAGGCTGAGGGGGCTGGTGTTGTGGCAAGGCTGTGTCCTGCCCCGGGACCACCTCCCCTCAGGGGCTGCTCAGGGTCTGCCTTGTACAGTTTTCCAGACTTATTCTTTAATTTTTTTCCCTTTTGTGCTCTTGCATAGTCACTATCAGTGCTTCTAACCTTGGAGAGAAAAGGGGGTGCTGGTGGAGAGAGGGTGTGGGCCTTGCCGGGTACCCTGTCCCCTCAGAGGTATCAGCAGGGGTGTGAAAAGAGTATTCTCTAAGTACCTCAAAAGTTAGATTTTTATTAGGGATTAATTGTAAATTTGTTAAGGACTTGCACTGGGTAGCTGGACTGGGACTGACATGGTTTCAAATGGCAGAATTAGTAACTTCCCTAACAGGGAATTGCTGTTGAGATTGTGGAAGGAAATGGTGTTTCTGTTTGATTTTTGTTTGAAGACACGACTATTGTTCAGCCTTTTTCAGCAGCTGTAAAAGTACTATATTTTTTCTGTGGAGAATTTTTTGGAATAACTTATTGGAACTGTGTGATACCCTTTGGCAAATTTGTAGGAAGGACCATTTCAGCTCAAGATAAAGAAGATATTCAACTTAAAAGGAGAGATGTACCATAGAAAAAAATCAAGGAATATCCAAGTTAAAATAACATACTGTGCCTTTTAGTATTTGATAAAATCCTCTCCTAATGTTTTTTGCAGTGTACTTAAAAAGCACCAGTATCTCATAATTTTGAGACCAGCAGTGATATAATAATTTAGCTTTGTTAAGGGAAATAATTTTTCCCCCATCTGCTCCTGTACTGAATAGTTTGATGCTCTTATGATTGTTTTTTTAAATGCCATTTAGTCAATGAAGGGGAGTCATGTACCATGTGTATTTTTATGTGTAGTACTCTTTTATTAAACATAATTCCCTGGGCATTCCTGAGGGACTGTCACTACCCTGGGGGTGCTGGTGGAAAGGATTGTGTTGCAAATCCTGCCCGGAAAGTGTTTGGCTTGTTTCTTCTCTGCAAACTTGAGGAATGACTCAGCCAGGGGAGAAGTGTGGCTGCAGGTGCAGTCAGAAGGGCTTTGCCTTCAGGAGCAGCTTCTGTAGCTAAAAGCCAAGTGAGTTAAGTAGGGAAGGAAGCATTCAAATTCACTGGGTGTTAACCCCTGCAGGGAAAAGTCTGATTCTCGATTTAAAAGCAGGGAAAAAGGGGAAATAACTGTTTGTGCCCCAGGTGAAATGAAGGAGAATTGATTTAGGTGGGAAGCGTGGATATAAATAGCTTTCTGTGTAAGTTAAAAAAACCCCTTGTGCTGGATGTCCTGTTCCTCAAGAATATGTGGATATATTAACTGTTACATTTCTGTCTGAAATCAGGTGATTTAAAATCAGAAAATTACTTGCAATATGGGAACGATCACCTGGAGGAAATTTCCGCAAGAGTGGAAATTTCCCTCCTGGTGTGAGATACCTGTGCATCAGAAGCTGGCATCTGCGGTCTGTGTGGCTGCAGTCTTTGACAAGAGACTCACAGTACAGTGAAAGTGAGCAGAGCATTCTGGATTTGTCATTTCTAATACTCATCAACTTGTTTCTGTATGCTTTGAAAGTACAGAAACCAATAACCTAGATGAATCATAAATGTCTGGGGTGGGTGTGTGCATGCATGTTTGGGTGGGGGATGCTCCTTCAGTTTGATTTGCTTCCCTTTTATTTTGGCATTGAATGCCAAGTTTGCCCTAAGAGGCTGGACTGCAAAAATGTACCTGAACAGAGGAAGTGAAAGAGTGGATACAAATGGCAGGTAAACAGTAGCCCAGAGTGAAATGTGTGACTGTGTCTGAGGCCTCTGGATACTGAAATTACAGAGGGAAATAAGTTATGTGTTGACTGCATGTTCTGTATAGAAAAGTAAGAGCCAACTTAACCATAACCAAGGATAGAAAGCTGTATTTTAGTTCTTAACAGACGCTGCACAATAGAATAGAGTGTTTGCATTTGCAGTACTGCCACTGTGTGGTTTCCCCTGAAATTCTGCAGGTAAGGAAAGCCATTCTCCAGCAAACTACTGAGACACTCAAAGCAGTGTGTGGATGCAGGAAGGAGAGTGATGGTAGTGAAAATGGCATGAATGCATTTCAAAAGGTTTACTCTTTTTATTTTTGGTTTTAATTTTAGTTGCCTTTCTTCAAGGAGGGATTTTCATGCTTGAAAAGTTCCTGCCTTCCATATATAGGTTTCCAGCACAGTCTGGCATTTCAACACCTTAACCTTCAGTTTCAACTGTAAATATTTTCATTCTTTGTTTCAAAAGTTGGTACACAAATTTAGGTTCAAACCAAACTTGTTGTTAGAGTTTGTTCTTAAGGTTTTATTTCTTTCAAAGTACAGTGCAGTGAGATAAAAATATAGGCACTGACAGAATCTGCTGCTAACAAAAATAAAGGCTGTTTGTGGCTTTAATTCAACTTGTAATTAATAAGAGCTATTTCTCTTGAAGCCACCAAAAATGTGAATTAACGTTTAGAAAGCCTTCTGGTAAGTGAAGCTGAGATACTTTATAGCAGATGCACAACATTTACAAGTATCACTAATATAATCTGCCTGACAGCGTGAGCCACATGCACGAGAAGTTAATGGTCACTAATGCCTCAATAAAAGCTGTTTATTGGAATTTATTTTTTAAGATTCACCTCTAAGTATGGATTCTTGATATTTCAAGTTTGTATTTCAAAATGTGCTTCTGTACTCACTTCTCATGTTGGTATCCAAACATTTTTGCTTTGGGAGGGAATTGTAAACAGTTTAAAATGTCACAAAACACTCTGATACTAAGTCACACAATGCAGTTATTGAAGTCAAGCTTAAAAAATGTAAAAATGTAATTCAGGTCCATTTTTTTAAAAATACAAATATATATAAATATACATACTTTTACTGTTCTTGAGAACAATTTAGTACTGAGACTTGAACCTCTAGTTTTTGAACAGTATTCATTTTTTGCCTTCACTTTGTTCAAGGCTGCTGAATATCTTCCATCTGAGTTTCAAATGAGACAGCTGTGGTTATGAAGGGATAGTCAATTCCTTTTTTTTTCCTATATGTGACCGTGGCATAGTGAAATTTCTTATTTTTTTGGTCATGTCGAAATGTGGCTCTATATGCCAGAGTCAGAAAATCTGGAACGTAATAATGAACTGCTGTATCTTGGACGTTGTTTGACTTCTGTTTCGTGTTGGATTTCCCTGAATGTGAGATGTGAACAGAAAAACTGTGCCTTGAAAGCAAGTCTGCTACAGGCATGAAAATTCAGCAGTGTTCAGGAGGCAGTCATGTATTCAGTTGCACGCTAATAATAAGCTAATTGGGAAGATTTTAATTGCAAAGGAAGAAACTTTTTATTCAGTACAGATCTGTGAGAAATAGAGAATTGGGTGGGGGGGGAAAGACAGGTGCTCCAAATGATGGCACCACAGTTGGAGTGCTCACCAGGGCAATCCTGCCTCTGCTCCCCAGTCTGATAGCTAATGCTGGCCTAGGATGTGGATCCAGATGAAAACAAACACCTTGGATGGATAAAACGAAAGTCAGCTGAGGTAGAAGAGCTTTAAAAGTAACAAATGAGACCTCGATAGCTTGTGAAGAGTTAGGGTAATTCTGCACAAGTTTTTGGGGTTATGGAACGTGAGAAGGCTGATTTCAGGACTTTGGCCAGCTCAGCCAAAGTGGTTATAATGTTTTGCTCAGGGTTCTGTCCCAAGATAGAAGATCTAACTAGTGTTTATTATCACATTTTACAGGAGGAGAGATAAAGGCAGAGGATAATAGATTTTTTTTTTTTCCCCAAGGTCATTGTAAAGATCAGCTTAGGAGCAACCTCAGAATTTTTTTTTTTCATTTTATTTGCTTCTCAGTTGAGTGATCTGAAAGAAGTAAAAATCTACTACCAAATTTATTGCATTCTACTGTTACATTATTATCTGGTATTTCATGCAATACATAGCCTGGCTTGTAAGCACGACCAGTTTGGGGTTTGGTATTTACTTATTTTGACTTCCCCCCCCTTCCCCTGAGATCTTATTTTTTTAAACTCCTAGGGAAAGCTTAAAAATTTCCAGGCCTTCAGACTGCAGAAAATTATTTTCCTTTTTTTTTTTTTTTTTCAGAAGCATGCTACTGGTCCTAGTGGGATTTAGCATACCTTTTCAGTTATATAGGAGTATTTATAATCACTTATCAGAGAGCTAGAATTTGCCTCTCACAATATTTATGTAAGTTGCTGAAAAAGAAATCACCCTTCATCGCCTCAGAATACTTGCATAACTTTATGTTCTAAAGCTGCCTAAAAATATACCCAGACACTCCAAAGGAAGCAGCAGAAAGGCTTCCCAAAAGCTCCAGAACAATTAAACTCGGTGCTCCCTTCTAAATAAACCATGTGCTGGGTCAGTAGAGCCAGCAAGAGGCAGGCTCTTTGGACCCACTGTTTGCATGAGTTTCTGCTGTGCACCTGCCCAGGTTTGGGAGCTTTGTCTCAGCTCTAACTGCCCAGAAAACCTGCACATAGTTTTAATTTAGCTTTTAGAAGTTTTCCAGCAAAGTTTGAACCACTGAAAATGAAGGTTCGTAACACAAAGGTTGCCATACCCTTTGTTGAAACGGTGCCCTTATAATGTGGCATATTAAATATTTAACATAGTTTGCAGCAGATAAAAAGCAATTTTGTTTAATTTTTCCTAAATATTAATGCTATCGTGTGCCTTAATCCTTTCATTATAATAAAAATTTGTTCAAGCCCATTCTTATTAAACATTTTCTAATTTATAATGATATGAATGTTTTGCTTCTGATCCTAATAAGTAATAAGGCCAAAATGCCATTGTAAAGAAGAAAAGTGAGAGCTGGGAGGGGGAGTCTGCACTGGTATATGGAGAAGAATTACAGGCTAGAAAAATAACTTTATTTTGCTCAAGGACACCAAAGACAGTGCCTATCTCTCAAGTAATCCAGCTCCAAGTTTTGGGTCAGTTGCCAAGGAATGAAATGGAATACCTGCAAAACACTCAATGAAATGACCTGGAAAATAATTTATAAAAAGGTTGCCAGTCACTTCTGAGTGAGGACCATTCTTCCATCTGTATCTCTGAACTGCAATGAAGGGAAAAAAAAAAGAAATTCCTGGATTGAAAATAGTTTCAAATCAACTTTTCTCTGCATCCCAGAGCAAAAATGTAGTCTGCAATTATTTATGATGCTAATTAAAGACATATTTCTCCAAACACTTACTGCTAATAGATTTACTGGAGGCTCAAAGCTCTTGATACAACAGCAAATGTTTTCCATAACCATCCATCTGCATTCAAAGACAGCTGAAAGGTATGTCATGGATATGAACAATTGAAAAGATACAATTTTTGAGGCAACATTGTTTAGAATTTGAATATAGTTAGGCAATACTATGCTTAGTCCAAGTACATGGTGTGGTTCCAGCAACTGCAGTGAAACTACAGCTGGCAACAAGGGTGACTGTGGGCCATTCTTGTAGTGGGTCCAATATCTCTGGGTTGTTTTAAAAATCTTTTGTTTATTCTTATTTTCCTTCGTTCTCTCATCTAATTCTAATTTATACACATACAAAAGGACATCGACACATTTGCTTTAAAACTATATTTTTTTTATAATTATGCAGCTTTTCTTTCCTCATGGAATGACTGTTTTTAATTTACAATGTCTGCAGCCCTCCAGTTGCACAGAAAAAATATTGCTAATTTGTTGTATGCAAAGAACTTTACTGCTTCTGTGCAAGATACACTTTTTAAAAAACAAATAGTTTTCTTTAAATATTAAGCTGCTTAAAACAGTCTTTGCATAATTCTTAGGTCTGCTGAATCCCATGTTAGTTGATTTTTCTGAGCCAGTATAACTCATGTGCAGAATAATTATATAGATATTTCTGTTCAGAAAGAATCAACTTGGAAGATAAAGAACTGAGTGTGGTAGCTGTGGGGTTTGTGAATATAATAGGTCAGTACTTGTTTTCACATCAGAGTAAATCTGGAGAGACCTTTGGATTTAGGTGGGGTCATTTCAGATTTATATCATTGTAAGATGGGATTCTTATCTTACTTCATTATGTTATAGCAGACTGTGGTCTCAGTCGGGTGAAGGCCTTGCTTAATTTTGAAAGTTTGACTGAAGTCAAAGCCGAGCACAAATTTAGGTGCCTTGATGGATATCCAGACTTCTCCTCTCAAATGCACAGGTAGTGCACAGGTAGTCACCAACTGCATTCCCCACTTGCTTCTACTCCTAATGACTGTGTCCTAAAGTGTCCTTTGCCTAGATGAGATCAGCACCCATGTGAGGAGCAGCTGCCTGAGGTTGGGATTGGAGGTGAAGTCAAACACTCCAAGAATGGGAAAGGTCTTTTATTTTACAAAATACTTCTCAATCATGTGCTTCTTGTGAAAAATTGTAATAGCATATAAAAAAAGCTTTATTCCTTCACTGACCAGCTAGAAGACTCTGTTCTCTTCTCTCCTTCCATACCTGCCAATTCTCTTTAGCTGTACCAACCTCTGAGGATACTGTTGTGCTGCTTTTCTGGTGTCCACAGAAAACCCAGGGAAGTTCAAGGTTTAGTCTTACAGGCTGAACAGCACTGATATTTGTCTTAGAAGTTGCCGTGTACCTTGGCCTAAGATAACAGACTGAGACAGACTGGTGTGATTGTCAAAGTGATGGTTCTCAAATCCTGTGGTCATAACTAGTGAGGTTCAAGCTGAAAGAAGACAGTTTCTCAGCAGGGTTTGTGTTTTGATCTCCTTTACTGGAGCAGATTAGAAGAGTGAGGAATCTTGTCCTGTCCTCCATAAAGAAATGGAAAACTTCTCTCACCAACTGTGGTGAAAATCAGTGTTAGATAAGAAGAGAGAATAGAAAGCAAAAAGAAGTGAGTTGTAATTGTAGGAGAAGCAGCTCTAAGAGAAAGAAGAAAATATCCTAGAAAATCATCAGTCCTAAGCATGATGCAAACCAGAACATCTGCCTCTGTGAAATTGCATTTTTATTGTATAGGGTCCATCACAGTCTCTCCTGAAGGATAGCCACATTCTCTCTCAAATCAAGAGGGGAATTCTTTTTCCAAGTTCTGAAAAAAAAGAACAAATACTATGTCCTTCATCTAAGTGGAAAATGCAAAAACCAGCTTGTAGTACCTAATGATAAAGATTCTGAAGGTAATTACCTTGTGGCAGAGGTACTAAGGAATTCCTCAGTCATACCTGTGACTTTGAAACAATATATTAGCAAGCAGCTTAATGAGACAACCCCAGAATTCCCATGCTGCATTTCTGTCTTATTTAAGTACTCAAAGTAAAAATTCTTGGCTACAAGATATGTTGTCCTGAATAGTTTTGTCAGGGAGCTGGCAGAACTCTGGCTATGTAGGTGATCTGGTGAAACATTGCAGAGTGGGATGTAAGGAGGAATCCTACAAGGACAGTGAGAGACACTCCCACAGCTGTAGTCTTTGTCCACATGTAATTTCTCTGTAAGCATTTAGCTTTACAGTGCTGTGAATATGGGAGACTTTCATCCTGCTCTGCACCTCTGTGCAGCAAACACACACAACCTGAAAGGTGCTCCTGAGGACTCCAGGGAGGGTATTCACTCATCTGTGGTCATACAGTGAGCATTGCTAAATGCTCTGCTTGCTCAGTGGCAAAGCTGGGCCAAGCTAATTGCTTTGTCTGCAGGTATAGGAGATAGGAGCTGATTAGGCTCAATAGTTAGCTTGCTTTTTTAGTCAAGTCCGAAGGGAATGACTTCAAGTAAAATCTGAAAACGATCACATGAGCTGTGTCTGAAGAAGGACACCATTTCATATCAGCAAAGCTAAATCTACATATCTGAAATCAGTGGGTCCTTTGTCCAACATTTCAGTGAGTGTAAAATTTCTAATTTAAGTCTAAAGGTGAAATAAGGAATTTTTTAATGGCCTAACTAAATAATTATGGTATATTCTTCCTTTTGGCATTAATAGATGGACCTCCACACAAGAGGTTGAATCTGGTAAATCTCAGTTTGTCCCAGCTGTTGGAATGTACCTGGCAAACTACAGGAGAAAACTGATACTAAAGGGGAAGGAATAAGTTGACATTAATGTTACATGCCCACCTACTAGCTTGACTTAAAGTAGATATGGAAATTTGGGCCTGAAATATCTCTCAGTATCATCATAGAAGGCAGATTTTTAATGTTTTTCAAATAAAAAAGGTTCTTTTGGTTCATGAAGATTTAAAAAAGTGTGACTGTACTGTTCACGCAATGGAAACCTTTATTTCACAAACCTTTCCATGAAATGCTAGAATGTGTCTCATATGCAATATCAAGCTTAAATGAGTTTTTCTTGAACCTATGAAGGTTTCTTGATTTAATTTTTTTTTTTTCAGAAAAACAGGTTGTTACTAAACCCACAGCTCTGTACGTGAAAAATATTGAAGTTCTATTTTAAGTATTACTTGGCATATCAAAAACTTTACACTGGTAATTGTATTGTCAATCATGTAGTGTCCCATTGCTAAAGAAGTAGGTTAAAAATCTAACCATTCTCTATTTTCCAGTGGATACAAAAATGAGTTTTATAATGAGAAAATAATACAAATGGTTCCCTTCAAGAGTTATGCAGCATATATTGCACAACAAAATTATCATAAGCAACAGTTAAATCCTGAATTATACTTGAAATATCTGCGTTTTCCAGCTTCCTACAGCCTTTTTTTAAAAACCACTTTGAGCTACACTAATGCCCATTGCATATTGCTGGAAACCTGGAGAAGGTTTATAGTTGATACAAGCGGATGTGCTGCTGATGATCTCGGTTTGCAAGCTGTTTAATGGTAAAAGTTCTACTGAAACTGTCAGTATGAATAATTTTAAAGACCCTCCCAAGCTTATTTGTTCTCTTGCTTCCAGCAAGCTGCTTTTAGTAATGAAAAGAGGAGACCTGTAGGTGCTGCCTGGCTTGTGGAAAAGCAACTTGGAAGCAGCTTCACCACAGCTGTGTAAGATGGAGAGGGATGTCTCCTGCACTGCTGGAACAATTACCCCTCATTCCTAGCAGTGAGACTTTATTTTTCAACAGACAGTGGTGGAAAAAACATTCATTGTGTATGAAAGAATGAGGCATGGTCTCCAGATCACTGACAAAACCCAACCCTTCCTGCAGCCTGGGTGACTTGCATGGTTGTCACGTCCTATGGGGTGTATTGCTCGTGCTTCTGTGTGTGCAGGCTTAAGTGTGCCGCTTTAAAAAGTCTGCCAATTATTGTGGAGCATGTAAAAGCTATTATTTGATGGAAATTTTGAAATACCCGTTGATCTTATAAGACATTTGCCAAAAGGAATTTGATTTTTAATGATCTGGCCTCACCTAAGCTTGAATAGATGGTAGATTTGTTCTGTTGATGATGACAGTCTAGCAAGAAACAGGAGTGCGGTGATGAGACTGCAGTATTTCCCAGAACCACCCATGACATATCTGGTGTTCAAATCTCAGTGTGTTTTGGTGATGGTTTCTTTTTCTTTTTTTTTTTTTTTTTAAATTTTTTTTGTTCTCCTAGTTTTTTGGCAAATGTCTTACTCAATGGAAGACTTAAAATAGGAAAAAAAGTTGGAATCATGAATGGAAAAATATTTTAGAAAGCTTTTGGGGGTTTCAGATAATAGTTCAGTAAGAAAGAAGCAAAAAGAACCACTGTTGACATGGACTGCTTCCTTTTTAGTGAAAGGGTGATGCACTAAATGGTGACCTACAGTTGTAGAGCCTCTGCTTCTGGTACTTCTATTATGGTACCATGGCAACATCAGAATTAGACACAGAAAATGGGATAAGCAGCCTGGTAGGACATAATCAAGAGCACACAAACAATGTGTTAGACAATCTCTAGAAGAAATTCTGAACAGATACAGTAGAGTTCTGGGGAGGAACTTTGTGGATCTCATCTGGAAACAGCTCGAGTATGGGGTCTGTCGGTAGGAAATGCAGAAGCTGTTGGAAGAACATACTGTCTGGGTTGGTAAGAGGAGTGGGGAACATGACACTCTGCTACTACAGAAGGGTACTGACACTTCTAGGCTGGGAAGAGTTAGAGACCAGTCAGCTTTTGGAACCTTCTAGATAGAGAGAAAATACATCTCTCTACTGCTGTGCCTGTGTTCAATCAGCAGTGGCATAATGAGTTGCTTTGAGTGATTTTTGTGTCTGTCTGAAAGAAGAGTTAAGCTTCTGTGTTGTGTTGTTTGGGGTAATCAGGTGGCCAGATTTACTCTGCAGTCCTCACAGAAATAGAGACAGTCACTCACTAGCGTTGTTTGCAGGGCAGAAATGCACAGGTATTGTGGCTTGGACAGATGAAACCACAGCAGAGAATGAATATGTGATCTCAAATCAAAAATATCTGATGATTCTGGTGTCTCAGGTCAATATTCCTATCTGAGAATTCAGCAGTCCCCAGTTATAAACGTATCGTGGGAAATGAATTTAATGCAAAACCATGGTCACGATTGCATGTGAGGCATTAAACAATGTAGATCATGGCAGACTGTTATATTCATTTTCTGACTGCTTTTGTTTCTCATAGGTGTTTATGCACCTTGTTTCAGAAGGTTTGTGTGCACATTGCAAATTTACTACAACAATCTTGTTGGTTTTTCATTCCCCAGCTGTTATGGGTAACATGGGGATCTCTGTACCACCTGTGCAGCAGGAGGTCCTTCCTTGGGCTGATTGCAGATTACAGGTTTGGATATTATCAAATTAACCTTATGAACTGCTTTGGTCATTCTCAAATCAACCTTATGACCTACATGCCAAAACTGTTGCTGCTGAACGTGTATGAGCATGTGAGGATTAGGGTGTTGGGAACACTATCCTACCACTTAATCTCAAAAACAGCCTGGAAGACGTTGCTTATGAAATTGATTGATCCTTGTGTTGTGAGGAAATGATAAGGTTGTGAGACACAGACAGCATAAAAAAATGTTTTGTGCACAGCAGATAGAGGAAGTGTGATGGCCACTGTGACACTGTGATGATTGCACTGCAGTGACAGCGCTGCCACTGCAGGCCTGGGCTTGGTCCTGCAGCTCATAATCTCCTTATCAATCACTGTATCTTTACTTCGGTCTTCTCTGACAAGGTGTCAGAGAAGAGGCCTTTGCAGAGCTGCCAGCAGTGGGTGAAGACTGAGGGACAAGATCATGGGAGCATGATGCATTCAGGGCCGTGGGAGCAGATGAGCAGCATCCAAGGCGCTCAGAGGGCTGGCTGGTGTCCTATAGAAGCCACTGTCTATCCCCTGTGAATGGAAATAAAACCAGGGAGAGTTTCTTGTTGATTGGAGAAAGACAAATGTCCCCATCTTCAAAATGGTCAAGGGGTCTACATGGGGAAGCACAGGGCAGATGAGCTCACTCTGGGCCCTGGGAAAATTATGGAGCAGATTCTCTTGGAAGATATTTCTGGGCCTGTGAAGGGGAAGGCATTTGGATGCTTGATCAACCTGATTTCTTCTATGATAAAATAAATGGATTTATGGATGATGGGCTAAGTGGTTATTTACTTCAACTTTAATAAGACTTTTCATATGGCCTTTGAGAGTATTTTAGTAAGCTAGGATGTATTGGTCTGAGTGCATGGACAGTTAGACAGCTTTCAGGTGTCAGCTCAGGTATCTGAATGTAAAACAGAGACTCCCGAAATATCTAAGGGAATTTGGTTAATAGTCTCCAGGGAATGATTCAAAACTACGCAGAAGGTTTTCAAGTGATGAAGTCAACTACTGTTTGCTGCAAAGCCTAAACAGTACTTGGGTATTATTTATTAGAAAGGCCATACAGTTTGCTTTTTTACACATAGAATTCAAGCCAACAGAAGATAATGAACGGTATGCATTAAAATTACAGTATTTGTGTTTGTTTAATAGTAACATGTAACATTAAAACTCCTACTTATTATTCCTCCTTTTTAATAAATAATTACTGGTTTTGTTGTTTGTTTATGGCAATACCCGCTATATACTAGGAGGGCATCAAACACTGAAAATAAGTCTCTTTTGGTTCATGAGGAAATTCAGAGCTACAGTTGAGGGTTTACAGTGCTCCTTTGTTATTCTCAATGGCATATTTTTCAGTATACTAGTATTATACTCTGAGGGCAATTATGTATTAAAATACTATGCAATATATTAATATATTAAAGGTCGAACAGAAATTTAGATTCTCAACATGTGTTTGGGTAGTGACCCTTTTTCCTTATTATACAGCCTTCTAAGCCTTCCTAAGGTTTCTTTCTCAGTCTCAATAGACAATTGTGTGGTTAAACATAGCCTAGAAAGTCAGAAAATTCTTGTGTTTGCAGTAGTGAGAGTGCATGGATATATAGCAGTAAAAAAAACCCCCAAAACAACACTTTGTGGGTTTGCCTTGCCTTTAATCAACTTTGCTGGGTAACTGGGCTGTGAACTGTGAGGGCTAGAGGAGAAGGAAGCCTTCCTCAAAGCTGGAACATGTGCTGGCCTCCTTTGGAAAGTGGGCAGTGGCAAACTGAGAAGGTGACAGGCACTGATGGTCTGTGCAGGTTTCCTTCCTCCCTGTGCAGGAGCTCATTGAACATGCAAGGAATACATTTCTGCCCAGGGTTTCTCCCCATCACCCTGCTGCAAATATGCTTCTGATAAACTGCATTGCCTGGGGATGAGGATCAAATCAAACACCAAAGCAATGACTCCTTTTCCTGGAATCTGTGGGTGCAGTGCATCATTAAATGGCAGCTGTGCTCTCTCCTCTAAAGCAGACATTCCATATTTACAGGAACTCTCTACAGCTCACGTAGATTTTTGAAAGGGCTTAAAGCCCTTATGAGTTTGGGGTGTGGGAATTTGTAATCTTGTGCTTGCTCTTTCTTTGTTTTTCCTCATACTTATGGGGAAAAAAAACCCTTGGAATGACTTTACTGTGTTAAATAGTGATGTATTTTTGCTTTAAAACTAGTTGCACTTAAGTAGTAAATAGAGGGTATGATAGCAAGCAGAATTTGGCCTTGCCTGAGAGTTGCACTAAAAGCAGTTTCATTTAAATGAAGACATGTGTGGATCCAGTTAAAGAGTAACTGATGAATAAAATAACCTCTGATTTGCTGGACTTGAAAAAAAAAAAAGAGTATTATAATATCTTCAAAAAGCAAAAGCAGAGCAATACAACTGTGAGAAGAGCAGGCAGGGATTGAAAGGATTTGAAGTCCAGACGAGACTGCACTGAGCCATCCTGGAATATGAATGTGTGTGTGTGTATGTGCTGAGTCACTGACAAACACCTCCTCCTGTGCCCACTCCAGGGGCTGCCTCAGCCACTGCCGGAGCTCTCCCCGGCCCTGGGGCTGTCAGTCTTTGAAGCCACCCAAGCCTGCTCTGCTCACTGTGCCCGTGGTTCACAGCTGCTCAGCGCAGCGTGCGGAATCCGTACCTGACAAGTGCAAACGTCCCTGCTCGGATGGCAGGGCCTGGGGACATTGTGGGACATCGTACCCTCATTATGTAAACTGCGTTTGCTTTTTCGCACATAGCCGGGGTTGTTGCTTAGCTTGCTGACAGTCTGGGTTCTTAACTTGAAGTTTGGATGTGCTTTGGGATGTTTTGACGGGAAAGATCCAGCATAAACATGGAACTCAAAATGAAAAGCTGCGTGAACGAGATGTTACAATGTTATAAATGATTGATCTTGAATTAGACCAAGAGAAAAGATGAGACAGAGACAAAGCTTAAAATATCAATGAAAAGGCAATCCCTACTGCTGCCTCTGAGCTGTTAGTTTGATTTTTTTTTTTCCCCTTAAATTGCATTAGCAATTCCAGATAGACACTTGGTCTCCAAAAGAAAGGCCCTTGACATTAAGTGTACTGAAAGGTCACTGAACAGTCATAGCTTTCTTTTAATTTTCAGTGCGTTTATCTAAGAAAACACAGCACTGATACAGCATCTGCTTTTCAAAGGGACTGTGTCTTCTGGCTGAGCTGACTGAGGCTTACAGAGGTCAATTGAAATGCCTAAGGTCACTCAGAGTGTCAGAGTGTGGGGTGAGGATCTGGAAAACACACTGAAACAGCAACCTACTTTTTTCTCAGAAATTGCAGGATTCTCCTTTAAACTTCTAGGTAAACAGCAATGTGGTTCAGGGGAAAAAAAGATAGGAATGTTAAAGATGGTGACTCCTGCTGTGTTGATTACTATTGATACTGTGAGTTATTTGTAGAGGATTCTAAAAATTCTTTTCCAGGAAAAATGAGCATTTATTGCATATTGCATAGAAATACATATTGCAAAAGCAATAAATACTGAAGGCAGAAGGCTTTGGGACAGTTTACTGCACTGTTGCTACATACACACAGTTTCTTCTAACTTATTAATACTTTTCCAGTGGTTGACTTCCATTAATACACTGTCTAAACTGGCTGATGAGCAGACTTAGAGGATCAGAGCTATTTTAGGAACACAAGATCCTTTAGCCCATCATTGAGCAGTGAAGGAATATGCAGCAATGACTATGATTAGTGGAATACATGCAGTTCTCACAAGGGAAAATCTTTGTGCTGAGGATAAAGTCCATTTTCAGCTTTGAAAATCTGTAAAAATTATTTGCGATGTTGTAGCGATACCTTCCATGGCTTTGAGCCCTCTGACTGTGAAGTTTTGTAAAGTTTCACCCACTTCAGCAAATGCTTCCATAATTAAAAGGAAGAAGATGATAAAGGGATTGTTTTAGATGAGTGTTTTGTTGAGGAAATGCATAGTCTGTCAACACATTCATGGTAAAGAACTCTGAAGAACTGCCTGTGAATTAAAAATAATTATGGACAGTGAATGTAATTCAGCCTTTGGTGTATGCCTCAGTCTGTCACTGACTTCCACTGACATGGATGTTTGAGATGTACAAGGAGGGCAAATTATAAAACTTAGTGTCAAAAGAAAGCAAGCTGTGGGATAAGTTTTATAAGAAGCAATCTTAACGATTAACTGGTGGTTTTAAAGATTGCCAAGGGCAGAAGTAAGGAACTAGCTTCCAAGTAGCACAGTTGAAAGACAGCATGACTATCTTTCACCTTCATTTCTGACAAAAAAAAGCATTACTGTACACTGATGGGAAAATAGGAATTCATGGAGGCTGTCTTTGTAAGGTCAGATGGGAAGGGAGAACATGAAGAGCAATACATGGGAAGTACAGCAATGCTTCTATTATTACAGCATTCTGAAGGATGATCAAAAGAAATGTGACCTATTCCAAAGGTGACTGATGCATTCATTGCTGGCTTTAACTTATTCTTCCAATATTCTGATGTTTCATTTGCCATTTTATCCTCCAAAGGCTTAATTTATCAGAAAAAATAAAGTGGATGTTAAAAACCTTGTTGGAGGTTCATCACCCCCCTCCCCCCCCCCCCAGGAAACAACCTGGGTACTGGGGGGAAAAAAACACAAATCATCATTTCTCAGAAGGATTTTGATGTTATTTGGTGGGACACTTTATAATCCTTGCAGTTCTGTGTATTGACTTTGCTTTGTCCAGTAAAAGATCTGGTTCAAATATTTTCCTTCTGCTTTCAAAGTGCACGTACATGTCTGAAAAATGAATTTGCTTAAGTAAAATACAAACTGATCAATCACACAAACAAGACAAAACTCCCACAGAGCACATGGGGAAAAGAACAAAGATTATTTTTGTCTGTCTAGTTAGAATTTTGCATATGCTTGAATGTATCTGACAGGTTGTTTGTGCCTTTTAGAAGATGAAAAAAAATAAAAGTAAATATATGTGGGGAGAGAGTTCTGAGGACTACAATGGCAGTGTTGATTTTCATACATTTGGGGTGCTGAAACAATTCACAAGTGACAAAGCAGACTAAGTTGTGTTATGTTGTTCCCTGCAAGTGAAGATAAATGCCTGGTTCTTTATCACTCTGGGTTACGTTCCTCAGAGAAGGATTTTTAAAATGTATTTTAAACTTGCATTGTTTTTATTTATTTATATATGTATTTAAAATATAAAGAAGTATTTGAGGATTGCAGTTAAAAGCTGTCATGCTCAAAGCCTTGCTGGGCTCCAGCTATGTTGGTCTCTGAAATACTGTGACTATATTGAAAAAGACAAAGCCAAATTTTATGCTATTCCTTCAAGGATATGTAGACCTACTGGGACTGTAAAATTTTGGAATGGGATTATAACATGTTTATTGGAGCAAAAGCCATCAAAAGATTTATCCTATTTTGCTGTAGTTAAGAATTGTAAGAAGAGGGAAAATAAGTTTCACTGCCTTACTCAGCATATGGAACTACACTGCTAGTTTTCTGTCTCTACGGAAATCCACAGCTTAAGTAGCGGAACCTCCTATTGGGTTTGTGTGTTCTTACAAACATTTTGTGACAGTTATGAATGGGCATCCATTAAAAACAATGACAGGTCCAAACCGATATCAAGTGGGATTCCAGGGACAACTAAAATATGTGAATCTTTGAGTAGTTATGAAAACCCATCCTGAGAGATTCTGTGAAGTTTGAAGGAGCTCTGTTTAAAAAACAACTGACCAAACCCAAACCAAACAACTCCCTAGATAAGGTTCTAATTCTCTGCTCTTTCCCCATCTGTCTGAATCTGTGAAACACTTCACTTTACACTGTATTGGAACCTTCCAAGTGTATATGGCTTAAAGAACAGAAGAAGTTTGGTGATGAAAAGGTGAGGCAGGTATTCTCTGTAGTCCTCTGCATGTGTCCAAGGTGTGGACTGGAAAAGTGAGGCTTCACTATGGGAATGTATCCAAAGACCTCAAAAACAGAAGGCCTGACTGGGTGCTCTTTGAAGAAGGAAGAGCAGATCCACTTAGTTTGCAGAGATGATCTGAAGTGGAAAGGAATGTCAGGTCCTGTTCTCAGATATGGAAAAATGTAATGAATAGCTGTGTGGAAGCATCAAAACTATTTTGTAGTGGAGGTTAGTTATGAGAGGACTTGCATGAGTGTTCGAACGCTTGCGGGTGTTAACTCCAAGCCCTTGAATGTGTTCAGGAATGCCTAATGAAATGAGTTTTGTATTTTAAAAAAAATTGCTCAAACTTGTTAATATTTGATGGTAGAAATTCATCTGTGTCTTCATTCATGTGTGACCCACTTTGTATCCTTTTGGGAAATACATATGGTAAGGCCAAGAAATTGCACGTGCTCCTCTTGTTAGTGTGTGCACTGAAAATCTGCAGCTTGGGAAAATATATTTTTTTCCTCCCCTGTGTAAGACCCCAGGGATATCGCCTTTAAAACTTTCTGCTTCCCTGAGATTTGTGCAGATCCAAACATCCAACAAGGTCAGGAAGTGTCCCTGTGCCCTCATTGTCACTGCAGAAGTTCTGCCTCTCCCTACCCCAGGGGAGACTCGCAGCATCAGATGCTTCCCCGCTAGTTTGTGTCTCCAGGGTGCTCTTCAAAGAGAATTTGCCAGTGAAGATGATAAAACCCAAATACTACTTGTGGAAGTATTCATCCTGGTTTTAGGAGGGAATGTTTGGCAATGTACCTGCCCTGTACCCGTGGCCAAACTCCTCCCAGCTGCAAATCTTCAGACCTGCAGAGAACCTTCTGCACAGCCCAGCTGCCGGAGCCGCGGGGCAGCTGCCCCCGGTTTCTGGGCAGGGATGGAGAGGTCTGGGTGCAGAGTCTTCTGGAGATCAGCACGATTTACAACTGGCACACCTGCAGCAAATAGGTTACTCTATCTCCAATAACCTTTGGTTTTGTAGAGCGAGCTACAACACAGTCAACTGAATGTGGAAGAAGCTAATTAAGAAACAGTAGACCAAAGTAGTCATCACTGCAGTTTCTTTGGCTTCAGTGAGCTTGTTGCATGGATGAGTTTTATTGGGGAGGCTATTACTGATACAGAAAGAATGGGCGAAGTTAGGAGTTACGAAGTCAAAGCTGCGGTTCACCTAGGAATGCTGTTTGGGCTGAAAAGAGTTAAACACAAAACTTCTACTTTATTTCTCTTGCATTTGGGCACTTACCTAAAAAGTTCAAGAAAATTATCCTACCTAGTGAGCCAGTTGCTTTGCTTCTGTGAAGAGGAGTTCCCGGGGTGCTAGGTGATATGCCATGGGAGCTCCTGCATTAGTATTTCTCTGAATGTAAGTAGTCTGAATTTTTAGCATACTTGCTCGGTCAGAAAAGGATGGCAGAAGCTGCTTTGTGCAGCTGTTTCTATTCCTGCACTTTCCATTTAAGTGGCACTGGAGATTTTGTACCTTTTTCACACTGAGAAGGCAGAGTTCTTCTTTTTCAGGCCAACTAGTTTGCCTCTCCTTTGGTTTCCTGTCTAACTGAATCCATTTATAGTATCCCAGGAATATATTTTCTGGGTGCCTCACAAACAGAGCATTAAACCCTGCCCATGAGCTGCTGTTGTTGCTGCTGTTGTTGCTGTGAGCCCGAAGGGCAGGCTGACTTCTCGGGTTTCTGGCCTAATTGAGAGCAGCCCATTAAGTGCACTGAGGTGATGCATCCCTGCCATAGCCTGGACACAGAATTGGACTCCTGTAATGACACAAACCGGGGCAGAAAGGACAGTCTTGGTGTTGGGCTCACATCAGACCTGGGAAGTTTAATTAGGCTTTAGATCCACCTAGGTCTGCAAACCTAAATCTTTGGAAAGTTGGTGTCTAATTACTTCTTACGTTTCTGTGACTGAATGATTTACTTAAGGTCACAAATGGAGTAGAAACAGACACTGAGCAGAGAATTCCCAAATCCCAGTCCTTTACCATTTATCCTTGACTAATCTGGTATCTTGTGATCTGGGTTTCACTTCAGCCAGCTGCCTGCATCAAATCATTAGTGTCATCCTACACTGGGACAGCTGGCCAGAGTTTAATGCACAAGGAACCGTCATCTGCAGACTTCTTGTTTATACCCATGGCATTATGTGATACCCTCTGCAGATGCAGATTATCAAATGGGGAAGAACAGTGTCTGTGGACCTCCAAAGACAAAAGAAAGTTTCTGATCAGAGATTTCGGAGGCCAAAACAAAGAATCAAACCTGCCAGAATTAACTGCTGCTTAAGTAGATAAGACATGTAGGAGCCAGGGAATTTAATCTCACATAAAACAGCTGCATTTTAGTGAGATGCTCAGGTGAGTGAATTGATATATGTCCACAAATCATCACTGCTGACCTGTGTGATTTCTGTGCCATTCCTTTTTTTTTTTTTCGCCCCCTTAGCTGGGGAAGACTTGGGATGATTTGCAAGGAAATAATTTAAAACTGGTATTATGAGTAATGAAATGTAAAAAAAATAAAATAAAATCAAAAGTATCAAAAGAATGACTTTTAAGTATTTAAAATCCAACCCTGATATTTGAAAAGAAAATGCTAAGTAATAAAGGGGATGGATTTCCACACCACATATTGCACAGGAAATTTGCACATAGAACCTTTTATTTGTTTAATGGATTTTCTGTGAATATCTTCCATTAAATGTTTGAAAAACTTTAGCCCAAGAAATTTAGCTATGGAAGGGAAAGCATTTATATTCATTAGATGAGAGCAGACTTTTTTGCTCATGATTTGGGTGGAATTTAAAATGATTAATGCAGCTTAAAGTAGTTAGGTGATAGGAATTTTCTAAAACATTTTATCTGTATCTAATAAGCCCTCTTGGGGATACAAGAGCTTATGATGCATATAAGGAAATTTAGAACCAGTTTATTAAAAACACATTTCCATTTACTTTAATGGTGTTCTGCCATTGTATCTGAAGACTTGTAGGTATTTTCCCATCTCCTGCAGCCAGTCCACAGAGAATAGAACCACATAAACACCTATATCTGAGAGGCCCAGCCCTCTATTGTAGAGGTGGGAGTTGCAGCTGATGAAAGGTGAAATGAATCCAGGAATATGTTGTAGTTGAAGCTCAGAAAATCCTTCACAGAAACTTAAAATGTCTTAAAATGAACTTGTCTGGTGAGGAGCTTTTGGGAAATATTCTGTGAAATTTTAAATGTAAACAAAAGCATTCCAATTAGGCTGTAATCTCAAATTAAGGCTTTTAAGTGGCTTTGTCATAAGGTAACTCTTAAGAATGTTGAAAGTATCTGTTTATCCAAATTTTCTAGAGAAGGGTTCAGATTGGTCCAAAATTCACTTAAGGACTTGTCCAAGTTTGCAACTGATTTTTTTTTTTTTTTTTAGTGGTAGAGATATTGGTGTGGACGACAGTAATGAATCCTTTACTGTGCTCACAGTGCAGATGAAAAGTGCTACTCTTGCTGCTTTAGATCCCTGGTAAATCAGTCTTTGCAAAGTCAGTATCGCAGCATTCAAAGCCAAGTTCCCTCTCGGCTGGCAGATGAGTGCAGTGGTGTCTCAGTTCTCCTGGGGCAGAGCATCCCGCTGATGGATGGGATGTAGGCTGCAGGTACTGAGACACTCAGTCCCGCTCCGAGTGAGTCAGTTCGGTGCTGCTGGGAGCAGTGCTGATTCCAGCTCGGCTGCTACCTCGGGGAGCTCTGAGTCAGCATTGTCACCTCTCTTCTCACCATTTCATTGCTGCCGTGTCCTTCTGCAGCCTCACTTACGGGAGAGGAATGACTATAGGCACAAAGGTGGCAAGTTCAGCGGTCATTAATCCAAAGTTTGTTGAGTATCTTTCAATGTCACGTTTACTGTGCGTTTCTGACCTGCCAGGTGGTATTTGACTGAATTCTTTCGAAGAATTGATTTTATTGACTTAAAGAAGCCAAAATTTTGGAGTTGGAAGACAGAAAGCATGCATATAATGAATAGCTATTGTACAGAAGCTTAAACATGAATCATTGTCTGGTTTAGTGTAGTAGGTCTGTGCCTATAGTAGAAACTCCTTCCCAGGATAACATTATGATGGAGTTGCTGCACTTAGTGCTGGTCAGTAAGATTTAGATTATGAGTATGCTAGTGAATTCTTCCCATAGTAGGTAATTTTTCAAGGATTTAACTGCTACTTATCCACAACCATTGCAGTTCTGCTGGCAGGAATCTGTAGCCTTGACATATCTTGAAACTGTATTCATCTCAGTTCTTCCAGCCAGTCTCCTTCTCCTCACAAGGACTCACTTTAATGTGGCTATAAATTTTTTAAAGGAACGTTCTGAACTGAATGCCGCAGCAAATAAACCATTGTGATATAATGCAGGGATGCTTTGTTTCCTAAAGAACCTGCTTTAGAGGAAAAACTAGAATAATTTCTTCTTCACTAATATGTGCTCTATGGTCAAACAGGAGAAACAACTGATATTTTTAGCTTTTCAGTGCAACTGCTGGGTACATTAGGAGAGAACAGGAAGGAATTTGCAAGGTGGCATTATCCCTGCTGATTGCAGACCTCGGTGTTGCAGTGAAATAGGAATGTGCTGACCCCCTGGCTGCTGGAGATGGAATTTGGCGATGCTCCCCCTGCTGTGTTGGCTACCCAGGTGGCTGTGCCGTACAGCTGGCACTGTGGGCTGTGTGCTCAGCCAGCTGTGGAGGCAGATGTTGGGATGAGACAGTGAAGTCTCAACTTCTCCTGTCATAATATGGATGTATGTTTCTAGATAGGATACATAGAAAACTTAGAACTCTTTAGGGGAGGAGGAGGGCAGGAAGGACAGGCTCTGGAGACTTCTTTGAGGAAGCAGTCTTCTGCTTATTCGGTTCAAACACAAAAATAACAATTTTCAGGTAATACCTTTTTAGCTGCTATTTTTTGGTGCTTAGTTTGACAGATAACCCTATGCAGAGCAGAATTCATTCTACACTTGAAATTCAAGGCATTTTTTTCATTTCTAAAGATTTATTGAAAGGCCATCCACTCTTCGGGTAGAGAAATTTCTACCCCTTTTTCTGCTGTCAAACTGTGCAATTCTAAATGTCTCCTTGAAATACACACTGACTATTTCTTTGTAGATGCAGATACTTTTAAAAGCTGTCTTAAAATAAGAGCGGATTGAAGAAATTGTCTGCCACCAGATGAGTAAGACTTGGCGGGGCTTCTGTCTTCCTTTCATCTACATATGCACACCTCTACAGTCAGAAAAATATCCTTTTTATAACCTGCAAGGATGATCTGGTACTCACAAACCCGCCTGGCTGTTGTGGGGCAGTTGTGAACCTTCTGAGCCCTGTAGGGTACACTGTGTGTAGTTCTGCTTCTGGTGGGAATGTCTGAGCAGGCAGACTGAGGGGTAAAGGCTGAACCAAAATGAGTCTGTGACAGTCTCCTGTCATGCTGTGTGGGAAGACATTGCTGAGGTTTGATTGATTCCTGATCGTTGCCTTATAGGAAATAGAGTGTGCTGGCTTGAAGGAGAGTGGTGAATCCGTAGCAGTAGAAACAATATGCACCACACTAGACTCATCTTCCCAACTCCAAATGCTCCTTTTCTTTGCATTCCAGCATCCCAGATGGCAGATCTCCTTAGCACAGTTAAAAGTTTTCAGCATGTTCATTGAATTGGTTTGTTTTTATTTTTTTTAATCTTTTCTTTACCATGTTGTCACTTAAATCTCCTCTATTTAATGGGTACCTACAGAGTCACAATGGAGAAGGAGCTGACAGGATGAGCGACAGTCTACATGGACAGGGGGAGAGGTTCCACTTTGGTTTGCAGCCTTGTTGCCATACAGTCTGTGGTATCTCTACTAAAAAGTCGTCATAGCTCTCCAGATTTCTCAATTATTGTCTTAATTTCTTTGTTCTGTTCACTACTTCATCACAGCATGGGGCATTACTCTGATTATTGTAGCATATTTTATAATAAAAACCAATGCCTTAAATTCTGTTCTGTAGAACAGTTAAAGTAGCCAAAGGGGGAAAGTTTACCCCGATGGACTTTGACTTAGTCCTGGTCATCTTGATTCAAATAGAACAAGCAGAGGGTCAGTTCAGATGATCTAAGACCCAACAATCTCTGATCACGTTTCTCAGATGAAAGGATTGTAATTTTTTAGTCTTAAAGGCATCATTAGTGATTTCATCAAATCCAATGAAAAGAAGGCCCTTATTTTAACTGAGTAATAATTTAGCTGTATCCTACAAACAGGATAACATCTGCAATTTACTTTCAGGAATACTCCAGGCTTAGGTCAATGGTGTCTTGCCTTATTTCTTGCAAAGTCAGCAATGTGTGCAACCTCTTTTACTTAAAAATCCCAAGGTTCTTTTCTCACAAGTAAGAGTTATTTAGTCCCAGTGCTCTGGCCATGTTCCAGGCCAGAATTATATTCTAATTATATTCTTCCAAAAATGTCCCTCAAAGTTCCCATTAATTATCTTCTTCACTTCCTCCTCTGAAGCACTGTCATGTCATGTTGTTTCTGTGAAATGCCTGATAGCCACTTCAGATGCAAGACACTGTATTTTGCTCAGGAATGAAGTGCTGCTGCAGATAAAGGGTCATATCCAGCACCAGCGTGTGTCAGTGTGATGAGCTGATTATAGGGAAGGTATTTTATATATAGCAGTGGTGAAACGGAGTCTAAATATTCCTGCTTGGAGGATAAAATGAGGTGTGAGTTCTCCTTCTTTTCACCACATAATTTATGTTGTTCTACACTCTGAAAACTGTTCTTATACCTTAATCATTGTGCCTAGTGCCTTTTCTCAATAATAGTAAAGAAAAGCAGGGGGAATCCTCCACCTCTATTGGAAGGTAAATGATCCCAGCATGTTTATGGCTTATAAAATTAAAAATACACCTTTAAAATGCATATCTGCAATTCAGCTATACTGATGTTGACAAGATTCCTATTGTTGGCTGCTGTTGAAATGTCAGCTTTTTAAAAGTCAGTAATAAGTGTGCTTTGATTATTCTTTAGAAAAGTGGGTTTAGAAAAATTACTTCTGTTTTAAAAAATAAATAAATTCACAAGTTTGGTATAATAACGATTTAAAAATCCTTGAAAATGGGGCTCTGTAAGAAATATCAGGTAGATTTTAAGGAATATTACAAATATTTTCCTTGGCATCTGGTTTATGAGCGTGGCTTCTTCCAAAGGCTTGCAAGATTAGTGGTGGAGACGATCAAAATACCTGGATGCTGAAAACTGTGTAGCTTTAGGAAGTTATTTCACAAAATCAATATTGTGTTGTGTTGAAAATGTACTGGAAAGTGAGTCACCATCTTGAATTTCAAATGTAGAAGCAGTAAATTATAAACTCAGGGTATAGAACAGACATGTCATTTTTTTCTGCAAGCCACCACTCGAGGTGCAGATCCTTTCCAGGTGCTGAGACATTAAATAGGTATCATTTCTTTTTGTACCTGACTTAGATTAGTGCAATCCTGAGCAATATTTTGTGACATGAGCGTGCATTTAGTTGAAAGAATGAGTGGAGAAGAGAGGTTGTAGTGGGAGACACTTTTCTCACTGTCTTTCACCTGCATATTGATAAGCTGGCTTTGAGGTATGTTTCCTGTTTGTTTGCAATTGCAAATTCTTTCTAAATTGCAGTAGAACATCTTGTCTGCATTTTATAAATTCACAGCCACTCTACTTAAATACAGTTCTCACCCACACAGAGTTTCATTTGCACAAAAGTCATAGCAGCAGAATATCAGCAATTCCCACAGAAATGACAGCCTAAGCCTTTAGTTCATAATATTGAAAAATTTCCCTAACTTGCAACGTTTCCTGAGGGAATGTCAGAGTTGGCATACATTTCTGCTGCTTTTCTCTAATTTTTAACCTCTTATTACAAATGAAATCTTGTAGGGCTTTTTTAACAGGTGGTTTTTGCCTGGGAGTACATGACAGAGGTAAAAAGCCAGAGAATTGTGATAAAAATTAAACTCGGCAAATCTAACCAGTTCCAGTGAGAATGCAGCAGGGAATTACAAATCCTCAGTGGAAAGAGCTAAAGATTGCTTAATTAAACAGCGCTGCAGAATTAGATTTAACTTTAAACTTGAAATTTAAATGAATTTCTTTGGTGAGGAAATTGTGACTTCTTGAATGTCATCCTAGACTTTTTTCCCAGGGCTGGCATGAAGTATAATTGTATTTTGCTTTAAATCTAAGTTGCTTATTTCACACAGAAGGTTTCAAGATGTTTGAGAATGGGCTTTTATCACCATATTTAGCAATTGTCTAAAAAGAAATATTAATTGATGATCAGAGACTGCAACCGAGGACGAAAACACTGAACAGAAAAGGAATTAACATCTTTGTAGATTGTGAGCCCTCAGTCACTGCACTGATTTGAACAGTTACATACGTTAGGTTTTGAAAACCTGATATAATGGCAGATTTCACAGAAGATCTTGAAGGCCCTTGAAATCCGTGGCCAAGATTTTATAAAAAACAGTTTAAAACAATGGAAAAACTTCTGAGGAAGCAGGTAGATATAAACTACCCTTGATGAAAGGTTTTGGGCAAGTACCTGAAAATAAATTTGGTGTCCCTTTTCCAAGGGGTTGCATATATGATTTGTTGTCTCCTTTGCAATTCAGAAGCTGTAGATTCCCTAACAAATGATACTGCTGCCTCTTATTTTTAGCTTATCTGGCAGACTTTTTAATTGGATCAAATGACATTAACTGAGTGTTCATGAATAATCCAATGACCTTATGGTTAACCCCAGAAGTTGTATTGTGAGTACAAGGTAAGCAGGATTAAGTCAGCGTTGAGTACCTTGCCACCATTACCTCAACATCATTGACAATTACCACCTGTCCAAATTTTTATGAGCTGAAATCTCTACTTCATTTTCATCAAAGACTGTGACAAAAAGTTTTAGGGAATTGGGCTTTGTGGTTTCAGAGGTCCTTGGCATAGATCTTCCAGCAAAGGGCCCTGAGGCACTTTGTCTGAAAATGCAGCAGTGATGCTGACTGGGAAGTGGCAAGGCCAAGGTGCCTTGGGGAAATGATGGTTCAGTGCTTGGGCAGGACAGCTTCCCTTGCATGATGCCAATTAAGCTGTAGCTGTCATTTAAAGTTGCTGTCTTCTGGATCGCACCTCCTGTGCACAAGCAGGAATCAATCAGTCTCTTGTGCTGTGTTACAAATAAAAAGGAAGGTTTGTGGGCTTGTAAATGTACAAAAAAGAAAAGGAAAAAAGCTCCAAACCCCAAAACAACATGTACCCAAATGTTGCTCACTTTCCATGGAGACAATTATTTCTTGGTCTGGTTCGGGAAGTATTGAAGTCTGTCATCTCAGAAGTTTCATGTACTAGGTGAATTAAACTAAAGACATCATTTAAAAACCTTTATAAGGCTGTGAATTTACTCTTAAATTCAGGCAGTATTAAATCAATAAACAAGCATGTAAAAAGCTATAGTTTAATTGGATTTATTGTTTCATAATAGGTTTATACAAGTTATGAATACCAGGTTTTTTTAATTGGACTTTTAATTATTTGCAGTAGTGAAAAGTGATGTAAAATAACTAATAGCTTTGCTAATTAATATGGGGATTCAATGGTGGTTAATTAAGGGCAAATGGGACAGGGCTGACACAATCCCCTTTTGACTATGATGAATAAAAAGTCAAACCAATAGCTTATTTCCAAATTACCATGATTGATAAAAAGTCAACTCTGAGCACAAGTCATTCATCCTAAGGGAGCTGCAATTTTAGTGTTTAGATGATACAAAAAAAGGACATGTCTATAGGCCTTGAAATAAAAGTAAAAGCTGCAAAAAAGCTTCAAAGGGCTAAAGTACAGATTTGTAAACTTGCTGTTAAATATGTAACTTTGGGCTTTTCAGATGACTTTCATTTCTCACCAACTGAAATAAAGCTGACACATGAATGAAGAGCAGTCTGTAATATATTCCAGGAAAATTATCATTATTTGACTTTCTTTTCTATTTATCAGATATTCTGAACAGCACTTTACATGCTTTAAAAAAAGGTTTTGTTGAGGTGAGAGAAGTACCTTGCCAGCAACCGGTTTATCAGCCTGTCCCTGTGATCACTGCAGTCTTCTGATTGCTGCCTGCTCATTGCTCTCTTTCCTGCATGTGGCTAAACACCTGAAACCTGTGTTTAAAATCTTAAGTCAGATCTGGGCTTGTATATCTAGAAAAATCCTCGGAGTTAGAATCCCGTGTGTTCGGTGACGTGCTCACATGACACAGACAGTACAGGGGAGCGCTGGGGGGACCTGCCTGTGTGCTGCTCGGGGAGCCTCCACTCACATTCACAGATACTTGTGTGGGATCGCTAGAAATTCTCAGCACAGCTGTGGGGACCCAAGTCTTTTTCTCCCCACCTGTTCTTTTCTTTGCCACCTTGCTCAGGAGAGTAGGGAGCCCTTCCCACCTGCTCAGCATGCACAACCAGCCCTAGATGTGCCTCCTTTCTTGGAGCTGACTCCTTTAAAAATATGTGGGTTTTTTCTCTCTATATATGTTACATTCCACACAAATATATTCAATTTATCAAGAGTTTCCATGTAACATGTAAGGTCTTGAGTTTGATTTCCCCTTTGCTTAAGGAGGTTAAGACTGGCATTTCACAGGATGAATAACTACCAAGGTAAAGGCTGCTTTGTTTTGGGATTGCTTCTGGTTGTTCCACTGCAGAATTGTCGTGTCAAAGGAGCAGCGGGTACCGAGGACAGGAAGGCAGGCATCTAAATGTGGTTTCATTTAAATGAAAAAATTTAAGATTTAAGGCAAGTTTGAGCCTATCATAAAAAAGAAATTCAAAACATTGAAGGCTATGATTGAAACATGCAGAAAAACAAACTAAAGAAAAACAGGCAAACATTTTGATCTTTCTGAGGAAGAGATGTATGTATGCTGGTTGACATAGAGTGAGCATAATTTGCGTAGTTGAATATGAATTTAAGAATTTGGGATTGGAAGGAATTTCCTGAAACCATATTGCTTGGTCCTCTTCTATAACAGTTTATTTCACATAAACTTTTCACAATCTATCCATTAAAAGGAGCATCTTTTTCTACCTTGAGATGCTGTTTCTGTGCTGTGATTCTCTGGTTAGAAGCCTTCTGATCTCTAGGCTAAATTTATTCATGATCAATTTATTTTGATTTTGTTCATGACCACTTGTTTCTGTTCCAGAACCGAGTTTTTGCTTGATTTTTCTCCCTTGAACAAATATTTCTGTCTACAGGCTTTTCTTGCCTTTTCAAACAAAGCAATTCTTGTGGGCTCCTCTTATTTGATAGATGTCCCTTTGTAATCCTTCTAGTGTATTTCTCTGCATCTTTACCAGTTCACTTTTGTGCACAGGAATCCAGATAGGGCCTTGTCAGTGCTTTAAATATTCCTGTGAGTATTTCCTTAATCTCTTCAGGAAACGAACAGGAAATGTATCCTGTGATTGTATTTGCCACTCTTTGAAGTTTGTCCATCTCACCCTACATGTCTTTTTCCTCCTTCCCTTTTCAGTGTCCTGCAATTCAGGTTTGTGGTATATATTTTAATTAGCCTGCAGTTACACACCCTTCATTAGAATTTCATCCTATCTCTCTATTACTTTACTTCTCAAGGTTTTCTCATTCTTTATATGAGATATCCCAATCTTATATGTTGATATTATCTCTTATTTATTAGGAAATTCTGTTGAATTATTACCTTTTTTAGTGAATGTTATGAAAAGCTTGATTGTTCTACTAACTTCTAAGAGTGCAGCAGATTTTCTTTTTATTTTATTTCATAATTTGCTAAAATCTAACTGTGGGATGTGGGCTTCCCCATGCTTTGTATTTCAATAATATCATTAATAAGTGTATGTTTCTTGAGTCAATATTTGCCATGGTATTGTGACAGGATATTGTTCATGACACAGGCCAGGAAGGGTGTCATGAGCAGTTTGGTTTTTTGAGCGTTTAGCCTTTATTACTGCCAATACATAGCAGCACATATATGAAAAGCTATATTAGCAATAACATTTTCCTTAATTAATTTTTCCATGAATGAATTCCTATTAGAAATTCATTCTTACTACATTGCATTATGTTGTGATGCACTTTGGTGAAATTAACTCGGAGAGCTGCTCTTTGCAATTTTAATATTCCGCTGGGTTTTCCATTCTAGAAAACTCATTATTATACATGTACAAAGCTGAAAAGAAACAAGAGAGAGGCATATTGTGTGAATAACAGTCAGGGAAAAGAGACAGCTGGTATGATAATTTTCTAATAAAGCTTAGAAAAGGCTGCTGTGTCTTGAAAAAATGAAAGAGTTTTAATTTGAGTATTCCTTTTGTTTGGATTTGCTTTGTACTAAAAAGTTCTGAATCCTATTCACACCTTTTATGAATATTAACTGAAAAACAAATATATCTTGTCAAGCCCTTCTACTTGGTAGGTGCAAAAGAATCAGTGGTGTGTATCCAGCGGGGGATGGTATTTCTTGTTCTTCTTATCCACTCTTATTCTCCTCCAACCAGACTGTGCAGTTTGGATCTTGATAAATAGAGATTTTTCTGAATCATGGACAACTTATTAACACACGGAGTCTTTAACCATCTCTGTGCCAAACTGCAGCCTCTAAGAAATATTTGTACCTTTCTGAATTCCTATCACATTTAAAATCCTGACATTTGGAGGCTGTGCCTAAAAGCCTGCAAGTGGGAGGCTTAGGAAGATTCTAGACAACAGTCACAGAAATTAAACGTTTCACCCCTGACCTTCAAAGTCACTCAAATCTTGTTACTTGGAAAGAAGGCCTTTATTTTTTTTTTCTTTTTCTAGATATGACATTTTCAAGACTACGTGCTTTCTTAGAGAATTTAAACCAGATTATTTTTAAAAAATGTAGAAGTATTTACATTTAATTAGAAAACTCAAACACACAGCTTAGAGAGGCAAATTAAGGTGAAATTTAAATTAGTATGAGGGAGTAAAGTTAATCCCTAAAGTGAAAATTGAAACACCAGATTCTGGGCTCTCTCCTACCTTTCAGCAGTGGATTGCCAAGACATTGGGTAGCATTCACTAAGCCACATTCTTGACTGGTTCCTTGCATTTTGTAAGGCTTTTAGAAATGTAACAAATGCAGCTTTAAACACATTATTATAAATGTTTTTAAAAAGGCATTAGTCACGTAAAGTATTTTGTGTTATTCCTTGGCTTGATATGCTGTTCTAATGTGTTGCCCTGATATTAGATTATCTTGTCTCTATTTTCATCCATTCATCCTTTTTATACAATATAATGTTATTGGCATTAATGAAGTTACTGCTAATTTATGCCACAGTGAGAAAGGAATCAGGCTTGTTATATCTGGTATCATGGTTCATGAGAGAATCAGCTAATTGCATTCCATTAGTAATTAACATAGAGGAATATGAAATACCAGTGTTTTGTAAACCACACATTTAACAGCCCTTATTCTCAGCAGCCACAGGGCTGTAGGTGACAGGGAAACAAAGGTCCCCACCTCCAGACTGGAACCTTTGCTGATGTTAAATGAAAATCACTGACAATGGGTTTTTGAACCTACAGTATATAGTCATGGAGCACGTGGCATTGATACCAAACCCGAGACATTTATCTGACATTTAGTTTAATTATTAAAGAAATTAATAATTCTTCCCTTTTATTTCTCTGTTATTGAAATATAGATAGGTTGGAGTTGGTTAATTTAATTTTTTTAATATTTTTTTGGTCAGCTTTTTTTCAGTACTTGAAACATTTTAACTCATTTATTTATTCAGCCTTGTCACATGGAGTGTATGGATCACGGTGGGTTGCTGTCCCTGGGATCAAGTTCCCAGAACCCCAGGCAGACCCAGGGTCATTTCATCAGGTTCAGGTGGGATGATAAAGCAAAAGGGTCAGTTCTGACTATGCTGCTGCTCCACTGGAGGCAGAGGTTGAGAGACCCAGCAGCAAGAAATCCTAATGATAAAGTCAAGACAGTTCAGGTTAAGAAGTTCTTTCAATTTAAATTAAAAAGTGTGGATTCTGTTCAGTTAGGAATGGTTTGGGAGCTCCCTGCTTGGAGCCTGAGCCAGAACATGCAGGTAACCTTTTAAACAAAGGTAAACATGAGGTAACAAACACCGGAGCTGTTTTTCCACTGCTTGGTCTGTAGAACCGACACAGCTTCCCCATGTAGACAAAGAACTTTTCTTTATTATTCTGAATGCCATTCACATGTATCTTAATTTTTTTTTAGCCACATTTATTCCTTCCTTTCATTCAGGCTACTGGCACAAAAATTTTAATTGAGCTGTGACGATACCAGTACTGTGGAAGACATGACTTTCATTTGGAAGAACTCTTGGAGTTCAAATACAAGTCTGCTAAATGGGGTGGCTTTTCTATTTAGAAAGCCATGTCTGACCAACTGTCTTAGAGAGAATTGTCTTTTTGCATGCTCATTGTTTGAGTAATCTTTATCTGCACTTACAGTTTGTGGCTCTTCCTGAATAGGTGTTCTTCTAAGCCTCTCATTCTCTGGGTGTTGAGATGTCTCTTCATAGAGAAGAGACATGGAGAGCCATTCCCATATCTATTTTACTTTCTTGGTCTTTCCATTTGAGCAGTTTCCTCATTGCTGCGTGAAACAAATCCCCAGACATTCAGTGTAGATTGAAAACCGATTAAATTCTTAGTAGGTGATACAGTTTTGAAATACAGTGTACACAGTCTATCTGTGACAGTGTTCTGCAAAATCAGTGAGAATTAAATTTCAGTTCTTTCCTGATAGGGACTGTGCAGAGGTCCTTTGCATCTCAGAACACATGGAAAAAAAAATCAGCTGCCGGTAGAAGCATCCAGTCCACTTAATCAAGATGAAACAAATTAACCCATTAGTCCCAGTTTCATTTCCTGGTGTGTGTGAGTAAAATAGCATGTAATGACATTATGTCTGTGGCATCTTCGTGGGTCCCTTCCAACTTGGCATATTCTGTGATCTCCCATTGATAGGTCGAATGAACTCCCTACATGGGAAGGTTGAGCTCACAGTAGGCATCCAAGTGTTTGCTGCCCTAACTAGTTCTGGAATCATTTTGGTTGTTACTACCATTTTCATGAGCTTACAGTGGTGAGGGATCATGGCTGTGACATGCTTGAAATATGGGGGACTGAGAGCCCTCTTGAGGACTTCTCCTCTGGGAAACATCTTTACATAAAACAAATATAAGCTCTTCTCTAGTGCCTTCCTTCAGTGACAGTGGATGAGCCTGGGCTGGAAATGAAAAGTCCTGGCTGAATATTAAATTGGGCTTGACATATCACCGAAAGCACTTGTGGCTGAAGTTACAGTGTACCCAGTGTATTTCTTCACCACTTCCTGGCTTCACTATTTACTGCTACCATAAAATCTGGGTGTGAAGTGTGTATTTAAACAGTGTTTCTTTATTTTCCCCAACTATATTTAGTCTTTGACTTTGAATGACAGTTTATTTGTAAATTAAGAGTAAGTGTGAGTGAGAAGGAATGGGTAGCCCAGGTGATAGGTAACAGATACAGAGCCTATCATTTGTAGCTTGCCAGTTCAAATTTGGCTCGGGTCTCTATTGACAGAAATTCATTATCATCTGATGGTTGTTTGGGAGTCTGTGTGAAAGGAACTGATGGTATTCACATTCAAAAAAAAAACCAAAAAACAAAAAAAACAACAACAAAAACCAAAACCTGTCACAATTACATTCTTTTTGGCAGCTTCTGTGAGCACAAGGATGAACTTCCCTCTGACATCTTAAAGCAGTCTTTCCAGATAAGGCTTCTGGCAAATTGGCAGGGCGATGTGGAAATTTGCAGACACCGTCCAAGTTTTATCTATCCTTTGTGTAATCAAAAGACCTTAAGCTGGTAAATGATGAGAAACAGAAGTGGCCTCTTTTGCTCTTTCAGGTGCCCAGTGTGCAATTGCTGCCCTCTAATTACCAGAGAATACCAAGCATCCACAGCAGCTGAAAAGAGATAATTTGGATGAGCCACTCTAGCTTTAAAAATATTCATCGGAGAGATTTGCCCTTGGGCAAAATGTAAGTCTGCCAGACAGAAATATAATGGAGTCATTTTTGTCCCTTGGCCTTGTCTGTGGTTTGGTAAAACTAACTGCTAAATGCCAACAAACTGCCAAAATCCTGTAGCAAAGGTAGGGACCAAATCTCTCGGCAAAGCCTTGTCTGAGTGTGGTGATATTTAACTTAATTGGGAAAGTGCGGTATGTCAATATGAACTTTTCCCACCCCCCTATCTGTCTCATTCTGAGGCAGTCATACCATTTCATTTTAGCAATACAGAAACCTTCAAGCACCAGAGGATGTGCCAGCCAAAAACCATCACTGCCAACAATTATATGCTAGATGTGTGTGGGCAATAACATATGCACTTAAAAGGACTGAAAAAGAAGGTATGCATGGTTCTTAGCATTTTAGCTTGTCTTGAGTTTCAGTGTCTCCCTAAAATTAGAATTAATTTCAAGCAGCAAAAACCTCTCTGGAATCAGAACATGTAGGAGCCCTGTGATGAGACAGGAGATTTTCAGACCATAATTTTCTTTCTCTTACAAGGGAAAGCATAAGCAGAACTGTCTTCATTACTCCTTTAAATAATTAATGCTTTCAGTGTATTTCAGGCATTGATTATTTGACCAGTTGTTAATAGACAAAGCTAGAGTAACTTCTGGTATTTTTTTATTTGTACTTGACGTCTCTAATAACCTGAGCATATGTTGATACACACGTAGGTACAAGAAAGTAGGATTTTAGTGGTGACTGGAGTGTGGCATGACTCATCTCTAACATATAAAAAATAGTCAAGATGTATTATAAAGGCAGATTTAATGCAAAAAAAATAAAGTAGGAAGTGTGCAGGATACTTTTATGCTGTATGGGAATGAAAGAGGAGATTGAAAAGGTTATTGTCCCTGATCTACTGAAGCATTTTCTGTTGTATTTCTAAACATATTTCTTGGTCAGTCCAGCATTAACTGGATTCACTGCTGTCTTGGAAATCAAATTCAGGCCAACTTATATATTTTTGGTCATTCAAAATCTAGTGAAAATGTATTTCTACTCTTGAATAATTCCTACCTCAACCTTCTTTGATTAGACAGTTACCCTTTAAACTAGTACTGGGACCAGGATAGGAGGAAGGAAATAACAGAGGCCCAGTTTGTACTTTATGCAAATAAACAATCTTTTTCTTACTTACACCTATACACTTCTTAGCGTGGCTTTTGTGGATCAGATGACTGGTTCATTTTTTTGGAACTATCATATACTATACCCATTGAAGGAGGTGAGACCATTGACTTGGAATTGCTCATACAAAGAATGTACATTTGTCCGTGTGTGCCTTTTGTTTCTATTCTGAGTACTGAAAAAGTCATTCTCTGGGCCGAGCTGAGGTATAATATATATTTATTAAAACCAAAGGATGCTCTGTGGAGTACTGTGTCTGTTTTTTACCATCTATTTTCATAAAAGGTGACTACCCTTGGCACAGGTGCAGAGAAAGTCAGGGGAAAAAAAGTACAGTCATACCAGAAGAGCTCTGTTTGTTTATTCCAGTGAAGTTGGAGAAAGGGTCAAATTTACCCTAGAAATATATTGTAGGATGGATGTCCAAGAGGGAGAGTTGGCATTAAACTAAAACCACAGGGGTAACACTGTCAATGAATAAATGTAGACTGGAAATTAGAAGAAGGTTTCTGAATACCAGAGGAGAGAGGTTTTTGAAGCAGCTTTCCAATAACAGGAGAAATAATTTTACCTCTTATTTTGTTTGAGGTACTTATGAAATGGCACAGATAATGTGGTACCTTTAGTCATTAGAAACTTGACATAAAGAGTCAGAAGCCATTTCTAGTTGAAGGCCTTTAGGCCAAGGGTGGGAGAAGCAGAAATTCTGACTCTTGAGTTCTTACTCTGATCTCCTGGTTGAATAGCTCAATCTACAGCTTTTTTTTTTTTTTTTTTTTTTTTTTTTTTTTTTTTTTCTTGTATTGGTCTTACATACTAAAATATGAATTATCGTACAAAAAATGTTTGCGATCTTGTCACAAGGCATGTTCCTGACAGCCCCAGCTGTTCTGTGGACAGAAACAGCATTTGCTGTCCTGTTCTGGCAGTGACTGTGCCCGAGTTCCCCAGCAGAACGCGCGGGTCCTTGGGAACAGGTTCCTGTCGGGAGCATTGCAGGCTCTGAGCCCTGAGCACCTGCAGGGGCTGTGGGGCACTGCCTTGCTGCTCAGTGCTGGGTATAGACATGGCCATTCTGTCTGCATTTCCTTCTCCCTCTGGTATTGCGATCAAACACAGATATTCTGCAAAAATAACACACTATTTGCCTGGGCTTAGCTCTGGTTTTAATGCCAGAGTCATTTTTAGCTACATGCGTAGTACAGAATCCAAATTAATAATCAATTAATAATCAGCATTCAGATGCTATATAATTATCTACCATGTTGAAAGGTTTAGCTTGTGCTGTAGATGTTTTTAAATTTTGAATGTGCCATTTTTTGTGCTTTTTTTTTTCTGCTTCCACAATTTTTTGGATGCTGCTAGCGAGTAGAAAACAGAGATTTTTACAGCTTATATTTGCTCCTATTCTCCAGTTGTCATGTGTTTTCAAAAGTGAAGTGTACCTTTGGAATTTATAGAACTCTGGCAGAGATTAATAATCTTAGATTAATAATCTTCATATCTTGCTTACTACTGCACCTGTAAATTAAAACCAAATTATATTCAGATTGTGTATATATATTATGGTTTGAAAGAAACACTTTGCCAAAGACTACAAATTATGCAGTTTGTTCTGTTACTGCTTAAACTGCAGCTGCAAATCTGTTCCTTGAGCATTTGACTTGTTAATACTAGACTATTGAGAGGTTTGTTGGCATCATGCACGAGTAACACCGAGCATCAGTCACGTAACTGAGTTGTTGATAAATGTCTAAACCCGTAAATAAAAACTGCCTGCTGTTCTACTCTGCTGGCTGTGATTGGAGGCACAACATTCCCCCAGTTGTTTTGGTCACAAGCTCAGTTGTATTCCCTTGTGAGCAGACAAGAAATGTTTGAGAATAGCTCCAGCAAAATGGCAAAACTCTGTCACTGTCATGGTGTTCATCAGAAAACTGATGTTTACCTGAGGGCTGTTTTATGCAAAAGCCATTTGAAAGGATGGGTCTGATCAGTGTGTTATAGTGATCATTTTATTACCCAGATCTTGGACAGAACCCTGTAATTATTGCACTGGGATGTAGTTAACTAAAAGTATTGAATTACTTTTGCTTGGTTTTACACCGACTGGGAGGTCATGGACAGCAAGTTGTTGGCTGAGCTGATTCCTCCCAAACGTTTTACAATTTTGTAGTTAAACAAATCTGAGGAGAGTGAAAGGGAAGATCATTCCTACTTTTTAATTCCATGGGGACCCTTTACTCCTTTGTCCTGCTGATTTCTATTTTGAAAATAAATTGGAAAAAATCTTTTAGAAGGAAGACTTCAGAATATAAAGCCTTCGGGACTTTCCAGTTTGAGAGAGAAGCGTAGCTTTATTTGCCTTTAAATAATAAAGTTTATTTTTTTCTGTTTAAGTATTTATAACAACTGAGACTGGGGTTTACAGGATGTAGTCCAAAATTCCATTTTCCAGAATGTCCTATTGCTTTTTAATTGCTTTACGCTTTTAAAAAACTGTTAATAAAAAGTGTTTAATCATTCAGATTAATGAAACAATATCTGTAGAACAGGCCACTGCTTTCTATGAAGGTGGTTTACATGTTATATATCTGACTAGCAGCTCTGCATCTCATGGCCAACCCTTTCTTTTTCAAATGGAAGAGGAAAATCAAATCTGTATTAACTAAAGAAATACCCTATATTTTCTCTGAATTTTTACAATGGGGCTTTGCTTCTTGTCTGTTAATGTTTCTGAATTCTTCAGTATCAAAAGCACTTTTTCATTGACTGTATTTTTTGTCTTAATCTGGCAGTCTCAAAGCATTTCATTAACTTTAATTAAATTTTTATATTACCTTAAAAAGTGACTTTTGAAAAATGGTATTGGGGGAATACAGTAACCAAGAGGTCATTTCACAAGATTATTACTACCCTGAAGTGCTGCTGAGATTTAGCTTTCGGTTCCTCTACCTCTGGTTGAAATTTAACAGGAAAAAAAAGAACCAATTTGAAATGTCAGAAATGAAAACATGTTACTAGAACCAGCAGAGTTCAAAAATATAATAATACATTTGCAGTCTCATAGAGCATTGCAATGGTTTGCTTTTAAAAGGATTATTGTACTGAAAGACCCAAAACAATGACTTTTTTTTCAGCAACGTGAAGTTGCTTAACTTATAAAGAGATATGTAAATCTGTCTTGGTTGACCAGTGGGCAATTGTTGACGAAAGTAAGACCCAGAATATTGGAAATAAAACCAATGAATCCTGGGTCCAAGGGATTTCCTCACATGACAGTGGTGGGTGTATAATCTCTGGAAGGAAAAAAAAATAAATTTGGAGAGGCAGGTTGCAGAGAACCAAAAGCATTCTAGATACAGGGTGCTTCAACTTCTTTTGCTAGTCTGTGCTCTGGCTTGGGCTCCTTTCCTGATCTGTGTGTTGTTTCTCCAGTAGTGAAGTGGAAATCACGGTTCCAGTGTCTCTGTAAAGCCAGTCTCTGCGCAGCAAGCACCAAGTCTGGATAATCCCAAAGTACTGCTTATGACTCAATGTTTTCATGCAAAGGTGATTATTGCCCAGATCTTCTTAGTGTTCTTTGCTAGTCAGTTCATTAAAACTTCCTTGTTATGGGCACATCCATCCTCGTGACTGGACCCAAAAACTATTCTGTTGGCAGCTTAAGCCAAGCTCTGAATTATTATTACACTGGTGCTATGTGTGCGGGATAAAGTTTTAAACCACATCTGTGTGATTAATGATGCATGGGAAACAAAATCCGTATCAGTCTGAACGTTGGTTTAACCCACTGAATCACCCCCACCCACGGACTCCACAGCAAGTTCGTAGTCATACCGTTCTGAGCTAAGAAATAATACATAATTTTGTTACCATTTCAATGCAGACTTCACGTCATTAAAGGTGGAATGCCCACCTGTATGGCTCTTCTCCTGCCATGAGAATGGGTGTGCCGGGAGCTGCCCTTCAGTCTGGTGACAAGTGTCTTGTTCAGCATCTTGCTCTTGCTGAACTCGGGTTTTGGTGGAAGTCACCAGGTGGGTGGGCACTCTGAACTCCCAGAAATGTTACAGCTGCCTGCTCCTTGCCCTGCTGCTGCTCAGCCTCTGTCCCCTTACCGGCACAAGTGTAGGGCCATGTGCTGCCTATCCCCGACTCAACACCCGATGGAGTTTTCATTAGTGCTGTTTAGGCAGAGCACCTTGAAGGTTTCTAGACCTCAAATCCCGAGCTTGTGAATGAAACGCTCTTCGGAAAGCCTAGTCCTCACTTTGTTAATGCTTGTCCTTTATTAAAAAAGTAAACAAATAAATAAATAAATGAGTGCCTTGATTAGCATGCAGTTCAAAAGGGAGCCGGGAGTTGAAAGGAAGGCGAGCAGTGTGATTGAGACGGCACACAGCGAGCGCGGCGTGGGGAGGCTTTCACAGCGCCTGCCTGCAGCAGGGAGAGGAGCCTCGCTGCAGAGAGAACAGATGCATTTCAGAGTCGCCCGCCAAAGGGAGTATATTATGCTCCCTTTTTAAACTTTCCCAAACACACACCATCTGTTTCACACTAGATACTTACAGGGTTTGATCAAATTAGAAGTCATGCTGAAAGGGAAAACTAAGGTTAGCATGGACAGCTTTCTTAAAGCTACAGAAGTCGCAGTTGTGTCGTATTAAACCTCGAGTATCACCCTTGGTAAGCTGGATAAAACTCTGCACCTTGGTGATGCTGCCATTTGCATGTGTTCACTCGTAGCCTCAATCGGAGTGATATTTGCCAAAGTAAAATTGAGCAAACGCCCTGTGAAATGACAGCTGGAGAAAACAGGAACGGTGGACATTATGAGTGGCTGAAAAAATTGAGGTAAAAGTAGCGAAACAGATGTTGGCTGTTTCAGAATAGCTACCATTAGGTATGCCTGACTGCAGAAACAACCTCTGCGAACGCTGGAGTTCAAAACTCTTCTGGCACAGGAGGGTAGGGCCTAATCTCTAAATCTGTGCTAGGCAAGTCACCCAGTAATTTTATGACTGATACAAATGAAACTGAGACAATGGCAACAATACGTTGCAATGGATAAGAATATCTTCAGAAAAGCAGAAAAGAAGGTAAAGAGTAGGGATGGAGGCTTAGATCTCATAGGTTTTGTGCCTGTTTGAGTTCAGAAGTGGTGATTTGCAAAGGTATTTCACTCTGTCTTCAGTGTTACAAAATGTGGCTTGCACAGTTAAGGCAGTGAGATGGGGAAGAGCCATCCCTGCTGAACACAAAGCTTGGGCTACTGGGGGTGTGTCTCTTTTTAATAGCTGCACTTGACTTTTGGTTTAAGTGCTAAGTGGCTTGAGCCAAAGCCAAAGGAATTTTCCTGCCTGTCCTTAACCTGTGCTCTGTGCACCTTGGCACGGGCTGGGTGCCAGTACACAAACTGTGTGGGCAGACAAAGTTTTACCTCTGCTGCAGCTTTCATACACAAGCTACTGTGGTGCCACAGGCAGTGACTAAACCTGAGAAGCACTGCAAAGCTGGGAGGAGCCCTGCCCAGCAGTCCTAAAACCCTGAGCCTCAAGTATTGGCAGTGAAATGATGTGGTACAGGCCATCTCCTTGTCCTGAGGCAAAAATCTGTGAAACCTGAGAGATGACTGTAGAGAAAGCATCATCAAAAATATTTTCTTTTTTTTTTTCTTTTCTGTGTCAGAATTGTGGTAGTTAAATCTGAGACACAATCACAAAGAACATATGTCACAAATTAGCTGGTTTTGTTAAGTGTTGTTTGGCTTGTTTGAGACAATTCTAAAATAGAACTATAGACATATAAAACATTTCTAAAATAATGCCAGAATACCATGCTGTGTGGAAGGCATTTCTAAGTCATCTTTGCAGCGTGAAGTAGAAGAATTTTTTTTTGAACATCCAAGATCCAGTTACTTCAAAAATGTTCATCAAAGTAATTTATTTTTCTCATATGATGGTCTTGTAGTTAACTGCCAGATGTGGATCACTATTTAAACCAAACGTCCAAACTCTCTAAAGTTCATTCATAACTTCTCATTGCAGCCATTAATTTCATGCCTATTTTAGGAAAACGAGTCCTAGTTGAAAATGTGCTTTTAAATCATAAATGTTTGTAAGGACCCCTTGGGCACGAGCAGGACACAACTGGTAGGTCAGATTGGGAATAAAATTTTGATTTGTTGCTCTATTAGAACACTACCTGCTTCTGTCTCTTTCCCCCCAAATAGATAGGCACAAGACATCTTAGTAATTTGGGGTTTTCTTTTAATTATATACATAGAACTTGACATAAAACTAGAAGATAAAAAGGATGTTGGTCTTCTGTTCACTCCCCTTCTGAAAGCAGGAGGTGCTGCACTTTCCCATACGACATCCTGATTACGTTCCTTTGGAAAAATAACATTTTTCTAAAAATTAATTTGCTTTTTAAAGATCATTTCACAAGCCTACACTGACATTCCACAGGAGCGGGATGTGATACTGCCAAACCAGATAATCCATACCACGGAGTCTTGACAATATCTGCTCACAGGACTTTGAAAGCAGAGCTGCGGGGGTTACTCGTGGCCTGTGGGCTCAGGGAATTTAGACTAGCAATGTTGCCAGGATACTCTTTGCTGATTAGGAATTAATTTCAGATCCTCACTCCCATGATAAATTTTGTACACTTTGACATAGGTATGATCTGGAATATATAAATACTGCGGTGACATGTTGGGGGAAAAGGATTGGTGAAAGAACTGCGCACATCTGTCAAATTTTTATCTTTACCTTGAATTATTTTTGAATTAACCTTTCTTTTAATCTACAAGCTTCTTGCTTGAGGCAAAACAGTCTTTACTTCACAAAACCATCTGCCTGGTTTCAAGACTTTCATGTCAATGGACAGACCTAGAATAAGGCACCATATAGCGATAGGCAATTTGACAGGAGCTTTGACAAATTGGAGATAAATTACATGAATATAAAGAACATACCATTGAGTGCTGAGTGATATACTAATTATATTTTTGTGCTTTATAAGTGAGAGACAGCTAAAATGGAAGGCAAAATCACCAGTCACACTAGTTGGGAGGTGCACTGAGAGCATTGCATACTTCATCAGACGTTCTGGAAGTTTGAAGCTTTCGAACAGGCCTTTATCAAGCTAAAACTTTGTGTGGAATTTTTTTTTATACCGCAAACCGAAGAAATGAATGGAGAGTAAAGTAGGTTCTCTGTCAGGCAGTGGTATCTGCATAACAAATGAAGTCTACTCCCATTGTTGATATTACCATCTCTTTTAACACTATCAAAACTAAAACCAGCTCCTTGTGCAGCAGTAAACTCCAGCCTTAAATCTAGTGCAAAATATGTCACTTATTCTTAATGTTTTTCATAGAATATCCTGAGTTGGAAAGGACCCACAAGGATCATTGAAGTCCAACTCCTGGCCCTGCACAGTCCAGCCCTGAGAGCCACACCGTGAGCCTGAGAGCATTGCCCAAGCACTTGGATGTGTTTGGCTTAGGAGCGTGTGCTCTAGAACCCATTTCTGAAGGGTAGGGAAGAAAATGCGTTGTTTGCAGTGTTTATGGATTGTTACCAGAGTTAAACAGCCGACAAATTCCCCCTGCTCTTTCTCCAGAGCAATGTGCTGTTAGTGGGATCACACCGTGGGTCAGTGTGAGCTGCCACAGGAGCACTTGGGAATTCAGGAGGATGTCAGAAGTAGCTGGTGCTGGACAGGAAGTGCCTGAACTGAGAAATTAAGGTTGCAATACAGCTGTAAACAGAGCATGTTTGTGCTATTCACATTATCCATCCTTTCTAGCTGGGCAAGGCTTTTGTTACGTTTGTCTTGCACATTGCACAGCGAGGCCTGGGTCTGTAATAGGAGCTTCTAAGTACACATAAATAACAGTGTTTCTGTTCCTCACTGAGCAAATTTAACTAAGAATGCTTTCTTCAGAAATGCAATATGGAGTGAACAGAGCATGAAAACTGTCACTGGGCTTTCTTCTGTAATCTATCAGGTTTTATGTGCTTGTTCCTATAGTACTGGGTTTAGCTATAATGTCTCACAGGGGCACTTTTCAAAGATACACCCTGTTTTTATTTGCAATTAGAGCTGTTATCACTCTCCTTAAATAATACATTTCATAATTTAAAGCAGACAGGGAAAGCTACACAAACATGAACTTAAATGTATCTCTACAACACTCCTGCAAGGAAGTTTAAAATTATGATATTGTTGTTACTTTCATTGCTAAATCAATGTACCAAATACAGTAATCAAATTTCAGACAGGGGTTACCAAAGGAGTTTTCAGTGAAAATTGCTTGCAGTGTTGGCATTCTAAGTTTGCCAACTGCTTAGCAGATTATAAACAAACATTAAAAATACACCTATTTTTACAATGTCTTCAAAATAGAATATTTTTACCAGGTCTTTTAAATTTCACAATTATTATGCTATTAATTTAGGAGAAGAGATGGTGGTGGAGTAAAATGGAAAGTGAATGAAGACTTCATGCTTAGTATTCTGTATTGCAGGCAAAATTCCATATTGCAGTCAATGCAGTACACAGGTCCTTGTCCAACAGTTGCTAGGGACAAGGAGTGTTCTTCCACTGTTTGCACAGAGATTTGGAATTTATTCACTGAGAAAAGTTAGAAACCCTCTATTTAGAAAAGATGTAAGGATCAAAGGAGAAAAGAATGAGTTGGAATCATACCTGTCTCCTGGACACAATGAAGACCTTTAAAAAACCGCTACATTTCCAAAAACTTAGGAGAAAGTGCCAATGTGGATGTAAATAGTTTGAAGTGCTTCTTACCTGTCTTGATGACAAGTCCAGGTATAACCTTCACTTAGAAGAGAGAGAATACAAACAGCAGAATTATTAAAATATGAATAAAATATCAGAGCCTGGACTCATCTGTTCACAAGTATCTCATCTTTGTTTAAAAAATTGACATTCTATTTAAATACATATTTTATAATATATTGAGTCAGGGTTAAATTTTGTAATGCTTACCCAAACCTCAGTCCCAGACTCAGTGTTTGGTAATGTTAAGCAGGTATTTTTAAATTTATTTTTGACTTCAAAAAATATTTGGTGTTTGTCATGAAACTTCCTTCGGAAGGTTGTATGGAATATGTTGAGCTGATCAGTGTTGCCTTAAGGCAACATTTCAAATGCTGTTTTGAAAAAGATTCATAACAGCAGACAGATCACACATATTTCAGTTCACATAATTTATTGGTTTCCTTCCTCAGTAATTGCCCCTCGGATCTTACAGCTCCAGTGTAAAACCCTGGTGCTCTAATAGAGGTCACTCTCAGTGCTTTCCACAGACTTCAGCTGAGTTAGTTAAAGCTACATTTACCTATTTTGCAAACAAATTATACACTGCTCAGTGCATGTTTATCTGCACTTACATAAATGGATCAATTAACAGAATAAGACCTCCCAGAATTCCTGTTTCTCAGGAAAATGTATCCTGATTTGTTGAAACATTCCTGTATTCTCAGCAACCAAAGCAGTTGAATCAGACAAAAGAGTATGACTGCCTTCAAGAGTAGAAAAAAAAAGAGTTGAAACAGAATCTGGACAAAATTCATACTGAAGTCAGTGAACTTTATTTTAGCAACTGCTAAGTAACAGGGATGTGGGGAAAAGGAGCTTAGGATTCAATCCCATATGTGACAGAGAAATTTGTGTTTAATTATTGTGCTCAAACATTGCATTGCTAACAAACCTAGATTGCAGTGTATGGGAGTGGCAAACACCTGTCTGGTAGTTAAGCTTTTTGAAGTTGCTTCCCTTTTGCTCTTTTAATGTGATCACAGTGCTCTTATTTTCTCTGGCAACAGCATTCCCATATAGATGTGCCTTTTGCTGCGGTGGGTTGTACTCGAGAATGAGTCTCTCTCCATTGCCCTTCAGCCTGTCACAGTGCTGGGAACTGCTGTGGCCCCTCATTAGGCAAACCTGGCATCTGCTGGCCCCAGCTGCCCATCACTGGGAGGATTTTTTTTCTCGAGGTAACATATGGACTTTAGCATCCCTGTGTGCTTTATTGGTTCCTTTCTGTGTCTCTCTACTCCTTCACAGGAAGCTGATAGAGTATTAATGTCATTTTCCCAGCGACTTCTTGTCCCTTCAGTTTTGTTTTTTATGTTCCAGTCCACTCTTTCTTCACACTGATGTTTATGAATATATGGAGAGTTCTTCAGTAGTTGGAAATGTTCTGGCTAAAACTGCAAGTTTTCTGTAGTAAACCACACCTAGTAAAGCACATTACTCCTCTCTTACAGCATCCATCTTGGGATATTGAATATGGCATGATAGGGCACTCTCTGCTCTTTGTCATAACACTGCATCAGTTTGTGCTGACTGGGAATGTAACCTGGAGAGAGCAGACACCGGCAGCAGCTGGGAATAGCTAGATGGGCTTACAGGCACTGCATGACAAAAGGAATTGATGTAAAGCTTGCCCTGCTGATCTGAGTATCAAACAATACTCCAGCTAATATGCTGCTACATTAGTGGAGTCACAGTAGAAGAATGTGGGACATGCGTGAAAAAGTATTGTTGACTTATACTGCAGTATGGTAGAGAGAAATTTTTCCAGAATAACTTGTTTATTGGAAAGTTTTGCTGAGTTCAGACTAATTCCTTTGGAACTGCCATCAGTGCCACTATGGTGCTGTATTTCAACAACTCTCACTTTTGTTACGGCTGTGAACCTTTCATAGTTTCTTTGTCCTTAGGATGTCAGACATGAAAGGGAGGCAGTGTCATGCTGCTCATGAATTCTAGGTGCCTTGATCCTTGATCACTTTGTTAAATCATTACAGGGAGGTCCCTCTGGGAATTATCAAAAGTCTCTGAAGAGTCACTTATGAAAATGAATGTACCTCTCACATAACATATATCACTTCCAATCCTGTCTCAAGTCAAGCTTCTCTCTGAAATGTTTCCGAATGTTAATCAGTAATCAGGGCACAGATTGGCACATGCTGCTGGGCTTTGAAGCTATTCCTATCCTGTGATTTGTCACATCCTTAGTAGTACTTTGCATGATTTTCATACATATCCTATTAGACTTTCTTGCTTAAGGACTTTAGATTTCAGCAAAATACTTGACAGCACCCAACTGTTGGACATTCTTGAGAGTTTCACATTAGCCAAGTACAAGGTGCCACTTGACAGCTCCAACTGACTGGAGGATTGGGAAGTGGGTTGTAACAGCACTGCTGGGGAGCTTTTCCAAATGTCAGTGCATATCTGTACTTCCCACACTGGATGCTCTTAAACTGTACCCCAGCTTTTCTTTCTACCTGCTTGACAGGAGACAGCCCAATATTCTTTGCTGTGTGGAGTTCGGGACAGCTGCTGCCCCGGGGTGGGCAATGACTTTTCTTACGGTGCAGTGAATTCGCTTTTCTAAATGAAAGGATGCAAATCCTAAGAACGGTTTGTTGTTACGCCTGGCTGATGTTCCTGTGTAAGCACTGATGGCAATAACTAAAACATACCTGTGTTATCAGCTCTGTTTTCAGCAACAAATGCAAAACAGAACTCCATACGAGCTGCTATGAATGAAACTATCACAGCCAAAATCAACGCAGTGTATTTTCAACTCCTTAAGCAAGTGTTTAAATACCTTTAAAATTAGAAAAATCACTCTCTCTGGTCTAGTTATAGTCATTCATCCTGGGCAAATTCTCTGCAGGTTTGTTTGCTTTGGTTTGGTTTTGGTTTGGTTTTTTAATGGCTTTAAATTGACAGAGGGAAGGTTTAGTTGAGCTATTAGGAAGACATACTTCATGGTGAGGGCTCTGAAAAACCTGCTGTAGTGGAAGGTGACCCTGCCCATGGCATGGGGGTTGGAACTAGCTGGTCTTTAAAGTCCTTTCCAACCCAAGCCGTTCTGTGATGTAAAAAACAAGTTGCCACTCAAATATAAATAAGGAAAAAAAAAAGGACCCTTGTCCTAATTTCAGCAGTACATTTTTGAAATTTCAATTTTAATAGCATTTTCACATTTGTTTTAGACTCTTATACCCATCTTCAATCACATACAAGTGAAAAACAGTTGAGACTACCAGCTGTAGATTAGTGTTTGTGATGATTCTAACATAACTGAGAAATCAAATTAGTTTTTAGCAAAGTCTAAATTTTAGCAGTTTATCACTGTATTTACAGCAACTATTTACTCTCACTTGCTGTGTGTATGTATGCATGGGCTTTCAAAATATTTCTAGCAACAGTGACTGAACTTTTTGTTATTAGTATAACTGCCTGAAGTGAATTACAATGTGTTTACAAAGTGGTGGGAAAACACTAAATGTTGATAGTGTTGGATTCTTTATAAGGTTGGGGGAAAAGTAAAAAAGGGAAAATTATTTTGAATTAATCACTGTCTCTGTTTTAACATCTATCATGTGTCACTTGTTTATACCTACTATCAAAACACCTGGAGAATTTCTCAACACTTTAAATCAGTTTCTATCGAGGTCTGCATTTACTGACCACTGAACTGATCTGATCTAGCACATCCTGTGTTATTCTGCTCCTTTTGGCCCTTTCTTAGGAAAACCCTCTGAGAGGTTCCTCTCTATTCAGCCCCTGCAGGGATGTGCACAATTATTAAAGGAAGAGAAAATATAGAAACCCTTGCAATGGGGTTAGCTGAGCTCTTACTGAGGAGCACAGTTGCTTTATTTTTGTGCTGGGCTGGCCAGAAGCTGGGAAGGGAATGTGTGATACCATTTCCTCTCGCAGTCAGATAAGGAGATTGCCTTCCACAGTTGGATAAGAGGCATTTACTGAAGAAATTATTCTATAAGGGAATAACTAATGGGAAACAGACCTGCAGTGGACATAAGAAATACCTAAAGATGCTCCTGGGAGGAACTTTCAGCTATGCAATGCTAGCAGATACAATTATAGAAGAGTGTGAAACCACATCTGCCAACTGAAATAACTGGCAGTGAACAAAAGATGATGAGTGAAAGAAAATAACCATTGGCATGGTTGTGAAATGCATTATCTAGTCATTTCCAGCATCTGTAACAGAAAGCACATTCCTGTTTTATTTGTGGAAGCACAAACAAGCTTCAAATCTGATGGTACAGCAGTGAATAAATTTGTAAAGTTCAATACTATAACTTTACAATATTGTAAGACATCTGAAAATCAGGTGTGTTTGTGCAGTGTCTGGAGCTGCAAAGAAAGATGGTTTGTGTACTCTGGAACAGGTTTCCATTTCTGTTTCCTTCCCTGGAGTACATATTGAGGAATGATGACTGATGCATAATTGTGTGTCCCTGGCTAAGCCTGGCCTGACCCTGTCAAACCATCAGGGTCACTTTGCTTGCTTGAAGAACCAGTTTCCTCACAGATAAGAAAAACAACACACAAGCCTTCCAATAAGACCTTACCTATGAGCACACTGGTTTTCTTTCTGTCATAAATGACACACTGTAGTCTGAGATGAACAGCAGCACTGGTAACACAGGTCTTCTAGAAATATTTACGGAGAGATGGAGAAGCCATCTTATTTTATTGCAACTTATTGCAACTTAATTTGCTCGCAAATGCAGTGACCTCCACGGGCAGTCTTGTTGGAGCAGCCCGTGTATGACAGGAGAACTGGGGAAGGCCAAATGAGTTCATCCACCAGCCAGTGTGTCCAAGAATGGGACCACTTCTCTGAGTATTCTACCTGCAAATGGGTCTGTCTTCTGTGAACTACTTGCCCCCAGCAGGCTGGCTAAGGCAGGATTTAAACGTGATTTGTGACATCAGAAGCAGATACATGCTAGGAAAAACAGGTTCTCTGCCAGGCTAGAGCTTAATCTCATGAGCGTGTCTGTCTTTCACAGAGGAGTGAAACACATGAGCAAGCTTTCCTAAATTACACACTAATCTACTTCCCAGTGACTCTCAAATTTATTACTGAAAGTACAAATAGCTGTCAGCTTGGAACTAATTAAAATGTTAGGATTAACCTAAGGTGTGCGGTTGCCCAAGCTTTCAGCAAATGAGAAAGGCATAGAAGAAAGAAAGTGGACATTTAACTGGTACTGTCTTAGAAAAGAGTTTTCAATTTAAGTAAAGTATCTGATGACTTTAGTGAAGGAATGGATTTCTTATGCAGTAGTTAGAAGTTTGCAGAAGTTAAGTGTGTCATGTAGAGTTATGTATCACCTTACCTGCAGTAATGATGTTCTTAGCAGATGGACTGGGAGATCTGATTCTTCAGATTTATAAAAGCAAATATAATTTATCCTATGCCATTTCTTACCAGCTACAGGAGCTGAAGATTTCTTTATCCCTACCCCATAGATATGAAGTTATTTCATTTAACCGACTGTATATATAGGAATAGAACTACACATCAATCTGTAAAAGTGCAAAAATTATTAGCACTGTCATCTCCGTGTAAATAGTCAGGGTTGTGGGTGTTGCACAGTCCTGATTTGGACACCCTGTTGCACACGGGCACAACAGCAGACCTTGTGTTTGTACATGGATCGTGGGCAGATCAGAGGCACTTCCAACTGGCTGTCAGCACGGAGCTCCTGAGGCAGGGGATGTGGAATACCCATCTCTGGCACAAGCATATGCAGGGGCTGGAATTGCAAAGCCCTTCTGCTTCCAGCTGCAAACCCAGCTCTGTTTCTCAGGGGGGCCCTTAGGAACAATCTGACTTGAAACTGTTCCTTGGCCAGTTGGCCTGTTTTGCTTTTTCCTTCTCTCCTTTAATTCCTTAGGTCTAGTTCTTGTCTTTTACTTTCAAAAGGCTTCCTCCTCCACTGTGCTTTGTCATTGGGAAGACAAATCAGGAGCATGGGAGGAAAATATTCTGGCTTATTTTCCAGATCAGCAACTGAACCTAAGAGGAAAACTGCAAATCAGAACATGAGTCTTGGGGGAGTTCAGTTGAGTTTTTAACAGTCTTGTGGAGTGAGGAGCAAATTGTGATATCATGAGAGTTTGTAATGTGGCCAGAATTCATACAACAGTCAAAGGAGCATCTGAGTGCAAGCATTCAATGTGGGAAGTTTTGGCTTAAATCAAGAATTTCATCATAATTTTAACATTCTGGGTGAGTAAAGATTCAAGGCACCTGAAAAGAAGCATCTGTCAATCCTACCTTCAATTCAGCTGGTTTTGCAGCTGGGCAGAAACTAGCATTGTACCTTTTAAATTAATTATTTCTTGAATTTGATGATTCGATCCATGGACTGTTTAGTGCTTTTACCTCTGCAGTACGTAGCTATCACACTTTGCTTATATTAAACCAATATTTTTATATTTTAATTTTGAAAAGATTAGATGTTTGTTCTCTGTTTCTGCCTTGAAGTTATCATGCTTCATTGATAACATAACTTCTATGGAGAGGAACAAGTAAAACATAATGGTTTCAAATGAAGACAAAAGCAGAGAAACCAATTAAATTCCTAAAATCAAAGGGCTTCCAAAAAACACATGCAAGAAATACAGAAAAATCTGGGATTTATATAGAGAAGCATTCTAACAAAAATCCTTTCCCATTAAGTGCGAGTCTTAAATTTTCTGTACTAACTGATATGCCTGGATGCATGTGGCAGAAAGGTAATTGGCTAATAACTTATGAGCATCTGCAATGCATTTGAGAACGCTGGCAGTCGGTCCTTGTTGGTCTGAGGGGCACTGTAAACAAAGTGAGACCTGTACATTTTTTTTTTTAGAAAGATGGGCAGTTGAACTTCACTTTCAACTCTTGCGTTATTCCCACAATGGAACCATCATTCAGCCGGCCAGACACATTAACCAAGCAAGCCATAAATTCCACAACATCTTTCAATTGTATTTTTTTGGCTTTTTACTTCTTGTAGCCTTCTTAAAAGTTATTGCTCTTTCACTGGCATCTTCCCACGTATATAAAGGTTCTGTCAGCTTTGACCTTCAACATGGACTTTTCCCAGGTGCTTTCTATCACTTTTGGAAGTTCCTAAGCATCTGCACCATGGAGCCATCATCAATCAAACCCGTGTCACCGTGAACCGCTTCCATCTACTGCCCGGTGTCATCCTGACACTGAAAGTTTCACAAATACATATTTGACTTCCATTGACCTGAGTTTTAAATTCATATTTAGAAAAAACCCTGGTATAAATTAGCTATTGTGATAGTGGGCATTTCTATGATGGAAAGATTCTGTCACCCCCAGCCACTCTCATCTCTCCGCTTTCTAGAAGAGAGGAACCTGTTGACCAGATAGACCTTACAGCCTTGCAGGGAAACAGGCTGTGCTTAGAGCTTCATCATGTTACCAAGCCTAGATCTGCTGCCACGTGGCTTCTGTGGACTCTGTGACGTGGCTGGGGGGGGGAAGATTGCTGTGGGCCTTCAATATATGTGAAACAATTGATTTTCTTTACTGTGTTACATGTCTATGACTTCTAAGCAGTTTCCTACAAGGGCAAAATAAGATATATTAATATTAAAGCAGATAAACGTGCTATAGCCTTATTGCCAGTCCTGGTGTGCAAGGGTCATGAGTCAGTCGATCAACAAAAAATCACAATATTGGCTGAGAAGTCATGAGACTGAAATACTAATAATTCTGTGAAGAAAAAGACTTGATGCTGGGGGTAAAGTGGGAATATGGAGAGCTCCCAAAGGGGGATACAGCTTCCAGAAAGACAGGCCCATCCACAGGGTGCCAACTGTGCCTTCCCACCAACTCTCAAGCGCTCAAGGTCTTCCTTGGGTCTCTTCAAAATCCAGTTAGCTCCCTTTCTTGCTTCCTTACTCTCTGCAAAGTGAGGGGAACTGCTAACTTAAAGTCAGCTGAAGTGAAGGGCTTATCCTGGTCTCGGTGCCCTGGGAATAGGTGTCCTTTCATCGTAACCTTGCATGTGAGGAGCCATGCTGCATTTGGGTTCTGAGTACCCGTTTCCACCCCCAAAACAACTGTGGTGGTGTTGTCCTTCCTTCTGTACTGCTCTTATGCAGTAATGTTGTGTTTAGAGCATTTCTCAAGTGTGGGAGGCCTAGCTTAAGATCCCATTTTTGTCTGAAAAAATTCAGGATTTCATTTCTGAATGAGCTCTCTGACCTATATGTTTTGGAAGGGAAAGGAGAATTCTCTCACCTATCAGAGCTTCTCACAAGGTGAGTGTGAAGGAAGGTATGCCAGACTGCAGCCTTGCTGCTCTGTGTTGTCACAGAGCAGTAGAATACCATAGTTCCTACTGATTCTATTCTGATTTAGTGAAATTTTAGCATAAAAAGTAAACCAGTCTCAGGGAGCAGGTAGTGGGATACACACCCCCATCATGGGTGAGTGTTGTGTGAGAAACTTCCCTTCTCTTTCCTCTCCTCCCTCTTCTTGCAACCCAGTCAAGAGCTGCAAGCCTTTTCTGTCTGTTCTGTCACCCTAGAGCGTTAAGTGCCCAGAGTACTTTGAGGCTCTTGCAGCTGAAGGAAAAGGCTGGTGCAGCTGCTTTTTCTGCTACCCAGACACTCCTCTGAGCACTTCTGGAGTAGAGAGTGAGTTGGAAACATAGGAATAAGAAAGAATGCATTAGCAATTGCTTAAAAACTTGTTAGAGCCCAGCTTCTGTTGAGACACTGGGGAAAGCCACAGCCAATTAGTTGTAAGAGGGCGGCAGAACAGAGTTAAACTTGAAACTATTGCTGGAAAGGTGAGCTGATAAACTTTAGACTAAACTAGTGTATTAGCACTACAATGGAACTATCAGCTTCATATAAAACATTAGTATGACAAATTAGTGCTTTGATTGTGCAAGATACCACCATATTCATTTGTTTAATTAAACAATCTAGGCTTCTCTTGGTGTGGGTCATTTTAAAAAATGTTAAAAATAAAATTAAACACATAATTAAGCTGACAAGAGATAAAGACCCTTGTGCAGCAAGCTGAAGGCAGTTAATTTATAAGGAGCCTGGTCCCTGAAGGCTGTGTAGTTTATTAAAGTTACTGAGGCAGAGATGTGATAAAATATTTTATGTAGTGCTTTAAAGGCTAAATTGCTCTGACACTTTTAAAGTCCATGGGATACAGTCAATTAGGATGTATTGTTATCATGTTTTTTCCTCATAAGTAATCTAAACAAAATCCAGAGTTATACTAATAATTTCTTAAAGTTTCCAGACTAACCTTTTTTTCCAATACTTCACCGTTACACATGTGATGGGTCTCATCAGTCACTCTGGTCATAATAAAACTCATCTGAAACACTGTGTTTGTCCCAAAATGACAACACAGAAATCAAGATTAAATAGGAGAGGGAGTTAAGTTGGAAACTTGGTCAAAATTTAAAAGCCACTTGGTCCTGCAGATTTCCAGGTACAATTCTTGTGGATATTCTTGGAGCTACCAAAGCAAAGGCCTGTAAAGGTGCTGGATGAGGGAAAAGTATCTCTTGTCATCATTGTTTGGGGCTGGAAGAATAGTGGTTAGGTGTTTTCCAATACTGTCATCTGGATTTGAAAATAAAGCACACTAAAATGCCTATGAGAAAATGTGCATTAGATAATTAAATAAATGCTCACATCTACAATCTGCTTTCTTTTATGGTAAAAATGCATTTGAAATGCAGTTGCAGTACTGGAACTGGAGTTGCTCTCCATGTTTGGGAGTAGGCAAATGTATCAGCTTTCTCTCTGATATTTCTGAGGATTGAAGGGATTCTTTCTCCTGTGTTTTCTAATGGGATATTTCCAGTTTCTGTTGTTCCTGCCTTTTAGCAGCTTTAAGTCAAGTCTGTCCTTGATCTCTATCAAGGTCGCAAGGGCAGCTACTAAACTTCTATTGGACTTCAAAGTGGGGTTTTATATAACCCTCACCTTCTAAAACAAACAGGAAGAGGGAAAAACCAAAGGATAACAAGCCATATTCAGGACAAAGCTGAGGAAAGGCAAAATAGGATGAAGAGAAAGAGGCTTAGCCCAAAACTTATAAAATCTCCTTGTTTTAAGTGGACAAAGAGTTTTGAAAAGATGTGTCACTTTGTAAAGAGACTGAGTGAAGCAATTCCTACTTTTCATACTCCTGGTCGTCTCAACTCCTCAAAATGTTTCTTTCTCATCTGACAGAGTTTCTCTGAGTCCTGTATTGGCCGTGCAGTGTAGTGTGAGAAAGGGAGTTGGAAAGGGGTCCCCACTTAAAATTTGCTGAAGCTTAGGACATGCTCATATGTGCACAAATGGCCAAAAAAAATATAACACAAGTCTATTTTTAATAATTTTTGTAGAAAATAGCTGATCAACCAGAAATATTTCTGGGGATTCTGCACTGTCTGTGTTTTAGAAGCACAACTTATGTTGAAGTTGGAAATTTTGGGGTGTCTGACCACTTGTGTGTAGCACTGAGGTTTGCAGCTGTCAAAGCCATGCTGAAAAACTGCAGCCAAATGCTCCTTTCTAAAATACCCTTACAGAGAGAGGGGGAGTGACAGGGGCTGACTGCTCAGAGCTGGCTGATTGTTTGTTGTGTAAGCAATGAACTAAAGCAATCCATGGCTTTACATATCTTTTTTTTTTTTTTTTTTAATTTTCATGCTTCACATTTTAAAATTAATAGCAGATCAGCTGTGCCTTAAATTCACTACTGGAGAGAGACTCAAGATTGGCTTTTTTCTGTTGTGTTTTAGGGCCTATCCAACACCGGAAAGAGAATGGGATACACAAATTCTGTGCTAATCTTTTAAGGGAAGGAAGATGACACGTGAATGCATTGACAATATTAATGTGGATCTCCTGCCAGGCCTTATAGCTCATCTCATCCCAGATTTTGGAGATCTGCATTGCAGATCTGAGGGCCAGCCTCAGATCATAGAAAAAATAACTAGCAATAAGTGATTCCCCAATGAATTTTTGCTGTGTCTGCACATTCTTCAGCTTTCTAAACTTCTATTACTTTTGACTGTAGGTCAGTTTTGATTTATCATTTCAACTGTAGTTTTGATGTGATTGTAAAAAGAATAAGAAATTTTCTTCTTTGTTATTTCATCATGATCAGGACAAAAAGCTCCTTTTAACTGAAACTTTCTCCCAAGTTAATTATATTCAAGTGTTCTGTGAGGTTGTATCCACTAGCCCACAAGCACAGTATTTGTGGGTGAAAAAAAAAAGATTAATATACCATAGTTTAAAAATTTGTATGCAGGAAAAACAAATTGTTATAAGTAAATTTCCTTTTGTTTAGCACAGAAATTTTGAAAGCATTGGAAGTTCATGCTTGAATGCTTCTGTGCTTTTTCATAAACATTACTATTGCAGATGAAACGAAACATTCAGTGTCTGAAAGTAAAGGGAGAAATTTCGTTCACTGTGGGATAATGAAAACTGAAAAACAATTATGTTGCTGCAATCAAGATCTCAGCTACAAATAACTAATTTCAGTTCTATTTCACTGCTCCAAAATATACTGCTTATTGTTCTTAAAATATTTATATGTCTTTGAATTATTTACTGAGCGAAGGGCGCTCACACTCCTTTAACACGGGAGGAGATGAAAGATTATTTCATGTCAACACAACAGAAGACAATAATAAATCTATAATGTAAATAATACGCCTCAGAAAAAGAGCTGTGTGTTATTAGTATGTGTGTGACTAGATTGCAACTGAGCTTTACTTACGGAAATACTTTTTCTAGTGGTGTGGAGACACTTGGTTTGAGTGAGCAACGTAATCAGAAAAACCTCTTCTGCAGTTTGCTTCTCTTAGGAAGATCCTTGAGACAGTCACCTTGGACAAGTTTCAGATTTGATTGCTGACAGGATTGGAGGATATGGAAACCAGCAAACAATGAATTACTTTCAGTTTTTCCCTCCCTTTCTGTAGAGGTGGATTTGCAATATGAATGTGAGAAGTGTGAATCCTGACCTTTTCTGATGTTGTGTTTGGGAACGAGATATTAGGAAGCAATTCTTGGCTGTGAGAGGGGAGACACTGGCACAGGTTGGCCAGAGAAGTTGTGGGTGCCCCATCCCTGGAAACGGTTCAGACCAGGTAGGATAGGACTTTGAGCAGCCTGGTCTGGTGGGTGTTGTCCCTGCCCGTGCCAGGGGGCTGGAACTGAATGGTCTTTATTTTCCAACCCAGGCCATTCTATGAATAGTGTCTTAGCTTTGCCATCCCTGTGTGGCCACTGATCTCTGTTCTTTCCTTCCAAATTCTTCACTAAATTCCTTCATAAGTTTGCACTGATAATGTCTGCTTTATTTCAAATACATTGGGGGTGGAAAAAAAGACAACAGTGTAAAGCATCCCTAAGAGAAAAAAATGAAATGGACGCAGAATATTTTTGTGTTTTATACTTGTGCTGAAAACGTTTTTGCCTTTTCCACATCTTTCCTTCCCTTGTTTCCAAGTAATGTACATATTTTTGTCTTTGCTCTAGCTTTGTCCTGGCCTGTGTTACTCATTTTCTGAAAAAGAGCTCAGCGTGTAGGGAGCTCTAGACTTATTTACCTGTGAAAATATTTACTATTGGGATGTTGCAACTGAAGATCTTCTTTTTGTCTTTGCTCTCATATGTCTGAATGTTATTAAATGCAATTGGGAATTCAACCTGTGTTGCATATGCCTTAGAAATTTCTCAGAGAATGTTAGAGGCCATTTAGAATTGACTTTTTGGGAATGTGAGATTTAAATCTCTGCAAATTCAACTAAAGGCAGACACCTGAAACTTGGCCCTCATTTTGGAGGAAAAGGTATAGAAAGGCACATTTTTTTTTCAGTGGAGGTGTGGATGGCCATACAGTCTTCCATAGGTACCAATTTGAGAAGCTGGAGAGATGCAGAATTGTTTTTTTGTGATGGGACAATGGACAGTGCTGTAACAGAGTGGACTTCAGTATGCTGGGAGTATGGCCTGGCCTTAGGAATTTGTCTTTCAGTATTTTCTTCTTTGAAAATCTGATCCAGTTAATCTAATATCTTGCATCTTCAGGCTCATGTGTAAAAAAATAGCTATATTTTTAATGCAAAGCACACATAGAGTTCTGTACATCTTTCAAAAAAATTAACACTATCCAGCCTGGAGGTTGACGCTGTGGAACAGAGCAGGAGTCTCGCCAGCCAGCAGCCTCTGAGAGCTGACAGTTTACAACAATTCATGGCTGCCCAAGAAACACATTTCTTACCTGTAAGTTTTTCTGGCCCCAGCATTGATGTCTAACTTAGAATTTTGAAATACAGGGCAAAACAAAAAGAAAGGATAGATGGTCAGAGAGGGAGGGGATAATGGACACAAATGTTCTCCTTGTGTTTCCTCCAGAAAGGCCCATGAGTGGAGCCTCAGATTATATCCTGCTGCCATTGAAACCAATTAGATTTTTTGCATTAACTTCAGGAAGAGCAAATGCAGGCCCCTGGAGATGAAGATTTCTGTCAATATTGTATAAAACCTGTTTCATTTCAGGTCATAATGTAGACAGAGATATGATTTCATCTTCTAATCTGGTGTAGGATTTATATAATTGAAGGAGAAAGGCACTTTAATCTCTGGGTTAAAATGATTATATTTTGTGTCTTCTAAAAAAATCACCTGGGGATTGTTCTGTTATAAAACTACTGAGATTCTTTCCTGTACTAAAGGAACAATCATATGATCTTTGCAATTACAGATTTGTGTAGTCAAAGAACTGCTGAAGCGTATTCTGTTGGGTCTATTTTAAGAAGAACAGATACTTTAATGATGCTGCCAAAAAACTTTGTGCTTTTTTGAGGGGATCTGAAATTTGAAATGCATCAGACCTGTACTGTGATGCTTCATCATTCAAGTGTCCCTTTTAAATCAGGGAGAGCAAAGATTTCTGTGAATTAGAGTGCAAGACACAGATCTGTGAGCAAAGATCTCTACAGGAATCATGAGGAAGTTCAGTAAGTTCGGGGTTTTCTGCTTGTGGTTCTCGCCCATGGAAGCAGAAACTTTTGGAATATTTGTAAACACTAACAGAAAACAGAAAAATCTTTCTTTTTTTCTGCTCTGAAAACAGATGTTTTGAAATTTCAGTGTAGCTGGAGCTTTTTTTTGGCAATAATTATGCTACTCAGCTTTAAATTAAAATGCTCTAGAAATATTTGAATTTGTGATGTTTTTCTGTGTCATTTTTCCACAGTCCTCTTCCCACCTCCCGTTCTCTTATTATGGGAATCTATACCATGTTTGAATTGTTGATTTATTTTAATTATTTTTAGGGTAAGGCATCAAGCAGCTCATTATTCAAGTGTGCAAGTCTTCACGTGGCAGTGGAAGAATTCATTAGGGAATTGGAAGGTGTATATGGACTGTAATTTTTTTCCTCTGAAGGAACAGTTACCAGTGTGAACTTCTAAATCAGTTTTGGTTGTGTTTTTTTTTTCAGTAGGGAAGTAACTTCAGTCTTAATTCTGACCATTGCTAATTTCATCAACTTGCTTTTAGATATCATCTTAATGATGTGATTTATTACATAATGTACATCTATCAAATTAACATCTGTGAAACTGAAGGAAAACTGCCATGTGAAGGTAGCAGGCATGTAAATAGGAGTGTTCTCTTTTTCATTTTCAATGAACAAATTTGGCATGGTTGAGGTTTTGCAGAAAGTTAGTTCTGCCACCTCACAATATAATTGTGCAAGTATTTGTCTTGTAAAAATCCTGCATTGGTTTCCTTATCAGAGACAATCCAGATTTGTTCAGAGAGGAAATAGGTGGTATGCAGTGAAGTTGTGGGGAACCCCTTGTAACTGCGGGCAGAAAGTAACTCAGTTCCCATTAGTTGTGTTTGCCCAGTAATAAACAACACCCCGGCAACTGATTAGCCTGTTAAAACAATTCCTTAAAATAACAACAAACCTGGAAACGCTTGTCAGCTCCTCTGTTCAGTTGCCAGAGTTTCCAAGAGCCTTGGCTCCACACAGGCCAAACCGGCTGCCATGGGAGCTTCAGCTGGTAACTGGGTCCAGAGAGCCTGGAACCTGGAAGGTCTAGGGAATATCCAAGTGCTGCTGACCTGCGAGCAAGGGGCGTAAAACCAGAGTGATGTTTGAGCTGGGAGGCCGGCGAGGGTCCACTAGAATGGTGCCTGAATTTTGCTGAATGTTCAGAAATGGAACTCTTTCTGCAAAGTGTCTTTATTTCAATATTCAGTCAAAAATGTGTGAGATTTCCTGAGCAGCTTTACTCAGATGTATTCAGGAGTGTAAGAAGTGGAGATGTAGTACAGTGAAGCCTCCATAAGGATATTACTTTTATGAAGTGAGCTGTAATAAATCCCTGCTGCAACCTCCATGGACAGAGGGGGCAAATACCTCAACAAATGCAGGAGCAATTTCTATCGTTCAAAGCTGATGGGGCAGACTGAGCCCATTTTAAAAACGTGTCTAGAGAATGCTGATGGTACACACAGATTATCTGCCTTCCTTTGCTTGACAAATGGAAAACAGATACTGTGAGTGCCTGCAGAATAAAAGAGCAGATAAATTCAATAGAGGTAAATGTCAGGTGATGCACAGGAGAAAAAAAGAATCCTAACTGGCTATACCTGTGATGATGTCTTCTGATCTTATCCTATGTGTTCTGTAGTAAGGTATTCCACTTACACTAGGTAAGTCCCTGAGTGTGTCAGTTCAGTTCTTAGTAATGGTTAGAAAACAAATGTTAGAAATCATCAGAAAAAAAAAAAAAAAAAGGAGAATATCATCACAGTATTGTGTGACAATCCATAATCTGCCTGCAACCAGACAGTGAGAAGTTTTTGCCACCCCTGCAGACCTCGTTCCTCCCCAGTCTCCAGAAGGCTGTGATAGACCTGAAAAGGGCTCCATGGAAGGTGTAGAAAGATAAGCAAAGCACGGAAGAGTTTCTGTAGTAGGAGTGATTAAATAAATGAGGATCTTTCAGTCTGGAAAAGAGAGGGCTGATGGAGACTGTGATAGCAGCCTATAAAGTCATATAAAATGCAGATAAGACTCAGCTGTTCAGTCTCTACACAGTATCTTGTTCAAGAGCCAGGAGAAATCAAATGAAGGGAGTAGGAGCCAGAATCAAAACAAATAAAAAGCTATGGCTTTCATGCAGTGGGTAACTGATCTTGCCAAAAGACTGATGGCTGCTAAAATTCTGGATTGGTCTAAGGGGAGGCTGGTCAAGTTCATGGAGCAGAAATTCGCTGAGGTTTAGCTGAACACATGGATATCAAATGTGGTTCAGGAAGTCTCTAAGCTGAAAATAAGTGGAGCCTCAGTAAATATTAGGGGAAATGTGATTTATACTTGTGCTGTTGTTAAACTTATCCCTACTTATCCACTTATGGCCATTGCTGAAGACAGAATACTGTGCTAGAAGTTTCTGGTCTCAGTATGGCTGGTTTTATGTTCTTAACTGCTTTTCAAATTTGCCTCAATTTGAGAAATTGTGTGCTCTGTATGCTAAAAAAAACCAACCCAGGTCAGACTTGGAATCTGAAGTTTGAGTCCAAAATGCAATTTCTGACCTTGATGTGAGGTTTTCAAATCTGAATGGGAACAGAAATCCCCCAGTGGTAAATATATCATTATAATTAAATAAACGCTGTGCCTGAAGGTGCAAAATACAGGAATATAACCCCAAACAATTCAACACTTATTTCCTTTTGCCAGTTCCACGATGCTTTTTGCAGTGCCTTTTTCAATAACTCTATGCAGAGTGAGGTAAAGGGACATTTGGGTGGTGCAAGCATTTAGTTCAAAATTGTCATGCACTGTAGATTAACAAGCATGAAGTCTGCAATTTATGCCAATGATCTGTCAAGGGTTCATCAAAAGGTGCATGGATGCAAACACACAGTTCACCATATCTGATGGGCCAGGTGCCCGTAGGAGAATTTGCTTGAAACTTTCCGATGGTGCACTGCTCCCTTTCACTTTATTGCTTCCTGCTGTGGCATGTTTATTACTCTTTTTATTTTTCTATTAAAAAGCTTTAGAAAAAATACATTCAGAAATGCTTATAAGGGTAAACTTGACATTATTCTTGTGATTTGACACGGGCGAACAGTGGAGTCTGGGAGAGGGGAAATGTTGGTAATAATCTTTGTGGCTTATTTTATGAACTGGTTGTGCTTGTTTTGTAATTGCATTATATGAAGTTCAGAAATGATTCTCGTAACTATTTGAGAATTGGAAATTACTCACAATGAAGACTATAGGGATGTTAAGCAATATGTGTAACTCTGCATGGGGAAGGGAAAACTCCAAATAAATCTGAGGGCACAAAAGAAAAAGGTTTTCCAAAGCTGCTTGATATTAAACCAAAGGATATGGAAGGCAAAGCATTATCTTTGATTCTCATCATGTGCAATGTATTAGTGGGAGCCACTGTTTGAGTGCAGAACTGGGTCATGCAGCCAGGAAACCCCTGCTGAGCTCTTCCAGGGGTTTGTCCAGCTGGAGGTTCTCAGCAGTGATCTGTAAGGAGCTGGTCATGGCCCTTCTCTATCCACCCCTCTCTTCTGGCCACCATGTTCTCTCAAGCACAGATTTAAAAATGAGTGCAGGGAGAGAGATGTTTTTCCCTGACAGCGAGTGCAACACGCTCTGCAAGAATGATGTGGACTAAGAAGGGGAGAAAGGGAAGATAGGTGTGATCATGAATGGAACAGTCCAGGAAAGAACCTTTCTTAACAAAATAACTTCCCTTTCTTAAGGCACCAGGCTCCAGCTGGTGGAACAGCCACTGGCATCGTGCAGCACGTCTGGGGCAGACACCACCCAGCCTGTCTGCTCCTGCCTGGCAAGTCAGGTGAGAGCAGGCTCTCTGTTAGACAGACCCATGTGAGAGCCATCATAGTATATCTGGGAGTATTTTGTGGAGGAAAAGGTGGCACAGTCTACTGCTCACATTGCACGATTTTGTAGAAACTGCTAAGCCAGGAAATAAAACTATAAATATTTCCCACGTCTTTAATCCATAGCCTGCTACTTATTTCTCTATTATCCTATGATGCTGGATGATCATAAGGTAAAGAATCACTAAATAATCCTATTATATCCACACTCTCTTTCAACATTCACTGCTTTAGACAATTGTGTAATTACTTTTCATTCATTTCCACCACTTATTATGGAAACCTTTTCTTTCTACATCCTTGAAGCGTTGCATCCCGTAGGTATGATGGGATATCTTGTGCTAAGAATAATTTTCCCCTGTAAAGCTTTTGAAGCATTATAGAATCTCATTTTTTCTAATCAGCACTCTAGTTTCTTGTGGGCTAAAATTAGGCTTCCTGTCTCTGGCATGCGAGGCGTCAGCGTGTGTGACCTTCAAGCTGCCATCCGGCCTTGAAGTGCAATTTTTGCATCGGGAAATCTAGAGGCAGCAGCTTTCCCCTTTTTTGCAGCAGCAGCAAGATCATCAGAAACAGTCAACTGAGCAGCAACTGTGGGCACATCACTCCCGGGGAGCCGTGTTACGGTGGTGCACACACAGCTCTCCCCAGTGCTGGAGCACCGGCGGAAAACGGGGCTGATCCTTCGCTGCTCTGTGTGTTCTCACAAGGTGACCAGCCCAGAGGGTTTGCATGAATATTAATGGCTAAACTATAGAATGATGAAGAATCAATATTTTAATCTGCATAAGGGTAATATGCATTCCTGATGCGTTGTAAAGCTGCTGCACTACAGTGTCTGAATTTCACTTCTACGCTGAACTCATCTATGAGCTCTCTCCTTTTGAATTATGCATACATTCCATAGCCTGTTGCCTACAACAGATTTATGACAATCTCAGTGCACCTATGCAAATCTTTTTTTTGGTTTTAAGCATCAAGCACTTAATGTCTTTACTGAGGGAGAAAAAAAAATCATTGTGCAGGAGTGGATGCAAAAAGCTTTCATTACTCACACTCTGTGCTGCTCTTACTAACTTTGGTATTAGTTCCACATTGTATCTGGTCAGTTAAATGACCATCTTTGCAATGCTCTCAGCATTTTGTTCACTGCAGCTACAGCACAATATTCTTTGTCCTCTTTTTCTCTCATGTACCGAGCACAGCAGCTGATAATAACAGAACTGAAGTTACAGCTTGGTAATCAGCATTTTAGGTGATTTTAATTATGATGGATGACGAAGAAAAATGGCAAAAACATGCTTTCAGTAGTACTGAGCAAATATGACATGGAACTGATACACAGAGCTTATATTACAGATCTGTCAAATTACCCAAGGATAATTTGGGTAGCTGGCAGATTCCCAGCTCATCAGTTCAGTAGCACAGGCAACACATGCCGGTTAGTTTTGCTTGGGCTTGACATATAAACGTCTGACCATCACCAGAGCAGCTTTAATTGATAATGGACATCTGATTTGAAAATAGGTGTGTTCCCCTTTAAATGGTCGCTGTCACATCACATCACGTCACATCACATATGTCAAGTCATGTTCCATTAAATCACATTATGGGCTGGCATGATGCAAGATAGCACGATGAGGGGCTAATGGAATGTGACAGCTAATACCTGCTAACAATTTGAGTGGTGGGTATCGGCTCTGAATGGGTGCCAGGCTTCAGCTGGGTGTTTGTGAGAGAGAGCAAAGTCTTCACCCAAAGATGGAGCTTTATTTCCAAGGGTACCTTTAGCAGCTGCCCAGCTCCATGTTTATAACCAGCAGTGGGACCTTTTGTTTTTTATGAAGCGACTTATGGCACCTTAAGGGACTTGCTGAGGGCAATATTACGGTCTGTCAGAAAACATGCAGAAATTTGACATGCTTGGCTTTCATTTCTCAGCTCCTGGCCGAGTTTAGGTGCCAAAGTACTCTGGGGATTTGCCTAATGTGAAAAACTAATTCATGAATTGGATGAAGCCTTGCCTAATGGAAGGAAGTTCAACTGAGTGATCCACTAGAAACCGTTCAATAATCTGCAAAATATGCATTCCTGATTTAATGATCGGGTTAAGTTTTCACATGGTGTTTATACAGCACCCTCTGGGATCTCCACAGGTTAAATTACAGTATATGCAAGAGTGAGTTATGACTTGAGTAAAGGCAGCAGGGAAAGCACAGTATGTGCAGCTTCCATTTTTCATTGCTTGCACTACATTTGCAGCAATGTCAGTAACATAGACCTTGGGGAATCGGAGTCATTGCTAAATCACAGGGGAAATTTCTCATGTAGCTCTTCCCAAATATTGATTGTTAGGCAATCTTTGAAACCTGCTATGTAAAGAATTTTTTAACTTGTAGACTGCAGGGATGCAAAGGTTCTAAGTTAAACATAAACCAAGATAAAAAGTCTCCTAATTGGTGAGGTTTTGCCTCGGGATTGTTGTTGTTGCTTTCTGCACGAAGCCTCATTAAAACCCTGAATAATTCCCGTGTCCTCTGTTATCTATTTAAAGAACTGATTTAGTCGTGGGGTGGTTTTGTCCCCAGTACATTCTCTTTGGATTGTAATTGAATGGATAAAAACCCAGTCATCTTCTGGAATTGCTATGGCATAATCATTTATAGTATAGTTTAAAAACCTGGAAAAGTCTGCATCAATAATACACGTATAGTAATTGCTGTGATAACTGTTCCAGGGTGCTTGGGTATTAGGAAACATTAGGACTGTATGTCTGTTTGGAATCCTCCTGATGGCCTTTTGTCACATCCTCCAATTCATGCAGAGCACCAAGCTCTGAACAGGTAACTCCTTCCGAATGCTCTTAAATTCCGGTTTCCTTGGGTACTTTAGGAACAGTTAGAGTGGTCATTATGCTGAGAATAACCATTTTTCAGCTAATTAAATTGATTCTGATAACTCCCAGAATGTCAAGACTTCAGCTTTCTGGAATCGCTCATGAGAGATGCTAAATTGACAGCGAACATTAATTATAGATTTTCACCTCTTGCTGGGGTTTACTGTAATGGGGTCTGTGTAAGATTAACTTTGGAGAATTACTTGGAGTCTGCAGGATGTGCAGAGTGCAGCAGGACCAGCTTCCTGCTGTAGGTTAGACTGAACATGTGGGTCAGTCTTGGGTAAACTCTACGTGAAATTTTGGAGACACCCTTTGTGTGTTCTGGTTGGCTGTGCAAGGTTGGGCTCACAAATTACACAGCCTGGGACGTGTGGTGATTTTAGAATTACTGAACTCTAGTCTCTCTTAAAATCAATGCAGCCTGGAGGAGGGGTAATTTCAGTGCTGTCTTTGGGCAATGGGATGAGAGTGGCATCAGTGTTTTAGGATATTGATGTGCCAGAGGCCAAGGCTTTCTTCTTCCTGTATTATTGCAATGATGGGCATCAATAGAGGGGCTAGCTACCTTGCTGCTGTAGTAAGATGGGGTAAATTCCACTCCAGTCTCTGGATCTTGTGTTTCCATGTGATTTAGCATCCCTGGAAGCTGGAGCCACTGAAGATAAAACTGCAGGTGCAGTGACTGGAGGGGAATTTGAGCTACCTGCAAACAGCACCAGATGCAGGTGCCTGCCAAGGCTGAGTATTTTTGGTGAAACCTGTACAGCTCTCACCTTTTGGTGACCTGCCAAGATCTGTGCACAGAATGCCTGATCTTGACTGGACACTATTTCTATGGTTCATTCCTTCAAATGTTTTTCTTCTATTGAGCGTGGCTGGTATAATTTGCTAATTTAATCCTGTTATTTATTTATTTTCACTTTTAATTTGTTGTGTTCCCAGAGACTATGGTTTGTGGATGCATCAAATAACTGAAAATATGTTGTCGCAGCTGTTGTGTTACAGCATCAACAAAGAATGAGAGAACAGTGGCTTGTTATTTTAAATATATAATAATTTTAAAATATATTGGATTCTAAATATTCTATTAGCACAAACACCAGTACATTCTTTCCAGGCTGTAATGCAGATGTGCAGGCCGTGTAATATTGGAATGTACCAGTAGAAACACTGACAAACCGTTCCGGTTTGGATCACCAGCTATATATTATCCGTCCAGTCACTGGTACACATTTTTTCTTAGTCACCACAACTCTGTGAAAGCTTGCCATCCCTCATCTCCACTCTTATCGGCTACTGTACAACTAAATCCTGCCCCTTGCTGTGAATCAGATTTGTCTCTCCCATCACCCTTCTCTGCAGACACTCTGAAAATAACTGGTTTAGGGCTATCACTTCAGTTCTGGCTTTTATGCATTTTGTATTTGAATGGACTTCTTCTCCCTGATCTGTACATTTTAATTCTGACTATTAAAGTAGAGGGAGTCATCTGAATATCTTATTTTTTTTCAGTTTTTACTGAGTCCTCCACAGTTCATTCTCAGTTTTCCTTACTGTACAAATGAGCACACATTGCATATAGATAAAGGCACAAAATATCCAGTAATATATGGAACTTAACCACAACTGAATAATTTGCAAGCAGCTATTTCTATTGTATGATGATTTAAAGACATTGTAAGTGATTTACCAAGCTAAATTCACCTGCCCTTGGCACTCATGCGAAATAATAATGCAAAATAATTCTCTTAATTTCAGTAGCATTACAGTACCCTGTGGGTAAGGACAACTGAAGTTGGTCTGCTGAATTATTTTAATGGAATTGTTTTAAAGACACTCTTGTCTACCTCAAAGTCAGCAGCCTGTGAGAGGATCTCCATCCATGCTCTTCCCTGACTTCGCTGTGCCGTGGGGTTGGTTAGTTTGTCTTAAACCTTTCTGTGTTCCTGCAGCATGGAACTTCAGTTCAAAACTTTGAGCTTCAGTTCAAAAAGGAGGGTTGTTTTTTTTTGTCAGTCGCTGCATGGAGATGAGTATTTGGAAGCTGAGGGCTCTGGGCCAAGTGGACTTTTTCCATTCTGCTGCTACTTCATGGTCCTTCTCTAAGTTACCGTAGGTCCTACAGAGATAACTGAGTGCAGAGGATGGTGATGGATGTGAATGGGGCCAGTAGGAAAAGCCCCAGGTGGTAGGGATTTGTGCAGTATTTTGCATGTGTTTTGTTCCTACAATGTAGCATTTATGGCAGTGATTACCCAGAATTCATGTGCTTTGCTGTGCCTAGCTGTAACCCCAAAATTATCAGCAAAAGAGTGCGATATGTAAATGGTGTTATAATTTCAGCTACTTTATTACTTTGGTTTTAAACCACAAAACATCAGTGGGCTTTTTTTTTTGTCATTAGTTTAATAGGTTGTTACGCTGTAGTTTGCAGAGTTTTTTTCCTACTTGAGACATGTAAGATCATAAATGAATTACAAAACTGTTGTTCCAGAATTGAAGGGATGGATGTGTCTGTTCAGCAACTTACAGAATTCTGTTCCAGCAGCATCTGTGTGACATCAGGTTTTTATCTTGAGGTGTATCATTTCATCCCGGAGAATTTAATTCCTAAGTGTGAAACAGCTTCCAATGTTGGTTTCAATTTACTCTACACAAGCATTTTCAGTGTTGGCTCAGTAAGGGGGGGGGACACCCCAGAATGATGCATCAAATTGCAACATAATTAACTGAACGTGGAGTTATGCAATGTGTTTTATATTTTATATATTTTTCAGTATTGCCAGTGCTTTTAACTATGGAAAACATCAACTTAAATAGTATTATTTTTCCCTCAAGGCTTTTATTTGAACAGCATTAACAAATGTAAGTGATGTATGAGTGTTCTGATACTTCCGGGTTTTTTTGGTGTAAGACCTTAAAATTCACCACAAAATGCATAAGGATTTGTGTTTTTGTCATCTTGGCAGAAAGTGGCTTGGGCTCCATCTACTTATTTATTTTGAAGAACTGGTGGGTTTACATTTTCTGTGTGTCCCAGACACTGTTACTATCTTTGCATGTCTCCTCTCCTGCCCCTGGAGCAATGTTTGCCACCACTGCATTCAGACCAAGGAGTGTCCTCCACCACCCTTGTTAGGTGTGACAAAGGACAAACTGGAAGCGATAGTTCCCCAGACAGCTCCAGATTCAGGGAATATCCAGCTTTGTCCACGTTGCCAAGAGTGGCTATACCCAGTAACTAGCCGGGGAAGCTGCACTTCTCTAGGCAGGAGGAGCAGCTCTGTTTTACCTCGTCCTCACCTCACAGTTCCCAGTATAACACTGGGAAAGTACAGGGATACTTCCCAAATGACTGCTTTGATGAATCCATGCCCAGATCTCCTGATGGCCCCTTCTGTAAGGGTGCAGTGAGTCAGGAGGCCATGGATTGAGTGCTGAGCAGAAAGCAAAGCATAGAGGAGCTGCACATCAATAGTGTCCTGCCTTTTGTTTCCTCAGCGTTGCTTGAATTCTGTGGAGAAAACAAGCGACGAAGATTTTGCTACACAATGAAAAATTCATTATTTTGCATATGCAGAAAGGGGATAGGTTAAGATTTAAAAATTCATCTATTTCATTCTGCAAACTTGCTGCTATTTTGACATGCCCTTTATTTTTCTACCCATTGTGCTTGTCCATGCTTTCCCATGTGCTATGTATGGTACAAGTGCTGACCAGAATGTTACTGGGCATCTGTGCAAAATTGCAGACATTTAAACACAGCTGCTGGAGTTTTTCCAGCTTCTATTATTGGTCCCATGCAGAGAATGACAGTAGCAGGCTAAGCACCTCATGCAATCTTTTGTTGATTCACACATTTGTGTGTTAAAAATTTCTCTTTAAACACTAGCATTTTGTTGGCTGGAACAGAAACGTCCTCCTAGAATTATGTATCTGTAGTCACAAACAAGGACATCCTGAAAATTAGTGATTTATTGCTGTGCTCCTTTTTATGTTTCCGCTGTAACACCCTGGCTTACGATGCTAATGCTTGTACGCTTGTCACGGTACAACGTGGAATTGCTCTAAGATATTCTGTCAGTTGAAGTTTTTTAAATTAGCAAACAGTGGTGACTGTGTAGTCAGCTGATCCAAGAAAAACCGAAAGTGTAAACACAATCAAGTTTAAGGACCTTTCTTGCGTTGCCTACTCGGCAGTGTAGCACAGTAGATACGCGAACATGTTACGTGCAGAGGACTTGTAAGAGAAGGGGATCAAAAAATCCAAGTTTCTCATGTGGGTTGAGAACTGTTCCTTTGTGGGGGTTGTCAAGAACATGGTCTGCTTCTAAAATGAAGGAAATAAAGAGTGCATCTAAGAGAGGAATACTTGACAATTCTGCTGCCACCTTTTGATCGTGCCCTGTAGTTACAAGGAGTAGTTGAAAATAATTTCATCCCAAAATACTAAAGCTGAAAAAAGTATGTCTATACATCTACAGAAGAATAATTGTTCAATGTATTGACGCTAGAATTTTAGGCCATCTTAGGCTCTGCAGTTGATGTATGGCTTTATTAAGCAGTTTTGTTCAAACTCTATAATAACTTATACATTTAGAATGAGAAGGCTGATAAAAATGATAAATAACTAATGAATTGCAGCTATGCTCTGTTCATTTTCTCAACTTATCAGGTCTTTACTGCAATACATTTTTTATTAAATGTATCTTAAATCAGGGTTGCTCACCTTGTCATTAAGCTGACCTGGCTCTGTTGCTCTCTCCTATCTGTTTTCCAAGAGGTTGCTTGGAGATTCCTTGGTGACTGCAAGTCATCTCTTGGGACTGAAATATCAGCATCTCCTCTCATATTATATATGGATATCTTACATATCAGGATTGCACATGTGTCTCAGGTTGTGTGATGGGGCTCCTTTTTGCATGAACGCACCTCCTGATGTGGGAGGAATGTCTTGTTTTTGAGCAGAGGATGTGCATTCCCGAGGATGGGATAGTGTGTGCTAGTCATGTGCCCTGCTGTAGCTGTGGGTACACCCATACCCAAAATCTGAGCACCCAGTGGCCCACTTGGTTTGTAAGAACATGCTGTGGGGTTGGATGGTGTGCCCACTGGAGTGTGGGTTGTTTTGTTGGGTCTTTTTAAGGCTTCTGAATGACGGATTCGGAACTTGAGCTCGGATAGGAGGTATGACTGCCAGGTTTGGTGCTCATTCCTTGGCTCATCTTCAGTGTTTTCCTAAATTTCCAGTGCCAGAAACATGGTTTAGAATTAGTTCTTCAGGGACTACGTAGTCCAATGCTGTGGAGGCCACATAAACAGCTAGCTATTGTAAAAAAAAAAAAAAAAAATGGTTCCAAGAATAACTTGAATGTTTGGATCTGTTGCCAGTAGAGAGATACTAAATTATATTATAAAGATAATTCTGTAATAAATGAACAATCTTCTTCACAGGCAAAACTTGCTGCTGCCATGGGAGAGTGTTACCCTGGCAATGCAGATGTTTAAATTTCCTAAAGAGCTACTGTGTCCTTTTCAAGTTCACATTTATATAGGGTTGAATCAGTGAAGGGGTTAACTTTGAGATTAATAATTTCCTTGGGTTTTGATTGGGCAGCTGGGAGCCACAGCTGGTTCAGGATATTATGGGTACAGGAAATGTTTGAAATTGTTAGCAGGATGGGTAAGGAGTATTCTTATTAACAAACATTTAACACTTGTCAAAGGCAAGGATTGCCAGTGGGGTGAAATGCAGGGAAGGGAGTTCTGGATCAAGTTGGAATGATCTGAGAACGAGAGGTGGAATGTGGTTTAGATGGCCTTTTGTTTTCAGGGCGCGTTTTCACCGCAGTACATGAGAAATCAGGTTTGTAATTTGTGATAACGGTTGATGCACCTGACGGCAAATAGTCCAAGCGAAAACATAATGCACAGAAGTGCTCAATTATTTCATAAGGCTGCCTTGTGAACAGATTTTGCTCATTTGCAGCTGAGTTGTTTGTGCTTCTGTTTATCTCAGATACCCATTACACTTCCATTTACAGTGTGACAGTGTTTGGCTATGTCTGATTCTCACCAACTCAAGGCAATTAAAACTGCTGGCCCAGTGTCACTTGTCTCAAAACATGCTCAAGCATAGTATGATTACTACAGCTTTTCTCTAAGACTGAAATGTGTGTGTTTAATAGCTCCAGCAGCAGTATGGAATAGGCTGATTATAAAAGGGTTAGGTAAGTGGAATTGTTGGCAACAAGATGAAAAATTAACTGTGGTGTTATCATCTCCCTGTAATGATACCTGCACAGAGATGAAACAGTACAGAACTCATTATGGTAAAGTGTTGACCCAGGTGATGGACGTGCACCCAATTTCAACACATCATCTTCACCCCCTGGTAGTTGCCCCCATAACAGGCCAAATGCCTTGGAGGAAGCCAAGGTAAGCTGCTAAAATTCATAGCTGCCAGTAACCACTCTGTGAATGCTCAGCTATGTGTTATTTGTCAGGAAGGGAAGGGGAGCTGGAATTTGAATGATGAAGCTGAGACAGGAATGTGTAGATCTTGGATTTTTTTTTTTTTCTTGAAGAATAGGGCATCTCTATGTGAGAAGTGAATGACTCAGCCCAGAACTGTTGGTGAAGTAGGTCAGCTGGGAGAAACCCTGACCAAGAGCAAATCTCAAGTGTGGGGAAGCTCATTTTGCCACTTCGTTCTGTACTTTTTTTTTTTCATGTTTTGTCTTATGTCCTTCTGTTCACTTCTGGTTCTTGCTGACCCTTTTCTCACACCCTAATGTGTTTAGTTGTGGCAGGTCTGAATGGACTCAAACCAGCTAGGAGGAGGGAGATGGAACAGGCTCCCCAAGGAAGTGGTGGAGTCACCATCCCTGGAATTGTTCAAAAACCAACTAGACGTGGCACTTTGCCACAGGTTTAATGGTCACAGTGGTGTTTGGTTGAAGGTTGGACTTGATGGTCTTGGAGGTCTTTTTCAACCTTAATGTCTGTATGATTCTTTCACAGTATGCCTGGGCCCTATGACAGAGCATAACTGTGAGACCTCCTGGCAGGTTAATGATATCCCCAAAGGTTTGCCTGGAGAAATTCAACTGAATGGTGATCTGCGATTTCCAGAAGGCCATGTAAAGAAATGTTTCTGTGTCTCACCTGCTTCAAAATGACAGTTGACTGTACACAAGAAATATATTTATGAAGTGTGGTAGTGGGTGAACTTTGTTGATGTCTGATGACAAATATACATTGCTTTTTAACTGATCGTCATTGGTGCTGATCCAGCTTTGGCACCTACTCCAAGTGCTTTGCTATTCCTAAGAAAGGTAAAAGTCAATAACTTGATACAGCAAAAATTGAGAGGGTGACCAAACTGTTGACATCTCCTAATTTTATAGCCGCAGCTATGAATAAATTGGACTTTTCAGGTCTTTCTTTGAAGTACCTGTTCAGCAAACCTGTGGGAATATGGTTAACTTTATCAGCATGCATTTAAATTTTAGTTTGATTTAAATGTGTGTTCTGCTGTGCAGAGCTGGATTGAAAAGTAACCGTGTCTTTTGTTATGGGGCCTTGATGTAGTTAAAGCACTTCCATATACCAAACAGCAAGTGTCTGGTCTGTGCCTGAGCTTCTTTAATAGCTACCCAAAATTAATGATTTGGGAAATTCCAACCTTTGGCATTCAATACAGACTTCAGATACCAGGGAGGCCAGACTGGATTGACTGCAAAAGAACCTGGCCTATAATTGTCTAGGTTTAGCAGAACAAGCAGAACTCTTACTTGTGGCAGAGAAAGGTTCTTTTTTTGTCTAAGGGGTAAAAATAAATCCTACAGAATATGGTAGTTCTCAGTTGCAACCCTTCATTCTTTCAACATATTCATAAAGATGAACTACACAGGGGAAAATGCACTGCCTGAACAAGCTTTTTACTGTCTTTGGAACTGCTCTTTTTTTTTTTCCTTTTTTCCTCTAGCTCTGTATTTAATACCAAAATTTTACTTCTGGTTATTTAACATTATTATATTTAGCTTGTTTTTTCCTACAACCAATTTTTGCCCTACCTGCCTTTATGGACTAACATTAGGAATGCTTCTCCCACATTTTCATTAATGAAAGCTCTCACAGCCTTCATATTCAAATCATTTCGTTCAGTAGATGATGACTCAGATGTATAAACAACTTGTTTCTTTTCTTGCAATTACGCAGCTGCCAGGCCATAATAGGATCATTCCCTTGGATGTTTCATCTGAGCTTTGGCAAAATAGCCCTATCACTTACACTATCGTTAATTTCTGAGAATGTAGTTACCACATGAGTCATTGTAAACTGAAACTCTTGCTTAAGGACATCGATAGCTGTTGCAATATCTTTTTTGAGGGGGCAGGGTTGAGTGTGTGTGTAATCCAGTGAGCCAATCTGTCAGCTGCTTCAGATGATGAAACCACCTCAAGGTTAAGGCTGAGCTTTTGATTCCTTTCTTCTGCATGGAATTTCTTTTTGTCATGAAGCATGAGCCAAGGCTGAGGGGAGAAATCTCTTCGGACTGTGTTGTTGAGAGCAGGGTGGCACAGCCTGGGTCACGTCGGATGTTCCCAATCACGTATGTCACACTTGTCATTAGTCACCTCCACAAGCTCCTGCCTGCAAGCAGTAAGTCACTGCAGTCTTAGTAACAGGGACATCCTACTCAACTTGGAGAAGAGTTGAAAGGTGCCCCTCTCTTCACTACGTCACCCTCTTCAAGAAACTTCTTCCAGATTCATCCCTGCTCTGTCAGCTCCATTACCAAGAAAGCAGGAGGTCTCAGCTGAATTCCGGGAATTGCATGCTTGTTCCCAAGGGCCCAATTTTCTCTTACAAAGCCTCATTTTCAAGTGCCAAATACAAAAGTACGTATTCTGAGGCGACTGTGCCCCAAAGCCTGGTGCCTCATTAGGTGGTGGCAGACACTGGTAATGGAAGCTGCCTCTCCAATATCCCTGAGCAGTGTAATGTGACTCCACTGAAGCTTTGACTTGTCCCTTTTTTTTCAGGATGAGGTCCGATAAACTTGCTGGATGAGATGGGATCAAAATATTTTGTTTCTCTTACTGTAGTAATCTAATTGCTGAAATGTAACATGACCCCTTTTCCTGGAGCATAACATCCAAATGGGCATAATCTGTCTGAGTAGAAACTACCTGTTATTTCACATAAAGCACAAAGAACTTATGACTCCAATTTTATTGATTAGGGAGATAAATATCTACTTTATTATGTTCTTGGAAATTTTATTTAAATTATATGCTTGGCAAGCCAACATTTTATTGTTACCATGTTAAACTACTTATTAACCCACAGAGAAATGCAGACATATTAGGACGTCATTTTCAAATCTCCCTGTGAAGGTTCACGTGTAATAAAGGCCAGAGATCTGTGAATTGTAAATCTATATGATTTATCTGGTCCTTTTATATGAAAAAATTAAGATAAATGGCAAACTCCTGGATTCTCAGTTTCCTGTTGTAGATTCTGTGAAGAATATACTCAAAGAAGAACTACGAGGGGAAAGGATGAACGGTTTTAATGCCTTTAAAATGGCTACAGTGACAATAGTTTTGCACTGTGTCGATTTGAGTAGATATGACAAAGACCATGTATAAAGTATTATCCATTGAGGAGTTTCATCCAGTGGCTGCTGGTTCAAAAAGTGGTTTTCTTCCTTTTCTTTCTTTTGCACCAAACTGTTGTGAGCATCCTACAGTCTGAGAGCTTCAGTTTCCTTTTTTTCTTTCCAACAGTGTCTTCTGTGCTCTGGTTTGAATGGACCATGGAAAACACTGTAAGAAATATTTGTGGTGTTTTCTTTCTGTCTTTCATTTCGGCCCACTGTCAAGGTTAGAGTCCCAGTTTTCATCAGGTCAGGGTGATATTTGACCATGTGTGATCTGGCAAGGCAAAAGTGCTTTTTAGGGAATTTCGCATTAAACTGACGGTGGTAACTGTGGTCTGGTATCCTTTTGATGCGGTTAGTTCAGGAGCTGGCTATTAATTTTGGTTAGAGGAGAGCTCTTAGGACAGGCTGCTTTGTTTAGCAGATCCTGCTGTGGCTGTCACAGAAACAAACCCCAATGGTATCTTTACATGTGCAATCTTGTAAATAAGGGCTGTAGCACAATGGGGGAATATAAGGGAGCTAAACTGATTTCTTCCCTTTTCACTATCCCACTTTTCCAAGTTGTTGCTTTTAGGAGAGGAGCGTTAGGAAGGCAACGTGTGGTTGGCAGATATGAAATGCATCTAAATAAAAAGCCTGTTATTACTTCTGTTTGTAAGACTTGTGACAGGAGATATGAAGTCTCATGGTTTTCTCCTTGTATCAGACAGGTTGCAATACCAACAGTAGCTTGGCACTACAGTTCTCCCGCTGGAGTTAATAGCTGTGTTATCCACCTCTCGGCCTCAGTGAGCAGCAGGGAAGTGTCCCCTGGTTTGGTAATAGCAGAAGCAGTAGAAGCTGAATGCAGGGAATGAACCACCTCTGAGGCTGGGCCTTACCAAGTCTGAGTCAATACAGTAAGAGGGCTTTTCCTGGAAATTCCTGAAGCCAGGGCTACCTGTTAAAGCTGTCTGCATGAAGAGTTACAAAGGAGCTACACAGGGAAAGGAGAACATGCTCATGTAGACCTGAGGTGATCTATAGTGGTTCCAAAATGTAACTGGAAAAGGAGTGTAACATGAAGAATTAGCACTGGCTGTAGGTGATGGAGAACATATCTATCCCTAGAGAGAGGTGACTGGAACCTGGTGTGTTCCAGATTGCTTACATGTCATTTTGGTATTGTGATAGTAACAAGTGAATTATCCTTGCTGTGTTAATGCAAGTCTGCGAGCAGTCACTATCACTGATGATCTGCATTTTCAGAACACAAATATATGCCTGAAATAAAAATTGGCACCCACAGGGTGGGATACTGACATTGTATTAGGCCTCAGCATCATCCTTGCATTTGTAGTTTGCTCACAGCAAGCACTGGAAAAAAAATCAGGGCTACCTCTATCTTGGCAAAAAATGCAGCACTGCCCAGCTGTGTCTCCGTTTGCAGGGGTAACTTCTGAATAAGGAATGTGTAGGAAAATAAGCAGTTACTAGGGCTGGACACATGGCTGAAATAGCTGTGGGAATGCCCTCTAGAAGTATCTGTGGATGGGTAGTACAGGTGTGAGAACACCTCCTTTAGTTGTTACCATACACTCAAGGTGCACCATATGCTTTCCTTAGGTGCTTAGCCAAGTGTGCTGGCACAGCTTTAAAAAGAACACGAGTACATGGGTAGAGGTTCATGTGTAGGTTGTAGAGGGAATCACAGACAGCAGCTCCTGTGGCATCCTGCTGCTTGTGTGCATGTCAGATGTGTGAAGAGTCACTCGAGTGGACACTTACCCCAGTAAGAAGATGTGCATGCCTCTGTGCAACAAATTGGTTTGACCTCACCCTTGCTGTTAGCTGACCAGTGTGGGGTTGGAGGCAGCATGGATCAGCTTCTGCCTGCTTTTTGCATCCTGGGTGGACGTCTTTTCCTATTTTCCTGTTCGCTTTGTGTTCTCTTAAAACAACAAGACCTGAAAGCAACAGCTCCTGCCCCTTCTGAAGCAATAGAAGTGTGCTGTGGAAGAAAGTCTGTTGTGAAAGAAACTCGGTATTTCTTCCTCAGAAGTATCATGGTTTAATCCCAGTCAGCAACTAAGTACCACGTAGCTGCTCACTCATATCCCCCTGGGGGAATGGGGAAGAGAATGGCGAGGATGAGGTAGAGAAAACTTGTGGGTTGAGGTAAGAACATTTTAATAATTTAAATAATAATAGCATCACTAATATACTGAATATGAAAATAACAAAAAGAGGTAGAGAAATAAAACTGGAAAAAGCAAATGAGGCAAATGCAAACCAGTTGCTCACCAAGACTGAGCAATGCCTAGCTGTTCCTGAGCAGTGGCCCCCCCAGCCAGCCTTCACCCTGGTTTGGATACTCACCAGTGTCATACAGTTTGGGATAACCCCCTGGCCACTTTGGGGCTGCTCTCCTGTCTCTGTCCCCTCCCAACTTTTCGTGCCCCCGCAGCCGCCTCCCTGGCAGGGCAGCTGAGAAGCCCCGGACTTGGTGTAAATACCAAGTTGTTGATCAGCGACAATGAAACCATCAGTGTATTATCAGTATCGTTCTCATCCTAAATCCAAACCAGAGCTCTATAGCAGCTGCTAGGAAGAAAATTAACTCTATCCCAGCCAAATGCAGAATAAACAGCAACACTGATGGCCGTTGCTGCGATCAAGAAAATGGTATAGACTGTTGTTGTACAATAACAATCTCCTGCTGCTGCATAAGTGTGGAAGAATTTATTTTCAAAGCAGGAGACATTGATCCTGTGGCACTGTTCTGTTGCCCTAACTTTGTTTACATCATAAAGGAGAAATGATAGATGTAATCATTTAATTTATGGTGCTAAGAGGTGTCAGTTGCTCACTCTACCGGTATTGATCCAAGACATTCTGACTGGCTTATGCGTCAGACCTGTTAAATTTTCGGATAATTGGAGACCAAAGTAAAAGTAGAGTTTGATAACGATGGTGTTACCCAATTGCTATTGTGTCATTGATTGCACTTTCCCATAAAATGGCATGGCCAATGAGTCACTACTCTTTATGAAGTTGCGGTTTTTAAGAGGCATCACGTGGTGTAAGAAACCAGCTTTAAAAAAAACCCAAACCACCACCAAATCAAAAAAACAGAACTGGGATGTCTGACTGCAATCCTTCCTGGCAACTCTTAAATTGGTTGTGCTTGCATTCTCTTTAGTTGCAAATATCCACCTGGGAAGATTAATTTTCAGAAATAGGATCTTAGGGCAACAAAGCCAATGAAGGGTCTGGAATAGAAGTCTGATGAGAATCAGCTGAGGGAGCTGGGGATGTTTATCCTGGAAGCTCACAAGGGGGACCATATCACTCTCCACATTTTTATTTTTACATTTCTAGCTCATATATATGTTTTTACAAATATTATCAAGGGCTTTTCTTGAGGCTATATGGATATCCATGATCTATCGAGAAGGAAAAATAACTAACATTAAAAGAATATGCAACATTACAATAAGCAAGAATTATAAAACATGAAAAAGAAACTGTAAACCTTTTTAAGGATTTCAAAGGAGTAGTCTTTAGTATTTGTAAATTCAAATTAGAAGGATCTAAAATTAGTGAAAACACCATTCAGATAAAGTTTGTGCTTGAATGCAGCTGTGTGGGAGCATTAACCTTCACAAAGTTTTAAATATATTTGAAAAGAAAACCCACCAAAACTAATTATACACCATTTTACTTCCCACCAGCTTCCCTGAAGAATGAAGAAATTGCCCTCTTTAGGTCCTTTTCTACAGTTTATACCATTAAAAATAGATCTTTCTTCTGCACAACAGGAAACACTGAAAGCTTGGTTTAAATTTTCAGGAAACTCCTTTTATTTTTGATCCTTTGAAATTGTAATGTTAATACATTTTCAATTAAATATGAGCAACTCTCCGTGCATCCCAGCATGAAACACAAAGGGATTTTGGGACCCTTCCAATTACTTGGGCTTGAAGATTTTCCTTAATTATTTAACTTTTACAGTATTTCTTTTTATTTAAAATAAAAATTGTACTGTGGGGCTCCTTCTAACATAGAAAGGAATATGACAGAATTCTGTTTGCCCTTTCAAGTAATTTGTTATATAAAGTGAGTTTTAAGGCAGATCTTTTTACTGTAATGTTCTTTTGCTTTTACCATCTGCATTGCTGTCCAAGATGAAAGCTTTTATTTGTTCCTGTAGAAAAGATGAGGACTGAATAAGAACTATGATAAATCTATGTTCAGTTATTTCAGCTGCGAATAAATATTTTCATTCGATTGCCAAAAAATGCCTTTGAGATCTCCCCCAACCAGTTCGGGTAGTCAGTATCCTTTGTACAATATTCTCTCTTTGACACTGTAATACAAAGTGTTGATGAGTGAGAGAAGGGTATTTTGCTTGCTAAGATGTCTAAATATGAGTTCAGGTGGCAGAAGTTCAGAGATAAGCTCAGGTTGACAGGCACTGGCTGCGTGTTCCCTGGCTGTGAATAGCAGAGCATGGGGAGAGCAACTAAATGCAGGTGACAGCTCAGTAACAGATCGTTATATTTGACTGCTACCGTTTAACAGTTGCTGCTTTCCATCAGTCACGTGGAGGATACAATGCACTAACAGCACCCAATATGGGCTTTTCACTTGGTGCTCTTAAAACGCTGTTTCATTAAGTAGCTGTCACCTGCACCTCTGAGGGAAGAGAGAAGTTCAGGGTGCTGCATCCACACGACTCCTCAAGTTGTGGCAGGAGTTGCAGAGTGGTGGATTGTGCATATTTCTGCCTCCCATGTCTTGAATTCTTCTCCTACAAACGGGAAAACAAAATGTTCTCGCTCTTCTTATTTTGTTCCCTTGTCTTAAACATGTTCTGTTACGTTACAGAGATTACCAGAATTCACTTCTAATCATAATGGTGACAAAATGTGTCACAGAATAGACTAGGCTGGAAAAGACTTCTGAGATCATCAAGTCCAACCTTTGACCTAACACCACCTTGCCACCAGATCATGGCACTGATGCCACATCCAGTGTCTTAAACACCTCCAGGGACAGTGAATCCACCTCCTGCCAGGGCAGCCCATTCCCATGTCTGATCACTCTCTCTGTAAAGATTTTCTTCCATGTCTCTGAAAATTACATCAGTTGCTGCAATCTCAAAGCAAGACAGCATGTAAATTGGTTTTAAGTGTCATAAAAAAGAATCTGAGAGGTTTTATTTGTCATCTTCTCTTATATTAATTTTTTTTAAAAAATCCCCCAAACGTAAGAAGAACAAAGGCATAAAGCAGTGATATCTAATGTTGCTCACAGTAGGATTCATCCCCACTTTGCTTTATGCAGCATTATGTCCAAGGTGGTCCTGGGACATCTCCTTACCCACTGCTTAATTAAGAATATAGGTAAATTGTTTCCAGGCTTAGATTTCTAAACTGTTACTCTAAAGCTTCACGTACAGCCAGTAGCAAGGAGTTTGATTTTCAATCACAAAGCTGCACTACTTGTGGTGAAATCAGTATTCAAAGCCTGTAGGTGCTCTCTAATGGATTTATCCTTCTGGCCTTAGACAACTAGGAGGGAAAATCACGCTAGTGGTGTTGGAGCTTCGACATCGGTCAGAATTTGTAACTGATATCAGTTGTTTTAGGGATTCTCAATACGGAAGTCAATGTTTATCACATTTACTAGTAAACTTTATCATCTTGCACATCCCATTCTCTACTCAGCAAGGAAAATACCATAGATACCTTTCACAAAGACAAATGTTCCTGATATTTTAATACAGCCATGCTTTTTTCACTGAAGATGCACAGAGCTGGTGAACAGTTCCCTGTGGAATTCCCAGCTTTTTTCCCCTGGTTTAGCAGCATGTTTCACGTATTCCTTTAACTAAATGAAAGCAGCAGTATCTGAACTATGGGTTGGCAGACTGTGGGGTGTGTGGGTTTTGTGGTCAGATATTCTGTCTTGACCAGATCTGTGCAGTGCTCCCATTACTGAGCATCTGAGCTTCTAGTCGAGCATAAAAGCTTGTGAAGTGAGGTATACAAATTAAAGTAACATTTGTATCATACCTGTTTTCTTCCTCTGTTTCAATTTCTGGGAATAAAAATCTCCTCCTTTCCTTCTTTCACAAAGGTGGTGTTGGGCTAAGCAGGACTGAGGAACTTCATCCGTTACTCGGGCGTCGTATTGATGTTGGTACAACGTGTTTTACGGCCCTGTTGGGGGCAAAGGCTTTAGTGGCTCCTTGGTTTAGTCCCCGAAAGGCTGTGAGGATAAAAGACCTCTTGTACAATTTTATAGAGGCCTCGTGGAACAGGCACTGTGGAGATAGGGAGGGCTTTTTGCTGAGCTGTGACACTGGGAAGATGCAACAGATGTTGGATGCACCGTTATGATTTTTATGATACTTTCAGAAGAAGGGTTTATTCTGCTTTCTAGTAACCCAGCACTTACATAAAGAGAGGTTTTTTTTGTCCATGGCTGAGGTCAGGTAGCTTTTGGAATAGATGCATCTTACAGCTGGAAGTGGACTGTGAAATATGTTGTCTGTCACTTCAGCTGTGTAGGTCTGCAAAGAATCTGGAGGGACGTGCAGGCCCCAGGCTTGAAAATGCTGGTGGATTTCAGCATTCCAGTGGGCTTGTGGAAACAGGAGTGCGTACATTAAGAAAAGCAATCCCATGGAAACACTTGTATAGTTGTGTCTGGGCCTTATGCTAATAATACAGAAATACAGTTTGTGATATTTTCTGGTTATTTTTATACTCAACAACAATTTACTTTTCCAAATGTTTCCATTCTTTGGGGTGTTTTTGTCAGCGAAGAAGTAATTTTTGAAGTTAAATTTCAAATAAGCACGTTTGAGCACATTTGAAAGGTGAGAATAGACAAAAACAAATATTAAGCACAAATGTCCTATGAAAACTTTGATCTCTAATTAAACGTTTCACCCTAAATAGTGTTTTTTAAAAATTGGTTGCTGTATTTTTATAAATCATGTGTGCTGAATATCCTTGAGTTACTCTTGAGAGCTTTCACTGATGACAGTTTGGTTTAATTTAGCTACTACTACAAAGAAATTAGGTTGTCAAGAAGATACTGTTGGAGGTTTAGGGATTGCTGAAATCCTTCTGAAATGAAAAGTAATATACACTGTAACTTTCTTTGATAGTTCTTTCATGAAGAAACTGGATGAAAATCAACCACAGGGGAACCTTTTTTTTTTTTTTTTCTGGACAAAAGAGAGAAAAAAAATTCTTCTCATGTTTAGCAGTTAATGAAAATGTAAAAAAAGGGGAAAAAATGCCCCCAGAACCCCCCAACCTCAAAGAAAAAAGAAAGAAGGGGGGATGGGGAGAGAAGCTGCAGTTACCAACTTAAATCTTTCATGATGAAAGGCAGTTTTCTTTGGCTTTTTTTTTCTTTTTCCCCCTCATTGTAATAACCCATCTAAACTTCTGTCACTCTGTGCAGACTGATGGTTGAAAGTATCCTCCTAACTAAATATCATTTTGCTTTTTTTTCTCTACACATATATGTGACCGCTCAGGTCTTTGCTCTGTTAATTACTTCTAATTGTTGAGTAGTTGAACAACAGTCAAGCCTGAGCCACAGAAGGATATTGGTCAGGGAAAAGGTGTTTGTCTGTCCAGTTTAATGGGCCCTGTATTAATGGGGAAATGCCAGGAAAACCTGTTGGACTCAAAGATTTCTATAATTTCAGATTAAGATTCAGCGCTATAGAGTTCTGTTTTATGCTGTCATTACTATAAAAAAAATTTTTAAAATATGAATGTAATTTCTGAGCCAAAATATTTTATTTTTGCTAGTTTTAGGTACAGTAATAGTAATTAATGAGTATGGCTGAATTTTATCTTTCGGTTTTATTTTTGCTGCTTACATTTGTCTGAAGAAGTCTGAGTCATTGTCCCAGCGCTAAAAAAAGCATAATCCTTGATCTCCCATAAGGAGACTTTGATTCAGAGTCATCTATTATACTTTGTTTGCAATTAACTGATCCTCCACAAAGCAGTTTATTCTGTTTTTCTACTTCAAATGACATTTTATTATGCTGGATATGAATTCAGATGAGCTGCAGTTTCCCAATGAACAAACCTTTACAAGAGACATTTGTAATTAATTTGACCTCACAGGTTGGCCTTGCGCTCAGACTGTCTTTGGAAGCCACAAGTATGAAAACTGAGCTCATTGCCCATGTAAAAAGAATTATTTTTTTTTTGAATGCAACTGTAGAAAGGCACTGCCAAGTTGGAGGGTTTACTGAAAGTCTGAACTTGCAATTTCTGACAATTTTTTATAATCTCTAGTGGTTTTATCTGTCCCGGGCAGTGTTTTAAAAGCTGTTTTGTCAAAAATTGTTTACAGCACTTTGTCTCCTTTCCCCTGAATGGCTGTGAATCTCTAGCTGTATGTGCTGTTAGCCATCTTGTCTGCTGAGTTGCATTACCTTGTAAACATTTTGCTTTATCCTGTGAATTTTGGCAGATTGGTCCCAAGCAGCTATAATTCAGCTGGCATAGTTTCAAGCAAACTGAATCATAAATGGCTACAGAGAGTTTTCATTTTCTGTAAGAACCTGTGGAATTTGTCCACATAATCCCCAGTAACCTAATCTCCTCATGCCATAGTTCTTCTGCTCCCATGTCTCCAAGTGGAGCTCACATGCTGATAAAAAAGCAACAAAAAACAGGATAGCAGTCCTAAGCGTTCGTGGTAGAGGGGAAGTTTGTTATGTCCTTGAGTTTGACAGTTGTCTTGCTATGATTAATTCTGAGACGACTTTGGGTTTGGTCACGTTCAGAAACTAGCTTAGATTTGGGGGTTTATTTACGCCACCCAGAGTAAGAATAGGCAAATCCTGGACTTCCAGTTTGTACACAGTATTCCTCCAGGTCCGAAACCGTGCTTCAGGTGTGTTTACAGATCAAAGACAAGCATCAGAATGCAGGTGTATTTAAAAGTAGCAGCAGGCATCACTGAGCTTGAAAAAGTAAACTTGACCCACCACAGACTGACATTTCTGTCTTTCTCCCTGACCATTTACTGTCAAATGGAACAGTCTGTAAGCTTCCTAACCTGGAAAATGGCATGGGGTACTTTAAGCCTACGTTTTCTAGCACAACATTTGACCTTGGTCTGTTCAGCCTAAGCAGCAGCATTTGAAATCTTTGTAGGCTGCAGTTTGCATTAAAACGGATGGGGCACTGAAGGAAATGTAGAATTCAGTGGCTGGTGCGGGAGCTGTCTCTGATTTAAACCCCTAAACGGCACAGGAGATGCTTGAGAAATTCTTTATTGTAACTGGAACATAAAATGAGCTTTCTTCCTACATAAGGCAAATCCCAAATCTCCCTGGAACTGTAATTGACTCAGAATGTGATTAATGTAACTTAATTGTCTTGACTGTACATACATCAGGCACATCACCACCATCTGAGTCCAGAGTGCATTGAATCGCTGTCTAATTTCCAAAGGCACTTTAAAGGATGTCATCCTCTTTGTCTAGACACTGACACCTTTTAAGATGAGGAATACCATGTTCTGAAGTCCGTGTTGCACCTTGTTTACACCAAAGATCTGATCACTGCCTGCGATACATCAGGCACATCAGGATGGCATTTTCATTCATCGGCTCCTATCTGAGCTGTCACTTGCAGGAAAATTGAAGAGACTGACAAAACCTGCTTCCTTTTTAACCTGAAATGAAAAAATATATTAAAAGTATTGTCTGTTAATGGACAGCAACACATGACAATAAATTGCAAAGCTGCTCTCTGATAGAATCTTGAAGAATAAGGCAGAAGTACAGTTGGTTCACGTAGTATTTCTGTGTGTAAGCTCAGCCAGAAAGTTTGAAACTAAAAAGCCACTTTTATGTAACTGGTGATTTAGCTGCCTGTCCCTCCCCCTTCCAGGTCATTAAATAGGTGGTGCTGTGTTTTAGTCTGGTTTTAATATGCCTGTGCAATAAGAATATAACAGATTTCAGGTTTCTTTATCCATTTGCTCCTGAAATGGAGTATAAATGCATGGCACCGTGAGGTGCAGAATGGAACAGGGATTCAAAAAGGTGACAACGCCAGCATATGAATTCAAATGTATACACGTGTATACATTTAAAAGGACATCTCAATTTTGACAGAAAGCATTAAAGACATGAAATTCATGGCTACAGCTGAAATGTACCATATGTCCTCCAGCACTTAGACACAAAGAGCACATTAGCAGGGTAATTAAAGGGCACCCTGTTGTGGCTAGGTGGTGGAAGACATATGGTGTAGCATGACTAACCATGAATTTTTAAGTTACTATTATTTTCAGTCATAACCTTGTTCTTTGTATTTGATATACTGTAATTTCTGTGTGTTACTCTGTGTTTCAGTTGTGTTGGACGTCTCGGTTTCAGTGCAGAGTTCTCCTAAAATTGTCGGGCTAATAAATGCACGGGGTTTTTTGAGAATTTCTTATTTTAATATAAAATGACTTCAAATATCGCAGTCCCAGAAGGCTGCCTTGATGATGAAGGGGCAGCACATGTGTTTGTAGCTGTCTCCTGTTTCTCATTGTACTTCCTTCTTACCGGTGCAAAAGACAACGTGTGACATGGAGACACTTGGAAAACACAGATTGTTGCAGCCAGATTGTGCAGATTTCCTGAAAACAGAGCAATTCCTTTTCCTCTTCCTCTTTGTCACTCACAGCAAATATCCTGCTGCCAAAATTCAGCTGAGAATTTTCTCTGCTGATGTACAAAGTGTAAGGTAGGATCTACTTTGCACGGGTTCAGGTGAAAGATGCCCAGCTGGAACACAACAAAAACTTTGATTTACCTGTAATGTTTCCTTTGAAGACCCTGAGTTGGATAAGGCACTTTATTTACATAGTTGAATTTCTAAACATAGCTATCTTCTGGAAATGCAAATATCTTTTGGAGTTATCAAATCAGAGTATAAATAAGCATTTTGTCTTTAAGCAAGCAGAACATCTCTGAAAGTTTTATTCCAGGGCAGTGAAATCAAATAGTTGTCTCAGCGTGAACTGTTAGTTGAAACCAGGCCTTTGCCATGTTTTTTTCCCCTGGATGTAGCTGATCAATGTGAAACTTGAGGCTGACCTTGGGGAAACAGCGATGAGGTGATGAGTACATGTCTAGATTTGGGTCTACTGAGATTTAGGATGCTCTTTGAAGCTGAGATCCTTGGAAGTCCTAAGGAATGGTGGGGGCACTAATCCAAGCTGGTACCAACATTTCCACTGGCAGACTCCTCACACCCATGTTGTTTGATGTGCCTGGACACACTGAGCCAGTCTGTGCCACTTGCACAAGGAATTCTTGTTAGGAGTTAATTTGGCAAATATCCTCTTCCAACCACTTAAAAAAAAAAAACACACTATTTTTTCCCTCTTCATTCCCTGATGTCTCAGGAATTAAGGCTCTTACTTAGAATGTAGGATCCTCTGCAGATCTTTGAAATCCCAAGAAAGTAATATATTTTTGAAACAGTTGAACTTTTGTATTAAATACTTAAATCTTCATGGTACTAGATACATCAGCTGACCAACCGTGTTTCTTTTTATCCAGTGCAGATCTCTTTAAAAATATATATACACTGCAGGGAGTGGAGTATGGAAACTCACTCACAGTCATCAGGCTGGAGGCAGGGATTTAGTCATTTTCCCAGGACATGGAAAATACAGATTTGGTTCCATCAGACTGTTCAGAGATTTGAATCCATTGCCTCCTACTCCCAGTGTGAGTAATCCAACCATCACACTGCTACAGAAAAGTGAGGCTGCAGCACCCAGGAGTGCAGTCCTGATCAAATTTAGCTTTTCTAGTACCTCTGGGAGGCTTTCGAGAGGTTCAGGTCGTTGTATGCCAAAATTAGCTTAGGACATTAAGGCCCAACTCCAGAACTTTGAGGTTTTATATAGTTTTTGGTGTCCTCAAGGTTATGCTGTCCAGAAGAATCAGTGGACTAAAGAGTTGCTCAGCACTCTGGTGGCCTTCAGATGGGTAAATGGACTGGATTCAGGTGTCATAGCCCAATTCCTCCTTCCTCCATTTGGACAGAGTTCTTAGCACTCACCACAGCAGGGAATGAGAGCAACTCACCCCCCCAAAAAATAGCCTGCATCTTGAGAGGTGGGAGATTTGAGCTGAAATCCACTTGGGCAAAGAAACTATCCTGACAGCACAGGAATGTTCAGGCCTGTGCTCCAGGGAGTAGAAGGTGAAACTTCGTTCTTAAGTTTAGTCTCATTTCAATCTTGCCTATTGAAGATGGCGTTAGGTACCCAGTTCCATGATTGTTTCTAACCAGCGCTGCCTTAATTGTTCAGAAAAGAAAAAGGAAAGATATCCCATATTTCTGAGCTGAGGAACCAGTTTTCTCTGTGCAGTGTCCTTCTGCACGTGGTTGTGTGTCAGCTCCATGCTGTGTGTCACTATGGCAGCTGAACCAGCAAAAGTTTTCTGTTATGTTGCTGTTCATGGTTACCTTTTCTGATGAGTTTCCTTTTGTTTGAGTGGGTGTTAAGCTCACTATCTTAAATAGATAAATGTTTAATTTAACTGTGAGATATTTTCTTGTAGAAATTAAACACTTGTATGGGCCTAGAACAATTATGGTCTGTAATGTCTGGGTAATGCGATGTAGCCAACTGTAACCTTTAATTAGGTTTTGCCTTCAGAACATTGCCAAGTGAGAATCTGAATTCAGACAAATGTCCGGATCTCCTTCTTGCATCTCCTTTTAAAATCTGTGAGAGTTTATTTTTAGCTTGTTATGCTGTTAGTCCTACACACTCCATTACTGTTAGAAGAAGTTGTACAGGAAGAGTTGAATTTCCAAAGGGTTGATTTACAATCTACCTTTGCTGGAATCAAAATTTCCTCAGTTATCAATTTCTATTGATTTATTCTTCAAGGCTAATAAAAAGAACTGTGCACATTAACAACAACAAAAGAATTTATAGTTATTTAGCCTTCTGAATGAGGGGAGACTTTTCTTGGGGTTCTTGTCTCATTCTTCTTGGGTTTTCATATACAAAAATTTAAATGTAAGCTCTTCTGGCCTTGGAGTCGTATTTCTGTCTGTGCAGAATTGCTCTGTGTTTCTACCTGGAGAGACCATGTCTTTAAGAGAACAGAGCTATCTGGGAACTGTTTTAAAAATGGAAGAAAAAGGTTTTTCTTAACATGGACTTCTTGTTTGTTTGTTTGTTTCCCCTTTTAGCAAATATGTCACTAGGTTTCACTGCCTCAAAATTTCCTAAATTTGAAGTGAAATTCATATTCCAGAAACTAGTAACTGAAGATGTGTAAGACACTGGCTCAAGTACTTTTTTGGCTCTGTTACAGCTAGAACCTTGAACCAGAGCCTGTTTCAGTGCCTGCAGGAGCACCCATTGCCAGGCTCTTGGCTCCTTTGGGAACGTGTCTTGTTCTTGTTCCCAGGATTGGATTTTTTTAAATCAGTATTAACTTGGTCGAATTGTGACTTCAGTCTCTGTGTTTTCTAGCCATGGATCAATTAACTCCTCTCGTGTGTTTGTTGGTTACCTCACAACCCCTTTATTTCCTGTAAAAAGCAGCTTTGAGGTATGTTGGCACCTGCATAGGCGTAATGGCAAGTGCCTCATTTCAAGTCAAAGAACCAGTTTCATAAATCATCACAGAAGCAACCCCTTATGATGTCTGTATTTATCAAACCACGTGCCTTTTACTCTCTTTTTAATCACTTTGTAAAGTAATTCACAGCTCTCTTCAGCAGGGAATTTGTGTTTTTCCCCACAATTGTTATATTGTGTTGAGCTTTATTTGTGTTCAGGAATATATGTCTGATAACCAATATTCTTCTGATCTAGGTGTTGCCTGGGATGTACCTCTACTTTGTACCCTTTGTACCTTCCATCCTTGGCTGCCATTGAATATAAACACTCTGGCATCATGTGTTATCTCACTCTTGCATCAGGTGTTGTCTCATTCTCTTGCTCCTTTTGGTTGTTTTTTCTTTTTGTCTCCCACCCCTTTTTTACTCAGGTCTGTACAGATTTCTTTGAAAGATTTTTGCTGATTTTCAGTTTTGTATAGAAAATGAGTCACTGCAAACCAGCAGTGACTCTTTTGCGAATTATTTGTGTCTAAACCCATAAAACTGGAAAAATGTATCAGAGAGAACTTCAGGGATAATGCTATGTAAAAACCAGGTCCCTGTTGAATGTGCAAGGCAGTGGTCAAGGTTACGCTGGTTGCATATTTTGCTGATCCCATGGTATATCCAGGCAGAAATAAAGCACAAGGATATCTTCAGGATGTCCCTTTGGTTTAATGAAGAAATGAGCTGATGCTCTGCAATGTTTCATCTTTAATATTTAATCAAGGACATGAAATCTGAAAAACAAGTAATGTTTTGTTGAGGGAGGTTTATTTTAGAAGCTACACTTTTTAATTTAAAAAGCCTTTTTTTTTTTTTCCTTTCCACTCTGTTTTTTGTTGAAACTTATTGTGGGGGTGAACCAGAATTTTATGGGAAAAAATAATCATGCTTAAAAATGACAACAAAGCCCATTTTGTCTGGTAGTGGTGGCATCAATAAATATGGCAAATTTTCAGCACTGCTGAATTCCAGTGCTGACTTTACCGTTTTCCTGATCTCCGTTTAAGGAAGTATAAGAGGCTGTTTTCATTTAGTAATGAGATGTGATAGAAAAATGTATCCTTGTTAGATTTTTATCAATGGAAAATACAAAAAAAAAATTAAATGGAGGTTCATATCTTTAATTTCTTTCGACGCAGTGATTCAATTGCAGTATTCAACCTACTTGCAAATGCAAGGAAATGTGTGTCAGAAGATTCAAACCTTTCACACAAGTTCATTTTTCTCTACTGCTGTTTGATTTAAATCAATGCCTGAAAGGTACTTTTAAGTCCTTTGTATTCTTTGGAGGAATGATGTAAGCTGTCAGGGAACCACCAACATTAAAGAAGCAAAATAATTCCTGCTTTGAACAGAATCCTAAAAATCCAACAGTAACTTCAAACTTGGCATTAAGTATTCAAATACAATTGTTTAATGAACATGTCAGCTGGTGATTTTTCTTGAAGCAATGTGTCACTTTGACATCATTCTTCTCAGGGCAGACGCTTTTACGAAAAGGCAAAAAAAAAAAAGACATTGTAAAAGTCTATGTGGCAATTTACAGGTCAGTGGGAACTGAGGACACCCTGGCCCAAAGTTTGCAGCTCAGGTGCCTGAACTCTTCCTTCGGGCTGTATTCTTTCAAAAGGATGGATCTGATCCCAAACATCCCCCCTGAAGTTGCACAGGAGTGCTGTGAAAGATGTCAAGTCTCATCTGCTGGCCAGTGTCCACCACATTTGCCTTCACATATGTGGCCATCTTATTTTGTAGCTGGAGTTCAGGCAGAATGCCTGGACACAGAGAATTTTCCTCCTGATTTTTCTTGCCCTTTTTGGAAGTCCAAGGGGCAGAAGTGGTGATGCACAAATAGTCTGACCTGTCCTGTAGAACAGAGCTGCAGTCCTGCTACTAGTTGTGATGTGTATTTCATATGTTTAGACTTCATTTTTATAGATATCATAACATGAAACGTTGGAGAGGATTTCTGAAGCCCTGCTGGGCTTGGACTAATACAGGATAGTTTATCCAAATCTGTGTATCCCTGTGCTCCTGTTCACTCTCTGAAGGTGCAAATAGTGTATCAGCTCCTCCCCATCTCAGGATTTGCCATTTAGATACCAATCCACACCCTTGCAGAAGTGGCAAGACCCCACCAGGCATTGCACAAACCTGTCATAGTGCCCTGGGAGGCACTGGGAGACACACTGACGTTTTCTCACTTCTTTCTGTCCCACCCTGACATCCCCAGCTCAGTTTAAACCTGCATTTGGTGTAACTCCATCATATATCTCAGCTGTTTTATCTCACCAAATGAAGTTCAAATTCAGGGTGTGTTATCAATAGCATTCTGATAATACATTCAGATGTACAGAGAAAGGAATTGGAAATGGTTTGTATTGAGTGTTGAGGACACAGACAGTGTTTAAGAAAGCTATGCCTGAATCCAGGCTGTGTTCAACCATCAATTCCATCTAAGATTGAGTTTTTTCCCCTCCAAGTCAGCTCTAAGTATTAGTTTCCTTACGTGTATTTAGGAAACAAGTCAGATACAGCAAGTGAGCAATGATGGTAAAATATTGGAACAATAGCAATATATTATGTAGGGTTTTTTTATACATCTATTTACAGAGTGCTTTCTGCTCTAAGGATTAAGGGAATAGAAACTGGGACTTTCTGCTCCTTGATGAGTGTTAGTGAAGCATATTTGCTAACACAGTTTGACATACAATATATTTCAGTGCTTATGGTACCTTATGGTATGGTACTCCTGGTACAGTACCTTATGGCATTTTATTTAATGTTTGTGAAGTTTTCTGATTGCTTCCCAGATAATTTATTTTTATTGGCAGCTGGCTTCGTGCCCTTGTATGGAAAGGAAGCTGAAGCAGGATGGCTTTTAACATCCACAGAATTTCCTGAGTCTTTTAAAATAATAATACCTTGTTTAGCTGTTTTGCCTAACAGACATGCCTCTAATCAGGTGAAAAGCTGAGAATTTCTCATCTTGAATAGTTATATGCTGTGAATTTAAGACAAAATCAGTCAGATACCACAGAAACTTTCTTAGCTTAAAATTTTAAGGATCTAATGCTCCCACGGTCATTTTCAGTCCATCTGCACGATTGAAAAACAACATTTTTGTTCTGTTTGAGCCATGAAGGTTGGACTCAGCTAAAGATGTAAATGTTCTCTCTTGCTGTGTGTTGGTTAAATGTTTCACAGTTATCTTCCTGCCTTTTGTTTATATGCCTTAGTGTGCACTTCATCCCTCTAAGTTCCTATTTTGCTGCCAAGCATAATTGCAAACCCCAGAGACATCAGCAGCCCTGGATTTTCAGAACCTTAGTTAAATTACAGTTAAAACCCTAATATGAGCAAACATTAATATTTTATATTTTTATAGTAGTGTTATGTCTCATTTGCTGATGAAAGAGAGAGATGACTTCTCAAGTAAACACAGTATGTAAGGTCCTTTCCCACATATGAAATACACCACCATTACCCCTCTTTTAATTTAGAAAATACTTGCAGCATCTCAATTAGGACTATTAAGATTTTCCTTTCACTGAAAATACTCAAAATGTGTGAAGCAAAATAGAGTTTTTCTTCAGCAGATGTTTTGCTGTTTCCTGACTGAGTCTAATTAAAAAGCATGTGCCTACCATTGTATTTTACAAGGTCCAGTCACGTATGTGGGTCACTTTTTAAACTCCTTCACGCCTGAGGAGCAGATGGTTTGAAAAGCAAGCCTTAGTGAGACAAAACCCAACACCTCACTGCTTTCATTGTTCAGAGCCCTGCTCTTGTTTCTTGTGGTGTGTTCCCTAGAGCTCCACCCAGCCAACTTTTAATTTGATAAAATGGGGTCATTTCATCTGCTTGTACTGGAAACCACCTCAGAAATCACATCAAACCAGCTTAGCTCTGCACTGAAACAATAATTTATTGTTATTGTTCCTGTTTTTCTTTTGCTACACACAAAGCAAAAAATTCATTAGTAATTCTCAGTTTTATTCATGGCATTCCAAGTTATTGGCAAGATTCATAAAAGAGTCTGAAGAGAGATGGAAGTGGGTAAATAAAGGTGAACGGACAGGAAAAAAACAAAAAAGGGAAACTAAAAGTAGTAAGCCCCAAAGTATTAAAACCTGTCTCTTGGAGACGAGTTAAGTGTTGGAACACAATGAGGTATCTTACGTTTCCCTCATTCCAAATATACTTGAAATGCCAAAATAATCTCCTGTTCTGTCCTCACAAATTGATTCCAGTTTGTTAGTCAAAGGCTGTAATGAAATGACTCAAACCATAGTCTTGTTCCACTAAGCAGTTTGCTACAGCGTTTTTTTATTAATTATATTCAGACTGCAAGAACTGTCAGGATGTTAAAATTCCTAAGAATAGTTTGCCAACATCTATCACTAGATTAGAAACAGCTCTGCAAAACCGTCAGCAAAGCAAATAATATTCCATCATAAAATCAATACAACTAAGCATTGTCAGCATAGTGCTGACAGTTCCAGCTGAAACAATTTATAATTTTTAAAGAAGATAGGTTGTAAATAGAAGTTAAGAGGCTTTTTTTTTCCCCCTCTCTCTTGGTTTCTCAAAAGCCACAGCCAGTGAACAGAACTGAGATGTAAACATTTTGCTACTGCTATTTGTATGTCAGCCCTGCTTGGTCTCTCTCTTTTCCCAAATATTGCCCACCACAGCTTGGAGTTGCATGGATAGAGCTTATCTGTCGTGAACAGCACAGCCCCCTGTACCAGTGACCTGCTCACTGTATTGGCTGTACACTAGAAAGAGTCCAAGGGCCTTTTTACTCCCCTTTGCTGCTAGGGGAAGCCGTAACTGCTTCTAGGAAGGCTGGGAAAAAAACCAGGGGAATGAAACAATATCTGCACTCCTAAGAATGCAGAGAGAGCACTCCTCTCCTCGCTGCTAAGAATATCGTGTACCACCCTGGTCATCTGGCACCGCTTCTCCAGAGAACAGATTTTAGAGTAACACTCTCATCAATTCTGCAGTGAGCCCAAAATGTTGCTGTGAGTCACAGTGTACCTGTAAGACACAGTCCTAGTCTTGATTTATGGATGTGAGAGAATAGAGGGCCATTAACTGAATATTTTAAGTGTTGTTTTTTTTTTTAAATTTGTTTTGATGATCAATAATCCTCATGTTTGAAAACACCTACCAGCCTGTAGAGTTAAAGCAATTTGGGTATATCTGCAGTCCATCAGCAATATCTGTACTGCAATATAGTCATGTACCCTTGCAGTGAGTGACAAATGAAACACGATTCTCTTCTGAACCCTAATCTGAACTCACTACATGCATGTGAGCTGTGTTTGGGTTTGCTTTTCCATGTTTGCCCACTGAATGTCTCATTGCCACAGTCCTTTTCGTCCTATTCAGTGCCTCGTTATTTCTAGAATAAAATAATTGTGGAGTGATTGTTGAGTTTCTTCTTAGGTCTAGGATCTTGCATTTGATATTAAAAATCACCACCATGCAGTCAGAGTTTTGAGCTAGATGGACCACTGAGCTAACCCATTATGACATACCTTATGTTAAACTATATATACACCAGTGATTTCTGCATGTCATTATTCTCACAGTACCTTCTGCATGTGTTGCCAAGCATATGACTGTGTTCTCTTCCAGTGCAGTTTATTTCTATTCATAAAGCTGCCAGAGAAGGGTAAATTTACGGGGGGCCCATACTGGAAATATTTAATGGAGTGATTCTTCATGTTCAGAAACTTTTCTGGCTCCGTCGGTGTAGTCAATTTAATTAAAGAAAATGGAGGTTCATGACATTTGTATCGCGCTGTTTCCATTCCAAATATTGTGAGAGAGGAAGCCAAACACTTTGTGAAACCTGAGGCACGATGTGTTGATGGAGTGCCTGTCACTGCCCTGGAAAGGATAGATCCTCACCCCAGGCTGTACCCAGATAGCTGCAGAAGTGAGAACTGTACAGTTGCTTCCCTGTGATTCTCTCCCTAAACTCCAGCCTTCCTGAGGAGTGGGAAATGTTCTGCTGGAGGTGTCAGCGCTGTGATAAGGCACATTTCCAGGACCCAAGTTAGGATCTCTGGTAGCCTTATTGTTTCTTCAGGGATCTTTGAAGATGGTATAACTTCATTTTGTGTGGCTGCCCTGTTATGTTTATGAAACCATGATCTTTTTTCTTTGAAATGACTCGTGCTCTGCAAATCCTACTGTTTTTTAATTATCATACAGGTTCCTTCCTTTCTGAGATTTGCATTCGTCTGTGGATCGTACATGAGATGTAAAGATCATATTCTGATTCTTTTTGCACTTCAACTCTTTTCTTAATACTCGTCTTGATGTTGTTATTGTCTCCTCAGAGCCTGTGTGTGTTTGTTATTGGTGATTGGACATCGATTTGGATGAATTTTTGGTCTGCCCTAATGCAGCAGTTTTTACACCAACATACCTACTCAGAGTGGGTTTGGTTTTCCACCTGGTAATTCCTGCCATTAGTATTTGGCCCTTCTGCAAGACTGAATATTTGCAAATGTGTTACACCCTGAAGATTCACCCCGATCCTAGAAAGAAGTGTGATTGAGTCCCTGGGTGAGAAATCCATGCTCCTCTGTGGATTTTGGCTGTAACTGTGTGCAGTTGTAATCATTTGCTTCTGCAACTTAAAGGCTTATTTTTCAAAGGGTGTTTGAACAAACAGTTGGGAGCAATGATTTGCCAAACTGTAATTAAAAGGAAATAGACTCATTCTGAGAAGTGTAAACAATGTGCTAAAGGTAGTAAAAATAGGGCCCTTAAACTGATCAATCTTTAATCCAGAACAGGACTTGAATTTGGAAAGAGTTTCATTGCTGAGGTGAGACCCCTCAGCTTTCAGGACTGTGCATCTACTGTCCTGCAGTAATGTGTGCAGTTTCTATGGGTTTGCCAACAAATTCATGGAATTTTTTGTCCTCAGCTGTATCAGCTCCCTGTTGCTCGTTAACTTACTTTGCCAGGAAATTCGTGGCATTTTTAGGTCTTCAGCTGTGCATTAATCAACTCCCTGTTGCTTGCTAACATCCCTTCTTTTTCCTATCTGTGATCAGTTTTTTCCTTTTAAAATAAAATCTGAAAGTAAAAGCTTGGCCTACCTAAAACATTCTTTTTCTTAGAAGCAAAGCATGTGGAATTCTTATGAAGCTGTTGTCAAACAACTTTACAGAAGCTGTTACCTTGAATCGGGGAAGTGTGGGTCCCTATTTTCATACTGAACCCTCATCTCACCTTTTTTAGTTGTCTTTGATCTAAATTCTTTGTTAACAGCTTCCAGTAGTTTCATGTATTTTCATTAATCTAAGAAACCCCCTCAGATACAAGGAGTGGAAGCAGGGAAGCATTACCAAAAGGATGAGGGAAATGATCCTCAGGGGGAATCTTATCACTGTCTCTAAATACCTGATATCTGAGATTAGGGAAGAGAGCGCCAGTTTTTTTACTTACTGGCACCCAGTGACAGGACAAGGCCAAGGATATAAATGATAATTCCATTTAAATGTGGGGAAAAAGCTTTTTAAGTGCTAAGGGTGCTCAAATACTGAAGCAGCTTGTCCAGAGAGGTTGTAAAATCACCATTTGTGGAGACATCCAAGCCTCACTGGGCACATTCCTGAGGAACCTGCAGTAGCTGACCCTGCTCTGAGGAAGGGGTTTCCTCAAAATATGGGAAGGAAAATGAATGAGAAGCAGAAGATTTTCTTGGTTAGACTAACAGCTTGCTATTTAACTTAAAATATGTTCAGTCACTTTTCTCTGAATCGCTTTTATAATTATTTTGATATATTTTGTCATGTATTATCATTTTGAAATATTGGCTCATTCAGAGACAATTTTTTGTTTAAAAAAAAAAAGTGTCTTTTTGTTATATTTCCAGGATGTGTCATGAAAACATGAGAAAATTTGCCTACGTAGTTTCTAAATAGCTTTTATATTTCTTCACACTATGAAAGAAATCTAATTATCTTATAAAGAAATAGCTATCAGTAAGTTATTTTTTTCTGAGTAAAAATGTCAGATACTTGTGAAGTGTTTCTCTCATAATTCATCTCAATGTTTTATTATTTTTTTTATTTTATATATTTGTTAAACATAAACACTGAGCTTCACAGGACTTCTAGAAATTCAAATGCACTAATGCAGGAATATAAAAAGTTGAGACATATTTCTAGGCGTGCTTTTGGCATAAAGTTTATAAGACTTTATACCAAAACAGAAGCTTTTATTTCAAAAACTTTATAGTTTTGAGTGGAAATGTAACTTCTGTGGGGAATTGCTGCATAGGGACACTTTGACACTGGAGTTCTCTGTAGGCCAGATCTGTTTGTGAGAGGTTCTTTCAGCCATTCCCCACCTTCCTGTTTCTTCTTTTCCTCTATTTCTGTACCTGTTTTAGAGGTCAAGTTATAAATTGACAAATGAGCTGGTTTAAGGGTATGGGGTATTTTTAAGTCTTTTTTTTTTTTTTTAAGCCTTCAGGTCACTTGACTGGTTCAGAGTCCAGTCCTACAAACAGATGGAGATGTTGTGGGAACACCTCAATTTGAGCCTGCAGGCCAATAACTTAAGTCATGGATCACACTTTTACATTAATTTTTACTTCTTCTCTTCCTGTAAACTGTACGACTCTGTGTGCGTGTGAGCCTGTATAGATCTCTCCGATCTCTAATCTGATCTGGAGAAGAAAAAATGTATTCCAATTATTCATTTTTTATTAATGTGCAGAAACCCATCATCCATGTTCAAGTCTGCAATTTGTTAGCTGTGTTGTGTCAAAGTGACCGTGGAAAGTGCCAGGAGATGGTCAAGCCTCATTAAAGCAAGGAAGTTTAGCACCCTGTGTAATGGCACCCTTTATTCAGTGGATGGCTTTTCCCATTTATTTCTATATTCCTGTTTCTGTCTGTCACTGGTTGTCAAACTACTTGAATTTCCTGCTGTAACACAGTTCTTTTTGCTTCAGTTAAAATTAGGATTTTTTCTTTTTTCCCTTAGTAAAAATGAGGAATTTTCACACTTGCTGACTGGGAAACAAGGAAGGAAAGGTGTGCTCACACCCAAGATAAAATTCTCTGTTTCTACGCTTTGACAGAAGATACCACTTGTTTTTCTTTTCACATTTGTGATTTGGAATCTGTGTGATTTTTTTTTTTTCTTCGTCTTTACCTGAAATTTTTGTTTCAACTTCATTCTAGAAAAGCAGAGAAAGCTAAGTCAAGATATTATTAACCTTTTTAGTTAATAGTGATGTTCTTACAGGGTTTTACTGACTGTATAATCGAAACTGTGTCAAAAACTGACAAGAAAAATGATGTGACCAACCAAGAGTTCCCCTTGTACTCCCTTTGTACAGCCTTCTGTCTCATGAAGAAGAAAGGCCACTCAGGACGGTTTTTTGCCTTTTTTGCATTCATTCATAAATTGGAAATGTCACTGCTTGCAGCCTGGCTTTAGGATTTGGTGGATTTGGTTAATAAACCTTGATTTATCAAGGTTTGCATTACTTTGGGGGGGCGGGGGGAGTGCTTGTTTGTAAAGACTGATAAGAACGATTTACTAATTGTAGTGTTGTAGGAAATCAAAGGCTTTCAAATTCTTTTGCTCCTAATGCAGTAGTTGCTTCTCGTGCCATGAAGCTGTGGCACCACGTGTGTCTGCACTCCACGAGACTGTACCATGGATGGAATTCTTGGAGAGGGAGATATCCAGCCAGAGGGAAGACTTGCTTTCTGCCTGGAACAGGGCGGTTACACAAACAGTCTTGCTGTGAAGATGATGTTTTTGAAAGTATTGGTCTGCCCTGAGTTATATTATCTTATTTCAGGCCTCTGGAAATGCATAAAAGAGTAAATATCTTTGATGTAAGTGTATCTTAATCCCATAGAACTACTTTCTCCTCCAGGCTGAACATGACCATGAGGTCCCCAAGCTCTGTTTCCAGGAAAATACTGATACAAGGGAGATGAGTGACAACATTTGCCATTATTACTGATCATTGTTATTCACACCTGCAAGTCTTCTGAGGTTGTGAAGGTGACCTGAGTGGGACTGGAGTAATTTTTGGAGCATAATAATGGGGAGTATTGCTATCTGTATTCTTTTTCCAGGTCACTGTCTAAGCCATTCCAAATACCTTCAGAATGCCTGGATTTGCGTACTAATTAGTCTGAATCAAATATTCATCACATCCCTGTTGATGGGATTGGTTGAAGATCTGATTAACCTTCAAGGGGCTCAGTGACTAAACACAGGTTCTTGTCTATCTGATAGGATAATTTCCCTGCCACATGTATTTCTTGTTCCTCCAACAGAAAATTATTGCAGAGCTGCCCGGTCTGAGCTTTCTCTGACCTTGCTTAGGCACAACATAAAAATCTAAAAGAGAGCAAAGCTGTCATTTTCTCAGTGGAAAAAAGAATAAGCCATATTATTAAATGAAAGGAAGACTTCTTTTCTTTTGAGGGAAAAGATGAGGCTATGGAAATGCTCAAGGTGTTTTCATGTCTTATTCTTATAAACTTATTACTGTGGTTCACCAAGATTCATCTTTGAAGGCTGTGATAGGTTATAATGGAAAGAAAGGGAGGTGGAAGTCAAAGTGAGCTTGCACAGTGATGGAGGCAGGGGGGATCAGGCTGTTCCCATTACCCATCCTGAGACCCTCTGAATGGAGAGAGGGAGAGTCACTGCACTGCAGTCGGACCTTCCTGTAACATCCACGACCAAGGTTGTTGGAGTGTTCCCTTCAAATATCCCAAACTGGAAAAGTACTCTGAGTCAGGATGTGCATAAGGTCTCCTGTATGTTCTTGAAAAAAACACCAGTTCTATAAAGCTTAACAAACCCCCAAACAACAGCGCACAGTTTGTTCAATAAAATCATTGCAAATATTGTAGTGGTATGGCAGCAACGTGCACTTATCAAGGAAATGTTCCTAGAACAATAACCTGCTTTCAGTAAAGGAGTCTTTAATATCTCTAAGCATTAGAATATTTAATTTCAATTTTGGTGGTGTGATGGGGAAAGTAAATTAACTTGTGAAATTAATCATTTTATTTTTAATGAAAAAATATAAATACAGAAGCAATTCTCTATAATATGACTTGAGGGGACGATGATTTATATTAAAAATACTATTCTGCTGGAATTTCTGCTACTGTTTGAGATAATTTAATTTGCATCATTTGCATATGAAAATATACATTGAACGAACAGCAAAATAACCTTTACACAATTCTGTAATAGCCTAAAATACAGTACGTTGCAATTTCAGTTATTAAGAATAAAAATACTCCATCTAATTTTGCAAAGAGAATACTTCATATGGTAAAAAAAAACCCCACAGAACTTGTGCCAGATCTTTGCAATTTGTCTTGCTTTGTTATCAGCCAGAGATCTGAATTAGCTAAAGGTATTTTCAAGTATTTTATTCTGCTTTTTTCTTTTTAATTAGCTTCCTGAGGCAGAGATGCATCCTGTATTTTGCTTGCTTTCCAGTAAGGTCATCCTCACAATGGCTCACATGGTCTGCCAGGGAGAGGCATGATAGAATGGCTTGAACCTGTGTGTAATACTTCTATTACATGTTATTATTCTCCTATTGAATAGACATTTTCTCTAACAACAATTCTTTCCTGTCACAGGAATATCTTGCTAATAAATCAGCAGTCAGCATTCTTCATTAATGCTTGGTCTATTACTATCATTGCGGACTCTCATCAATAGCTGATTAGTGCCATTAGCTGCAGAAAAGCTGGGCTCTGTTTCTTTCCCCTCTCTATTTTGTCTCTACTAGTGGTGCATTCATTGTGGTAAATGAATTCAGAGTGTAAGATTTCTCCTGGAATGGGACAAGATGAGGAGATTATCAAAAATATGCTGCTGAAAATACTGAGGAATGTCTTGTCCTGCCTGACCCTTGTGTGATTTGGGTGTTTTGTGCAGATTTCTAAATACCATTAAGAATTGCTTTTAAACCTTCTCCCAGATTAATTCCTACTTACATGCACTGTGTAATGTGTGGGTTTTTAAAGTGTATTCCAGGCTGCCCTTTCAGCTCTGGTGGGTTCAGCAAACAATCCCAGGTCACCTGAAGTGGCTCTCCTCTCCAGAAAGCGGCTGCAGGTTCCTGGCTCCCCTCAGCAGTCTGTCATGCAGCCCTTCTCCATCATGTTTATTAAAAACAGCCACTTTCCAAGGAGTTGGCACACTCCACCTGTGTTTACAGAAATTTTCCCTAAGCATGTGGCCCACATTTTAATTGGCTTCTGGAAGGTTGTGGGATTTTTTTCTGTCTCTCTGAGGTACTGGAGCAGCATCTCTTCCTTAGTGACAGCAGGGAAATTTTGGTGAAGGCCAAGAAGCAGCAGTGTGAGATGAGGAATTACTTCCTGCTCCTCTGGCTCTGAGTGGGACTGTCTCCAGACATGGAGCCCGAAGCAGCAGAGCAAAACTTCCTCCTTGTTTAATCCCACTGTCTGTTGGGGCTGGCAAATCGCACGAAGCTGTGCTGAAGCCACAGGGTGAGGTTTGGCTGCGGTTGCCGACTTCCTGAAATTGCTTTGAGTTCCCACGGAAAGCCAGCAGCTATCCCTTAATCACTGCCCCTCCCCCCCTGCCCTGCACTAACTTTTTCAATTCTATAATAAAAAAAAAACAAAACCCACAAAAAGAATTCCTATTCTTTATTTATAAGTTTGCTTTTTGCCCTCTGCACTCTTGAAATGCTTCCATTCCTACTTTTTGAACGTTTTTCCAAAGCTGCTGTAGCTTCACCAGCAATATGTGATATATGTGATCTCCTCTGGCACTGCCAAGTGCTGCTAAGGCTGCCCAGTTATTGGTTGAAATACTTATTGAATGGTTTAAGTCATTCTGAAGTTGCATTTTTAGGTGAGGGCACTGTCCAACTGCAAACAAAAGTTGTACGGCTCTAGCTGAGTGCCTTGTAACTGTTAATAAAGGCACATGTGCTGCTTTGTGTTCTCTCTGTGAAGAATAACATTCAAGAAGGAGGGAACATGAACCCAAGAATTGTTTAAAAAGAGTAATCTTGAAAGACTGAACAGACACATGTGCAGATCAATAAAATTACAATAAAAACTACTACTTTTTTCCCCCCGCTATCAAGATAAAATGTAAAAAGGGTTTTACATTTTACTCTATTCTCATGTTGATTTTATCTTACTGAAGGGCTTAATTTTATGGCACAGGCAGTTGAGCTCTGCAAAGAGAAACGGATCAAGAAGCCTTCTCCTTTCTCAGCTTTTGACAAGCAAGAAACCAAACCAGAAGATCTATTAAAAGAATAATTAGCTTGATTTTCCTCTCTTTTCCAAATAAACACACACCCCAGACATCCATTATCTGTTTAAAAATAATTTTTAAAAAGGATGTTAGTCTTGTATTATTTTACAAATTAATCACCAGCGAAGTCAGAAAATTCCTCTTGAAAGGGCCTAGCGAAGACAAAACCCACTTTCCAGCTTTATCTGCTGTGCCTTTAGAAAACCTGAACTGGCCTGAATAGTTCATTAGAAATCTGAAAGATCTGCCAAGTAGAATGAGCAGTTTTACAGCCAGTCACAAAGTTGCTAACTCTTGAGAAAACCCTCAGGACCCAACTGGCCACTGAATCATCGACATCTCAGGGTTTTGGACCAGCTCCGGACAGAAGACTTTTCTTCTACCCTAAGCAGGGGGCCTTTGCAGGGCCCACCATGTCCTCAGTCTTCTTCTCTAGAGAGCTCAGAAATCAAATTATTTGTTTTTTTTCTCTGAGTTGTCCCACTTTGATGTTCACTGCCTTATAGGCCAGTACTGCGATTTCATAGATTTATTGGTCAGAGTGTATAAAACTGTGTGTGTGATTGCCAAATCCAACACTTGAGAGTTCACTTTTTTTTTATCAGAAAGGCTTACCTGTTCTTTCTTCTTCATGCCTCAGGTATAACATTTCCTTCTCATCTAAGTCTTGTGGGTTGCTGTAAGATATGTGTTTTGTTTTAATACTTATTGTGAATCTCTTTTGTGCATTGATCTTTATATCTTTACGTGTGTGCTTTGGAATTATTGTGACTAACAGATTTCCTGAGGCCAAAAACCGAAATCCGGGTTTTTGTACCAGCATCGTAGTCTTGGCCTCCAGAGTGTAAGCACACTCAAACCTTTTATCTGAACTGCAACATGGCCCAGGGGTCTCCCTGAAATGCAACTTTTTGTAATATCCTACACAGTCAGATGAAGGAAAGTGGGTCCTTTTCGATAAATGTGCAAAAAAGCAGCATAGCTCCTTGAGTGAGAATGTCAGCAAACCTTTTTGTCACCCTTGTTTCCTTCAAGAATGGCATCAGGCAGAAGGATTCAACAAGGCTGCCAATAGTTGTGGAATAATTTCCATCTGTGGCACTCCCTTTAGTGGCCAGATGCTGATAGCCAGAGCGGCGTGGTTGTGAATGCTGAACGTTCGCCGTGTTTTTAGTGACAGTGGAGCTGTTTGAGAAGAGATGACAAAACATAACTGGCGTGCACTGAAAGACTTGCATCAGACAGATATTTTCAGTGTCACATATCTGGCATTTACTGGAATACCTATTCTAATGGATGTCACTCACCATCCAGTGCATGTGTCACTGAGCGACTCTGTGCCAGTTCTGTTCCAAAAGCTGGTGCCTGCTGCTCTACTCTGGGTGGTGGTAGGAAAGAAAGCATTTTAATACCACTGAAAAAGGATGCACAATTGGTTTTTTTCCATAGAATGGTATTTATTTCCATAGAAATTCCAGGTAGATTAAATCCTTCAAACTCCTGGTGGCAGGCCAGATGTGTTGTTTGCTTACCGTTTAAATGCATGATATGTTGGAACTTGATGCTCCCTGAGAAATGGGGCACCAAACTATCCCCTGTTTTCTTAGGAACATGGGTGGGATGAGCAGGCCAGGTGAAGGTGTCATCTGAGTCAGTTTAGCATCAAAGCCCAGAAATTGAGAGAGCGAGCATTCTTCCTCACAGGCACAGTGTGATGTTGCTTGAATTCTCTGTACATAATGTTACACGTGCTCCTCATCAGCACAGGCAAGTACAGATCAGAAGACAGAAGGAGTTTTCCATTCCAGTGGAGGTTACTGTGTTTACTGTTTGGGGCTCTAGAGGAGAGTCACCAAAGCAGCAGGTCCAGCCCTGCCCACATCCTGCCTTTCTGCACCTCAGTCCTTCAAACTAGATAAATGAATCTGGCCATCTGTATTTACACACACTCTTCCCCTGCTTCCCAGAAAGCTCTTACATGGCTATGTATACAGTGCTTTAATTATATGGAAATTCACTAGTCACAACTTTAATGAACAACTTTTCTTGTATTCAAATGAATAAGATGCTGATGGCTGTTTCTTTGTACACAGCAAATGGTACTTCTGTAAAAGCCACAGCAAATCAACAGCATAAGCTGATTTAATTACTAATTTGTTGCAATGGCTATTCCCATACCTATCATAACACTGTGTATTCAATTATCTTTCACCCTAATGCAGGTATGGTTTTGGGTTACATCTCTAAACAGCAAAACCATTTTTGATTTTTTTCTGTTTGTTTTTGTGGTTTTTTTTTTTTTTTTGATTGTTGTTGTTTCTGTTGCCTGTGAGGGGTTGTAGTTCTTTTCCTTTCCTTTTTTTTTTTTTTTTTTTTTTTTTTTTTTTCAGCTGGTAAAACTAGCAGCAACTAGCATGTGTCTAGTGATTAAGACTTTTTCTCTTTGTAATTGTCAGATTGATTGGGACAATTGAATGATAATGAAAAACAGCTTGTTCCCTCATTTCCAGAGGTGACACTTTCTGCATAATACTGCAAAATGTAACAAAAGGGTTTTCTTGGACGCTGCTTAAAGTTAATTGACAGCATCTGTTGTTTGGAACAACGGAGAGAAATAGCATTCCCTTGGCTCCTGGGCACGTTACTCAGGATTAGGCACTGTCACGCCAGCTGATATCTGAATACACCGTATCTATCCGCGGGGTCTTAGCTGGGCTTTCTCTTATATCAAGGTTCCCCTTTGTACACAGCTGGGTTTAAAAAAAATAGTTGTAGTTCATTAAATTAATGACAAATCTCCTGACAAATCTGTGGTCTTCATTTAAAAAAAAAAAAAAAAAAAAGAGGATAAGACAAGTTACAATAAACAGTGGGTTATGGAAACAATGTAATAGTTGTGAGTTGTCTTTTTAAAAGCATCTTTTACTTCTAAAACCTAACAGATTTCCACTGCTATTTTATATCTGCTTGGTGTCTATATATCTAAACAGCAGTAATCACTGCAGGCACAGGGATTCTTTATTTTGTCAGGTAAAATTCTAAATAGTTTTGAGAGCATGGGAAAGAAATTTTCATTCTGCATTTCTCACAACAAAAGAGAAAAAAAAAATGTTTAGCTTAGTTTTGCTCTCAGACTGGCTGTGTGTGTCCTGAGAGCTTGAGTACCATTAAATATGCACATCCTTTTATCTTCTGGCCAGCTTTGCTTTCATTGCTGCTCTTTAGTGAGATGTGCGTTTTTCTTTATGAGATTTAATATTTCTCTTTTAGAACATTGATCAGTGTCCAAAGTCACTTAAGAGCAGCAGAAAAATCGATAGTGAGTGAGGATTGGCTGACTCGGAGGCTGCTGCTGCAGCTGATCACCAGGAAAGCAGGGATTTGATTTGATTTTGCATTTCCAAGTCGTTCCCTTGCTCTGTACAGTCTGTCAGTAAACTCCAAAACTGCTGATCTGAAAATAAACGCACACATGTTACTGTTTGAACCTGTTTCTTTGACTTTTTTTTTTGGTCCTTCACACAAAATGGCCCACGCAGGTATTAGCATTATTGTTGCTTGCGTGGCTGCAGGTGGGTGGCGAACTCCAAGCTGAACTCAAGGTCAGGTACTCTATGATGTAAACTTTTGAAGTCAAGATTTGTCTTTTCATGGAGGGTTCATCAATCAGCATATGTTAATGAGCCAGTTTTGTCATGTTATTCTGGCAAGTAATTTGACATTTTGCTGTGTTACTCTTATACTGAGCTTGGTACCATTGACAGTCGTATATTGAGCTGATTGTAATCAGGACCAGGAAAATATTTCATATTCTGTGCTGTAATGTACAATGTGCTTTAATGTAAGATATTCTCTGTCCTCTAAAATAGAACAAATTGCTTTGTTTCTTATTCTGATCTCCTTAGATATCGGTACAATTACTGAATTGAAACTGAACTATTTTCTTTCTGGAGTTTACTCTTCTGTTTAAGTTTGGTAGTGCTCTGCATTTTATTGTTTGTGTGTATAAATAACGCTTCGGAGAGGAAAGGGACTAAAAATGCTACACGTCGTAATGAAATACAGGCTAGACATAATTTGTTAAATTAGCTGCTTGTAAAGTTTGCCTATGCCTTGAAAATATTTCTGGCTTTATTTATTTATATGTGTACATGTGTGGCTATTACTGCATAGTATATGTAATAATCCTTATACTAATGCTTATTTCATATTTACAAATGGGAGTAGCTCTACCAAAACTGTGTTGTGTTCTGTTTCAGAATTAAGCAAAGGAACACACGTGTGAGGGTCTTGCTCTTTTTAATATCAACTGAATTTTTACACTTTTTATAATATAACTGATGCAATGTGCACTTTTCTGTACTCCCACCTCAGCAACAGATCTAAAGGAAGTTTTAAAGAGAAACTGTAAAGATTTAAAATATTCATACTATGTTGATGATGCCACTCCAATATTGAGAAACCTAGATTCAGAATTATATAATTTGGAAGTCCTTAATGTCATGGAAAAAAATCCTTAATGCCGTCAATACCAACGTGAAAGTTCAGGAAATATGTTTCTCTCCTACTTTCTCCTCTCTTTTGGACCAGTTGGGGCTGATCTCAGCAGTGTCAGTAATTATTATTCTGATGACTTGCCCCTGAAAGGCATTCTCTTGTACCTGTGGGGACAGAGAATCCATTTGCCTGGCGCCGGGGAGTCGGAGGCTCCGGCTGGCGCCAGCGAAGAGAAGGGAAAGATGATTAATATGTCTTATAGATTCACTGTCTCTTCACTTGTCCTAGACCTGCCAGTAATTCCACTCCCCTGTGGTTCCACCTTGATCACAGATAATGGAGGCAGATTGAAAGTTTGAAGACACAAGCCTTTCTCTCCTCCTGATCTGACATTACTCACCCAGGCTAAATGAGCTGTACAACCACCGGCACCTGCCTATGGGAAGGCATCTCAGTGCACTTAGCAGTAATGCTGCAATAAAGCAGCAACTGTACTCTAATTAACCAGGTTTCTTTTCTTCCCTTTTTTCCTTTCTTCCTTTTTTTCTTCCTTTATTATTTTTTTTTTTTAACTGCACAGCAGGCTGCCATTAGCAAAGCTATGATATTGCAATGGAAACAGTAACATCAGTACTCCTTCACCTCTGCAATTTATTATAACTTACCTTTTCCTTTTCATTTCTTTACAGAAAGAGCATAATAGAAGGTTATTTTGTCCCAGCAAGGTAGCTGTAGCATTCTAAGAAGTGGAATTATCAATGGAAAAATAACTTTGTGAAGAACATCTGTCAAAAATTTTCTTACATAGGTTTATCTTTTTACAGATAAAACCCCTGTTATTTACTTTTTTTTTTTTTTTAAGCTAAACTTGACTTTGTAGTGCAAAAGTGTAATCTCACAGCACAGTCTTTACAAAACAGCTTCTAGCAGGTATGTATGTGTATTGGTAAGAAAACTTACTTTATTTAAGAGACAATACAGCAACAGCAGAAAACAGGGTGGTCACTTCCTTGAGTTGTTTTTAGGTGATGTGACAGCACACAGTAAATTACCACTTGCGTGTGTGTGGGTATCTGCCCAGTTTGCATCTCCCTTTTAGATAAATGGCTTGTTCTCAATCAGACTGTTAGAGATAAAATGTCCTTTTTTTTCTTTCCAAAAATCAGACTGAACAGAACGCACAAAAAGGTTTTACAGTGGGAAACGACGTTGTCTTATATAGCCTCTGGAGAAATAAGTCGTAATAAAAACCTCTGAACGTGAGCTTTTTTTGTGTGTCCATGAAGTATTTTGCTCTGTAGTTTTCTGTGAGTGACTGAGCCTTTTACAAAAGACATCTGGTATTTTTAAGTGTCTTTGATTTCCTGGGAGAAAGCCTGACAATACTTAATGGACACAGTAATTTTTATACACCTTTACCTTATTTTTGGTTTTGAAGTTTTTGTAAAAGAAACAAGCTGTGTTGTCTGGGCAGTGCATAGCTCTTTAAATCAGGTTAAGTCCGATGCTGTATGCAATTTTAATCTGAATGTAGATACTCTAAGAACCTGTACACAGTGAAATGTTTTCTGGTTAAAATAACAGATCTGTATCTTGTAAATATTAAAGAAGACTGGGACTAGCTAGAGAGCTAAATTCCAGAAATTGGCAGACAGCCCACTTTCATATAAGCAAAGTGATACCATTTTTAGGTATCCAGGGTATTATTATGAGTGAGGAAGAGAAGAAGAATAAATAAGCAGAGTAGCCCCAAATATTTTCAAATGCAATATAACCAGGAGTATAAATCTTAAGAGTCATGTTTCTTTAGCAGAATAGCTACTAAATACTGTATAAAATAGGAAGTGTTTATGTGCTACAAGGTCATAGAGAGTAATTCTGTCAGCAGCAGAGAATGCTAGAGCCATTGAAAAGCAAGAAAAGAAATTCTCTGTGTCATTGCTCACCTCATGTTGCCACTGGGGAGGTATCAGTTTGGGGGTGACCTGTGAACTTCCAATTCCTGGTCCTGCTATCTGGCTCCTTGAAAGGATTAGCTAATGCAGCACCAGGGGCAACCATATTAACAAGGAGAGAGAATTGGGGTTATTGTGAGGGAAAAACATGACTCATTCAAATGGAAATTCTGGGCTCAGAAGTTGTAAAGGTCACCAAGCTGGTTATGGGTAAAGGCTGATTTATCATAGCAAATAATGGGGGAAAGTTGTGATGCTCTTTCAAGGGAAAAGCCCTAATTTTAAAGTAAAGAAAAAGAAGCTGTAGCAGATTAGAATTCCATAATTAGTCTATGCTCCGTTAAAACTTTCACAGTCATGATCCATAAAGAATTGTCAGACAGGTATAAGACAACTTTCATTGGTCTCTGAGGATCAAGGATTTTATGTCCTAAAGATTCACAAGAGAGTTTACAGTAAATTACTTGTAAAGAACTTGTAAAAAAGACTACTTTTGAAATGGTTTGTGGTTTTGTTTTTTTGGGGGTCTTTTTGGGTTTTGTTTTAGTTTTTTTTTTTTTTGCTAAATGAAGTTACTTTCAAAATGTCATAAAGCAGCACATGGGTCGAGCTCAAGACTGAAAACAGGTCCTGTAAAGTCCACTGCAGGTGTGGGAATGCCTGATCTTTCCAGCAGGATCGGGTGTGTGAAAGGCGTGTTCACAAGTGCACTCGCTGATTTGCAAGAGTCCCCCTGCAAAATATTTGTGGGCTATTAAGAAATAACCTGCTCCTCTTGGGTGTAGGGCCTTGAGGGAAGATGTTTTCTTTTTGGTAGGGGTGCCATCTGCATGGGGTGGGATGTTGGTCAATAAGACACTTGAACTGAAAGAAGATTGTTCCATGATTAACTAATTCAGTTGTCAAAAAAAAAAAAGGCAAGGATACTTCTCCATTTGGAAGCAGTGGAAAAGTGTCACTTTTTTATTTAACCAGGCCTGAAGATTCTTGAAAAAGAGAATAAAATAATGTGCATATTTGAAGTTCGAATAAAATAGTTTATTCTATTATGATCTATTTTTAATAAGATATTATTTTGATGTTCTTAATGGGTTCTTTATTGCTGTGCAAAAACAACAAAGCATGATCATGTTTATAACTGGGAGTGCTGATCTAGGAAAGGATTCTCAACCCTAGAAAGCCCCTAGAAGGGTTGCCTTCATGGCTACAACCTCCTTAAAAATCACTTAACCGGTGGTAAAAACATATGCAGGATGGAACAATATGCTCTGCAATGTTTCTAATTTATTTCTTCCAGAGCTGGGGTAACAGCCTTCCCTTTCCTCACTGGACCTGTATAGAGCACACATAAAAAAATAAAGGAAAAGCCAAATATGTTTTCAGAACCTACATAATTTTTTGCTGTGTAGTTTGGTATTTTATTACTGATACACTTAGAAAAAGCATAGTATGACATCTTTTGGGCTGGCAACTATAAACTCTTACTTCTGGGCACAAGGCTTATTGCCATGAGTAGACTCTCTCTGATTTACTAGGGCATGTGGTTTTTTTAGATCACTAATGACAGCAAGTGTTACACCTGTTGGTAAATGCTTTCAGATTTGGCATTTTTAATAAGGCTGGGTATTGGAAGGCCAGACGTTGAGTTTGGGTGTATAATTTTGTACACAGTGCCACCTGGAGAATTTGGGAATAAGGTTTTGAATACTGGATTATTTTTGCTTCGGGTTTGCCTACATTTATCCAAGCTCTGTGGGACTGTTAAGGAGCTTTCTCAAAGTCTGTTTTGGTACCGTTACCATTTGGTGTGTTAACATTCTGCCAGTTGTCTGGTCTAGAAGATGGATCTTCACAAGGACTTGAATTGGGAATCATGCCTGATTCCAGTATAGAAGTGAAGTTGTCAAAGTCCTTTCAGAGCTGCTGTCTAGCTTTGTAAGTTTACAAATATTTTTGGTCTCTGCGATCCTATGTTTTGACTTCTGAATTTCTTGCATGCTTAAAGATCTACGACTGGATGCTTCAATCATAGTAATGTCAGGAGCCAAGTCCTATGTAAAGAGTCCTGACAAAGCCTGTAAATCATCTTCAGCCTGTTGTGCTGCCTGATCTGATGGCTATGGTCAGGTCACAGAGAACTTCCTTAGGTTTTGGAGAAAACAAATATTTACAACGTAGTTGGAGACAGAACCTTATCAAGACCTCTGTGTGGGTGATCTCTGCAGGGCTACAGAAGCCTTTCTTATCCTACTGGTCTCCTAATTCATGTAGAATGGAACCATGCATGCAAGAACAGGGACATTTGCTGTCCAAGGGGACACCTCTTAGGCAGAGCTGAGAATCCTAACAGGTCTCCTTCAAGCTGGGTGGGTGTCCTGACTGCAAATGTAACTACTGATATCATGGGCAGCAGGTGACATTGTCACTGTCACCAGTGTCTGCACATGGAAGGGTCAGTCTCCAAGGGTCTGCTTGGAGGGGGAAGTCTCTGATGCCATTCAGCTGCGCAGGGTTGTGAATCCTACCAGGCAGGAAACAACTCCTCACAACCCCAAACTTTACTGTCCGCATAGTTCAAGTACTCAGACAAACACTGGGAAAATTTGCCTAAAGAGGTTGTGCCGTCTCCTTCCTTGGGGTTTTTCAAGACTTGGCTGGATAAACCTCTCGAAAAATGTGGTCTGATCTCACAGCTGACCCTGACTTGAGAAGGAAGTTATATTTGGTGACCTCTTGAGGTCCCTTCCAACCTGAATTACCTGTGATCCTGTGACCATTGGGCAGGTGAAATTGCCCTTGTCCTTGGCATTTTGTGCTGTCTAACTCTTTGCACATATTGGACAGGCAGCAGAGACACTTGACTGAGATTTGAGAATCCTTTGAAGACTCAGCTCTAAACTACCAGCCAGAGTTCGAAAGGAGAGTCTCCCATGCAAAGGCACTTTGGTCTTTCAGCTCTGCAAAGTGCAGTAGAACATAAAGTAATGGGAAGTTTTGCTGCTTAATTTCGACTCTGGTTAGGTTTATGGAAGCCTTCAAATAAATCTGTCCCTGCATTTAGCAAACATAGGCCTAGACTTTAGGAAAGACTTGTTCAGTTTATACTTTACATCAAGGTCATAGGAAATTTTTAAGCTATGCATATTTTTGTAATGAATCATCATGGGTTTGAACAAGTGCTGCTTTAAGAGCTTGACTTTACAGTTCTATAAATGCTTTGTAGTGCTGAGAGTCTCAGGATAAAAATCTCTAATTTCGGAAGAATATTATGGTAAACATAAAACCACAATAAACAAATACAAAGCAGCATGAAAAATTAATGGTTTTAGTGTTTTCGATCTTTTCCCCCCACTAATTTAAAAGACAATTTTCAGAGGTTCTGCAGGAGATTCACTCTCACTCTGTAAACAAGATACTCAAATAGAGAATTTTCATATTCTTAGTGTGTATCGTCTTAATATTCAACTTTGTCCGAAGATCTTATCATTCCTCAAGAGCACTCTACAATCGAGCAAAGTTGGTGAAGCTTTTATAATACAGTACTATCATCAGATGATCCTATTTTTAAATACAATTGAAATGAAAGAGCTGGTAGATGACCTGATGTTTAAAAAACATGAATCTTAGTCAGTGTAATGCACCCTTTCAAAGATGATCAGATGCACCAAAAGCTATTTTCATTTCTTGCTGAAGCAAGTTTGGGCATTTTCTTGGGGGTCTTGAGATTCCCAGCACAATAGGATTCCATGACCAGGGGTCAGAGGAAGAGAATGAAAGTAGGTTTCAAAATAAGCATATGGGAAACAAATTACCCCTTTCTTTATAAATTTGCCTGTCCATCAGAAATGTTGAGCTAGTATGAGGGTTTTAAAATTGCCCTTTTTTTTTTTTTTTTTTTAGATTTTTTCTATCCTGAGAGTTTCATTCACCTATTGAAGGTTTTCCAAGGTGTATAGTAAGGGACAGAGATTCTTGTCTGGAGTTTTCCAGCCCTTCCATCCCTACCTGGCTGTCTCCTCCCAGAGTAACTGGACTGAAAAGTGCTGCTCAGTGAAAAGGCTCAGCTGTTCCCCAGAAATGAGCTTCCTTTATCTTCCACTGTTGCCAACTTCCATTATGCCAACATGATTTCCTTTGGAAGAACATTCTGCTGGTATTTGTAGGATCCTCTCACCAAGTGGTTTGTTCTCTCCATTTCTGTGCTGTGTGGCAAGAAGAGGAACAGAGAAGAGCAGTTCGAAATGAGCATTCCCTCTTTCTCATCCTGCAGTTGGGCTATGGGGCAAGGTGGAATTTACCTGCACTTACAATCACTGTGTGGATTCAGGACTCATTTGTCTCTGTCCGTGATTTTTTGATGCAGAGGGGGAACATATGGTCCCAACTCCCTCACTTGTTCCGAGGAGAAGCAGAACATCTAAATTGCTTCAACTCAAAGCCTTTCGTAAATTCAGGCTTTTATCTTCCACCTCTGAATGGCAGAGGATTTTTCTTCCTGTGTGATGTTTTGGTGTGTTTAGTGGCTACATGTGAGCGTGGTGACATTTATGTGAAGTGAATCCATTAAATTCTTTATAATGAATAGCATGTAACTGTAAAACATATACAGTTTTCTCATTTTGCCCTCCTCTGGGAGAGAACGACAACATTTTGGCAAGTAGAAGTAAACAGCTTTGTGTTGGCATGCAGTAAATTAAACTGAGTAATTAAAATCAATAGCAAAACACTAGCTAGGCAGAAAGGTCATATAACACAACAGAAAACTGTTGGGTAGCATATTGCAGGAAATCAAAATAAATTTCTGAACTTTTCATTATTCTTTACATGCCTGAAACTGGCCTTAAAAGGCTTGTGAGATACAGCGAGGTATTGATAGAGACAGGATCATTCTGTGAGATGGAATAAAATGTTTAAATATGAGATTTTGCAGGGTACAAGGCTGCCAGACACAGTGGAAAATAGAAGAGAGGTCTTTAATGTAACTACTGCTATATATTTTTTTTTTTGGTTAGATTGGCTTAGTGTATTATACAGTAATGCCTGCAAGTGTTGCAGTCAGATATGCCAGTCACTGGTCTCTGTTTAGTGTTTCCCTGGTCACCTGGCTGGACACGGATGCCTTCAAGGCCTTTTTTTTTTTTTTTTTTTTTTGCCTTCAGGGACAAAAAAATGCATGGATGATTTTGTGAGGCAAGTCAAGTACTCCTCTTGCAGCTCAGGTGGGGAAGCGAAGGTCAAAAATGTTCAGATCCAAATCAGCAATAGTTCAAAGCGAACAATAACTGGGGACCGTGGCCTAACAATTTAGGGGATAGTCCAAGTTTAATGCTGCACCTGAAGTCTTCACTCCGGTAGCTTTGAGGAAAAAGATGACACTTACGAATTTAGGAAGCTGTTTTAAATCTCTTATGGCCATGGCTTCCCAAAGGAAGTCTCTGGTGGGCTTTGGCTTCTTTTGCTGATGAAATGTGTTACGGTGGTGGAAGGAGGTGGGAGGAAATCATGAGACACGATTCCGGGAAAAGTGGAGCTCCGAGATGAGTCATTTGGAAGTGTTCGCTTGGGAGAGGCTGAAAAGGAATCAAAGGCACAGCTAACCTGTAACAAATATGCTCAGTCATGAGGTGGATACGAGTTACAAGGTAAAAATATTTTATAAAAGGGGCTGGCTGAGTTGGAAAAAGCAGAAAGCTTTAAGGCCCCCTGAGCTCTTCTGGCTGGACTTGTTTGCTTTCCCCAGTTCAATCTGTTGTTCTAATAGGCAATGTTACCCTGCCTTTCTTATCTCTCTTGAATTTGCCAGCTCCATTAGCTCTCTCTCTCAGGCAACTGTCAGAGAGATCTTGTGTCATCATTCAGGAGGTAGGAAATGTTGCATTTATAAGCCTTTCCTCAGCTCTTCGTTTTTGGATTTGCAGCATTTGGCCTGTGTGATTTTGAAGAGCTTATCCTGACTGTGCAAAGCCTGGGACACTGAGAGGGTGTAGCAGCTCTCAGCTGATCAGTGGGTTTTTGGGGGGTAGGTGATGAGTTCCAGTGCATTTTTCTGGCAGATAAGAGTCTTCAGCCAGTCAGGCACTGGACAGACGGTTGTGAAACAAAACCATTGAGTTGGTGGTGGTGTGTGCTGTTCCTGTGTACTGCTGAGGTCATTTAATTTCCCTTCTGATGTTTGTAATTTCAATTTAAACCGATACTTTTTTTGTTTGGTTGGTTTTTTTAATGCTTCCATTGCTATTGGCTGGTTTGAATTTAGTACTAGCAATTTTAAAATAATATCTGATAGGCAGTTTTTGTACTGGCTGTGTGCACTGTATTCTGACAGAGTGCTAGAAACTGCTGGAGAGCAGAAACTGTGCAAACATTTCAAGTTGTGTTCACATTTGGTTTGCTTGAGTTATGAAAATGGCTCGGCCTTTTTACCCCCTTCCCTTGCGAATATGTGTCCCCGTCCTGCAGCCAGCCTGGGACAAACACAGACCAGGCCCTCCCATCTCCTGCTGGGAGACTCCAGTGGTCAGTGCAGCAGGAGCACCGCAGGTTCACGTTGTCTGCATTCCTGTCACTGCGTGGGGAGCATGGATTGTATCTGGTGTAAGTGGTTCAGCTGGCCAGGCCCTTGTGGTTACTGAACAGCAAGCTGATTAATTCTGAGGTAGAGATTCAGAAAGGAACATGACCATGGTCACATCCAGTTGAAAACGCTGTAAGGCATAATATTTCCCTTTCTTTTTGCACTGGATCTAATCCGGGTAAATAAACCTAATAAACTTTTGGGGGTTCCATATTTTCACTTTTAGTGGTGTGGGACTTAAAATAATACAGACCTATTTTCTCATGTATGTAAATAGTGTATGAAGCTACATAGAAATAATTTTTTGTTCTTTTATTTTCATGTTTTAATGTAGTATGTGGGCTTCCTTTTTCAAAGTCAGCTGTTAACTTCTAAGACCTTTCCGCACATGTTTTCCCCATGCTTAAATTTTTATAGTCATTAATGGAATAGGAAATGGCATCTGCCTTCCTGCCTGTTAATGCTAAACCCTAATTTATGAATCCTTTTTAAAACTGTGGTTCACGTTCAGCAGGGCTGTGCATCTCCTTAAAGCCAATCTAATGTAAAACTGTGGGCAAAATGAGATTGATGCAAAGTCTTCTGCAAAGATTTCAAGCCATTCTTGAACAGTATGCTAAGTAATTGCTTGATGCTTTTTTTTTTAATTAAGTGCATGTGTATGTTTATTGAATATTCCCAATTATTACAGTGAAAACACCTTACCTTTTATCTCCAGTCTTACATGGCTACATTTCCTAAAATGCTGGCCACCATAGTCAGCACACACCTGTGTTTAATATATAACACTCCTGTGCCTTCTGGTCCCATTTAAAGACCAGAGGGACAATGTTTGATCCATGGTATAGCCTGGAAAAGCAACACATAAGAAATTGTGACTCTTGCTTGAAAGCCTTTAAGTATTTAAGGTTATTACAACCTACGTTCTCACCATTTGTGTGTTTAACTTCATAGATGTATAAATTATATGTCAAGTACTCTTACAAACATTTCCTACAAGTATATTGGCAAGTGTCCTGTCATTCTCCTGGAAATACACAATATATGGAGCATTTTGAAGATCATTTGCTTATAAAGCTTTTTGTATCCCATATGTTGCTTTCTTTTATTTTCTCTTATTTAAGCATAAATATTGCTGCTTCTTGACACTATTTGGGAGACTTTTAGATGCTTTCTTTCAACACCTCGGCCTTATTGCAATATAGAAACCTATTTTAACATGAGTGACAGTCCCACAAAGCCTTACTTGTGTAAAATGGAGGTTAGTGTTTGAACCAAACCTTTAGAAATGTGAAAGAGATGAGTTCCTGAGACGAATGTGAAGTAATCCCCAGGAAACCAAGAAACTTTACATCAAATGTAAATAAAATGCCATGATAGTCCTACTGGCTTTGCATGTTTTGTGTGCAGAGTGGTCTAACGGGTGATGATAACAGCAGGGTAAAACCTGAAACAAACTGAGGAGCATTACTGCTGCTTGCTAATATTTCATTTGCTAAACAGAAAGACAAAGCTGATGGAATTGGTAGTATTTTGCTTTACACAGAGTTTTCACTGAAGCCTCCTAGGTATGACTTGATATTTAAATGGTATTTTACAGTTGTTGGTGCTGGTCAGTGCAGAAAATACTGAGAAACACAGAAGGCTACCCCATGATCTTGGGATCTTTTCTGTATTTCCTTTTTGTATTTTATCATTGGAGCCTGTGACCGGAGACACTCTTTTAAGGTTTTGTCTGCCTGCTTTTTTCTCATCTGAAATCTTACAGCATCACAATTATTTCACGGTATTCAGGAATATGTGCTTATGGGCCTGGACTAGCAAATAGTGCAGCATCTGCTTAGACAATCTCATTGATTTGGCTCTGCAAGCGCAAACATTTGAACAGTGATTTTAAGAGTAACCTCTCTGGAGCCTTACAGTGTGTGCCTAGAACTCACTGGAGGCACAGTTTTTACAGGTGCGTATATGTCACTTGGAACTCAAACTACCCGAGTTTCCCAGAGTGTGCTGAAGATCTGCCTTGGAGAACCTGTGAGGGATGAAGAGTCTCCTGTAGTTTGGTCACATTTCCTGAGAGCACTGAAAAAATGCTTTTGTTGACAAAATACAGAAGTTGTGCGTGGCATTGTTGCTCCCTGGCTTGCAGACACCTCCCTAGTTTCCAGCTTGTCCCACCCTCTCACAGGGTACCGGCCTCCTTGCTGACCCCTGAGCTCTGTGTACGGTCTCTCACTATGTTTTATAACAGTCTAAAAAGGAAGGAAAGTGTCTGGAACTTTGTCATTACCTTGAGCAGCAGGAGGATGTGAAGAGTCTTTCAAGGCTAAATAAAACTTTGCGTAATTTAACAAAATGTATCCTACATTTCCCTTCCCCTCACCATCAGGTCTAGTTATATTGCAGAAGAGGGTAAAGGAGGTAATGCTCTTGTTATCTAAACAAACTCAGCACGGTGAAATGGGACAGCACTTTTAAATATGCATAAGGATTGCAGTTGCTCCATTTTGTGACACTGACTGTTCAGGTAGAGGAGAAGAAAAACAACAAACAAACCAAAACAACGAACCACAGAGTTTTCCTAAAATGAATATTTTTTTAAAGGGCTATCAAGAAAAATGATGCTGGAACTATTATTGTGAAAAATTGGAGTGGCCTGGTTGCTATCACGAATACAGTTTGGAAAAACAAGATTAGTGCAACACATACCATTTTTCACTTTCTCCTGTCTTCAACAGCACTAACCATTGCAGCATCTCATTCTTTTAACTTTGTGTTTGGGATGAGAAATCCCATGTGTGTAGATTTGCTCTGACGGCCTGGTCCCCCTGCTCCTGGTTTTTCCCTCTGCTTGCATGTTTCCACGTGTACTGTAAGAAGTGACCAAGGGGGCAGGATGCTTAGTCTCCTCTTAGATCAATACTACTCTGGGGGTCAGCTACTAGGGATGCTGAAAAAGAGAGAAGGAGGGAACTGTGTTTTGTTTCCCCTGCAGACTGAGGCCAACACCTTTGCATTGGGTTCATCTCTGTTACCTGGGGCAGGAAGCCTGTGTAGGTTATTTCTGAACCAGGATCAGCCGGCAAAAAGACTAACGGGAATAAGATGGCAAAGAATTCAAGTAACGGGGAAATCTTAGAATGTTTTTTTCCCCCCTCATTAGAATAAGGATTTTAATCTCTGGGTGGCCATCTGCATGTTTTTTTTCTTGGAGCTGGCCTCAGTGGAGAGAGGGATCGAGGTCAGCACGTGTTGGAGTTGAGGGGTCAGCTACTGTTTGCAAAGCTGTAGCTCTTGGCCCGTGACCCAGAGCACTGAAGTCCAGTTGCATTTCCTTTCAAGAAGAGGTCTTGCCATTTTTGTTGTTCCCTCCTGGCTGGGAAAGCTGAGACTTTTCCTTCCAGGCATCTTCCCCCCCACCATGTGTTTAATATGATAGCTCTGAGTGCTGTCTCTGAAAGAGATAACTAAAGGACACAAAAGGCAGGTCTGCACAGCACAAGGCAGGTTTAGCCCTGGAAATGCAGCGTTGTCATTGTTAACAGGCCACATGCTGGGGTGGGGAGTAAAGGGGAGACCTGCAGCCTCTCCTTGTAGCAGAAAAACACAAGCACCCTTGGGGATAGGATCTCTGCAATGCCCTTGAGAATAGGAGGATGTTATAAAGCAGTTTTTCACTGGAGGAAGGGGGAAGGAGGGAATAAGAAGGAGCTCGTGGAGGAGAATGGAGAATAAAATTTGTGTACGTGCAGGATGTGTAGCCTGGGGAAGAAATAAAAACTTTGCAATGCTGAATTTAAATTATTTTTCTCTCACATTGTCACATCTTGTACGTGTTTTAAAATTATGTGTTTTCACGCAAAGAAATCAGGTGGTTCTACAACATAAATCAGTCTTTATAGCAGACAAGTTTTGAAGGCACCCACTTTAGACCTGCTCTTTACTAGGAATAAAGATATAAAGATGAGGCACTATCAGAGATTGAGAAGATGGAGCAAATTGATAAATTAAAACATAGTAAATCATCAGCCCCAAATGATTTATATATAAAAGAATTCTGAAGAAGCTTAGGAATGAATTAACTGAACTGCTAACGAAGATATGCACTCATTAAAACCAAGCTCTGTACCAGAGGGTTGTCAAGTATCTGGGGTTTATCCTATATTTAGACCAGTAAGCTTTGCATCTGCACATTGCAAATGGTCGAAACAGGAATTTAAAAGGGAATAATAAAACACCTGGAAGATGGTGATGTGAGAGACTTTAACGAGAACAGGCTCGGCAAAGGAAAACCATGTCTCACTACGTTGCTTAGAACTCTGTGATGTGCCCCTGAAAAGAAATAAGAATGACCATCCTGGATCAGCCCAAAATTCCCTCTAGCCCAGCATCCTGCCTCTGTCAATGCCTGGTCACAGCCACATAGGAGAGAGAGAAGACTAAAAAGAGGCAGATAACCCTTCCTCCCTGGACTTGACTGACAGCAGCAAAGGCCAGGTTTGAATTTAAGGGGGTCGCTGCTAATGTGCTGACACATTCCTTTCCCAGAAACCAGTCACTACTGGTGCTCAGGAAGAGAATTCCACCCCCCCCCAAAGGAATTGGATGGAAAAATAATATTTTCCTGAAAAGGTCGGAAGAGAAGTCTGTCAAGTCAAGTGCTCAGAGTAGCAATAACCAATTCCTGAGGTATTCCTGGACCAACAGGATTTTCATCTAGTGAGGCCACTGGTTGTTTTCACCTGCTTTCATTCCCAGTGTGAGAGTAGCTGGGACTGCCTGGTAGTGAAGGCAAACCCAGGCTCTGCTGACCTGATGTGTTTAGCTGCTTTTCACTCCTCCAACCATGCATCTCCTTGCCAGCCACACTTGGTGCTTCTGGTAGCCACAATTCTGGATGTTCTGCGGTTCACGGTGCTCTCACCCCCTGTTCTCATTAGCTCCCACTCCTCTGCTGACTTGTTCTGTTGTTTCAACCCTTGAGAAAGTAAGCCCAGTGCTGAGAATCAGGCGCAGGCTTTCATTTCTTAGGAGAGGCTTAAATAGCTTCTTGTCCTCCCTCATCTTGCAAAAGGCTTTGACTCAAGTCTCCTTTTCTTTTCTCTTCCTTTTTTTTAAGGTGTAACCTTTGTATTTTGGTTCCTGCATTGACTCACTTGGACAGTCAGTTGAATTGGGCTTCCCCATGTTTTCTTCCCATGATGAAGTAACTGCCTTTGTAAGAGAAAAAATATAAATGTCCTTAAAAAATGTAATTACAAAGAAATGTGTTTCTGGCTTGCTCACCAACCTTTCCTATTTATCCCCCTTTTATTCCATTGGATGCCAAGGTGCACTTTCCCCATGGGACTTCCTTGGAATGTTTCCTCACCTTTAGGTTTCAGCTACCAAGCTTGGGAGACGAGCTGCCTGACATAATGTAGTTTGACTTTTTAAAAGCATGTGACAAAGTCTGTCAGAAGACACTGCTGCAAAGGCTAAGTAGTCACATATGGTGACAGGGCAAGTCTCCTCATAGATCAAAACCCGACAAGAAAACAAAAAGGCAGAGGGCTCAGTGGTCAGTTTTCATCACACTAAAAGGCCAGCAGCTGTTTCTTAAAGTTACCTCTCAGGTCATATGCTAAATATGTTTATTAATGATCTGAGAAGGGAGAGGTGAAGGATTAGGTGGTAACAATAACAAATGATGTGTAATTGCTTAAGTAATTTAAGCCTGTAGCACGCTGTTAGAAACTTTTGGGTGATCTAAATAAGTTACTCAGATGGATAAAGAAGGTTCATTCCTGATAAATAAGAAGTTTGTACGTGGAGGAAACGACACAAAAATGTTTTCCTCAAACCACAGGGAAAACCCCTGAACATTGCTGTTGGCAGTTCCATAACAGAAGTTGTTTGTGATGCTGTTATGGTAGAAAAAGTGAACAAGGTGCTAGAAGGCGTAAGAAATGGGGCATTAAAAATGAATTACTGGACTCAGTCTTCATTGTGTGTAGACAGATGACAGGATAAAGCATCATAATATGGGAAAGTTTGCCCAGCTAACAAAGTGTGATCCATTTCTGATGACAATTTCCTGTTTTCTTTTGTCTTTATCCTGCTCATACATCATCTGCTATCGGAGATGCACTGTTCTTTATCAGGAATAAAATACTTTGGGAAGGCTGAGGCTTCCAGAGGATTTTAGATCTTACTAAGGACAGTTCAGTATCAACCAAGCTACAGTTGGCAAAATCTTTCCTATCTGTCCTCCTTCCTTTGGTAGTTAAAGTTCACATGGAAATGACACAAATTAAAACTCTCAGCTTTGTATTTGGACTGTGAAACCATCAACATTTTAAACATGGGTTTCAGAATTCATATGTTACTGAAATACTTCCTCAAGTTGGGGCTCTTATGAGACTTATAAATTATTCTTGCATAGAGAAGTCACCGGAGACTAACCTAAATGAAGTTAACATAGATTTTGAAAATTATTCTTGCAGAAGAACAGGGAGTGGTGGGAATAGGGGAACAGATGGGAAAGGGAGAAGAGGAGACTGAAGAAAAGGCTAATTAGGTAATTGAGGCTAAGAGGCTATTAGAGCTGACCCAGTGGTCTACTGGTAGTGCAGTTCAGGGACTTGAATTTGGGATTGAGGTTGGTCCCTCATTCCCAGGCCAGCACGTGCTCCAACCATCATAAGGACTCAGTTTTATGGGCTGTATAATCCTGCAAGGATGGGTTTTCCAGTCAGCATAATCTGGAGGGTTTCTATGTCAGATTATGGTGGAGATAGGAAGGAATAATGATGTAAAATGCTGAGTTTGGTCATGAAGATACTATATAATTATGCTAATGGGTAAGTTGTTTGGTGAAATTCCTTGGCATTCATTTGAACTTTCTGTTGGAGAAAAAAATGATTGAAATAAATGTATTTTGAAGAGATTCTTAATAAGAATTAACTGTTTTTCACCAAGCACGTTTTTTCTTTTGAGTGGTAGTAGGCAAAGGGAAGGCATAAGAAGTCACTTATTTTAAGTTATTCCACTACTTGTTTCTGGCCAATTTGAGGCTGGTATGCTCATGGTGTGCAATCTTGTCCCCTTCTTTCTGTCTCCTAACCCACCTTCTCTTCTGACACAGTCAGTGGTACACGTTCTCCTGCATTTTATATGCTTATTTTCTCCCTCATGTCAGTCACATTCAAACTGTCGTCTTGAAGTTGTCATTAGAGTTGCTCTTTTATGACCAGAGAGTCTGGTACAGGTCAAAGCCAGGACAAGAGTTGTGCTGAGGTGGAACATTTCTTGTCCTCACCTTTTCTAGTGCAACATTATTTATGCTGACTTTATTCTTTTGAAATTTTCCACTCATTTCCAGCATTTGTGGCTATTCTTTCTCAGTCCCTTCCAAACCCTCTTGTTTTAATTTTTTGCATTCCAAACTTTGGAACTACAGTGGTGCATCACTGCTTCTTTCCTCAATTCTTGCCTTACTCAGTGATTCTCACAAATTCTCACGCGCCAATTTAAGTATTTTTTAAAAAATATTTTTTAAACCTCTGTTTGGTTTTTTTCTGCCCATAGCTGCCTTTCAGGACATAAACACTGGCCTCTGCATCCTTCTCTTGCATTCATGGTATCTTTAGGGGATCACAACATATGTATGGCTTGATTTTTTTTCTCTTGTTCTATGATTTTTGTGGAAAGTCAGCTTTTCTCCTTCTCTTTCTTTTTTTTTTTTTTTCCCTTTATAAACACTGCACGGAGATATTGGTACTAAAACTATCCATGGCTGGAATAGCTGTGGTCAGTAGGCAAATCATATTTCGGCAGCAGAAAAAAAAATCAGCACCATTCATTATCCCTGCAGCTTAACAGAGAGTTTCTGGAGAATAATTGCAGTATTGGAACTGCTGCTTCAGAGGAAAGTCACTGCAGTTTAAAATTTAGCGACTGGACAGAATAAACAAAAGGTGGAGGAAGGTGTGTGGCTTTAGTTCTGGTGGTAGGTTCTCAGGGAGAAAAGAAGGTGAATTGGCAGCTTGTCCACTGGAAATCCCGCTTGTACCTGCTGCTGGCAGATTTTGGGTTTCATTATCAGCTGACAGCTCCTCTAAGACATATTAAAGTGTTTTGTCAAAAGAGGGCACTGTGCCAAATTTGCACCTTTGTGAACAAGTTTGGTGTTTAAGGGAGATAGACAAGAGAATGAATGAAGAGTTTCACTGAATGAAACCTCCTCCCACAAAACCAAACTGAGATGTGGAGAACCTGAAACAACACTTTGTTTTGGGAATCTGGTGTTGCCCTGTCTTATATGAAGCTGCCTAAAAAGTAATTCAGTCATTTAAAAAATTATTCCTTGCCAGCTTGTAATTTCTCCGTCCTGCCCTTCACTGTCCTTACTCTGGTGAGCTGAAGGGCGGTGACGTCATTTCTGGCAGCACAACCCGGGCACAGCTTTTCAGCATTGCTTCATATCTCGTAATCACGCCCCTTCCATCCCACTTCCCTGTGCTTCCCACATAGCACGCCCTTCCCTCAGCACTTTTTGTCACCCTTGGGAGCAGTGGCTTCCACTGGTTGCCTCTGGTTTTGGGTGCAAAAGGTTTCTTTTCGGTTTTGTTATCGGTGTTATGGTAGGACCTACAAGACTGGCCTGTTGGCAAGGACCACGATTGTGTGAGCTGTTCTGCAAACACAGGGCAAAGGACATGCGCCACTGCTGGTTTTGTATCTCTTGTTCCTCCTCACCACTGAGTTTTCCTTGTCAGAACATTGCTCTGTGTTGAAAATCAGCTGTGATAAAAACCCTTCTTAGCAAGTTCCCTCTGAGTCCATCCAAGGTATAAAGCGAGGGAAATAATTCTTATAACATTTGCTCACAAATCTGATTCTAGGTTTTGGCTTTTGAGTACTGAAGCAGCAATAATGTACTTTCAGGGTATTTTTGTTGTCTTAACATCAGCTGATGGGACTGATTCATCTGGCATGCAGGTCTCATAAACAAAATATCCCAGGCTGAATAGGACTGATAGAGGAACCCAACACCAACTGTTTGTTATAAACATTTAACATGCAGGAAAAAAGCCATCTCATTGCTTAATTATGTAAGTTGTAGAGAAAAAAAGTAATTAAAAACTCAGTGTTTTCTACTGGAAGTTGTAATGAATGAAGAGATTTTACAAGCAATCGCTGTACAGTTCATTACTATTTGAATTCCCTAAAAATATTGGTGAAGGTTACTTAATTATACCAATTAAAATATGAAAGCTGTATATCTAATCTGTGGAGTTCTGGATTTTTATGAAGTTGAATTGTGTAATATTTGGATTTTTATACTTGAGAAAAAGCAACCAGGTATTGTTAGAGGTAGAAAACCCTGAGGTCTTAAGTTAGGAAAATATTTGGAGAACGTTCTAATGCATAGGAAGAATAAAAGCAGGGCTTATTTTGCAGTGTCTGAAACTGAGTTAGCTGTGCCAAAACCCATTCAGTTGTCTGCAAAAAATATTTAACACCATCTGACATATTCACTGTCACTCCATGCTCTGCGAATCAAATATAAAATTATGTGCAAGAAAAAAAACCCTACAAACTTATTTTGTCACAAGTAAGCTCGGAATTTTGAAGATGGTCAGCTCCACTTGTCAACAAGAATAAGCAAGAAGAAAAATAATGGCTTAGACTAACAGAGAAAGAAGTCAGCAAGGCCTTCAGTTTGAAAAGGGCTGCCTCCCAGAAGAGGAGTTTGCAGCACATGATTTACACCCTTATCCTTTGTCCAGAACGTGTTGGATTTCTTGCAGTTAATAAGTAGGGACATCCAGCTTTAGGAGGTAAATCTGAACACTCAAAAAGAGTCGCCAGGTCTCGTATTCAGGGTCAATAAGCACCTGAAGGTTATTTTACAAAGTTGAATCGGGATCAGGTGTTGGGTCTTTAGGCTTAATTTCGTCTGAGGTTGTGAGTCAGGCCCACCCCTCTGAATTCCATGTGCAAGCTTGGAAATTTGTGGGCTTGTTAAGTGGTATCCCTGCACATGCAAATCGATGGCAGTGGAAAATGATCACCACAGTGTGTCACCACAGCCAGCAAACATCACAACCAGCTTCACTCGAGCATTTCCCTACAAGTCACATCACTTCATTTTTCCTTTGGCCATTGATCCTTTACAGCACCTGCAGCTCTTGGTTTTTCCTCCAAAGATGGTCATTTCCCTTTGAAGTTTGGTGACTGTGGTATGTCTGACCCAACCCTGTAGAGGCGAGGAACTGAATAATTACCTCAGCAGTGCCATAAAAAGGTGGTCCCTGCTTTGGTCATGCAATGAGGGGGAGAGCACTCCAAAAATTGTTATTTTGTAATTATGTTTGTGTTGTGGTACCACAAAAGGATTTGATTAACACCCTTATGTGTTTAAAACTTACAGAACAGATGCCACAAAGCAGCACCCCCTCCATCCCCCTGTGTTGGTCCTCCAAAGTCTTGATTAACTCCCAGTTTTTAAAGGGAAGTGAGGTAGCAGAGGGGAAAAGAAAGCAGAACAGATAATAAAGTTTGCCTTTAAGGTCAACAATTCTTAGAGTTGAAGTTAAAAGTAGGTTTGAATTAGAAATACAGTTAGGATAAAGTTTCCAAAGCTAAGTTATACCCCTCACTGCCTCTTCTAGTAGCAAGGAGTAAAATCCTGGAGCCTCTGAAGTCATCAGGTTTTTGCTACTGGATGAGGACTACAGTTTTAGCTTTTATTTTTTGTCCTCTGAAAAATTTGATCTTATGGGCAGACTACCAAACAGAGCACATGTCCTGACTCCAGGCTGCACTGCAGCAAACAGCCAGGAACAGGCACATGGACATTCACACCTGGAGTAACAAATCTGCTGGGTTGGGCAGGTGGGAGGAGAAGACACTCAAATCCACTGGCTTGAAACTTTGACTGGCACTGGACTATGAGAGTCAAAATAGAGAGAAACTCTTCATTTCTGTTGTTCCTTTTTCCTTGGACTAAAGGTTTTGCATTTACCTTTAAGACTGAGCAATCTGAATTTCTTTCAAAGAAAAATTCAATTTAAAGAAATGACGCTTGATATGTTAAGACACATTTCAAGAACAGACTGCAAATTAGTTACTTGCACGTTGCTCTCTGGGCTGGTTCTCCTTTAAACAACCACTGAGCAGCGTGGAGATCCAGCCAGTTGTGTATCAATTAGCAGGGTGTGCATTGCTCAGTGGGAAATGCAAAGGGACAAATCTGAGCATCAAGGTTTCTACCAGCATTTTGCTTTCCTACCTCTAACCACAAATCGGCTTCGTTGTGACTTACAGTGCAAGAAGTTGGTGCATTTCTGCAGATCCATGATAAGATTTTTTTTTTTTCTAGTAAGAAATGCAGTTAGACTGCATTTGGAATCTGTTCCTGCCAGGCCCTAGATGCATTAGTATTCCACTGGCAGCTGCCTGTAGGTAGGAATATTGTTTTTGTCCATAACCAGAGGGAACAATCAGACTAAGCCGTTCCCTAGCTATAAACCAGCCAAAGTAATTGGGTTTAATTTTAATTTTTGTAATAGCTTTAAATTAATAGGAGCAGCTGCTGCCACAGTGTGTGGGTGTCCTTTTCCAGAAGGCATAGAACAAAAAAGGGAAAGAGTAAACAATAGTGCATCGAGGACACAAAGGTTAATTCAAGAACTGAGCAATGTCTTTTCGTTATCAAAAACTCAGTTGGTGATATCTAGCACTGTGTCTCTCTCCTTTCTTTTCCTTTCCCTTTTTTTCCTTTCTGCTTTAATTCCCTGATAAGATCTCAATCTGATTAGGCTCCTGTGTGTAAAGATGTGTTGTTGGTATCTAAACGCTAACTCTCTTTCTCTATATGACTCACAAATAGATTAGCAGTGACAAAGTGCTAGGAGAGATAAAAATAGATTAGCAGTGACAGGAGTACTATTATAATTATTTTTGGAAGATATGGTTTGAATTAAGAGTTTGGGCACTTTTTGCCCTGAGAGGGTGAATTTAAACCTGGGAACTGAGGATGGTTTCTGCTGTTGTGTCAGACACCAGATAGTGAAATGTCAATACCAGATGTCCTAGACATCAAGATTAGCCATAATAGCCAAGTGCAGCCATAAAGTGATGTGTCAAAGTGGATAATAAAACAGATGCTTAGCTTTTATAATGGAGGGGAAAGGGAATGAAATATCAAAAGTGCCTTTAATACATTAACAAAGTTGTCTTCAACTTGCTTAAAAGTAGGAAGTTATTGAACCAAGGAGAACTATGTGTCATTTAAACATTAACTATCAGCAGATGAATTTCAATTAGCATTAGCCTTTCTAAAATCCTGAATTTCCTCCTATTGGTCTCATTTTACATGAAATTTTTATAGCATAAACTGAGGCTTGTCCTTTATTATTTCTCCCATGCTAATCTGGAAACAAATAAAGTTCAACAACTCAGCAACATACTGTTTAAACTTGCATTATGGTTTGAGGACTGGGAGCTGGAATACATTTACCCACTGCCGTATCATCTGCTTGATTTGAGATCAAATGAGGGATGTCCTATAGCACTCCAGAGTAAGGGTGAATGAGAGAAATATGTTAAGATACTGAAGAAACCTATTAGGTTTGGGTTCTGCATGCAGATGGCTGGTGGTGTTTTTCCCTACTGATACTTCTTTATAAAAATGAAAGATTTGTTTTTCTGTGCTTTGTATTTGTGGCTTAAATATTATTTTCAGATCTTAGTGATAAGCAAGTGTCTTTTTTAAGAAAAAAAAAAGCAATCATCAAATGATAGGTTTCATTGGGTTGGAAAAGTCCTTTAATATCATCGAGTCCAACCGTTAATCCAGCACTGCCAATTCCACCACTAAACCATGTTACCAAGTGCCACATCTACGCATCCTTTAAATACCTCCAGACCCTTCACCAGCTCCATTGCCTTTTTCTGGACGAGCTCCAGCACTTCAATGTCTTTCTTGAAGTGAGGAGCCCAAAACCGATCATAACATTTGAGATGTGGCCTCCCCAGTGCTGAGCGCAGGGGGACGATCCCTGCCCTGATCCTGCTGGCCACACTGTTGCTGGTACAAGCCAGGATGTCATTGGCCTTCCTGGCCACCTGGGCACACTGCTGGCTCGTGTTCAGTCGGGATGCTGGAGTATACTATTGAAGCCCTGAACGTTGAAGAGGCAGGGCATTAAAAGGGGCAAATAAATTCTTATTTGGAGTCTAATTAACTGCATCGCTAGTTCTTTATTGTACTTTCTCTGGAAGATCTCAATTCCTTTCCCTTTAGCTTTGTAGATCCTGAGTCTCACTGATCAGAGTCCTTAACTGCTGCTAATTGGCAAACACATACTTGTATATAATGAGAGGGTTTTGTCCTCTAATTTATATTAACAATGAGAGGCCAAAACTGACATTCTGCAGCAGAGCAGCTTCTCGGAACTGTTACAAAGGAGCACATTACTCTGGCTATGTCTGTAAATCTTGTTATGTTTCCCCCTCACCATGATCCGAGTTTAGCTGAGATCTGCTCCAATCATTAGATGAGACCTGTTTATAATGTTGGGTAATTGAATCAGGTACAGTCTGCAGGACCATAGTTTTTTTGTTGCCAAACATGCCAAGTCAGTTAGTTACATCAAATTACAAGCGCATGGCGTGATTGGAGACCATCCTGTCTAAATGAAGTTAGAAATTCCATCTAAGAAATGAAGAAAGCATAAAACCAGAAACATGTCTCTCATCCACAGAATAAGTTTTTGTTCTCCCTCTGAAATATTACTAATTTCTGTTGAAAAATAGCAGAATAACTGGAGTTGAGTGAGAGATGGCAGGCAGATATTTGTCATTTCTTAAACAGATACCAACTTGATAACAATGACATAAATATCTTTATTATCATTATTTTACCATCATGTGTATTCATTTCTGTCTTGTCAGATAAACCAGAACTGTCGAGGAGGGCAGCAGTCCAGTTTGGAATGGGACCAAATACCCTTTTCTTCTTTGCTTTCTAATTTAGGGCCCGGTTATTTTCCAAATTTGAAGTTTTTTGTTTGATTTTTTTTGTTGTTGGTTGGTTGGGTTGGGTTTTTTAACCTCAAGAGTTTATCTTTTCTTCCATTCATTGGCTCGGTGTTGATATGTATCCTGTGGCTATTAAGGATAAAAAATAATTCAAAAAGATGTCCTGAGTTTCAGTAATTCAGTTCTGTCAAAGGTGCCTTTTACTGGCATTAGTTATGCCTCATCTCTGTGCTGGTGACTCAGCCCTGTAACAAAGGATGTAGCCACACTCCAGACAGAGGTTTGTCTGGAGCCTGTGTAGTGCTATGAAGTTGCACCAGCTTGATAGCGAAGCAGAGGATACTTGGACAGCCTGTGCCTCCTTTTCCCTTTATGGGAGTGGGTTTCCCTGGTTATATGATGCTCTGCCCTGCTGTGGTGACTCTGCCAGCTTGGGCACCTGGACAGAGCTGCAGTCCCAGTGCCATGCCCGGGCTCTGCCATGGCAGTTGCCTGCACTGCTCCCAAACACAGGCTCTGGGACCTGCCCAGCAGCTCCTGAGCTGGTCAGGCTGCTCCACTTCATTTCCTTTAGAAGACATTTGAACCTCACACAGCTTTTCTGTTCAGCTTTCTTATGCCAACATATATACGTGTCGAGAAATCCGTATACATACATGCTTTTGGGTTTTTTTTAGGCAAAGAATACCCTCTAAAAACGTGTATTACTACCGCTGCCCAGACCACAGGAAGAACTACGTCATGTCCTTTGCTTTCTGCTTTGACCGGGAGGATGACACTTACCAGTTTGCTTACTGCTACCCCTACACCTACACTCGCCTCCAGCACTACCTTGACACCCTGCAGAGGAGGAACATGGACTACTTCTCCAGGGAATTGCTGGGACTCAGCGTGGTAAGTACCAGCCCCGCTTGCCAGCCAAGCCAGGCTTCGTTATGAATGTCTGCCCTTAAATGCTCACAGGACATAATTCGTCATCCCCCGCTCAGACACGCACACACATATTTGTTTTACTGCTGTCAGTGACACGGGAGGAAGTGTACCTGCTTGGTGAAATATAGACAAGTGCTAATTTATTTTCGCACAAAGTATTTCCTCTGCGATATGCAAAGCGATGCTAAATTCCCACGCAGGATCAATTCACCTCTAAAGACATTAGAAGATGAAACTGAAACAGCTCTATTGAGGAAATGTGATTTTTAGAGTACTCTGACCATTTGTGTTTCTGGAGGATCTTTTTCTGTTTAGAAAACGATGGTTTTTTTCAACCAGAAGATAACTTCTCTCGATAAAATAATGCAAAACATACCCTGTTTTATTTACTCTAAAAAATGCCTGCTTTGGTGATGTGATATTAGAAGGGGTTTGGTGGTATCTGTGTAGATCCTAGTGGCAACACAAAAGTTAAGTATCATAGTTCTTCTGAGGCAGGAAGAAGGGTTAATGGTAGGGCTGAACTTCTGCTCACTTTGCTATAATCTTTCTCTGAAATGTTGGCTGTCCAGAGGATTTGGCAAGCATGACTCAGCCACTCCCATGTCAACTCAGAAATCATCAGATTAAAAAAAAATAGCTCAAATCTTGTTGGGTATTTTTAACTTCTGCTTTCTCAGACTTTATAGTGCACTTGTACCATATTCTTAATCTTTTCTCTGAGATCTGATTTGGTCTAAACTCGCAGTGTGTGTTTTGGAAACAGAAAGCTGTGATTCCTGTTAAGTCTGCTGATCCCAGCAGCAGTTTCTTCTTGAAAAGAAACCCAGCATAGGTTGTGGAAATCAAAATGCAATTGTATGTACAACCTGCACTGAAATAAATAAAAGGCCTCTAGCATTAAAGCAGGCCCTATGGTGGCATAAAACTTGGAGGAAAAAATTAACTTCCAGAAAAGAGTGAAAACAGAATTAACAAAGGAAGGCCTTTTTTAACCCTTTTTCTAGTTAAAGTACAGTTCTTGTTCAAAAGGTGACTATTGCATGTCCATGAACTGGCATTAATAATTAATCATTCCAATTAGGGGAACAAACAATTATAAGGGAGAGGGGTATTAAAAAAATAGAAAACTGAAATCTGCAGAGGCTGGGAGGAAAGAGCACTATCATCTTAATGTGTAGAGCTTTAATTATTAATCTTAGAGGACAGAGCTGTCATTAATTCTAGAATGAAACTGAATTTGTTTCCTTTCACTCTGAAAAGAGTGTATAAACAGTCAAATTTGCATATTCATCAGCGCCCTGATCTGACTGATTAAAACACTGAGATAGAAGGATTTGTCTTTTATCTGCATTTTGACAGACAGAGCTCTACTCTTAAATCTCGTCAACATTGTGTTACCAGTAGTCGCGAAATATTATTTTTTCGTATTTCAGCAAACTAAGCAAACAGATGCCACTCAAAATATGGCAGGAAATGTGCTGTGTAAAAGTCCTGATTTTATATCTATATGTACACACAGAGTATGTTTTGCAGAAATGGATATGGTAACATTTTGCAGCTCACCATGCCTGAGCTGTATAAAAAGCTTCTGAATCAGGCTCAGGCTGGAATCTTTGTGAGTAACATTACAATCTCAGAGCGTTTCTGGCTTTTCTCCACACACAACTGTCCTAGAACAGCTTGGTAATTTAATGTCTTTGCTGAGCTTGAATAGACAATTTCCATAAGTTCTCCGCGAGTTAAATATTTTAACATGGAGCTTTGTTGCTATCATACATCTTTAAATGGTGAAAAACAGGATCCTTCATTCTTCACTGCACAGTGCTCCATAAAAGCAGAAGCTGGCTGTACTTTGGAGAATTGCGTGCCATATAGGATAGACTCAGAGTTAAGGAAGTGAGTTCTGGCCCTGCTCTGGCCCCTTATGTAAGATAAGAGGAATCAGATTGGCATAAAAAGGCCCTCAGAAGCTTTTTCCCGGCCAGGGGACCGTACCCCTGGCAGCACACGGTGAAAGGGAGTTTAAAGATGCCGTCTGAGGACAGACTCCAGAGTCCTCATGCTGGGCTGGGCTGGAGCAGGATGGCATGCGAGGGGAAGGCTGCAGCACATCTGCTGAGCTGCCACGGAGCTGCTGACACCCTCTGGGTCGCTCCAGGGGAATTTTATGGCCCCCTTCTTCGGCCGGGGTTTGTGAGGCTGGAGAGCAGTTGGAAACAATTTCACATCTCCTGGGTTGTGAGGTGTTGAACTGGGTCTCTTGGAGGCAACAGGATCTCACCACGGATCTTGGTTTTTTCTTTTGATTTTTCTTTGTCATGGAACAGTGAAACACAAGAAACCATGGTTAGATGATTACTCCTGAAGGCTTTCTGAGTGCACGTTTTGCTGCACGTAGTGTGTTCAAGGCAGTCTAATTTCTAGTCTAATTTCATGTTTTCTCTGAAGAAAGTATTATGCCTCCATTAACTCCTTCAGACCTTTCAGTAATTCTATGAAAATTGAAAGTGAAATATCAGTGTGGGACACGTAATTGTCATTAGAGTGCAGAGTGGCAAAGTGGTTCAGGGCCATATGGCAAAGATTCCCATTGCCAGTTTCAATGGATACCTTAGCTGTTTTATTTCTGACCTTTTAACATTTAGATTCTTTACTTTAGAGAGCTATCCCTTATTCTAGGTGTGCCAAATGGCCTTGAAAATAGTCTCTCCTGCAAGAGAGCTGGGATGGTCACCCAGGTGCCATTTAAACTGATATTTTCATTCTGCCATCGTTGGCCTGAGGTAGCTTCAGACTTTCTATGGTTTGTCCCAGCAGATCAGGAGTTCAAAATCTGTGAGCATTTTTTTAAGTTGTGGAATTAGTTTTTTGCATATTATTGATCTGTCTCTCGTCTTGGCAAATATTATGCAATATTTTACAGCGTAACGTAATTAATTTTTATATCTCTGTGAAAATGTAAGCCCAGAATCAATTTACTTTGACCGTACCTATTTTATGATACTTACACAGTCTCACGTGCAATAACAGTTATGTGTGTAGCATTATAACCAATAATTCAGAGTTGGCAACATTTTTGAGCGTTTTGTCATTTGAGGCTGGTTGTCCAAATTACCTGTGTGTGCTTGAAACATGTGGACAATTGATGAGACCTCTACTGGTATTCCAGGATCACACACAATACATTAAAGGAGTTGTGGATAGCCTCGTTCAACTCCTTCAGGCCACTTCACAAATCATCACTGGCTGGGCAATATTTTCCTGTCACACCCAAAAGAGAGCCAAGATTAATATGAGACAGACATTTCCTTTCACCCCATTAGGCAATGGTGCTTCCAAATTGCACTCGAGGAGAATTGCAACTGCACATACAAACCACGAGCCTCAAAGGGACTTGCACAGTACACAGAGACTGAAATATGGAATTCTGTTAAATTAAATATTAAACATACATATTTTAAAACAAGAAGGCAATATGTGTAATGTAGAGCTCTGAAAGGGAGCCAATCTCTCGAGTCAGATGTGGAATACTGAATGGCACAGATTGGAACACAGGGTGCTTCGCTCTGACTCCACACCGCTTCAGTGTCTGCTTCTAATTTACTTCAGCTCCTCCTGATTTATGGGGGTATCAGAGAGAGCAGAGTGGGGCCCTAAGACTGTGCAACTGCACACCAGCTGTCACTCTGCTGCTTCATTGATCTGTAGCCCCTACTTACCGTCCAAACGACTCGGTACCCCGGGAAAAACAGTCAATCGCTTCTACTCTTTGCTGCTGGTCTGTTTTTAACTGCTCAGTTATGACCCTTTTAAAGTGTGAAGCAAAGAAAATAGGCAGCTTTTCTGAGGTTAAGTTTCCCATTTCTGCATTTAGCTTTGGGTTATGTAACAACATCTCTGTAAAAGAAAAGTATACTCTTGGTCTTTGAGGGGAAAAAAAATAGAAGTTACAGGCTCCTGCGTGATGTGACATTACCTTTGAAATCGTGCTGGTATCAGATGCTTGTTTCTCAGTAGTGTAAAAGTGCAGCTGCATATATGTTCACATCCTCTTTAGTCAGTGGTGTATCTATTTACTCCTCTTGGACTGCTGCTCCCACAACATTCATGATATGGGTATCATCCCAAAACTGGATGTGAGATTTAAATGTTCCTACAGCTATTTTCTTAGCTGGGTTGGTATCAGCAGAAGTGGAGTTGGATCTAAAAATAACCCCACCAGCAGTTCTTTCCAAAATAAAATATGATTTATAGCATGTAATAGCACAGTGTGCTACCAGGGAAATTATATAAATAGCACGAAAAATAACAGGGGGCTATTCTGTACCATCAGTTTTAAGGGAAATTTCTTTGTCACAATTTAGGGGAGTTCTGTGAGATAAACTGGCTTGTGGGAATCCTAGACAAGGAAAGATAGGCGAAATTATGTTACTGCTGAAAGCTGCCATCTGTCTGTAGGATATATACAACTGTTCATGGTAAAAACAAGAAATACTTTGGTGTGAGTTGGCAGCAATATATAGCTTTTGAAAAAACAAACTCAGTAAAATCATCATTTACAGTTAATATCATGCAAGGTTACTATATGAGCTGGTTATTTCTTAAATTCCAGGAAGAGCACTGTTTGATACAGTAAAATAATTTCTGGAAGGATTTGCATAAATTACTCTTTATCTAACTATGAGTAAAAAAATCTTAAACTTGGAAGAAGGATTCCAGTCTTAAGTCCATTTTGCAGCTCACATTTTATAACTATCATTCTCCATTTAAAAACCTGCTGAAAAAAAATGCTTGGAAGTTCACAAAAAAAAAAAAAAAGTAGCTTTGAGCATAAAAACTCCATTGAAGTAAGAAATCATCTGAAGGAAAAAAGTGTTATGATCCGCTTTATTAAGAAGAAAACCTCCTGACAGGAATTGACAGTAAATGAATTATATGTGGTAAAGTTAGTCTATACAAACTGTTTTCATGCATAGGTCCCCAGCTGCACCCTTTCATCCTGTAGCCACACAGGGAAACCTTTGGAAGGTCAGTGACCTTTCTGAAGTTTTCACTGGACTTTTTGTAGCCGTGCAGGTTGGCCTTTTGCTTCGTGGCTTTTCCCATTACCCTGTCACACTCTTCATCTCACCTTTACTCCACACTTGTCCTTCATCTGGCTTGCCCTTTCTTTGCCTCAAATCTAACCTTCCCTTTTCTTTCCATTTAGTCCATACTTTGCTAAGATAGCTAGAAGAAAGAAGTTGTGGTATTTGTTTTCTGCTCTTAGGTTACTTATCCTGCTTTGTTCTTTCCTATTCAATCCCCTCATCTCTTTGAGTTGTGAAGGGCAAATCCAAAATAGCTCTTAGGTCTTTTAAATACCAGGGCTGCACAAGGTAGTCACGTTCCCTTCTGGGCACTCAGTATCTCAGTGCCATTTCAAGTAACGTTATATCCTGATCTACAACCTGTCTTCTCTGTCTTTCGTGTTCCCTCTTTGCTCCATTCCCTCATAGGAACACCTATATTTCCAGAGAAGCTGGAATAATATGTGGCTTTTCCAGGCTTCAGACTGGAAAGGAAACAGTAGTGATCTAGCCAGAAGTCCTGAAATACTTGAACTATCACCCAAGCACAGAGAGGAATTTCAGGATCTGAATCCTTGTTTCATGGCAACGGTGAATTTCAAGTAAAAGGCAGGTTTTACTCTTTCTGATCCTCAGCACTTTCCACTGCTTGATGTGGTGCCACACAACTCTGTAATCCCAATGGACAAGCCAGTTTTGTCCACACACCGAGTTCAACCCTTGGATCCAGGCAGTGTTCTTTAGTTACTGCACCCTAAACTTCTGGGTATAGGGAGCACATATTCTACTTTCTGTGTTCAATGCTCACTAGAACTCCTTTTTTATTTTGTTAGGGCTTGGGAAATAACACAACCAATTAATATCATTTCCTCAAAAAAAAAAAAAAAAGGCAGGTCTGAGGTCCTGTGTACACACCAAGGTGAAGCTCTCTCATGGTTCTAAAATTTATTCCCTTGCCCTGCAGGCTGTGAATATATTAGGAAGGTACGTAGGGCCCTTAGAACCCCATGAAAACCCCTGGAACACATTCAATCTTCTTTCACTTGCATTTACAGAAATCTGTTTTCCCTCCTTTGTAGCACAGCATTAAGCAATAATTACCATGTTGATAGCGATGCTGAATGTACTTGCATGGAGGGGAAATGGGGCTATGTGGAGCTATTAGCTGCATTTGCCCCGTAGCACTTCACTGCTTTGACTCTGCTGGGATTTTGACTATGTTTGAGTTGGTTTCTGTTTAGATCTCCGGAGTGGTGACTGTGTAATGCATCTGTGGGGCTGGAGTTCTATTTTAATCTTTATTCTTTGACTGGAGACCCAGAAGATGGTTAGCCTGGCTCACGTTACCTGTAGGGCTGAAACCTTGGGATTGAAGGTTTATTTAACAATTTCAAACTCTGATCAGTCCAAAGGATTTGGATTTATGCCTTTTAATTTAACCAAAGAAAGAACTATTTATTGATTTAGCTTTACACTAGCTCTAGAATGTAAATACATTATATTAAGATCTCTAAATACCTTAGGCAAAATCTTGTTCACATAATTTATGTAAACTGAGCATTATGGCTCCAATCCAGCCAAATACCTAAGTATAGGTTTAAACTTAAGCATGTTGAATAGATGGGTTGAAATCACTGGCACAGTTCATGGCATCAAGTTAAGTGTGTGTAAAAATGCCTTTAAGCTCCAAGGTCAGAACAATTCAACACTTAGGCCTCGTGCCCTACTATCTTGCCTTGAACTTGTGCTACCACTGTAACAACAAGGCTGCAGGTAAAAAAATACTGATCAAAAAATCCTGGACTTCAAGCCCAGATTCTCAGTGTTTCCAGCCAAACCTGCATACAAAGTTAACAGGTGAATAATGTTTTTACTCTTATATAAATGTAAATGGGTCTGGCTATTGGTTGACTTATATTTCAGTGCTTTTTAAATGTTTATTTTAATAAGTTTCCAGGGCTTGGTGGTCTAACATTGCACCTCTGTCTGGAGTACACTGACACCACTGAAGCTGAGAGCTAAATCAGGGATCTAGTCATAGGTTGTGGTTCTACATACCTTCCTCTACCCTCCCTTCTGATTCATCTTCCATCTTGCAGTGGTTTATAGCTAATAAATAATTCAAAAATAACTTGATGAGTGAAAACAAGTTTCAGATTTGACAAAAGGAAGAATTCTTTTTTTTTTTTTTTTCCTGTCATCTCATTTTCGGCTTGTTCACATTTGGGTGGAGAAGCTGGTTGAGGTAAAACATTCTGCAACCCTTTTTGCACTGCTCTATAAATATGCTCAGGGTCTGTGTGTAAAGTGAATCCCAGCATTGCTCAGCGGTTTGGTTTTTTTTGCAGTGTATGAGTAAGGTGTGCATTTGAGGCCTTCTGCATAAGACATCTGTGCTAATCCTGGAGTTCTTTGTCCTTGCCAAGCACATGTTTATCTCTTTTGTCCTTGAGCTTTGAAAGCTGAAAGCTGGTTCGAAGAAGACTTCAGCTTATGTGTCAGAGGGGATTTGGGGATATATCCTTATATAGGAACAAGAAAATAAGAAATAAGGACATATTTTGATGCAGATTATGAGACACTATAGACACAAGCAGTGTAGTTCAGGTGGCCCCAGGTTTCAAAGCGAAGCCTTAGTGTTGACCCAAGTATTTGAACATAAATACTTGAGGAGCCAAAGTAAGTCTTATGGCAATGTAATACATGTAGGAAAGTACAGGTGAGAGAATTATGTGGAGTCTGTGATCTGTTCCTGATTTCAGTGTGATGTTAATGGCCCTTACTTTTCTGCACTGCTAGCCAAGTATTTTTGAATCAAAGAATGGTGCAGGGACAAAGGACACCAAACTTACATGTAAGGGAGGAGAGTCCCACCCTTATTTTAAGACATCGTGTTACATTCAGACATATTTTATTTTAGAGGGTCATGATATTGCTGAAAGAGTGTTTTTTTAAATAGGAAATACCTGCTGCTGCTGAAGTGCTGCTAAAATCCACAAATACTGAAAGCAATATTTATCTTTGTTTTGAAGACAAAACAACATGGAAATATCATGAGGAGACAGGAGTTGTTTAATGTAAAGCAGTAGGTACTTAATTGAAAACTGTTTTTCTACTTCTTAGAAATATAAGACACAGCTTAAAGCCTTTTTAATACTCTTTAAAAAAGACCTTACATGGCAGCCAGTCATATTGGTACATGAAAAGAACTGCATTCTCCGATAAGGATCCTCTTTTTCATGTTTTCAAACAGCAGCTGAGCACCATACTGTGGCAGCAGAGAACAATCTGAGAAAATGAACACAGATTGAAAAGGCCTCAGTTACATGACATTTCCAATGAGAGAAAGAAAAAAAAAAAAAGCCAGCCCTAGGCCCACAGTCAAATATTTTCACTCAGAATCCCAGGAATTGTGGACACACCTTTCTACAGAAAGTGTGTTTTTCTGAACCACTTTCTCTGATGTTGTAATAAAGGTGAAGCACGGAGGAAAACAAAGGAGAGGTACTGTCCATTTCAGGAATTTTCATGAGTATGCATGAAAGAAAAATCTGTTTCAGAAATAATTTTTCACTGATTTATTTTTAATTCCTCATTAATTGCATCCAATTTTCCACTTAGTCCTAATTAGTTAAAATTTAAGAGGACTGTTGCTTTCTCAGAATCTAAAGACTTCGGGATTTTATAATGCATACTTTTTTCCATTTAGATTGTCTGCATTATGATGGATTATAATAATGCATTAATATCCATCATTCTATTTTTAATCAGCTTCTTAGTTCATTAGTAACAGCTGCACATTGTTAAATGTTGTTTGTTTTTCGGGTTTTTTTTTTTGTGTTGTTTGTTGGTTTTTTTTTCAATTCTCTGTTGCTTAGAATTATAATATTAACCAGTCTTTTCTATATTTATGAATTCTGAACTGTTCTGCAGCATTGCATGAAGGGAAATCTCACACCTATCCTTAAAGAAAAGAAAGGGTTTTTTTAGAACTTTTGCTCTGACAGCCTCCAAAATATTTTATGGGAAAGGAGGCTCTCAAAGAAACCTGGATCATTTGGGAAAGCCTTTGGGATTCGTTTTCAGTCATACCAACCAGGTAGTTTCTGTGGAGTTCCACCGCAGATTCGGGTCTTCAAGTCCTTGTCAGGACCCTGGACAGCACATCCCATTGTCCCATTCTGCACTTGAACATCTGAAAACACAAACTTCTCCTTTCAGAGCTCCTCATACACAAAACTGGACCCCAACTTTTGACATTTACACACCAAGAAAGAAATTTACCATTTTGGAAACAAGGCCCTATTTGCAGCTGCTGAGCTCTTCAAAATATGGTCGACGATATTAAACAAAAGAATTAGAAATAGAGTCTGCTATTTTGCACAGTTTATGTGATTCAAGACCTCAAGTCTGTTTTTCTTATTTGCCTTCTGAGAATGAAAAATAGCCAGTAATGTGTTATGTCTGATGGAAAATTTATAGGAATGTCAGAGATGACTGATTAAGGGCACTTTATGGATTAACAGATGAAGACTAAAACAGAGGTGCTGAAAAAATAGGAGATATTTGGGCAATACAGTGAAATCCATCAAGACTTGTCTTAGACCTAGACATAGATATTAATCCAAACAATGAATATTTCAAAAACTGAAAGGTAATGCACAGAACAAGTATGGTGTTAGTGCTCACAACAGGGTGCTCAGCAGCACTGCATCTTCCTCGTCTCCATAATCTCCTTACCTGTAGTCTGTCTTCCTCTCTAAAGCTTAAGGAAATGGTCTAGATCCTTATGTGGTTTAGGCAATCAAATTATCAACATCAAGTGCTTTGGTAACTTCTGCATGAGGAGCATCTACCTCTTCTTGTGGGCATTAATGATATAGTAGGGTCCTAGAGAAATTATAAAAGGTTATGTGGGGTTTTGTTTGTTGTGTTTTTTATTATTATTATTTGTTTGTTGGTTTGTTTTCTTTTTTAACGTAGTGGCCTCTTTATGAAGAATCCAGGCAATTTATATCCCCACTCTCAAGAGCACAAACTGTTCAGAATGTGAACTCAGGAAAAGAGAATATGTGTTTCAAAGGTGCACTTTGCTGCTGTTGTAATCATCCTTACAAGATACTGTGGCAGCACCAGATTTGCCTTCAGCTCCAGATGATTTTGAAATCCTTCAGAGCTTTAGGAATAAAACTGCACATATCCTCTATGTTTCTTTTATAGAAACAGATAAGGTTTTGAACAGCAAATAACACTGCAGAGCTGAGCAAAACTGTCCTCCTATAAATGAGACTTGGATGCACTCAGACCAAATAATGCTGTAGACTTATACTACACAGACTCATAGGAAAACAAAGGAAAAGGTGTTATATTCCTCATGGTCAAGCAGCCTTCTTTGTCCATCTTGGCTGAAATTCCCATTAGCCATGGCAACCAAGGAGAGAAATACACAGCAACAGATAACATCTAATTTAACGCTGACAAAGAAGTGGGATGCATTGATCTGTTTGGAAAAAAAAACCCTTCTTTTTCATTCCTATAATTCAGATTTTCTCATTACTGGACACAGATGGCAAAATATAATTTTATTAACTATGACCATTTGTTTTGTGGTTCATCAATTAAATTGCAAAGAGTGCAGAGACTGGTTCATGCCAGCCATTAACAGAAACAAGTTAGTAGCTGGAGCTATACTGCAAATGGCTATAGATGTTGCATACAGTGCTTCAAGATCATTTGTTGCTATGACAATAATGAAGCAGAATAGCTGTGGCCTCTGAAATCTCAGATTTTCATCTTCCCAGAGAAACACAGACAAATACAAACCCTCCTTTTAGAAATCTGGACTTCCCTCAATGGACAGCAGTGAATTTCCGTGTGTGTTACAAAACAAATAAGTCACTCTCTGCTCATTAGAAATTAAATCAGAAAAAAAGGGAAATTGATGTACTGTGAAGCTCCAGGACAACCATCTCCCCTAAAATTGTCTGTCTTCTGCCAATTGCAGTATGAACCTCCAGGTAGTACCAAGAAAAGTAGACTGATGGTTCCTGTACACCTTCCAGCCATCTCCAAAATATCCCCCATCAGCCAAGCACACTTTGAATGAATCAGAACTGCATATAAAAATCCTTTGCTGTTCTCATGTGTCTTTCCTTATCTGATAAGAACTGCACCTGTGTTCATTTTTTACCGTCTGGGGAACAAATTGGGTTCTAGAAATTATTTCCACCCCAGTTTCACGTATCATGGTACAATGGCACAAGTTTCCTGACATGCTCCATCTTACTCTGAAAGAAAGAAGTTCTCTCCCGCAGCTGGAGGCCACAGAGTAGTTGCTCCACAATCCCTCTTCTTACACTGAGTAGGGGAGTGACCCTTTTTATGTTTATGTCTTTTTTGAAATGCAGATAAGGTCTCTTTTCTTTCCTACAGCCACAAATTGTTTACTTTACATTCAGTAGTGCTGAATCACAACAAGAGGTTTAGAAAGACCTTGGACAGATGATGATTAACAGCCATAAATTGCTAATTCACAAAAGATACCTTTCTTGATTAGCTTCGGAAGTTGCTCCATGCGCTAGAAAGTAGGATAGCCTGTACTCTGGCAGCAGCACACACTATATAATCTATTAACAGAACATCAATGGGAGATGTGTCTTTAACACAATAGGGAGCCCACATGCACAGACAGTTCAGAACATTGGGCTTTTCTGGGAATTGCTTTTACACAGAAATTTACTAGAAATAACAAAGGTGTTTGGACTTTGAACATTTTCTTTCTTTGATTCAAAAATACTCCATAATGATTCTAAGGCAATGATCACAGCCTGCTGCATGAAAGTAAAGTGTCCTAATAGTAAACCTCTGGAACTGCTCTCACCTCAGCAGATCTCCCTGACTGCACTGAGGTTACCCCTGGTGGCAGATTTATTTCAGCAATGATCATGGAGAGAATTCCTCAACTTCCCAGTACATCCTGTATGCTGGGAATACCCTCTGCACCCGTTTACAGCCAAGGGATTATGATAGTTTTTATTCCGGGTACAGTCTGAGCTTATTTTCTCTGGGAGAGACCTTCACCCTGCCAGAGTTGGGTAAACTGATTGTATGTTGTTTAGGCGAATAATCCCGAATTCCAACAGCCTGAAACAATCCTTCTAACCTATAAACAGTTCTGGCTAACATATATAGGCAAGACTGCTACCGCTCAGAAGTCCAGTGCATCCTAAAATATTGCAGGTGGATGTATCCTGATTTCAAAAGGTCATGCTCATTACAAGTCTAAACATCATAACTAACAATAAACTGGAATCTACTTGGATGGCATTAATTTCTATAAGGAAAAATATGTGAGAATTTTCACATTTCCTGTCTTCCAATCAGTACTATTTGAAATATTTAATGTTGCTAATTTTGGACAACCTCTCCTTTCACCTTTTTTTTTTTTTTTAATTTTTAAAAATTTGTTAAAGCCCTTTTTTTTCACTATTCTCAAAACTACTTCCACTCTTTCTCTCATTTTCCATGACACTGAAGCCTTGGTCACAGCCCCAGGACTTCCCCTCTGTCCAAATTTGCCTCCATCTGAATTCAGTGTCTGTGACAGAGGCAGCAGGGCAAGGAGATCTGATGTCTGACCTCTCCCGGGCTGTATATCATTACAACAAAGGTTGTCCTAGATTACCTCTACAAAGTTTGTTTCTTGTTTCAGAGTTAACCAAATTATCATCTCTGACTTTTCCTAACCTTCGAAATACAGACATGAACTTCCTCAGTAGTGCCTTGTGGGTACATTCTATCTGTTTGGCAAATCAGTGAGGGCCCTATTGGAGTATTTAACATGAATTCTGTGGTGAGGATTGTCTTCTGGTTTGGATTTCTTTGGATAGAACAGTCCAGCAGAATGAGCATTCATTTGTTTAATTTACTGTTTGGGGATTTCTCATAGTGGTGTGTGCACAGAGGCAACTGTGCTCAAGAAATATTAAGGTTATGTACAAAGAAATATCTATTTCCTGTAAAATCACCTTCCTGCATTCATACACATCATGTACATATTCATCACTTCCTTGAGTTCCCATCATTTAATATGGCAGAGGAGCTCCAGAGCCACGGCCAGCAGTGGAAGCAAGGAAAAACGAGGCAAGTCTTCCAGAAAAGCAGATGAGGTCATCCAGTTAGCAGGAGATACATGGAGATGTTTTCAGGAGCTGTTTGTCTTTCAGTGTCACGGCTCAGCCCGTGGTGACACACAGCTCTGTGCTGGCTTAACATTCAGAAGGCACTTGTGACAAATAGGGTCACGTAATGATGCTGCTGAGCAGATTTGGGAATATGTATTGCTGCCATTACTTCAGAGGTCAGTTTTAGCTTTTTGAACTTCAAATTAGGGTGCAGTCGTCTCCAATCACACTGCAAGTTTTGGGAGAATGTCTGTGATGGATCAAAGATATGCAGAACTGTTTGTTGGGTTTTTTTTTCCCCAGACATTGGTTATTTTTGAGATAAGGTTGTTTCTTGTCTTTATGTGTTACAAATTACTGTGAAATACTGGAGCCTTAGAGCAACTTTGCAAATCAAAGAACTTGAATGTGTCCATGTTTGTGTTAAACAGGAGAGAAATACATGATTCTTACCTTGATTCAGAAAATAGATACTAATGTGGGTCATGGCGATAGTTTCAAAGGCAATTTTTAATATTTTAGTCTCTATAATCCTCTGCAACTGAGCCAAGAAATGCACTCAGGAGTGTCTTCATTCTGCTTGAAGTCATCCTCAAGTTCCTGCTACAGTCAGTGAGCTTTCACAAGAAAGGTGATGCTTGAGAACTTCTAGAAATTGTATATAATGCTGCATTTTCAGAATGAATATCCAGCCCCTGATAAGTTGGCGTTTATTAATTTGAGACATCTATTTTAATAATACCCCAAATAGGATTATTTTCTTCATCTCTTTCAGAGCATTTCTTGGAGCAAGAGAACAGTAAAGAGCAGCTGTTGGAATTCAGGGGTGCTGAAAGAGGAAATGTCTTATAGTAACATAATCCAAATATCTAAAAAGAACTTGCTTAAATCTGTCTGCCATTGTTAAAATCCTGTGTTACTTGTAAGTGCCTGCTTGCTCTGGAATGAGAAGTGTGTGCGTTCGGTTTCGTCCATCAGAGAGCTCAGAGACAGAATAATGTTCAATCATGGTGTTAATCCCAGCACAACAGTTTCTACTGAAGTGACTCTATAGAGGATTTATTCTCCCATCTATGCAGGTGCATAAAGAATTCTTTTAATGGGTGGTGCATATAGTGTTGTAAAAGAATAGACCTCTTTGTATTAAAATTACATGCCTGGGATTTTAACATAAAAACTGAAAAATCCCACTGTGCAAAACTGACTTAAACTCAATTTCCCTCTCCTCCTTTTACAATGTCAAGATGCCTGAGTGCTCAAGTGACTGAATAAGTACTAAATATTTAATGCATGGAGGTTACATTAACTGAGTCTTTGATCTGAAACTTCTTAAAAACATCTTAAAAGCCCTTCAAAAACCGGTTAGTATTTCATTACAGTCACTTAAAATAGATTTATTTTATCAAAACATCCTGTCAGAAACCCCAAAGCTGTGATTAATAACCTACAGCATTTTGACTAAAGCATCTCCTAATGCTGGTTTCATAGTGTATCAACAGATTGCCTATTGTGGGTGAGGAATAGCTGGCCCTATTGCCTCTGCTAGGCACTTCCACGTGTGCAGAGTGTCTCTGCTGAGGGTTCCAGCAGGTGTGTCCAATGGAATCCACACTGGAATTCTGCATGCTTGGTGCTATTCAAAAGGAACGTCACTCATTTCATTCTGAGATTAAATTAACTCTTTTTTTTTTTTTTTTCCATCATGGAATAGATTTATCAGGCCAGTTTTGTACAGGTGTGTCTGTGTGGTGATATTTACAGGTATTCGGGTGACATGAGAAATGGCAAAGATCAATAATTTATGTAATCCTGGGGATATCCGGCTGGTTTTTAACCTGCGCAGCTTAGTCTGAGAGCGCCTCTGGCTCTGTCCTGTAGATTGGTTCTATTGTTCCAGGCCAACAGTGTGATGCCGTGTTGTTCTGCCAGATGTGGAGAAGACAGAGGCAGGTTTCTATATAATTCATTCCTACTGCATCCAGCAGACCTTTCGTGCAAGAACTTGGCCCACCCGAATCTATCCCTACCCTTTGTTGTAGGTTTCCTTCTCGTTGGCTTTGAGCACCTCCAGATCCCGCTCTGAAATTCCCACTGTTGTTTTAGTAACACAAGACTTCGTGTCCTAACACAACATGAACACAGAACTTGGGATCTTAAATGATTGATCACAAACCAGCTGGTCACTCTTCGTGCTGAATTTTGAAATGCTGTTCCGAGTTCATGGAGTTTCAGCTCGTGTCCATCGTTTCCACTTCTCAACTTATACCCGTTTAACCAGTGGAAAGAAACTGAAAAAAATCCATTTAGGAATTGGTCTGTTTCTTTCTCCTCAGTAATTAGTAGATTAGAGCAAAACAGTAAGTGTATTCTAGGATAACAAAGGAAATTAAACCCTAGGCTCTGAGCTCACTGTAGGAGCATATGTAGTCATTTGCCATTATTTTCTCAAAACAAGAGTTAAGGATGTCTTCTTGAGTCTCGCAGAGCATTAGCAAAAGGCACATGGCTAAACCCTCGTGAACCACTTTGAGAATAGATTCCTGGTTTCTTCAGGGAAATGTGCTTTTGTTAGTGTATATCTTGTGTAGAAGATGTTTTGCATATAAAAACCACGTGTAGATTGAATCCTGTTATATAAAGCAAAGCTGGTTTTCTGTGGACTTCTTTTGTAGTACCAACATTAAAAGGGTTGTTATAAATAAAAGTGGAATATAATTATAAATGCCCTTCTGAGGAAAAAAAAAAATAATCCTTGATTACCTTTGAATTCTTTTGCCCTTTAAAAAGGTTATATTTAACTGGTTCAGTTTCTTACTTGATGTTTGAGTTTCCCAAGGGAAATCAACCTCCAGTACGAACTGTTTCAATTGGGTTACATGACTTTACTTTGTGTCTTGCATTTGTTAACAGACAGGTTATATAACACTGCAGGCTAAATATACATTGCTCTGTTTTCAGCTACCTCTGCTCCTCCTGTGTTCCGGGGGGATGACCAGAGAAGTGGGAAGTGGTTTTCCAAAGTCCTGCTGAGATTAACCCCTCCTGATAACAGCACAAACTGCTTAGCACTGGAGGCTTCCGGAGCAGCTTGGTGCTGTAAACCTTAAACTATAAAAACACATGTAACATTTTGATGGGCTACCCATCATCCCTAAGGTATTTTTTCTGTGACCAAAAAGACGTGGGTCAAATTCTGCCCATATTCCCGACGGGATGTAAATCTGTGGAAGAGCTGGTGGCTGGAACAGAATTTCCTGGAGTTACTGATGTTGCAACTGAGAAAGTAATTGGAGTGTGTGTGCTGCTTCACTGAAATGCAGGAGGCTGAATTCTGGGGGGATCTTTTCCATTTCTAGGTAGTTTGGTGTAGAACAGCTTTAGATTCATTATTCTTGTATTTCCATCAAGTAAGGCTTTCCTGGTAGAGAAGGAGATGAAAGGACCTTTTTTAAAAAAAAAATCAATACCGAGAAAGAAAGGGAAGAAAAAGGGGTTTCATCCAGGCTTTTTTTTTTTTTTTCGGTCACTGATCAATAGCAGCACGAGAGTGCTGTATTTAGAGAAGAAAGGCAAGCAAGCAAGAATCTTAACTAACTAGCAGGAAGTTGATTGTAGCATGCTGGTGCTCAGGCAACTGATAAGAGAGGAGGAAACATTTATACTGAGAATCAGCAAAAGCAGGAACATGTTTTACCACATGCCTGTTTCATTTGACAAGTCCAACCTACTGCACAGAGGTCCTGGAGGTCGATTTGGAGCAGCTTTGTTAATTGCATGGTGTTAAATTTGGAATAAGATGGACAATGAGCTATGGCAAGTAATATTTTGATTCACCATGCAGCAGGGTTTGTATTTGAGATGCTACATTTGTGACAGAAATAAGAGTATTGTATAGATTGGCAACAACCTGTAGGTCCCTTGTGGTGTAAGATGGCACACTGGAGGTATCTACCGGTCATTGTCCTGGCAGCTAATTCTTTGCAATAGGCTATCATCTCTATGGGATCATGGAGAAAATTTTATGGTCTTTTTTTCTGTGTTCAATTGATTTACTGTCTTTTTTTTTTTTTTTTTTTTTTTTTTTTTATTTTTTAAAAATGCATATTCTACCCAGAATGATTCCTAGAGTTTTTTGGAGCACTGCTGAGTAAGCCAAACTAAATATATATTTCTTTAGAGACATCAGTGCTCTTGGCAGGCACTGTTATTTTTGCAGTCACTTACTGTTGAATTTTTTTTTTAAAAAAAAGCTTCTGTGTTTCTTTTAGTGGTAGGTTGAAAAAGTATTAAAACAATTACTTTAAATTTCAACATGTAATAAAAGAACGTAATTTAAAAAATAATCCCTAAAGAACACTTTTTTCTGGCCCCCACTCCCCAAATTTGTTCCTTTTATTCACCGTGAGCGTATCTTGTCTTGCTTTGCCTTAAGTTTATTTAAACTTGTTTAAGAGGCAGAAATAAATCCATCTCTACCTTCTTCAGTCTGGTTTCCTCTGTGCCTGAATTTATTCTATGTTCAGGGTTAGTGGTTCAGACAGTGAAGTCAGACTTCTAAGAGAGTTGGGAATTTTGAATTATATTTGCAGTTCTGGAGTTGGTGTGTGTATTTTTAGCAAAATGCTGGCATGCTTTGTAGGATTTTTCTTTTCCTGTGGTTCTGTTAATATTTGCACAGGAAGTTTGAATTAGAATGATGAAATATTCACTCTGATGCATAATGGTTTGATTCCCTTCACTGCCACATTCTTCACAGCTGGGTTTTTTTGCTCATGCTATTTTGCATATGAACATTTATCATGCAATAAATTGATTTTCCTGTCAACTGTTCTCATCTTCTTAAACCTGCGCATTCCTGCAGAGTTGATTTTGCTGTTCCTTACTTGTCCTATGTATAATTTCCTAGTCACGACTAACTTTAGTTATGACACATTTTGTAATTCCCAGCAAAATTTTTTGTTACATTTTAAAATGTGGTTGCTCAGTGCTCCTTCTTCAGGTAGGAGATTGGTTACTTTTTACCTTTGGGAAGCTATTTTTCCTCTTTAGGTTGTGAGAATTTTTTTTTTTATTCGACAAACTGTTGTAACATCTATCTCTTAGCTCAGAAAACCCCACATTTAAATGCTTAAAAGATTGTCCTGCAATCTTTTATGCAGGAAAAAGACCTATCAAAATATGGGAAGACTTACCACAAGATCTTAGCTGAGAATCAGCTTCAGGCTTAATTTCTTGGATGTGCCATCTCTGTATGACTTATGTTCTGGATTGCATTTGATCGTGTGTCCTGCTCAGCTGACTGAGGATGGAAACCTGCCTCAAGTAAAATGTTCCCCTGCCTCTCTTTTTGCATGGCTGTTATTTTAATCAGTATCAGAGCAGTGAAGACTCAGTGTGATCAAGACTTTCTCACTTCCATCAGACTGTAGAGACAATTACTTGCCCAAGTCCAGTAAATGCCCTGAAGGTCTGTAGCAGCCTTGAGTCTTTATTGCCTTCAGCTTCTTCCCTGGCTCCTTCTGCTCTGTCAGCCCAAGAGTTCACAACTCAACCTCTCTCCTGGTCAGCACCACCTGAAATCTTCTTCCCCACCTTGATTTGCTGTCTTAGCAGACCATGCTTTGGTTTTCATCAAGCTTTTGGTATTTGGAAGCAAAATTCTGTAATTTATTTCAGAAGCGATTGGTATGTTTTGCTTTTGCTTGAATTTGCTTGAAATGATTTGCTGTCGTAGCCATTATTCAGGGCAGTAACTGGGGAACAGGAGCTCTTAAACATTTTTATTCTTCATCATCTTCATTAATATTGCTCTAACATTCAACCTGTAACCAGATTAATAGCATGTATACTCTGTGGTTTTAATGCTCTTTGCATCAATGTTATCTGTGTGTGTGTGTGCAGAAAAGATCCACTAAACCTCCTAATGCAGAATAATTTTATTTGCAGGCATATGGGAGTTAAACTTTCTTTCCCTTACAGTTTTCATTAGACAGAGGCTTACTGGTACCATGGCAGAATGCTCAAAGAAGCATTTTAATGTTGAATAAAGGTCAACACACTGCAATTTGAAACCATTAATCCTTTTGCTTTTAAAGCAGGCAGAACTTTTACAGACTAAATAAGGCATTAAACAGTAGACTCTTAAAGTTCTGAAGAGGAACACACGTCCAAATTGCCCATTTGGATTTCTAGAACTATTCCTGGTTTGTTGTTTTGAGCAAAATAAGGTTTGAGGGGTTTTGAGGGGCTTTGTTTTTTAAATACTGGTTTTTTCATTTCCCAATGTTCTGGTTGGAAAGGATGTTTCTGAGTTATGGAAAAAGGATCCCCAGTGTATGAAAGTACCATAAAGCAGTGGAGACCATGCCAGTACTTTCAGGTTGCAATATCAGTCTACAGGTGCAGAGGCCCTCCTGTTCAGATGAAAAGAAGTTCAGGCTCACTTTAAATTAATTTCTGGGCTTTGAACAGTTGTGGGAGCCCTCTAGGACATCACGGACTGTTAAATTAAACCTATATTGCCTTGTGTTGAACTTTTAACCTATGAATGACTGGAGTCTGTCTTTTGGGAAGGCTTCCAGTCTTGATTTCAAGGGATCAGGAAACAGAGTATCTGCTGCTTCCTGTGGTAATTTGTTGCAGTGTCTGATTACTCTCACTGTTGAAAACATAAATCTAATTTTTAAGTTGAACTAATCTTGGATTATGTAATTATATTTTTTTCCTCTGGAAGCTAATTTTTTACTACAAGATTAAGAAATCATTTGCTTCAATGAGTGGGGGCAGAGATGGGAAGGTAATGGTAATGCATCACATTGTAATACTTGAGTCTCACTTCAAGATATTTTATTCAGCCCTCAAGTATTTTCTGTGGCTTCCTGCTGGGTCTAGTTCAACATCTTTTTAAAAAATATAGGTTCTAAATTTCCATCATTTTGTTCAGCTGTACAAATACTATATTTGGAAAAAAATGAGGTGTTTAATCCTGTTCACTTCTCCCAAAAAACATGTGCAAGGATCTCATGGCTGGGAAGTTTCCGTGGGGCTTATGGAATCACATGAGTGGGAAGGACCTTTGGGTAATTTTGATCACCCTTTCTTCATGGCAGAATCCACATTTATTTATTCTAGACAGATTTTTGTGTTATTTCTGACAGTTTTTTCCAGGAGTATTCTAGAACATCCACAGGCAATCTGTCTTCTCTACTGTTTACTGCTTCTTACTACTTGACAGTTTTTTCCCTAAAATCTAGCCTCAGTCTCCCTGGCTGCTCTTTAAGTCATTTATGTCTTGCCCTATCTAACATGAGCACAAAGAGCAGTTTAGCAGTTTTGTGGTTTGGGGCTTTTTTCTTTTTCTCCTTATTTTTTTTTTTTAGCAACCTTTTACTTCTATCTTTTTCTTTCTTTCTTTTTCTTTTTTTTTAACCAACCCTAAATCTCACTTATAGTGATATTTTCTAAACTATAAATTTCTTCTGGATTGTCACCAGTCGTTCCTCCCCTTTTGGAGGTGCAGTTCCTCAGACCGGGTACAATAACACAGCTGCAGCTTTAGCAGTGCTGAGCAGAAAGATTCTTCTGTGTCGAGCAAGCTAGAACTAATTTATACATTGCAGTAGGACATTCATCTTTACTGGAGCAGCATGATATTGTTGATGGATTATCCACGTTGGGATCCACAACGACTTCTAATTTTCTACAGAATGGCTACCAAGTCAGTGGTTTTCCATCCCAAGCAGTTAATTTTTCTGGGCTAAATACAGCACTTTTCGTTTATCCCTGCTGAACAAACACTGTGGCTTCTGAACCAGATCTTTAAATTACCAAGGTTACTCTGAATTCTGGTCTCATCCAGTGTGTTTATAGTGTCTCCAAGGAGGACATTGTCACAGCAAGTATGTTTGTGGTGCTGTTTTCCAGGTCATTAGTCCAAATACTAAATTCTACCAGACCTAGGAGAGTCTCATCCAGATTCTCACTTGAGATAACTTTTTGTGTTGATAGGAACGTAGTTAATCATGCCCTGGGTATGATTTTCTGAGCCAATGTTGCACCCACTTTGTCCTGTTTCCATCTGCATCGTGCTCCATGGTTTGCCCAGAAGATTGATATGTGGAAGAGAATCAAAACCAGTCCAAAGTACAAATGACATCTGATGCTTTTCCGCTGTCCACAAGGCCTGTTACCCTATCAGGGAAGAAAATTAGATTGCTCTGACATGATTGCTCTTGACAAATCCATGTTGGATGTTATACATGTTCTCATTACCTTCCAGGCGCTTACAAATAGTTTGGCTATTTGTGTCAGTATTTTTCCATGAATTGAAGGTAAGCTGATTGGCTTACAATTGTCAGGCTTGCTTTTCTCTTTAAAATACTTTTTAGAGACAGACCTTACACTGTCCCTTTTTTTGGCCTTCTAGCTTATCCATTGTCCTTCTTAAGTTCTCGAAGATAAGCCCTGATGACTTTTAGGTTCTTAGTTAGCTCTTTAAATACTGTTGGATGAAGTCCATTAGACTCAGCCTGTTTAAATACACCCACCTTACCAAAGTACACTGAATATTGTGCCTCCCCTATTTGAGGCTCAAATCTGGCCCTTTGTCAGCGATATTAATTGTGATAGATCCAAGATTGCCACTGACCTTATAATAAAGACTGAGGTAAAAGAGATATCCATTAGTCCTTTTGGCATCATCCATCGTGTTTCACTCCTTTCTTAAAGAATAGGATAGCCTTTTCCTTGATATCCCTCTTACTGGATATCTATAGAGTGGTTTTCATTACCCTTGAGGATCTTCATGTTTGCATCTCACCTTATACACACTCATTTGGATTTTTTACTTCTGTCCCTACCAGGTGGGTAGTTCCTTTCCACTGCTGTATCAGTCCTTGTTCTGTAGCTATACAGAATAACATAGGGACCAGGTTTCTGTGATGAACCTGCCCCTCATCATCCAGCTCTCCAGCTGTGTGTCTCCTACATGACAGCACTAGTGCATCCACCTTGTCTTCTAGGTCCTCAATTAAAAGGTTGGACCCTATTAGGGTAATACCTATTATTGTGGATTTCCATCAAAAACATCTGCATTACATGTTAATTTTTTAATTACTACTTGTAGGGAATTTCCTTTAATTAGCACTTCATGCACTGAACATATGCTTTATTAAATTTATGGAATTATCCATTTTTAAACGCTACTGACAATTTGAAATAAGTCAGAAATCTTCATGAAATTATTGCTGCAGAAATCAGATACATTTCTCCTCTGTACTGAGATTTTTAATTTTATGGAAATGGCAATCAGCTTCCCAGAAGTAGAAGTAGAGAAAAGAAAAGGTAGGACAAAAAGACTGGATTAGGAGGAGTAAAGCCCTAAGGCCATGGAGCAAACATTGTTCCTGAGCCTTGGATGTGCTCCGTGGGTTGGCTGGTGGCTCCCATTGTCTCAGTGATCACACTTTATAATGCAGCGCTATCGCTTTTGTCGTTTCTGCTGACTGAAGGGCAGCCTCACTGAGCTCTGTGATTGCTCACAGGTCAGAGACAGATTTGCCAGCCATCACCAGCCCTGTCCCACATAATGGTATGCATTGGCAATTATGATACTAAATGCATCGGGATTGTTTGTGGATCATTTTTTGATTTAACCAATTGAAGCGGCTATAATATCACTGCAATGCAACAAATATAAAGAGGGAATAAAAGATTTGATTAATACTGGGAACTGATGAGATAGACCATTTGCTTACAAGGAAACCTGAAGGTTAGGCATTCATTAACAAAAATCAGACTTTGTGAGATCGTATTATAGTTAATTGAAGAAGGCAAGTTCTAAGGATGAGATTCAGCCATTACTTACGTGTGTCCTTGTTTATTGTATGACTTGAGCTAACTTGCCACTTAGGATTTTCTTGTGGAGAAATGTATTTCTCTCCATATTTGGAGGGTGGCGGTGAATGTGGCTCTGTCACATTTCATTACTTTAGACTTTACTCTGTTTCATTTCAGTCTGCAGCAGGACTGCATCTGAAATGGGATTATTGACCCCTACCATTGATCATGCTGCCCCGGTGTGTGCATGTGTGTGTGCACAGTTAGTGCTGCTATCACAATATGAACATCTGAAGGTAAAAATAACACATGATCTGCAGCGTAAATAATATCTATGGATCATTCCTTTCTCCTTCTTTTTCATCCCTCTTTTTTTTTCTGAGGCTAGCTTAGTCCATCACTAGGATGAAAGGAAAAATTGCTACACTTGTGTTAAATTTCCCCTGGGAAAGTAAATTATGGACAAGCCTCCAAGGACAACCCAGAAAGAAAGGGATAAGATATTGATGCTCACTGTACCTCTCACTCTTTCTTCCTTGTCCCACAATTGAGCACTCCTTCAATGAAAAGTTACGAGTTCCTTGTTAAATTGAATTTCTCTCCTCCTCGTCTCACAATTTATTGTGACGCTGAAAATTTTATAACTTGGTAAAAACTGGCAGCGGCCCCATTTGTCCCAACAAAAGGCTATCCAGGTTTGAATAGGTTTTTGAAACAGAACTATGAATGCTCACGCTTAAAGACAGATAGTCATGTCAGTCCCCAGCTTATAGGAACTTTTTTAGTCACTGTATTTTTCCATCCATTTTAACCGTTAAGCCTTTTGGGGGTGGGCAGGGAGAGGAGGGAAGGGGATGGAAAATTGGTAGGGGAGAAGAAAATTTGGAATGGTGAGTGAGTATTATTGTACCAGCATCACTGCAAGCATCACCTGCTGATTTCTTTGAAGGAAGGCTGGCAAACCTTGCCCCCTAAATTTCATGCTGTAACATTTTGGTGGTCACCAGAACCGCAGTGGACAGTTTTAAAGTAAGCTTTTAAGTATTCATTTTTAAGCCTGTTCATGGCTGCTTTGGTTTTGATTCCCAGGTTGATAAACATTCTGCTCATTTTTACTCCCCTAAGCAAGGCAGGTATCTTTTTCTCGATATGTGTTTTAACAGAGAAGGGATGATGGGAGATGTTAGATTTAAACTTTGTTGGAGTTGATCATCAGACCTCTTTTCCCATAGCAAAAAACTATGAAATCCTGAAATTGGTCCATTGAAAAAGATGGTGAGAGGAGGGAAGGACTGGTCTGGTTTCACTTCAGATACTTTGATCCACCAGTATTTGACTCCATGACGCCCTGCATAACCTTCCTTGCAGCGTGGCTCCTGATGTCCCCAAAGCTGGCAGAATTGTTGCTGCTTTCCGGTTTCTTAAAGGTTCCCATGCTTTTCCTGTGGGCTCATAGGTGAGGTGGTGAGAGCTGGCTGATGTTTTAGTTGTCTTTTACATTCTCCATGTGTCTGTGGAAAAACTGCTCGGGGTTCTGGCGAATCTCAGCTTTCCCTGACCTTTCCCACTGTGCAGGGGAGTGGCTGCACAGAGCAGAGAGAGCTGTGCAGGGGCTGTTTCTCTGAACAGGCAGGAGGGAGTGAACTGATGAGGTTTTGTTGTGGAGTTTCCCTCACAATTCCACAAGTGGTGTTGTGACTGCCCAGGAAAGGTGATCAGTATTTGGCCATTAGAAATAATGTCTAGTCTCTAAAAATAGAGAAATCTTTCGAGACTGATGTCTGATAACCTTAGATCTTTCAGCCCTTGCTGTGGGTCCTGATAGGATGTCATTCAAGCCATAGTGAAGCCTTGAATGAAAAAAGAGCTTCTGATTATTTGTTAAAATACACAGTGTATGGCACCTCTTGTATCACATTTAAATGCTGAAAAGAAACTGCCTTTATTTTTTGCCCCAGGAACTTTCTCTGCAGTCATGCAGGGTGCTTAATTCTAGTGAAAGGGAAAGCAGAAAGACTGACATGCTACATGACATTCCAGTTATGGAACTCAAAAAAAAAAAGGTAGCAGATTGACAGGCCAATAAAATACACCAAAGGTTTTTCTCCTTTTCAAGGATACATCTGTGGGAACGTGGAAGAGGAAAAGGCTGGGAATGGCAAAATATAATTACGTATAAGCACATATACATGCCTGTATGCACAGGCAAACATTAATTCAACAGGTAATGATGTGTGCTCGAAACACCTTTCTTCCTGATGTTACCAAAAATGATGCAATTTTCTGCTCATCATCATACCTTAAACTGGGCCTGCCATTGGTGTGACAAGTTGGGCATAATTTCTTCTGTGTGAGTTGCTGCAAAGGAGAGAAGTCCAAGCTGAATGAGCAGCAATTGCTTCTTTTCTAGCACATCACTGACACAGAAATATGAGGAGGAAAAAAAAAGGCTGGGAACGGGAGGGGATGAGCTTAAGTTATGGAAAGATTAAATACCTGTAAATGTTTTAAGATGGAGTTATGGATATTAGTCAAAAGATTTATATAACATTGTAGAAATTTTCTTGTCTTCAGCAGTTAAATGGTAGAATATTTTATACTTTATTTTGGATTTGATATGTTGGTTTGAGCTGATCATGTGAAAAAGGCAGGGGTGGTTTGGCTGAGTTGACTTTCCTGAGGATGACTGCTGGTCTGAGGTTGCAGAGGTTTAAGAAAAATGCCGGTCTCGAGTTAAGCTGTGGCTTTCCTTCATATGGGAGAAGAGTGAGGATTGGGTTATTTCTTTTGCCACAGAGGTAGTTACTCCATTTGCAAGATCCCGACAGCCCGTTTCCTATTCTAAGGAAATCGTGCAGTTTGGTCCATGAACAACTACTTGGTTTGCATGTACAAATCAGCAAGTTTAGATATTTCTAATAGCACTTTCTCAGTCATTTTTCTTAAGCACATGGTTTTCTGTGTTAGATTTTAACCAAAGGGTTTCTTGCAGTCGAGATGAAGCCCTCCAAACACTGCCCCTCTCTTCAGCCTCCTCACCAGCTTCTTATTCTTATCGCTCTCAGATTCAGTCTGTCTTTCCCTCTCTTGGCATCAAGGCTTCTCAGTCCCGTCACTGGGCTCTCTTACTGCTTCTGCCTGGCTCTTTTCCCTAATTTCTGCTTTCAAACTGAATCCAAAGTAAACAACTGAGTTGGCCCTTGCCTTCCTGCTGGCCTCCTCTGTGCCTGCAGTGCCTCTGCAGGTAAGCAGAACAGCAGAACCAAAAGGAGTCCCAACAACCTGACACCATTTGAGCCAAATATCAGGAGTGTAGTGAAACCACTCTGGACAGAAAGAGAAGGCAGCTCTGTCTTTGGCACACAACATGATTTATAGCTTTGCCATAAATCAGTCATTTGCACAGGCTCCCTTGTGACATGTAATACATAGAATGGAGGCACCAAGGGAAATGTCACCCAATTGCTGTATATCTTCTGTTCTCTCTTGTACACCCTCTTTTCCTCAGGAAGTTATTTCATCGCCTGTTGTCAAGGTTTAACCCCAGCCAGTAAATAAACTGTCACTGGTGGGGATAGGGGGAGACAATAGAAAGAGTGTAGGTGAGAAAATACAGAGATGAAGACAGTTTAGTAGGTAAAGCAAAATCCTGAGGTGTAAAGCAACCCAAGAAGTTCATTCCCCACTTCCCATGGACAGAGGGATGTTCAGCCATTCCCAGGGAAGCAGGGCTCCATCACATTTAATGGTTACTGGGGAAAACAAACACCATCGTTCTCAGTGTTCTCCCCTTCTTCCTTCTTCTGTGGGCTTTATATGCTGAGCATGATTCCATGTGGTATGGAATAGCCTCTGGTCAGTCAGTGTCAGCTGTTCCAGCTGTGTCCCCTCCCAAATCCTTGTGCACTCCCAGCCCCCTCACTGGTGGGGTGAGAAGCAGAAAAAGCCTTTGCTCTGTGTAAATCCTTCCCAGCAATAGCTGCAATATCCCTGTATTTTCCACAGTTTTCAGCACTAATCCTAAACGTAGCCCCTAAACAGCTACTATGAGTAAAGTTATCTCTGCCCAAACCAGCACACCTGTAATCCTGGGAGTGATGTAATATCTACCTGTAAACAATGGAAAAAGGAGGAGCAGGGGGGAATAGCAGAGTGCCTCTGTTAAAATTCAGGATGCAGAGGCATTTTTGAGACTAATGAAAGTGGAGTGGATGGTGGGATAAGAGTTGGAATAACCAGGTTTAAGAGAGGTTGTAGATTGAGGTGCATGTGTGCATTGTGAGAGAGACACAAAGCACAACTGTTAGGTAAGAGAATTTTGAGAACAGTGCCCTAAATTATTAGAAATAACACTTCTGTCTGCAGTCTGTAAATAATACCAAGGCAATCCTTAAAATTGCTGTATGCACTGTCCAAATATTCATTCCAAACACACTTAGAAATGTTGGACTGCCAATAACAAATAGTAAATAGCCCCAGTGATACATGCCTTATGATTGCTTCTTCCAGTTAAAGAGTGCATTCATCTTTACATGAACAAGATGAAAGTTGTGTCTATTACAATATAACACTGCATATTGCATATTTGATACGTTAGATCAGCATTTGTACCTTGTATGTCTATAAAAGTATTTTACCATGAATAAGGAGAAAACAATGGTTTGGATTCTGCTGCCTTATGTTTGGGATTTTTTTCTTCTTTCTTTTTTTTTTTTTTTTTGTTGTGTCTTTTTTTGGTAGTTTTCTTTTTTTAAGAAAGTGACTACGGGAGTACCTTCCAAACAACACTTTGCTAATAAAAATATATACCTCTGTGTGTTTTCTGTCTGCTGTAAGGAAGAAAGGAGATGACAAAGATGATGCATTTGCTCTGGCATTATAGGATTATAATACAAGTAAATGCCTTTTGCCTTCCTGGCCATCAGTTAAATCACCCCTACTTTTTTTCTAAAAATGACAGTTCTTGTATCTTCCGTTTTCTAGTACTCTTCACTACTGCTGCTGAGCCAGGGAGTCTTTATTATGCAACGAAAACTATCACTTTCTAGGACTGGGGTTAAATGAGAGAAATAATAACTGATGCATAAACATGAGTGTAAGTTTTGTTTATTAGTTAAACCCATCTTTATAGACTCTGGAGTACTTTAGCTCATTCTTTTTCTACAGCAGTTGCTGAAATGTTGGTAGTTTGTCAAGCAACTCTTTGAAGTTGGTGCATTTTAGGCTCATATGTGGAGCCACACTGTCCCCATGAACAAGTGGAGCAGGGATCACCTGAGTCTGCTGCCACCTCAGAGTCTTACCTGAGTTTGGAAGGACTGTTTATTCCCTCCTCTTTGCTACTAGAGCAATTCCTCCTACCTTTGTGCAGCTTGTGTGGTTAGTCAGGAAATGACATTTAGTCCATAGTCCTGTTTAACATTCTCTGCCGCACGAGGGTGTGTATGTGCAAAAGCTTGAAGAGGGAAGAAATCTCACAGTTCTTACACAACATGTGTTGTTCATTGCTACCTTCTCAGCCCTTTTTCCTAGTGCCTCTCCCTGGGAACACTTGATGGCTGTTCAGGCAGGTGGAGGCTGAGAAGAAATAATGCTGGATGATGTGTAATTTCCCTTATGGTAATGGGACTTGTTTATTCCAAGGTGCTTCTGTGCCTTGTCAAAGATCTCAGTAGCTGCTTTCCAGGTTTGACTGTATGTACACTTCCAGAATCAGTTTGGTCTGAATGCTACGTCTCAGAGAGGAACAGCTAAAGAACCTTTTTGCATGTGCTCTCTTGCACTGTTAAAGGGGATTTTTGTCACTGACTTCAAGAGGATTACCAGGTATCAGCTTCCAGCCTTCCCTATGGATGATGACCATGTGATTTATTTTTCTTTAGAGATACTGCTCTGTGAAAAAGTTCTAAGGAAACGTCAAATGTTACTTTGCCAAATTGTCGGGCATTCTCAGCTGTGCTGGGCTTTCACAAACCTGACCTGGACACAATTGTCCTCAATGAACTCCTGAAAGGTGGCAAAGTCTGAGTACTTTGGGACTGACAGTTTTTGGGTTTGCTTTCTAAGTTCCTATATCTGAAAAAAAAAAAAATATCTATGTGGGCACAAAGACAAACTTAGATTTTGTGTGTTGCCCCAAAGTGTTCTGGGAAGTGGTTGGAGATTCATCGTAGTACGGACATAATGTCATCCAGGGCTGCATTAGCAGAAGAGCTAATGTGCTGTACCATTGTGTGCAGAGAAAGGCCAAGGTCTCAAATGCAATGGTCAAGCCATTCTGTACCTCTTCTAATGATTAGAATTACTCCATTTCAGCAAATGGAGAAAATACATTTAATTCTCCAAAACCTATTTTTTTTGTCATCAGCAGTGCCAAGTCTCCTTTTGCCTGACTGGGTTAAGAGCCAAACCGCTCAGCTCTGTCAAAATTCAGGCAATTCTGAGTGGGTGCCAAAGCAGAACTTGCTAGTCTCTAGTCAGCTTTACAGCCACAAAATGCTGAATGAATGGGATACAAGTGGCAGCTGAGGTTCACAACTCAGGATCACAGCTCTGGGTTTCTCTCCCAAAATTCCTCCTGATTTCAGTTTTATGCTTCAAGTCCTTTTTTAGACAAAGTCCCAAGTGATGTAGCTGACATTGCTGTCAGAATATAAGCCCTGTCGAGGCAAGATTGTTTCTTTGCTCTCTGAAAATGGTATGTACATACAGGGCTGAATAGTCTGAACAGATAATTTCTGTGAGAGCATTCTCAGGGTCCAGTATGATCATTCATCTTCTAAACAGTAACAGTGTGAATATTTATTCTCAAAGGATGTCTGCACCATGCAGCATGCACATGGTTCTGCTTGCTGAGCAAATTCTGAAGTAGATATGCAATACGATTTCCATAAATTAGTTTACATCCAATATCCCACTGTGATCCTTAGAGCCAACTTCTGAGCCTCCCTGTGCTTCACTGTCCCACGGCACATACTCTCTGTGTCAAATCCTTTGTTGGGTTGCAGTCTCTTAGGCTGCACAATTTGGCAGCCAGGGTATACATGTATTAGGGGAGGAATATCCACTTGACTTACCTGGCTTGTGTCTGCCTTCCCTTCTGTGGTGTGTAGCTGTACACTAAATGTTTTCAATGCAGTGATGAGCCAGAGCCATGGTGTGTCCCAGGATCGTGGTTATAAGACTAACCGAGAACCCAGAAGGTGCTGTCCGCTTCACTAATTGTCAGGTGAATTGTGTATGCCACTACCAGCATCTGGAAAACAGTCCATTTGAATCTTAGTTGCCAAATCAAGTGGATGTCACTGTGACCAGCTCTGTGTTTACCCTAAACAGTGTGTGTCCTTATTGGTGCCTTTTCGGTCCCCCCAGACATGCTGGTATTGATTGGATAAACATGAATGATAGTCTTGATCTGCAGTAACCCACATCCCATAACCTTGGCGTTACCATCAAGGATGCTGGAAGATTTCATTTGCATTCATTGCCTGGGTATAAACCTCGCAGTGTGGGTTTCTCAGTCTGTCTCTGTATCTCCTGAGTGCTGTGTGTGTTCTGATCTGGTTCCTCTGGGTCGAAGTCAGGGGCCTGTTCTTTGTATTTCAGTTGTCCGTGTCGCAAAAGTGGCTCCCAGTGGCTCATAAAGATTAACCAAGAGAGCAGCCATTTAGCTGCACCCAGTCTCACCTGCCTGCCCCGGGCAGAACGTGCTGTGTTCTGTATCCAAATGAAATTGCAGGAGCAGGTTGAGATATGGACAAAGTACGAGCCTGGGAGTTTGGCTGGGACGTGTTCCATTACAACCACAGCCCTGGCGTCTTTAATTACAACCATGGTCAGGACTATGATTCTTGCATTGCAGATGAAAGATCGAGTCCTGTACTTTCTAACACCATTTCACAGGCTTAGTTCTGACTCAGAATAGTGATTGGAAAACACTGATCTGCTGAGTCATAAAGTGTCCTTAAAGAAATGTTTGTTTACTTGTATTTTCAGGTCCATGATGTTTTTATTACACTATCAGTAGGCAGTGTGTGAACAAATAAGAAGATTTCAGGTTTGATCAGAAGATGTTAGAAACTAAGGAAAAGGTTCAAATAAAATGCCTCCATATTTGTGGTTTTTTTTCCAGATTTCTTTTTTTGCTGGAATGGCACACAGGATACCCACACTTGGAATACTGAACTGAGCATGTGAGCTCTGTTCACTTCTTCCTTGTATGGGAAGCACTCCCATCCGTGTCTGACCAGCTAGATAGTGAAAGCAGACTGACAGAGCAAACATGATCTGTTTTCTTTGACTTCACTGTTTGCTATCTGCCTGTCCTTCATGGTTCCTTTATGCAAGCAAAAATATTTTGTGAAGCATAAAGCCCTGTGGCAAATGCTAATCTAACCAACAATCAAGAGAATAATTGTTTTGCAGGGAATATTCTCGTTCTGTAATAGAGAACAAAAGCCTTGCAATTAAGACAACAGAGCATTAATAACACACATTTATCATTCTATATGAGCTTATTATTTCCAGTCCTTTGCAAATAGTGCTAATTTATATACCATTCCTTACAAAGCTGTATGTTAATGTGATCTTCATTGCTGTGTTAGTATCCAGAAATATTTTTAGCGTCTTGCACTGGGAAATTCTCTTCTCTGGATTCTTTGAAGGACAGTGCACAACCTTGAAATTCATGAAATGTACCTTTAACTTGCTCTTCCTAGCCTGATACTGTCTACTACCCTCTTCTTTAAAGTCTAAGAACTGGATTATAATTTCCTTCTAAAACAAACCAAATCCCTGCATTTTCAACTCAGTGTTATCAGGCTTCTCCCTCCTACCCATCTCATTTTGTCCTTCGTTCTCAGACATTTCTTGCTCTCAGCTGGCTGTTTATGCTTAGCTGTTCTGGCAGTCCTTGCTCCTACAGGAGAATCTGTGCCTTTTCCTTCACCATCCCATATGTCTGGACTATTTTTCCTTTCTTGGTCAATCCAGATAAGTTTCCATAGTTGGTTCTCATGCATAATTCCCATGTTACTTTCTCCTTGGCTCTCTGAGACAGCTGAATTTACTGGGAATGAAGCCATGGCTTCATCCTGGTGTCTGTGGGCTAAAGAGCCACTGGCTGAATTCAGGGAGGAGAATAACTCGCACATGTTCAAGTGCCATTTGCAGATGTGAGCACTTAATACAGAGCTTTCACCAAATAGTTGGGTTTGTTCCATTTTAGCCATAGTCCATATGCTTTCCACGTTCAACAGGGATTGTTTTGTGTGTAGGAATCTGAGTGACTCCCGAATGGTTCAAATACTGGTGGAATTTACTCTTAATAATCTCTTCAGCAATAGATAATTTTTTGCTTTGTAAACACCGAGGACTTGAGTGTCAAAAGAGTATTCAAAAACATTGCAAAATCATATCTATATGAATGTGGCTAGTTTGTAACTATTTTTTTGCCTTCCTATGGCTGTAGGAGTCTAATACAATTCTCTGGCTGAGATTAAGGGAATAAGCATATGAAGAAATTAGTGGTATTTAAACAGAGGTGTTAATTTGCAATGCATGAGCTGTTCCATAGTAACTGCTTATATGCATGCTCTGACCTGGTGATAAATGGAAGATTCTATCAGTTTACACCAGTTAAAGTTAGTCCAAAGAGAACATGTCTTCTTCAGAATGACTTCTCTTTTCCCCTTAGAGGGTATTTTCAGTGGGCTACTCATAGAGAAGTGCTGCTGGAGACAATGTAAAAGATAATCAAAGGCAAAAAAATGGAGTCAGAAAAATATTTGCTTGTTGGGTCTAGAATGACGTTCTAGATGTGAATTGAATGAGATCACTTGCCCAGCGTGGTTTTTGGTTTTGCAGAGTGGAAAGTGGACAGCATCTCTGACATCAAGACCTTCTATTTGATCTTTCTTGCATTTGTTTAACTGCAGTTTGTTGGCATTGTTTGAGATAAGATTCAGTTGTTCAAAAGTGTTTCTGGTGCTCTTTTAGATACCCTTGAGGTATTCACATTGGGCCAGAAAACAGGGCAGAGATCTCCAGACCAACACCATTCCCAAATGGCAGAGGGAGGCTCTTGAAGTTATTCTGAGTTCTGATATTTGGACAACTAAATTCATCCTGGCTGCCCAAAAGACAAATTTATCCTTTATCTCTCTTAAACTTGTAAGTTTAGTGACATGTACAGACTGGTCTGAGGCTTTGCTATGTATTGGTATTTCAAAGGAATATGGAAAAAAAGAATTTAAGTAATTAATCTGAAATGGATGAACTTATATCAGAAAAAAACATTTATTGGAAAATTTTCATTGCTTATTTGTTTGGTTTGTTCAGTTACCAGCAGAGCTGAAGAATTCACTACTTTTCTTAACCAGTATTTGTCAGCCATCTGTAGACTGAGGACGGAGGCAACATTCTATAAGAAACAGTAAAAAGGACTTTTTAGCAATCACTAGTGTTCTAACTTTTCCCAGATTGGTTTTATGTAACTTCAATCCCAGTGTGCAGCCCTTTTTCTTTGCCAGGGTGCAGGGGTGAATTATGGGTGGGTCAGTAGAACCTTCCTTCACAATTAGAATTATTTATTCAGGTGTCCTGTCCTGGTTTTCATCCCTTACCACTAACTATGCACATATTCATTATTTCCTACCTTCTTACGGTGAAAGAATGTGGAGGTGAGATATAATCCCACAACAGAAACTGCAAAGAATGAAGATATGCAAAGGAAAGTCAAAGACTTCAGAACATGGTATTAAAGTTTTATCAATATAACCACTTGGAGGGAAGAAAAATAATTCAAAGAATAAAGGGGTTGTGCCGCTGGAGACACAAGTTCTGTATCAATAGAGAGAAAGAAGGAGGAGGACAGGAGCAAGGGATTTATATAGTTTTGTTTCATTTTGTTGGAGTTTTTTTTTTTTTTACCTTGGAAGACTGAGTTCAAATTTTGGTCTGACAGTGAGATAAATACAGCAAATATATTTTTGACTTTTCCTTTTCCAAACCAAAACAAATGTTTTGCTCTGGGGTATTTTTGGAACTTACAATAAATCAGTAGTAAAAGGGAAAAAAAATATTTAAGCACTATCAAAGTGTTCTTAAACATCCATTGCCAGAGCATAATGGCATTCTAATGCTGCCACATAATGTGGGAGGAAAATAGGACACTTAGGGTAAGCAGCTTCTGAGATAGATTTGACGTATTTATTTTGGAGGGAAGACAGAGGGTCATGTGAGATTGTTTTATTTTAAGGATTTGAATTTATGATGGGTAGTAATTTCCATGTCGTTAAAGGAATGCGATGTGACACAGTTATTTTTGGTGCCCCTTGGAAGTACATGGTGAAACTCGTGTGGAGACAGATCCTTCCTCCTTTGAAAGAAGGGTGGGTTTCTCAAGTGAAGCCATGGGATTTTGGCCCTTTCTTAAATTTTATTTTTTTTTTTATTTGTAGTGGCTTCAAGAACTCATTGGACAACCGTGTGTCATTTCACTCAGTCCCATGTTATTTGAACCAAAATGTGTGACAAAGGTTGTTTTGGACTGTGTGTGTTTTTCCGTTCATCTTTTATCTGAAGGGCTGGAATTTTTTTGGATTGCAGGCACACTGCTAATTTGGTCTGTTGGTACAAACATCACATTTCTGGCTAAAGGAAAGAGACCAGGCTTCAGCAGGAGCTGACACACTGTTGGGATCTGGAATCATTGCAAATTAAATGGCATTATGTAAGTTTGCCCTTCAGAAATTTGCTTTGGGAATTTCTAAATCCAAATAAAAAAGTCCTTTGTTGCCAGTTAATGGAAAAGTTGCCACCAAATGATATAAAGTACATGCTGTTAGGTATTAGTGCACAGACTCCATAATGTTACTAGGGGGCTCGAAAAGCTGGATTAGCTATCTTTTGGGAATTAATTTGTTTATATCACTAAGTACGTGGTCAACCATACAGCAGTGTGATTAGCTGCCATGGATTTCTGTTGGCACAGTATCACTTTTACTGTGTCATGTAATTATTGTATTTTAGACAGGTTAGCAAAGGAGAATTCTCAGCTTGTAGTTACTTACTCTCCACTATCTTTTGGGAAAAAAAAATAAATCTCTTTCCACTTTTATAATCTGCCATTACAGCAAGTGTTCTCTATCTCAGAAAATATATAAAGACCAGATTTTGCCCTCTGGACGTCTGCAACTTAGTGGTCAATCTGTAAAGCTCCTGTTAAGTAACAGAGTGACTTCTCAGTATTTTTTTGTCCTTCATCTCTGTTCCATTTTAAGGATAAGAATCTAAGTACCTGAGTAGAAGCAAAATGAACTACAAAATGAACCGTAGCTGATATTTTTGTTCTCTGAAGTCTGGATTAGTATAACTTTGTTTGGTTTTCTCACATATTATGGGCAATTTGTCAAGTAGATAACATTAGTAGAATTGTAGTATTAAAACACTTCTGATCACAATCTATTTGGCTTTACTAGGAACGTGAAAAAAAAAGTTGTAAATTGGTTATTACCTTGAGTGCAGTTTCAATATAAAAAAATTCCTCTTAAAGTGAGACAGAAAAATGAGAATTTAAATCAGTGAGAAGCTGTGTGCTGACTGCACAACTGTGAGGTCTCGTTGGTTTCTGTGTCATTTTCTATGGAGGAAAAGAAGGATCCCAGCCCAGTCTCGTGCTAAATAACAGGTCCTAAATTACTGAGCCTGCTCTGTCCCAGTGTATGAACTGCCTGCAGTAGCCTGAGGCTTGTTTCCTGCAGCAGGAGGAGGGAAAGCAAGGACAAATTTGTCCTTGATGATTGGCCAAGCTCTCATCCCTAACAACATAGTGTCAGGGACACCATGTTGGGGACTAAAGCTTTATATATGTCTGGTTTGACCTTGCCCTGTGTTGTGCGTAAAATGAGGTCCTCTCGAGTATGAATTGTAATCCTCTTTAAAAGGACAAGGTGACATCTGAAGAACAAAGATTTGGATGTTAATGTAGGACCTACACATTCAGCCATTTGCTAATTACACTGAGCACAGTGGAGTATCCTGAATACATGGTGTCCAGGGCTGCCTGAATTCTACAGCATATTGTGTGTACAGTGTTCTGCTCAGCCTGGCAAATGTTAGTGAATTCAGTAGCACTTCTGTGGCAGTAATGACATGTAACCATCTGTGATTTTGCACCTGCAGAAGCCAGTGTCAGCTGTTGAAGTTCAGCAGCCCTGGCTTTGCATGAATTTATTGCCAAAAAGCCTCGCTCATTTACTGGCCATGGAATTCAGATAACCCTTTCAGCGAGCTTCGGGCCCTTGCGTATTATGTGGCAAAACAACAGCTCAGAGAGAAAGGCAGCCTGGTAGAGTCTTTCTTAATAAATACTGTTTGTATACTGTAGGGCTTTTATAGAGTAAATAAGTTTATGTAAAACCAATAGCGCTGCTGGTACTGGGACACTGGTTAGAGCTCCCACTGGCACTGTGGCCTTTTCCTGCAGGCGCTGGGTGAACACACAAGGCGAGACAAGCTTCCCTCTGGAAGGCAGAGAGGGGAAAAGGTAAACAGAGGCACAGAATGGTGAGCTGGCTCTACAGGCTGTGCTGCGGCTCCACGGGGAATTCAAGACTAAAATCTCTCTCTCCGTTTTCCCACCAGTGCCTTAAACACCGCTTTATACCATCTGTTCATGGGCACGAACAGGATTGGCCGCTCTCTCCAGCTTCAGATTCTGCTAGCAGGCACTCACATGAAATGATTTTATACAACTAACTTCAGAATAAATAAAAACTTTGTTTATTCTACTAGCAAGAGTAGTTCTACATCAGCTGTTTCTCACCAGAATGTGTGCTGAGCTTGGTATTTCTCACGTGACTACCCAGATCCACCCCAGATGTCATTGTATTACTTTCCTTATTCTTTTGCAAGAGACTTTGGTGGAGATGTGCAGTCTTGCAGCTGGAACAAGTACCATCCTCCTTTTCAGCTGAGTCCTACTGCACAGGCAAAATATGCAATAACGAGATGAAAAGGACTGTGGGACCATGGAACATGTTCCCTGGCAAATCACTCAGTCTCTATGCTGTAAATATTTGGTATCATAAACACTGTTCTCTGCAGACAGGTACATACTTTTTGGTTTTCTGTGATGAACATGACCCGGTTGGTTACTTGTTCTGGTTCTTGCTCATGGGGCAAGTGCTTTAGACTTTAAGGTGGACAAAATGTTTTAATATCTTGCTAACATTTCCTGTCTTCAAAACACATTTGTTTTGCCTAGAAAAGGTTTTGCTAGGATGAACATAAGGAGATTATTTTAAACTACAGTATTCTCATATTTCAGGTTTTTCCAACATCCTAATGAAGTCACATCTGATACAGTCCAAATCCTATTGTTTTCACCCCGTGTTCTTCTTTCCAGTGGGACAATTAAAAAGGTTCAATGACAATTATAATTTTTTGAGTAGGGAATGAATCAAAAAAATATTAGTTGCAAAAATTGGCCTAATGTAATGGCAGTTTCCTACATGATGACAAATGTAATAGCTTTGCCCAACTTACTGACATCAGATAAATGATCATTTTTTCTAATTCTTGCCATTATGTGATTTAAAGAAGAAACATAGATTGCCAAGAACACACAAAGTGAATGAATGATTTTCTTTATCGTGCAGGCTGGGGGGAAATCAATTTGTTTAATAATAGCCGGGTAAAAAATGATAATGGTTTAAATGATGTTAGTCACAGCCTTTGAAGCTGAGCTGTTTCAGCTGCAGAACAGGAAATGATCTGTGGCCATTGGAGGAGCAGACGATGTAGAAAGGAAGAGCTGAGAGAAAGCCACATCTCCACACTGGGAGAACTCATGCAGAACTCACGGCAAGTTAATTAGAAAGAATTCACACTGACTTGTTTAAATCTATTTCTATTCCTTGAGCCCTAATTATGTTGTTGGCAGTGAGAGATCTCACATGCAGAACTATTAGAAATATGAAAAGTTTTGTAAACCTGACAAAAGGGGAACAGCCCCCTTAGTTGGAGTAAGGAAAATAAGCCCCATGTCTTTTATGCTGTGGTATCAATGCACTCTAGAGAAGTATGTTAATAGACCACCAGATTGGTAGCTTAATTAGTAGTTAACTCTGTTGATGAAAAAACTCTTATTGCTAACACTAAGAACTGGATCCTATTGACAATTTGTTTCTGGTACCATAAGTTATAACAAAAACCTTTTTTTTTTTTTTTTTTTTTTTTTGCCCTGAGCGGTCTAAAAACGTCACAAATACCAGTGTTATTTTTAAAATTAAAAATAATTATAAATTGGGAAGAAAAAGGTTTTTAAATATTCCTGTTTAAAACTGACTTAATTTTTTAAAAAAATTAATGGAATTAGATATTAACATCATTTAAAGTAACAAATCCAACTACCTATCAAACTGGAGCAGTGTTTGTCTTGATATTTCAAGAACACAATGCACAAATAATAAAAAAAAAACAAATCAACCCATAAACCTTTAAAACAAAATTTTTATTTTGCAATATAATAATAACAACAGATGCAATTCAGGTAAAATGTGGATTTGGGGTAATAGAAAAAAATAAATTCAAGAAACTCGCTGTCTTTTTTGAGTATTACATCTGCAGGAATGAAAGGTTTACCTGCCAGAATTTGCTTTACCTTCTTTTGCATTTCTTCCCCTAAGTCAGGTGGCGCATACTCCTACATATTCCCGTAAAACACTCACAGCTGTATAACCAGCGACTCCATTTACTGTCTGTCCTCTGGAATTAAGGAGACCTTGCCTAATTCAAAGGGGCCTGCAAATTACATCTGTAAGGAGAAAGCTTGGCAGTGTTGGAGAGGAGGGTG
>JAWMRA010000005.1:7171168-7313759 GCA_035584735.1 Pseudotriccus pelzelni
TTTTTTTTTTTTTTTTTTTTTTTGCGTAGTTATTACACAGCTTCTTCTCCAATTCTCAAAGTAAAGACTCTAATGGATTTAATGAGTATTTATAGCTTAAACAATAACAGTGCATAACCTCTAGGATCAATGTAATTAGGGAAAATCAATAACAACAGCAAAATCTCGATATGTCAGCATTTAACTGGGAGTTGTGGGGCCAGCACCACTCAGCACACCTTCAAGATCAAATGGGATTTTTCTCTGTGCTTGTGGAGGCCATTCTTTTGCAAGTGGCTATGGGGTTTTTATTTGGTAGGGGTCACGTTATGACTGTCCACACTACCCTCCTACTCTTATACTGAATTTATTGTATTAAAACTGTGTGCAAGAGCCTGAGTTCTGTACTGAGGGAAGTCAAAGTTCTGTGTAACTGTGTGTCCATACTCAAGTTTCTTGTGGTAATTTATCATTTTAAGGAAAGCTGAAACAATATGGTTTTAAATACTTCAGCAATCTTAGTCTTTGCTGCTAGTTTTTCTTCTGTATGCAGTAGCAGACAGGTTTTTCTTTTTATCTCCTGATAATGAATTTAGAAAATGTTCTTGGAGGGAGCTTTCTAGACCTGCCTTGCTACATGTCCCTCAGTGTCCTGGCTGTTTTGTGTCCTTCCATTCTCCATAGTCCATTTCTTGTCTTTTGTACTTTTCATGTTTTATGCCATTTCTTACTGTGTTTGAGGTCACTGAAGTGCTTGTGATTTCACTAAGTTTGTATCTTACTAAAATGCACATACTTGGTGCACCCTGAGATAAATTGTGCTTGTGTCATTAATAGTTTTACATTTGCTACCTATTCTATCTAAGCCTGCAGTTCACTGAAGTTACTGGTCTTGAAAATAGACCTTTGTCTTTATTTTAGTCTTCTCTGTCTTTACCTTCTCAAAGCTTGAATGATGTCCCCTTTCACCACCCTCTTGCTTTCTGCAGGTTTTAATCAGACCCCAGATAACTTTTCTGTGCATAATTCCTCCTAGTCTTGCTGCTTAACAAAGCTATTTGGTGAGGTTTTTATTAGTTTTCTAACAGCTTCCTGTTCCTCCTGCTTATTTCCTACAAGTCTTGCATTATCATTCACACAACATTTACCTGTTGATTTCTGGTTTGGACATAGTGAGATTCCTGGAAAGAAAACCATCTGAGTCTAGAACTACTTTCTGGTAGTTCCTGGAGTTTCACATCACTCTATGCTGTTACACAGTCGGACAGGGCCAGGAAAAAATGGTTACATTTGGAGTTCTTGTTTTTCATGATTAATATACACAATAATTGAAGTCACCTAATTGAGATGGATAAGAAAGAAATTACATGGTGCTGGTTTTTAAGAAGCAGGAAAACTTAAGTTTCCGATGCGTTTGCAAGCATTGACTTTGAGGGGTAGCTGTTCTAAGTGGCAATTTCATCCCTTCTTCCTCTTCTATCTTCTACAATGGCTTTTGTGTAACAAGATCAAGGGTCAAGTTGAATCAATTATCACCCACTTTTAGTCGTTTCCTTAAATACTTCTTAGTCACTTGCTCTGAAAAGGAAGTCAAGAGGCAAACAGCTGAATTTATTCCTAGATGCCATGTAACAATTGAAGGGTAAATCTTTTTCTCATATTTTAAGCTCCCCTCAGTCCTTTACCAGAAAAGAGCATTATGGTTATTCTCTAAGTCGTAGATATTTTAGATGAATAGTGCTCAAATAGGATATAAAAATAACTGTGGGAGATAATGAGATAATCTGAAGAAGTTAATGCGATGCAGTTGAAAAAAGTGATCAAAAAAAAATTGGCCAGTATTGTCTCTTGACACGAGTCGTGTAACTCATCAGATTGCTGAATATCTACCTTTTTATTCAAGCATCTTCAGTATTTATGAAAAGAAAATGAATATACCTTTGACTAACACGTGCCTCATTCATATAATACAGATTCAGAAAAACAAATTCAGTGGGCCAGTTGCAGGGCAGAATCACAAAGTACCTTGTATTTGTTGCCTACACAGGTATTTAACATACCTGCTAAGTAAGGTTACCTCACGTTTTCAACAAGAAGTTTTAATGAGAGGTACGACCCAGGAAAATGCTTTCTTCCATGGCACTGTCAACATGCACTCCCAATGAACACCAAAATAAATAGTTTTGTGAAACCCTTCAATTTTTTAATAAGTCAAAATACACTTTTCTGACAGTATAATTGCTTTTCATACTGGGCCTTAAACCTGCACCACTATAAAAGAATAATGCTACAGTAGATCATTTGTGAAAACTTAATGAAAACTGAGTTAGTGAACCTCGGAGTCAGTAGACCTTGAAATTCACTTTCAAAAACTAATTTGCAGTAAATGTATGAGAAACATATTTAGACATGATAAACTTTCAGTCCTCCGATAGCTAGGTGCAGAAGTTTATCTTGATTAACTATTTTTTCTTTTAATTAATCATTCAAGTAGGTAGCCAAGATGTTGTGGGTTACACATCCACTAGTGACATTCATCCAGGAAGAGCACAATTATTTATTTTTTCTTTGCTTGCATAAATAATGGAATATGCCAAAACATGACATTTCTTCAGTAGCCTTCAATTTGTGTATCTTATTGATTACTGAAGATCCATGGAGTATTTTGATTATAATTTGGACAAGACAAAAAAAAAAATAAAAACTTTGTTGGGAAACGGTAACTATTTAAAAGCTTTAAGTGCTATTTTGAGCTGAATATAAATGCTTCATGTTACCATCAACATGTACATGGAATTGTAACAAGAACAGTCAAGAATCTTCTGACTTCAACATTTTGCTGCCTCTGGAGCCCTTGTGTTGAAGGGAAATGTGAAGGGAGTTGCAGTGACACCAGGGGAAGATCTATGATATAAGACAGCACCTGATTTCATTATGCCAAGCTGTTTTCTGTAAAGCAAGAGCAGGGAAGGCCGGAAATGTTTGGGCTCTTAAATGAGTTTCCTACCTCTGAAAGTGAACAGCATTTTATTTAAAAAAAAAAAATGAAATGTGCAATTTCAACTCTTTTGTATCAGCTTTCTAGAGCACAAGGTAAAATACACAAGCCTGGAGGTGGTTGACCCTCTGTATGGTAACTGGGCACAAGTATTCTGTGTTTCCTTCTACCTGCTGATTCTTCAGTTCTCTCCAGGACTTGCATCAGTTGCTCCTGCAACTTGCAAAGCACAAAGTGAAGGTTTTAATGGTGTCAGAGGGATTTCTCTCTGGTTCACTGAGTGGGCTGCAGGTGGGTTATATGGGGTTTAATGTGATAAATTCACTGTTCCTGGGAGAAGAATGATGTTTAAAAGGTGCTGCTGTGATTAGCCGCTTATTCCTGCTTTCCAAATTGCTCCTGTAGTATATGACAAAAATTTGAGGTCACAAGACTCTGAAACTCCATGTTTGCAGTCCAGCAGGTTTCCATAGCAAGCTTTCTGTGCATTTGTTTTCTCAATAGCTTTTCTAAATGTAGGAGAGTGCAATCATTGGATTACCAGAGAAAGAGAAGGCACAGATATGTTAGTTTTTGTTACAACAAAATCAAGTTCAGTTTAGCTTGGCTGACTGATAAACAGAAATGATTAGATTTTGGTTTTATTATCTGATCCATTGCAAAGCTTTCTCTTCTGATAATAATAAATAATGGTGAACAGTTACACAGCCATTGTCATCAATAACTCAGACCTGCCTGAAGATGAATAATATGTATTTAGCCTGAGTTTAAAGATGGAGTAAATAAGATGAATGCTTTTCCTGTGGTCACAAAGAAAGATAGTATAAAGACTAAGCTGTTTCTCAGACCTATTCTTCATCCACAAAGTCTTCATGAATTTCTTGGTTGAAGCTGAAAAAATGTGCTCTAAGGTACTTTGGCATATCCAGGTGCAATAGGTGATTTTCTGTTGTACTGCAATTCCTTGAATCTGGGTCAGTTAACTTGTAATCTACTGATAGCACCTAAACTTTCGATAAACATCTTCTACTTAATATTGTGTCTTAAATTTCCTGGAAAATTTCTTTTTGAATGACAACTGGAAGCTCTTCCATTACAGTGCAGTGACACACTGGGATCAATGAGTGTGTTGTGCCTCAGTTTCATTACAGTGCTGGGAGGGTGGTTGGTCCATTCGGTCCATTCCTGTTCCCACTGAAGTCAGTGACAAAATTCCATTACACTGACAGGCAGCAAGACTAGAACACTGGGTTCAAGTCCACAATGGATGTGAATGTGTTTACCTTTAACGTAAGGTTTCTCCTACCTATCCCTGCATGCCTTTAAGGAGGTGAATAGCAGCTAGTTCAGTGAAATGAGGCTGAACCATCACTGACTAAAGTGCTTTAATATTTACAGTGATAAAGTGTTTTAGGTCCAAGTCATTGCTTTGTAATAATAAAGAAAAAAACCAGTTGTACACATAAGCATTACTTGCCAAATCATCCAAGACTTGAGTGTTTCTTCCTGTTTCTTAATTGGATAGATAATGCCCTAATCTGTTTGGTATTGTTTCACTTTTATCTATCAGTCTCTTAAAAATACTGAAACAAGGTTATCACAGAACTCCAGATCTGTCCAGCTTTGTAGTCCAAATGGAAATGATTTACTGAGAGTGCTTTTCCAATCATTGTTCTTTAATTGGCTCAAGTGGAAATAAATGACGCATATCAGTTGCAGTGTTTGTAAAACTTTACAATGTGAGGTATGACAGGGTGATAAAGTGTGTGTGATTAGAAGGATGTGTTTTAAATATTAGGTATCAGCAGGCTGCTGTGGAACTCTCCTTTGTCAGTCTTTGCCCACTGCTGCTCACAATTGCCAGTGGGAACCAAAATCACTTGTCCTGTGAACTTCTTTGGGTGAACATTACAGCTTTTTTATTTTCTGAGTGATGTATGAAAAAACAGAATAGGTTAGCTTTCTTTACTTTACTTTACTTTTGAGAAATCTAATCAGAAGAGAAAATCTAACAGAAAAAGAACTGCTTTCTCATAAACTGGAGGTAATGAAAAGAAGGATTCTTTCCATTTCATGGAAAGGGAGAAAAACGTAGCTAACTTTCTTATAGAGTACTGATTATCTAAAAATACTTTTTTGTAGTGCTTCCATATAATAAGCAATTCTCAAGTAAAAAAAATAAAAAGGAAGGGTAGCACAGTCTGTCATTAATGTGCTTTTCTCTGCTAATATTGAGACAGCACATTGTAAATCTGTGTATCAGTCACTGAAACATCCAGAACCATTTGAATTTTACAAAGCTGAAGGCATTCCAGTGGCTTTCTGTTTCCCATCACTGGCCTTTGGGTGCTGGACTCAGCAGGAGTCTGATGTCTCAATCCTAAAAAAGAACCAGTCCTTGACCTCACTGTTCTTGGCTTCTGGAAGTATAAGGAAGAAAACACCTTCCCAACATGACCAGGATAAAACAAATTGCAACCACAGTGGGTTAAAGGGATGTGTTTTATCAATTTCACCCATTTAAACACAGAGTCAAAATAAAAAGTAAAAATAGTTTAATTGCTTGGTCACTGATACATCACAACAAAGAGATGGGATTATGTGCTTAATCATAGAGATATTTACTGTCATGAGTAGGAGTAAACTGCAAAATGTGAGGTGAAGAATGAGCTTTTTTCCCTATGACGAATATTGGTTGGCACCTTCCTTGATGGCACAGGCGAGGGATAATGCAATATATATTGCTTTTTAATCCTTTCATTTTTAAAAGAGCAACAATGCTGGCATTTGTACAGCACCATTAAATTGCATTCTCAGAGCTTATCAAACAGTTGAATATGCAAAGCATTATTTTATGGCTACCTGCTTCTCCTGCTCTCTCAAGTTCGGAGTTATTGACAAGCCTCCTGACATCCAGGGCAATTTCACTCCGTTCTTTGACACAAATAATACTGACACATCCTGGAAATCCTTCCGGACCGTATCAGCTGCAACATGCAAAGCTGGCCTTTAGCTGCTTTCTCTTGCTATTTGACCTGGGATTCGAAACCTTTATATGTGCTATATCTCTGATTTAGAGTAAGAGGCCAGGGTAGCACTCAGCGTGACTGGCAACAGGGAGGAGAGCAGTTTCCTGAGAAGTAGTGCGTGCACTTGGATACAAATTCTGTCAGTGTGATTCTGGATATAAAAAACTTTCAGTCCTAACTTAAGCTGTCTGAATCATCCTTCCAGATCCAGGAGCCTCGTTTGCAGGTGTGGAAATTAAGCAGCTTGGTTCTTAAAATAAGATGTGTGAATACGGCCTAAGTGCCTTAAAGGCAACTCATTTTTGTTCATCACTGCTAATTGCTAAGTGAATTTCAAGGTTCTTCATTGTGCTAATTACAGGATACTGAGAAATCCCGGAATGAATCTCTGTGAATTCAGAGAGCATCGCTATCGCTGTACGCCTCAGTCTTTAATTACGATAAAATTACAATGGGATTGCCTAATTTTGAAAGTTCAGTTTTTAAGGGGGCAGGAATTAGCCCCCGTTCCTGTCCCTTATGCAGCAGTAAAGAAAGCTCTTGCTGCGTGCCAGCGTTGGACCAGCCTGACTCATCCTTCAGATGATCGGCTTCCTTGCAGATGAGGACAGATGAATCCAGCGTGGAGGTGGTGTTTGGCTCACGTAAGAGCCCCAAACCCCTGTAAATCTTCCTCTCTCTGTAGCTACATCCACTGGTGCACATAAATAGATGGCTAACTCTTATTTCAGGATTAGTCCTACTGAAGTAATGAACCACAAAGTACTCAGTTCTCTCTGCTGCAGGAACCACACACTGAAGGGCAGTTTTGGAAAACAGCCTGCTTTGCATTAGAATGAAGGGAATCATAAATTTTGATTGCTGTGGAGAAGGCATTTCCGAGAATTCAAAGAAATGGTCTGTGGCCATCGGTTCCTGCAGGCACATGTGCAGACAGAATCGAGTAAGGTAGATGAAATGCTGACCAGGGATACAACTGGCATTGCAAATAATTTTTCCCAATTTGTTCAGGGACCTTTTATTTATAGAAAGTCTCAGCTACATTTCTCAGTAAGTCAGTAGCCTTCTGGGTCAATTAAAGTTATGTCATAATGTGGCAAAGAGAAAGGATCACTGCAAAAATAAAGTAGATTCTAACATATTCTGTGATAATAATGAGGCCTGATCTTTATTCCCTGTTTTGAGCAGCTGAGTAATAAACCTTGTTGAGACTTTGCTTGATTGATAGATGGCTTCTATCCAGTGACTCCAGATAAGACAGGAGGGAAAAAGCTGCACAAAAACAAAAGGGGAAAAAAAAAGTAAAACTGATCTCAGGCTGTTATGGTCTGATGGCTCAACGTGCTACTTGTGTCTGCCAGCATATTGATTCTTTGCATTTGATAGCAGTAAACTGGCACTTTTACCAACTGAAAGGATGGAATCAGGAATGACAGAGCGCAGGGAGTCAGTGCCGAGCTTCTGTAGCTTCAAGGCAAACAAATAGCATAGCAACAATTTACTTTTGATAGGGATAAAGGAACCCAGTGAAGTTGACCATTGGTTGCTAACCTTGTGTTTTACAGGAAAACCTTTGAATGATTTTCTGCTCGTTGTTGTTACTCAGCTTTACAGAGATATTATAATTCAGAATGGACCACACGGCTCTCTGTGTGAGTGCTTTTGGCAAGTTTACCAGATGTGTGTGCTCATGTGGTGTTGCTTGGGCAGAAAAAAAAAGTGTTGTAAATTGGTATTTTCATATATAAATAAAACACAATTAGCAATATGTTCTACACTAAGTGGTGACTGTATTTGAAAGGACGAGGACTGCAGGACAAAAATGATTAATGCCCTAGCAAGTAAACCTCACAAATAATTTACAGGAAGAGTCTTGTTCAAAGTTCTACATGATTAATTGGGATTCAGTCTCCCTATATATACAAACTTCTCTTCATAGCACTGTGTGTCCTATGCATGGGGAGAGAACAGAATATTACTGAGAGTATCTGCTGTGTAAATGGCACATTGGTTTATGTTCAGGAGTTGTAATAGATATGAGCTAAATTCTTGAATGGTATGAATTTGTATTGTGGGGTTTTTATGTGTGATTTTAGTTGGATGACTGTTGCTTAAAATATGTGTTTAGATGTCTTATACTAGAAACTGTGATGTATCATTTACAAGGGGTCATTCCTATTCCTGGATTTTAAAAGGAAATGTCTTTATCCCCCAATTATACATCACGATTAGCATTCCCACTAAAGATCTTTGAATCCTTCCCAGATTTCCCCATGAATAGTTCAGTTTGCTGCTTAGGAATGTATTATACTCTTGAATGTGGAGTTGAGGAAGATGCAATCAGGTCAGAGAAACATACACATGCCTGAAAAAAACCATTTGGGCAACATTCCTCAGCTGTTGCAAATAGTCAGATTTGACTATAAACGAGCAATATCTAGCAGTGTGCAGGGAGCAATGTGGGAACATTACAGGAGGCTATATTTCCTGTGTGTGGGTTAAAGACTTAATCCTTTATGTAAGATGAAAGGCATGGTAGGTTTCTGAAAGGGTATATGCATTCACTGAGCCAGAGAATAATTATAGCACAGTGAGTTATAAAATTGATGTTTCTATGTTCGGTTTCATTGTCTTGTTGTAGCCTGTGCCTTAATGGATTAATTATCCCTCCATTAGTGTGTTTACTCTGGGAGGTGGAGTAGTACCTGCTTTCATTTATCTGACTTGGTTTTTAACTCCTTTATGAAACTTGGCTTTATATGCAATCATTTGGTTGTGAAATTTCCACTTCCTAAATGGATAAAAGGGGAGGGGAGGAGGGAATAGGTATGCCATAGTACTTCAGATTTGGGTTTCGTGTGATCTATTCAGGATTCAGATTTTTGTAGAGTTGCCGATGTGGATATTTAAACTTGTGATTTATAACAAGGAAATGATAGTTGTAAATTGGCTTACATTTTTGTTTGCCTTGCCACATTTGTTCTCTCACTGACTCAGTCACCTAATGTTGCTTGAGACTCCCAGCTGCTGGGGTTTGTGGTGTCAATCTCCCCAAGCTGGTGTCTGATGTTTCAGTCTGTTTCTGCCTGGGAAACCTTTGAGGACTTTGGACCTTGTTGAGGTGATTGCTTCTTCCCCTTTGTCCTTCCGTATACACTTGATAAAAGTGTGTGTACACTTTTGCCATATACACCTGACAGAAAGATGCAAAGAATTCCAGCCCCATTCCAGTTTGTTACAGATTTCTTCCATTTCTTTGTACCTGCTCTTTCTGTTCCTTATTTCTGGCTTCTTGTTATATTTCGTGTCCATGTCAAAGCCGGTCTGTGAATCCTACAGCAACTACAATTTCCTTTCCTACACGGAATGAAATAAAGACTCACAATAAGCTCTTGCTGTACCAGTTGCTCTAAACCAGCTCTAGGTTTTCTGCACACAGCTCAAACATGCTGCACTGACAACTTTATTAATATTGACATTAATTTTGCAGATTTCGGTTGCGTGCTAAGATGAGGGGTTTGATGGGAGGGAAGATTACACAAGGGGAAACACTGATTGCTTTTACAAGCTTTCTTTCTGCCAGAGAGCGAATCTTCAGTAGTTGCTGCGCATCAGAAGCAGCATTCCTTGTCCTGTGGATGATGTCCACAACGTGGACATGTGACTGGAAGAGCAGAGGTGAGTGGTGCCTCCTGCACTTTTCAAGGCGCTCTTTGGAGGAACAGGCGAGCGAGCTGGACTCTCTCCTGGGACTTTTCCCTTCTTCTTTGCACGTCCCACCATTTTGCAGATACAACCAGCGCACAGTGTGAAGGAGGCTTTAATATTGTATTTGATTTGATTATATATCATTATGCCTCCTTTAAAATAGGCAGGCTGTTGATAAAGAAAGAAGCACACGTTCCATTATTTCTTTAAATAACAAGAATGAACTCTCCAGCACAAGTGAAAGCAGACCATATGCCTTCCCTTTGGGTATCCCTTGGCACTGAGGTTCTGGCATCACAGTCCTTGGTGTAGAAGCCAGCAAAAGATGTTTAATGGCTTTCAGACTCCGAAATGAGTTCTGCGGCCATGTGTGTCCCTCTCCAGTTGTCTGAGGAGATGAGCTTGAATTACAGCTCAGCCACTGCTGCCAAGTACTCTCCATTATTCCAGCAGACCAGGTTGCCAAGCAGGATTTATGGTCCTTTTAACTCAATATCAGGCGATGGAGCAGCATTGTGTGATACAGGCTGTATACCAGATACTCTTATCAATGGAACAGGACTCTCTAAAATCAGGGAGATAATCAAGTCTGTAACTATCACATTGGTAATTGGCAACACTCAGAACGTGGTTAAATATAAAAATACAAACTAGGAACGCAGAAGAAATGACTTTGTTTTTGCTGTCAATTAACTTACTATGCAGATCATACAAATTGCTTTCACATTAAAATTTTTAAACCTCCTTCCTTGCCCTCTGTCCATGAAGTTCTGAATATGCTTGCAAAATACAGTAGCTCTTTTGATTGGGGACAATCTTGATAATTACAGTTGAATATTATTTTTAATCAGTTGTGATCTGAGACAAAGCAGGCTTGTGTGTTGCTAATAGCAATGAAGCTCTGAATATATTAAGCTTTATTTTTCATTCCTATGAACAAAGAGATAGTTATGCTATAGAAGTAAACATTTACATTCAGATCTAAAAGAACAATTGGTTTCTTCTGTGATATTCACAGTTTAAGGCTCAGTTTTAGCAAGAACCAGAAGCCTATCTTTCAATTATTTATAGCCAGGGAAATAAAAAAAAAGGTAAATAATTTTAGAGTGGTCTACATATATTTACAGGAAAGATAAGCTATGTAACTGCCTATGCTGTTGTATCTCTACTAATTTGAATATAATGAGCAAACTCTCACCTCACAAAAATTGGGTTCTGGGGGGTTAAAATATTAGCTTTTTATCTCCAGTGCTATAAAAAACGTCATTGCCATGCCATGCAGCTAATTATGTTAAATAGTTACAGATATAAAATACATTGGAATAGTTGTTTAATAGGCGGCCAAAAATAAATGGCATGGCAGCTGTAATTTCCTTGATTCTGTTTTTCCAAAGTATTACTGATTTGTAAGATGTTTTGAACATCCTTGTCAGTGATACAAGTAGCACTGCTGACCTTTAGTGTAAGCTCAAAAACAACAGCTGTAAACCACAGGTAAATTAGAACATGGCTTATGTCAGGGTGATTACAGCACCTTTGTACAGCCAAATAAAAATAGGAAACAGTGAAATAAAGAGCAACATTTGCTCTTTACTGTTCACCATGAAGTATTCAAGTATTCAAGCAAATTATTCTTCTGTGATAAATAACTGCTGGTGGATTTTACAGGATGTTGGACTCAGCTTCAAAAAACAGCTTATGCAGTGAAACCTTTAAAAATATGTTTCTTTTCCTGTGTCTGTGCTAGACACAAGCTTCAACACCCTTTGTGTTATATACAAATCTTCTCAGATTTTTGGTAAAAACTCCCTTTATCAGCATGTCATGAATACATGTATGTTTTTCCTCTTCTATTTCGTCTTTTTGCTTGAGAAGAAAGGCTTTGCATTTAGGTTACAAGGCAATCTAACTAATGGCTAAACTGGTGATATTCAAAGGATACCAACTGAAGCTAAATCTGTATTGATGTTTACAGTTTCCATTAGATTTCTGGATGACTAAAGAAAGCAATTATTAAGATGAAATAGTGAGACCTGATATTCTTATGTTATTCTACCATCTCGGACTGTGCCGAGAGAAGCACTATAGAAGACATCCCAAGTTCTGGGAAAAAAAAAATAAAAATCCATGGGAAATACACTCCCAACTGTACCAAACTCTTAGATAAATAAAACGTGACTTGAGCAAACCTATACTGGAAGCTCAGCTGCTTTCTCAGAGCAGTCTCAGTCTTCATAGGATGTTCATGTTTTGCTAGTTAGTCCATTTTCAAATCTGTGCCTTTGGTTGGCTTTGGCTGAGTTTAAACTTAAAGAAACCCAAAAATAATCTGCAAAGAAAGAGTAATTTTTTCCTTTGCCTTACTGGGAAGGGCCTCAGAGCTGCTGCTTTCTCTCTGCCCCTTTCTCTGTGCCAGTGATGAGCTGGCATCTGTTAGGTTCAATTAGATGTTTCCCACCGTGTCTGCAGGGAGTGAACGCCTTGGACATTTTCTGTTGGAGCGCCTTTGTCTGTCCTAAATTGGATCCATTTGACTTATTTGTTGTTATTTTTATTTAAGCAATAGAAAAGTGAGTTGTTGGTAATGAACACCGGGGCTGAAAAGGAAGCCTTTTGAGGATTTTCCTGTTTGGAGGAAGCAGGATTTGTTCTTCTAGGGCAGCACTTCTTGGAGATGCAGGGCTTCATTTCTGAGTTCTGTGGAGCCATTTTGGTCTTTTATGTCAGCTTCAACTTCTCTTCCTCAGAAGTTTCATTTTTCAAAGGATGTCATATTAAATGTGACAGGCAGAGATTGTATGTCCTGCCTGTAGATTTTGGGAAGTGATATGAATTTCTGCCTGGTGGTTTTCTCCTTGTTCTTCTTCTACCTCCATGTGGATTTCAACTGCTTGGAGCACCTGGGATGGACGGGTGTTCAGTGTGGGGCACTGCAGGGGATGGGCTCATCTCCTCCCTGGTGCCCATTCGCTGGCAGAGATCCTCATGGGAGTGGATTCCCATGCCCGCTGTGGGCAGTTCTGTGGGAAAAGCTGGGCCTGTGGAGATATCTGGCTTTGTGCACACCATTCATTGTGCTCCTTTGACTCAAGGGCTGCTTTGGTTTGTATAATTTTACAAGCTACTGAAGCAGGACCTATTGATATTTAAAAAATAATTAAAACAGTCAGAGTATTGAGTATTAAAATGCTGCCTTTATGCAGTATCTACTTTTCATATTACAGTGTAAGATTTTCACTCTACTTTTGCTATTATGAATCCATTACATGTAAATGAATGAATACTATTGTTAATAACCATTTACAGCACACAGTGTAACAGCTCCAAAGGAGCTATTAGAGTTTACTGTATGCTGTGAATATATATGAAGAACAATACACAGACCTCAGCTAAACTGTAATGAGTGCATTGACATAATACCAGCTCTGAGAAGAATCTGCATAGCACATGAATGGCACAAAGTCCAGACTCCTCCTCTTTAAATCACCCGACTGCAGTGTTGTGTGATGGGTATCATTACTGGTAGCAGTTCTGCAGTGATGCTGGTCATGGGGCACACCTTGATTAGCTCTTGGAGCAGGGATGGGCCCCTGTGTTTGGGTTGTCTTGCATGTCAGCGTGCACGGTGTGTAGGGACATCCGTAACTTCACGTGACTGATTTGGAATATTTTAGGTAGAACACAGTCTAGGTTTTGTGTAGGAAGGTGCATTTGTGTCAGAGGGATGTAATGAGAAAATGTTTGCTCCATGTGTGTGCGCGTCCCTTTAGCAATATCGGAGTTTTGGTAACACCCTCAGCACAGATGCAATAAGCTTACTTCAAATCACTGCAGTACGAATTTCTTCTGCTTCTAAGGCAAATCTGGAGGTAATTTTTTCAGAGGTAATTTTGTTAATTTATTCTAACACTCCAGTGACAAACTTTATGGTCTACTGCCTCATCACCAGTGTGGTGAGGGATTGCTCAGAGGGAACTCAACAAGTGCTCACAAATCGCTTCAGTTGCTACATCCATTAGTCTGACCAAGGACTTTCAGTTCCTGCTTTTTCAATTATATTTTGTGTTTTAGTTTATTGCTTTTGATTGCAGCTTTAATCTCTTCTGGAGGAAATGTACTGAAATTCTTCATATTCATCGACCACACTTAGGAATTACTGGAAATGGAAACTGAAATGGCTGTCCAAATTTGGTTCTAATATCAATATCCTTGGCTTTTTATATCCATTTTAAAGGGTTTTTTCCTGGTGATGTTCTACTGACTTCCCAAAATGTGAACCAGATTATTGCTGGCTTGCACAGAGTTTCATGACGAAGGTCAGCAAGGTCATCCTTTAATTTTAGTTTCCTCTGAGCCAGTTGTAGCTTCTGAAACTTACCCGAGAGCCAGGAGAGCTACCTAACGAGCAACCCTTGTGATACTTGTGAAATGCAAGTGGAAGGCAAGGTTTTGATCTTTGGAATCCAGAAACAGTTGCCAAAACACAGACGGCTCCAGAGGGTTATGCTGCCCCCAGCTCTCTGACTGTCTGTGGCTGTGTGTCCTGCAGAACTCGGTCCTGAGCTCCAGTGGCTCGGCAAAGTCAGTGGCAAAACTGTGTTTGAAGTTTTAAGACCTGAATTCCCATCACATGGAAAAGGTGAAAAATCTCCCTCTTATGATGTCAGAGCATGAATTAAACTGCTTGAGCCCAAGAAACGATAATAAAAGGCCCATATGAATCAAAACAAAGCGAATATCCCTCTGGTGTTAGGGATGAACTGCCTTAGGCCAGAACATGTGAGAAATGGAGCAGCCCCACAGCAAAACTACCTTTTTCAGTTTGGCACTAGTTTAAAAAAAAAAAAAATGTGCAGACAGAAATGTGCCATATGGGGCATTTATTTTTATATTTTGGGGCTGTATCAATGAAACATCTAAATGGCGAATTCATGGTAAATCTGTTCTGTGCATTGTTCCCCAGCTGTATTGAAGGTGATAAATTAAAACTTCTCCTCTCCATAGCATATATTTCTGGTGGAACAGCATATGCTCATACCTTCAGTGTTTGCAAAGTTAACCTTCTTGACATGCACTTAGGGCTGAGCCATCAAGGGCACTCTTAAAGACCAGCAGCTTTGTCAGCGTTGTGCTGTGCTGGTACCCGCAGGGTTTTAACAAGTAGGCTGCCTGACAACATCAGAAAATCAACACCTTAAAACTTAGACTCTGTCTTCATTGTTTCTCATGTCTGATCCAGAACCAGTGGGCTGTTATTTTAGTATCTGTTTTCTAAGCACGTCTCCTTTAATTAGGTCCTGTGCACTTCTCAGATTTGTTTCTTTGCCAATATTAAACTGTTTTCTGTATAGCAAGCAGATTCCAAGGCAGATGTCCAATCCTTTTGGATTTTGCTTACTGATTGTAACAAATTTATTACTTCTTTCATGCAAACAGAGAGCAAAATTCCTTTGTTGAGCAACAGACCTACACTGAGTATCCATAAAACCGCATCAACACAGCAGGAGCTCGGAAGCACTAGTGGTAATAACTTCCTCTGTGTGGCATTTCCATGTATTTTACTTTAGATTTCTGTTTTTTTCTCTCTTCTATTTTTTTGGCCAAGATTTTATCTCGGGCTTGAACTTCTCTGGTGTATGCACTCCATTCAAAAAGGCTGAAGGAAATGTGTCCAGGAGGCCTCTCTGACAAACTGAATACACAAGCCACACACAGTTGAAGGTGCAAATCAAGTATACATCAATAAAAATTAGAATTAGCAAAGGGCAGAGGTAGTGTATGAAAGGATTGGATTACCTTGGGAGAGTAGTCTTTTAACAGATTTAGTTTCAGATACAAACAGAACCAGATTTTGTTCATTTCAGATCCCAAACAACTCAGGTTCACTCAGTGAAAGAGCAGAATGAGGTTAGGCAGGAAGGATCAGGCTCTTGACTGTTTTTCTGCTCCCTTTAGGAACCCCAAAAATGAATAAGCAAAGTTCCTGATTCTGTTTGAAGCTGGTGTCATCTTAAGAGATGGGTTCCCAGAAGTCCAGGCTGTGCATCTGTAACTTGAAGGAGTCTTTGCAGACCCATTAGCCAATGTTGTAACTCCCACCTGTCTGTGTTGTAGTTGGTTTTCCTTATTATAAGGTCACATTCCATATTCTTTATAAAAGATACATGAAACAAAATTCCTGAACTATTATTGGAAGAATCTGCTATTTTTCTAAATAGCTAGAACTGTTGTGAAGATTAACCTCAATTTATCTCTTATTTGTGCATCATAAATCCTTTCTTATGCATCACAAGTCTACACCAAGACTGTCAGACTTCCTGGCCGTGCACAGAGCAATTCCCAAAGCACGTGCAGTAGTTTGACTGGCTTTGTGCCAGGCTGGAGAGGCTTTGGGGCAGCAGTGTTCCCAGGGCCACCACTCCCCTTACCACTGACCAGGCTCAAAGGGTTCATTGTGCAGACACACAAATTCAGTGAGCCTGCTTGAATGGATATAGTTACACATGGGGCGAGTGCTCAGGACCCCACTGAGCCCAGCCGGGTTGTGTTGCTGTCAGGCAATTAACTTCCCCAAAGAGAGAAAATAGAAATGTGTCATTTGGGCCATCCTGTGCATTGTTTGTACATACTGGAAAGGAGAACAAAGCACAAGCTCCGAACAGCTACCAGGATGAGTGTTTGTTTGTTTTCTCTTTGTCCCTGTTAAGACACTCTCAACATGCCAGAGCTGAGAACCTTTAATTTATCACCTTCCTGTGCTTGGGGCTTTATTGCACTCATTGCTTAAGCTAATGCAGGTGGTCGTGCCCTGCTTTGCAGCTGGTTTTGCTGTTCCTGATGGTTGCAGTTCAGGCTTTTTTTGCTCTGCTCCTGTTTCATACACACAGAAATTGATGCTTCAGTTTATTTCATTTGCATTTATTAGTCCTTTATCATTTTATTGCCACTTCTCTGCTGTGACTCTAAAGGAAGAACAATGTTTATTCCCTCTGCCCAGCAAGGTTTGAAACTGATTCTGTGTGCTACAATTGTTCTTTGTTTCTTCATAATGTGACATCATCTATTGTTTACAGTGTATTTACGAGCAGCAGAGGCTTGATGCCTTTTATAACGAAATGCCTTCATTCTTTCTAGCAGTCTCCTTATGTTTTTGTAAAGCACTAAGTATCCTGGTGGTGTTCGAAAAGTGAACATGGTTCTGAGCACAGCAGAGAGGAAGAAAACTGTCAGTCTAAAAATGGTTCCTCTTACTCAGCAAATCCCCTCTCTCTGTATTCTGAATCGTCAGATGGCAGTGACACAGAAAGCTTTTAGTAATCTTTAGTGCCCCTGTCTGTGCTCCAAAGTCAATGTAACTCTGAGGGCGTAAGATGGATTCTTCTTTGGCTCACACATGTTGGTATCTACAGCTTCCCTCTGTAAAGGAGCTGCTGCATGTAGAGTACAATATTAATTATCAGTTAAGTAAACTGGGGGCTGAGTTGTGTTTTCAGATATTGTTTGGGAACCAAAATCTCATGGTGTTTTCACATCAGTGGGATTTTACAGAGATATTTTTTGAAGAGCTGTTGTAGTCAGGTGGTGAACGTGTATTGTTTACAGGTAACTCACACAGGGTTGGGGCCAGTACTCCCATACCAGAAATTGTGTAGTGGTCATTAGCAGGAAGGATTATGGTACAGATCTGTGTGAAATTACATCGAAGAAAGTAATACCAAATTCCAGCCAGTCCCATATAAATAGATGAAGGGTGAAATTAAAATTTTGCTGAAAATAATATGCTAATATGGAAATTAGGGTCGTTAAATGAAAGGGAGTATGAAGAAACAAAACATTCAACTTGATATTAATTTTTTTAATACTAAAAGTTACAGCTTGAAGACTCAAAGGGCTTTTCAGATATGGAATGTGAACTGTTTGCATTTTCATGAGGCCAACTTTAAAATAATGTCCTTCCTGATTAGCACAGTGAGCATCATTGCATTTAATTGGGTAATGACCTCTGCTTAGTGAATGTTATAAACTGGAGTGAAATTTGAAAAGAGGTACAATAGCAAGCTGCAGTAATCATGTTTCTATTGGTATTGCCAATTGAAGATCATGAATGATAAACATTAAACCACAACATGTAAACAGTTTTTTCCCTGCAGAATTTAGGCTCAGACTGATCACTTGTCTCTCTTAATATGATTTGTCCTGGCTATTGAAAACAAGGACTCCTCCCTCCCCCGATATCTCTTCTAATGTAATTAGCATCTAGTCAATAATGTTCAGCATTTCATTTTACCGCTTTAATTAACAAATTCAATTTGTTCAAACCGCTGTGAAAACAAATTAAAAGCCCAGTGAATAAAAACCTTAGTGCCAGAGATGTGTCTAAGGTGTTCACCAGTTCTTCCTCTGTTACAAGACCATCTTTTGTGGGTTTTTCTCCTGTAAAAATGATGGGGATTTTCAAAACTTGTTCAGATTCACTGTGGTGGGGTTTATCTGGATTTTTAATACTGTCAGAGATGGTTTCAGGCCCAAAATGCCAAGTCCAAGGAGCAAAGCAAGGCTGTCTTGTCATGGTGCCTAAGCTGGGAATGTTGATCCTTCACTTTTGAGCATTTCCAGAGGTTCATCACTGCTCTTCCCCTTGACTCTTGCTGCGCCTCTCTCCCAGCCTGCACCAACAACTGCAAGAGGGACTTCTGGTGCAAATGCAGCGGAGTCTGTACGAGCCACAGCTGCCTCAACAGCAGCCTGTGTGAGGCCAGGACAGAGCTGCTGCTTTTTGCCTCAGCTTTTAAGAAGTGGAGTCTCCCGAGGTCACAGCACTGGGTACCCCTGCTGGTCTCACACCTCTCCCATCACCACCTGCCTGTGCCTGGGAAGCCACCGAGGTTGCGAGAGCCTCCGTGTCCAACATTGCCGTGCTCTCCTTTTAGTTTTTCCCCCCCCCTTTTCTTCTGCAGATGAGAGCATTTACTGTACAAACACTGTCAGAGCTCTGGAAAGGTTGAAACAATACAGATCGGGTTTAATAACTACTGTAAATGTCCCGCAAAGTTGGTCAACAGAGCAGCGTGTATTTATATGCACAATAAACACAAACACAGGCAACCCCCATACGGCTGTTTGGAGGTCAGCCTTCCCTTCCCAAAGAAGGTCACTGGCAACTGTGGGCTTTCTGCCAACGTGCAGCATTTAGCTTTGCAATATTCATGCAATGGCTTTTTAATATTTACAGCTTTAGATTTGACACAGCTCTCCTTACGTAGTCTGATTGCTTTGGCTTTTTCCGAGACCTTCCCGAGGTGGCTGTTTGGGAAGCACATTTAAGAGAGTAAATGTTAGCTACTGAGCAGTGCCAGGCTTGGAAATCAAGGCTGCTGAGGTGAGTGCCTCACCTCCACCAGCCAGAGGGGCTCCAGAAAATTTCTTGTTGGGATTTGTTTTTGCTGCTCCACGTGGGAGCAGTGGACTGGGCACGCCTGCTCTGCGTGGGTGCTGTGGTGTGTGTAACACACCACGAAGTTTAGGGTGTGAGTTTTCCCTCAGCTGTGGATCTAGCTTGGGTATCTTTCCTCTATCTATAACCTAACTGCAATATCATAGAATGGGTTGGGTTGGAAGGGACCTTAAAAATCATCTAGTTCCGTCCCCTCTGCCAGGGCTGGGGCACCTTCCACTAGACCAGGTTACTCAGAGTCCCATCCAGCCTGGTCTTGAGCTCTTCCAGTGATGGGGCACCCACAACTGCTTTAGGAAACCTCTTTCAGTGCCTCATCACTGAATATCAATATCAAGGTATCAGTCAGATGTCTGAGAAATTTAGTTAAAATTGCCTGGGGGGTGAACTGATGTAGAGAAGACTGACAGTTTAGAAGGGATTTTTACATGAACTTACTCCTTCAGGAAACCAGCTAAAAAAGACCCTCAGTTTGCTGTGTTTCCCTTTGTAGTACCCTGTAGATGATTGGCTGTGTCTCTGAGAATGTGTAGGCTTTGCTACTCCATTGAGTTCATCTCCACTTGTATGTGCTCTGAAGTTCATTACACTGCAATTGAACATCACATTTGAATTGTTTTTAGCAGGATCACTTCCAAAAGTGATCTAGTATTAGCTAGATATTCATGCTGTACAAGAAAAATGTAGTATTTACTTCAAGCTGAAGTTTGGAGGAAGTGAACCACTGAAACCTGAGATCTTGTGATGAACAACAACTGTGAAGCAAAAAGCATGATCGTGTATTAATGTAAACAAATGGATGCAAGAGCTTTCTGATATCCTCAAGTGGGGGTGTTTGGAAAATTAATGCTCATATTGTCCACTCTAATTTCTCTGCAGTGGAGTCACCAATCTCTATCTTTCTTTTAAAATTGCCCTTATAATATTTAGTGACACGTACTGGTGGTATTGTCTGAGCAAATCTGTGTCTAAAATGATTGCATCTCTGCTCAGATATGAATAGCTCATGTCTCTCTGTCGCTCTTGGTTTCTTTTATTTTCTCTTCTCTTCTTTTTTTTTTTCTTTTCAAATGTAACCTCATGCCAAATGGTATAAATTATCCAACCATCTGTCCCCCTTCTTCAAAACCCTGAGGGAAAATAGATCTGAAGTGTAGCTCATTTTCACCAAAAATGCCAGTTGTAATAGATCCTGACTTTTGCATCCCCTCATTTTGTAACTGGTGGGAAATCCCAGAGCCTTAAATATTTTGGTAGCTATCTTGGACCCTTTAACTAGCAGGTGGCCAGTTTTGCCCCTGTTCAGTGGTGACAGAAGCTCCTGGACCTTCTGATTTTTCTCTCACCTGTGACCAGTAGAGGAGCTCCCCCTGCCTGTTACTTCTACAGCGTTTTCAAGAAGTGGATGAACTGTTCACGTTTCCCAGATATTTTCTTTGAGGTTTAAATAACTTCATCTAGTTATATATTCCCGTCCCCCCTTAATTTTCTGTCTTGTAAAATAATAATAAGGAAAGTGATTTTGCTGCACGAGCCAATTTGCAAATCAAGCAGCCTTTACATTATTTCCCTGTCTGCTGAGTTTCTGCGCCACGAAACGCTGTCTCCCGTATATGTTTCCCCTACTCTGTCTTTCTGACTTGTCAGCTGAAGCTGAAATGCTAATTGAAATCGAATCAGCTTGTCAGTGTTTTGCCACTGTGCTGCTCTCCCTCTGGTGTGCTGAGCTGGTGTGTTCACTAACTGGGGGGATCCAAAGTGCAGGTGAGCTGCTCTTCTTCCTCACAGCTGCCATCACACCGTGCAATGAGCCAAACTTGTTGAACCCTGTGGTCCCCTGTGAGCTTACTGTACTGGAGGTGTCCTCCAAAGTCAAGTCTGTAAATCCATCTCCCAGTGAAGGCAGCTGACCTTGGGACAGTTCTGAAATCCTGGAAAATTCTTCCTTTTAGCTGGAGTCGTTATTAAATGGGGAACTCATCAGCTATGCTTCCACATTGCTCTCATCTTCTGATTGAAGAGATAAAGGGACTCAGATCTGAGATTAGGAGAGCTTCAAATGTAAAGATCCTTCAAAGATACCTAGCCCTGGTGGCATGATGATTTATATAATATCACTAGAGCTCTGCAGCTGAGGTGAAGTGAAGTGCATGGTCTTCCAGACCTCATATATAAAAACCTTTTATCTTTCTAAGAGATCCATGTGACTCTTACACTAGTCTTCAGAGTCTGTACAAGGTTGAAAAGTGTCCATGTTACATTTGGTAACTTCAAGAAGAAGGTAAACACACAGTTTATTTCCTCACATTAATAATGGTGCTCATCTCAGGTGAGAGCTTTTTACTGGGACTGTAGCCAATGTTTCCTCACTGTTGTGTTAGTTTTATGTAGCAGTACATGAATAATACACCACCAACAGCACACTCCCAGAATTTGCTGTGTTCAGTAAGATCTGTCCCAGCTGAGCCCAAGGGTCTTAATAAACCGTGTAATTCTGACTTGTCCCCAGGATGTGCATCTCACAAAATTTTTCACCAGTTTGAAGCTCACCTATTCCCATTCCTGTGCGACTACGTTTATGCTTTCAGTAATCAGGTGAAGTGTTATTGCAGTTGTGCACAGGAACACATTCTTAGATGTTTTTTGACTTTCACTTCTGTTAAATTGACACTGATAGGTGCCCAGTCATGATAAACACCAGCATATAAGGAGGCACAGAGAAATTGATATGCGTTCTGGTATGTGAACCTCTGGTATCCTTTGAAAACATTTCCTTTGACTCTGTAGAAAGCAGGTTAGCTGGAACTGTTTACCTTGCTACAGAAAGAATTTCCAGATAGCAACTTTTAGTAAAACAAATTTTTAGTCTTTGAGCTTATCTCAGTGTGACAGCTCTCTTCCATTTCAGACAGATTAAGATCTTTTCCAAAGCACTCTGGGTTGGTGGCTATCCAAGCATATGTCATTAGGTAAAAATGAAGGCTGGATATTGGAAGATGTATTTTAGCACTCAGGTATTTGATGTTTTTTTCTAAAGTGACTGGTTCTAAAATAAATTTCAGGTATTCACTAAGCACATGTAATTATTCTCTTAGCAGACCTTGGTATCCCACAGATGTTCGGTGTGTCCACTAACCCCACTGTGATAGCCCCAGTTCTTCCCCTCTCCCCAAAATGTGCCCCATGAGATATCCTGGGCAGAAGAAAACAAAGTATGGCTTGTCTTGAGTTGTATGTTCATGTTGGCTGTCAGGCATTGTTGCCAAATAAAACGTCTGGAAAACGTAGAACTTGATGCCAGAGGGACATGGTGTTGGATCTTTGCCTTCACTTGCCTCCAGACTTCAGGAGGAAATTACCAATTATTGAGACTTAAGTTCTTTCAAATGTCACTGACCATCAGGTTCAAAAGCAATTTCACATGATCTGGATTATGCCAACAGATGAACTGATAATTTTGCTGCAGAAGGCCAGCATTTCCTGCAAAGACTGTCTTTAAAGCTTTCTCTAAGTGCTAGTCTAGCAAGATGTGTAGAATCTGTTTGCCTTCAGTTTGCTATCTATAAAATAAAGATAATGGTACACCTCAAAGGTGTATTGTCAGGCTTAATCCATTAATTTTTATAAAGTTACTTTCAGCTTCTGAGACAGAAGGCACTAAAACAATGCAAAGTATTATTCATACTATTATTATTTTATGAGTCATACGAAGACATTTCTTCCTCTTCAGAAGAATTCCAATAAGATCTCATTTCTTTATTGCACTGAGACGATGTTTTAAGTTTTCATATTTCCTCGGGAGCAAACTACAGTTGTTGGAGCTGTCAGTACATTTTTAAGGAACTGGTTCATAGTCCAATTCCTTTTTTTTTCTTACCTGTGTTGATCTATAACTCTAACCTGACAAACGCCCAGAGATTGATACCTTTCAATTACCTGTGATTTGTAACGTCAGCTTAATAATCTCACATTTCTACAAGCTCAGGTTGATAAGCACTGTGCTGAAGCTGAACAATTTGTGAATTCTTTTGGTCTTCCAACTTTGGAGAGATCCATAATAATGCATCAAAAAAAAAAAATTTAAAAAGAGGACTGATTACCTCTAGTTGCTGTTTTATGAAGGCATCTGTTCTAATAACTTCAACCTGGGTAGGAAACAACACAACAGGTGTGTTAAATAAATAAAAAAAGGACAGATGCAGGGTTGCATGGGCAAGATGATAATTCCAAACCAAATGCATTTGCATAAATACAGAAATCTTAGCTTGCTGCTTGCCTAACCAGTGCCAGATTGGAGTGACTTGTAGCTATCACTCAGAGGCAGAGGAAGGTGTTAAGAACATGTTTAAATGAGAAGATGATGGCAGCTCTACAAATTTTGACAGTCAGTTTATCTGAGGCACAAGTTCCTTGCTCTTTGTTCTTCCCCAGTTCCCGAGGGGCTTGATTTTCACAAGTGCTGAGCACTTGCAGCTTCTATTGACTTCAAGTGGAGTTTTAAGTGTTCTGCACTTGTGAAAATCATGCCCAACTGGATTAGCACAAAGAGGCTTTTCTTTCAACATCGGCCAGAAATCTCTTTTCTTCCTACCTGACTTTTTCAGCAAAACAGAGTTACTGTTTCCTAACAGGCGAAATTGTGTTATTTTCTTACGAGTTTCAGTTCCTTGCTGTCTTAGTGAATATGTGTTGGACTTTATTATGCATTTGTACCATTTCTCACAGAGTCAAAGAAATAAGAGATGGAAAAGATCTGCCAGGTCAGCTACTCCATGTCTCCAGTAGTACAGCATTGTTCCTTTCAGTAAGTTTTCTTGTGTTTTGTCCTTCCTAAATACTGGAGGCATCTTTGTTTGAGGCTGTAGTGACAAAGGCTGCACAACAGTTTATCTTTCTCTCAAAAATAATGCACAGATTTCTAAAGAAAAGAGAGTATTTTTAATCCTCCCTGCAAATTGAGAAAGGCATTCCTTTTATTCAACAGGAAGAGGCAGTTGCTGTCATTAGAAATAAGGGTGTAAACACAGGATTACTTGCAGATGATATTTTTATTTTAAAAATGATTGGATAAAAAAGAGATCTTTGTCTTTCCTAATTTCTACTCTTTTGCTGTTTCATGGCCTTTCTCTCTCTCATGACTTCTGGATGCTTCTCCACTCTGGCTTGTGGCCAAGGATGCAAAACACCCTGAAGAATTCATTCCATGGTGTGTTTTAGTTCCGCATTCAAATACATCTTTGGCCACCCTGTTCCGGAGAAGTCATTGCAGTAGACATAATGGGCCATAATTCTGCCATTAAAGGCAGGCTGATGAGAGGAAGAAGTGTAGTCATTCCAGTAATAAAACTGACTGCCCAGTACAATATAGCTCTCTCCCTCCCCCATCTGCATTAAATATAATTATTTGAAGAACAATCTCTGGATACATTTCAATAAAACACTTTGCCATAGTATCATTTTCCAGGGCAAAATAATTTGTTGCCTGTGTTAAATGCCCTTATGAAAACAACTGTCTTGTGAAATTTTTGTTATTTACATGATGAAGCTCTCCAAAGTTTTCTGATAGGAGGATAATAATTGTGTTATTTAAATTTTCATTGTTATACCTATCTAAGATATAGTACCTGAAGATTTCTGCTATTATTATTATTATTATTATCATTATTATTAAAATTACTAACTAAAAACTGAAGGAGGAAGATAACCTTTAATTTATACTCCTGCTCAAGAAAAGGTCTTTTTATAGTTACATTCAGGTCATTTTTTTTTCCTGGAGATCATCTATACTATTAAATGGGGTTTTATTCCAATTCAGGAGACACTTCATCTTTAAACCTGTACTTACATTAACTTTTGTACATGGTTGCCCAGGCAACAATGTAATTGCATGAAACAATGGCATTCTCCTATGTACCATTTATGGCAAGTTTGCATTTGAAAAAAACTTCTTGTCTTATCATCAAAGCAGAATTTGTAACCTTCTGACAGCTGAAGGAATATTCAGGGGCCTTGATTCATATTCATTTTTTCCCCTTGTAATTTTAATGGGTACCATCACCTTTCATTTTCAGGGTATTTCTTTCCCCCCACCCCCCACGTGATACTTAGTGTTTTAAATGAAAATTCTAGAGCAGGCAGGAGAAACTGATTAAAAAATAGCTCCAAGAAAAGGCTGCAGGTACCATTCTTCCAGCTTGTAGCCTGTGAAATTGCCACTGTTTAATTGATCTTCTATAAGCTTATCTTTCCAGTGAGATGTACCATTATTGTACATTAATCAGTGCCTCCAGACATTATCGCTGAGGTAACCAAGAGCTAATCAAGCAAGAATGGAGCTGGCAGACGCCAGGATGTCACGGGTGCCTTGCTGTGTACGAAGTCTGTCAGAGTTTCAGCTTCCAAAGGAACCTGTTTTTGCAGGGCTGCAGACTTTGTGTAACCTTGTCATAGCAATGGGAGAAGGGACAAGCATCCTGAATGCCAAATAGGTGGGCCACGCAGGGAGCCAGAGCTCCTGGAAACCTCTAGATGGCAAAAAAAAAATATGAATCACAATAATAATAATGGCAACAACAATAATAACAATAACATCAACAACAACTACAAAAAAATGCAAAGAGTTGACGTGTTAATCGTTTTTACTAAACAGCAGTTTTCAAGGCAGGAGAACCAAGCAAAGCAAATTTACAGTGGAAAAATATTCAAAAATATATTAAGCAGTCATTGCAATGTGCCACTAGGAATTGCACTCCTGCTTTTTAATTGATTTTATTTTATACTTGCTCACATAGGAAAAAAAAAAGAAATGCCACCACAAACCACTGAATTTTCCTGCACACAATTTCTGACAGCTAAATGCCATATTATGAAAATAACAGAACAGAGAAACAATGAAGAGGTGTACCAGATTCATTTGATCAATTTAACTGAAACTGTGCTCATTCTTGTTGAAAGATCTGTGTGACACTTCTTTGTCAGTTGACAAAATCTGTAATTTGGGATAGAATGGAGCCTAAATAAGGAAGGGAAGTAGCTGAATCTTTGTGCCATAGGTTCTGTCATGTGAGACGAGTTTCAAATGATGGCATGTCTGAGCTGCATCTTTGTTGTTGGCATGTTGTTGCCTTTATGGCATTCTTCAAGTATTTCCTCCGCCCTTCTTTCTGGGGGTAGTAGAGAAGCCACTCCAGAGCTGGAATCAGCTGGACCATTCACCAGTGACATGCTGGTGGCATTCATTGGCAGGATTTACCCCAGAGATATCCAAGGACTTGGGACCTACGATTGTAGGTAATTGTACCCCTTTCTAGAGTCACTAGAAATTAAGCAGTAGAGCCAGAACAAGGCTTTCCCCCTTAACAGAGGGTAAAAGCCACAGCTTGTGGTTGGTTACCCACAACTCCCAGGCTTGGTGTTTCTGATCTCCCTTTTTCTGCAACCTGAAGCAGCAGCCAGGTTTTCTCCCCACACATTTGGAACTCACTGATTTTCGTGTGACTTCCAGTTGCCTTGGATGAAGGGAATTGCTTTTGGCAGACACGGCAAAGTCACTGACACACAGTTTGGCTTTTGAAGCTTTTTTTTTAGGATTTTGAAAACTTACTATATTTTGCCATCTCTATTTTCTTCCCGGTTACCAAGAAATTGTAAATTAAAGAAATGCAGTGTGAGAGTATTAATAAGCAGATTTCTCATAGTTTTCACTCCGTAATTCCACTGACTTTTGTTGATGTGTTCCAAATATAAACAGGTAACAGATCAAAATTTGCCCACTGAATGCATATACAGTAAATGTAAAACACTGAAGCACATTGCCTGCTGGCGTTCATCCACTGACAAAAAGGAGTTTTGCCAGAAGGTAGTTTGGCTCATTATAGCTGGTAATTTGAGTATTAATAACTGGAAAAATATTACTAATCGTTGCTAAGCTTTATTGATTGCAGTTTCAAAACTCTATTACGTCCATAAAGTGAACCTGTCAGTCCTGCCTTCCACCTCTCTTTGATTTCAGTGGGGATCGTATATTTTTGATAGTTTGCAAGACTGAGGCCATTAATGAAGATATTTTCTGTTGGGTGGGAGGGAAGGATTGGTTCTGTTTAATTAAAAAACCCCATGAAATAGAAATACTGCAGAGGGATAAATGTTTCCCTTTCTGAATATAAACATCTTGGCATCACCTCACTGTTTATTTTCAAAAACTGCCTAAGTTTTGCTTCCATATTTATCTAACAGCAGGGGATCATTATCCTGTGACAAAGTTCTATTCCACTGACATTATCTCTTAATTAGAATTCATCCTTTCCTAGTTCCACGTAGTCAGCCTGTAGTTCCCCCAAGTCCCATAAAGCAATGTACGTTTTTGGAGGCGGGGGGAAGAGGGAAGGTCTCACAGACCATTAAGAGCTGTTTAATAAGCAATCTGGTGTAGAAAAGGCTGCTTTTATTCTTCGTGGGCATATCTGTGCGGAATGGGCGATGAGGGCCAGTGTCTGCCCTCCCTTACATCACGACAACTGGCTTTAAGTGATGTGCCAGGCCAGGAAGGAGGGCACTGCTACACTCAGGAAAATAAATTGCTTGTCTGCCTTAGGAGGCGAGGAGAGGAATCAGCTTAAGGCTGTAATCACGCTACATTGGGAAGGTGGTGGGGCAGACAGAGGTAAAGAGCAGTGTTGTGAGGTGCTCTGCAGTGTGTTGGGAGTGTGCACCAGGATCACAGTCGTGAATTTCTATTGCTAAGGCAGGTCACAGGAGTCTCCCACGACTCCTTTTATAGAGAGGAAGGCACTTGCAGCTGCTAAAGCATCTTTCCCTTCTCTCAGGAAGCGTAAGTAGCATTATTCTGTCAGCCCTTTCACAACTGCAGATCAGCAGCCTGACACCAGAAGTATATGTTTGGATGTACAAAACAAAAAAACATCGAAAATATTAATGTAGAGATGTTAAGGCCCTTGCTCCTACATCATGACTTCTGGTAATCTATTGCAATTACTTAGAGCATCACTAAAAACATTTTGATGTCTGAGCAGGAGGCACCAAGTGAGAATATTGAAGTAGAAATTGCAAATAGATATTCATAGCTCTGTTTCCATGGCCTGCTTTTCAGTGGGTAGAAATGTGTGTAGTCCTTTCTGCCGCTGTTTGGACACACAACTAATTGGCATCTCATACCCCAGGAGTGCCTGCCTGAGCAAGAAGAGCTGCATCGCTCAGCAAAGGGGGTGAAACATTCAGCAGCTGCTCTGAAGTGTCTTTTCCTTTGCATAGTGTATTACCCCAAAAAAAAAAAAAAAAAAAAACTCACAGCAAACAGTGATAAATCTATGAAAAATAATAGTTAACCACAGCTTGGAAAGAACAGTGCCTGCTACTGGAGTAGCTCCATGAAAAAAATCCGATGTGAAACTCCTAGACATCAGCTGTGACAGAGACCAAAAATATAGAAACACTCCCCTAAGATCAGACCCGTGAATGTTTGTAAAGAAAAACTAGAGTTCTAATTGCCTAACAAGTTTCACGTAATATTAAAGCATATGCTTCAGCATTAAACTATTTCATTTTAGTGATTATGGGGAGACCAAAGGGAGTAACCTTACAGCTGTGTGAAGAAAGGCTTTGGGGCTTTTTTGCACTTCCTTCCGAAATACAGGCTATTAGACTTGTTAAGGAAAGAACAATAGGAAAGATCAGTCCATGAGATTCATTAATTGTGGCAATTTCTAAGCTGACATGATTTTTTGAAATGGTTTCCTGGTAATGTTTTGCTATGAAGTAGCTCGCAAAGATAAAAGAAATTTCCCTTAAAAGTCCCTAGTCCATAAATTAGCCCATGTATGTAATTTCATTTAATGTTTTAAAGTGATTTTCCCAGTTCTGCTTCTCACATTGTTGTCATCTTCACTTAAACCCTGTAAACTTGTTCAGGTGTCCAAACCCTTTATTTGTCCAGAGATGCAAAAAAGAAAAACCACAAGATACAAACCCAAACACTCCACAAGTTTATTACATTTTCTAATTGAAAAGTTTGCTAAATGTATTTCATGATGTGGTGTTACTGAGAGCTGTTATAACTTTATCGTACTGAATTTTGCAATCTGATGTTCCGTTGTCAAATATTTCCTTGAACTTCATTAAAGCTCTGATTCATGATAACATTATATTATTTAGACAAGTTCCTGAAGCAGTGTTTTATTATTATTTGTTAATTTATGAAGCATAGTTTCACTGTATCACCATATTTTATAAAAATAAGGAAGGATGGAATATTAAACAGCAAAATGCATCAGATACTCAGGCATAAGTCAGCTTCTGAGAGACACTGTGTATAAGGAGACAAAGGAGATAGATTACATGCCATTCAGGAACATCTGACAGTTTTCCTAAATGGTATCTTTCCTTTTACATTGGCTCACATGCCTTTCACTTCTCTGTCCATGTGTTGCTAGGTATTTAACGTGAGGGTTTGCATTTCTTGCAGAATCCTTTGCTTCTGCCAACTTCAAGGAATCTTCAGCCGTCCTGACTCTTCTCTGGGGCTTATAGAATCACGGAATAATAGAATGGCTTGGGCTGGAAGAGAGGTCAGATAGTCCCAACCCCCCTGCATTGGCAGGGATGCCACTCACTGGATCAGGTTGCTCAGGGCCCCGTCCAACCCAGCCTTGAAATCTGGCCTTGGGTTCTGGTCCCCAGTGAATCTCTGCTGGACCATCCCAATTAATCCCATTGTGGATCTGCCCCAGTGCATCCCTCTGTTTTGCAGAAAGGAGGTGTGGGAGTGCCAGGGCAGGCCTGGACCCGGTTTGACAGGGTGAAAACGTTGGATGTGGAGAGACTTGAATTATTAGATTGGAGGCAGATGTGCCACAATGTGCTCCTCATCCTCTGGTGTGACTGACATGACTGGGGAGAGCCAGGCCTTCCAAGTCCCTGATGGAGACACCCTTGGGGAGCCTAAAGATACTCTGCCAGTTCTTTATTTCCACTGCTTTGTGGCTGAGAAAGCAATTTGGGGTGTGAAACTATCTAGCTGAAGTTTGGAGCCTTTTCTGTGATTTCTGAAGAAAGGTATGAGTTTCCTGACTGCAAATAGATAGGAAGTCATTTGCCCTCCCCTGCATGTATCTTTCTCCATTTTCTCACTGAATTTAAATCAAGATATATTTTTGAAGAAGCATAATCACAGAGCAATGTGTAACTTGGTCAAATTTTTAAAAGAAAATAAAAATAAAAATCTTATGAACAGAAGGAACCAGCTGATTTGAAATGTGAACACCTCAGTGCCATAGAAACCTTCCTATTAAATTCACATACTAAAAATATTTATTAAAATAATATATGAAACAGCATAGCACAGAAATGGTTCTCATATATAGAAAGTTAATGGATCTTCCAAGAAAATACCTGTACCAGCTTTGGTCTTGTATGATATATTTTGCCTTTATTTAAGGAAGGGAAATCTAAGTTTCTTGGGAAGTATCAAGGTCTGTGACTGTGTATTCACACACAATGCCAAGCAGTAAAGTGCTCACAAAAAGTACCACACTGAACATAGTGATATTTGTCTCCTTTCAAACACTGGCCATTCCTAAATTCTCCCAGTTCCATTTGTTATGAAAGAGAAGTATTAAAAGCACTTTTTAAAAATTTTTTTTATTTCTGTCTTCAACTTCCCCATTAATGGTCATTATTTTCCTGCTTTTGTCCTTTTTCTCCCCCTTGCAATTTTGCTGTGAGTGATTCTCTCTGTCATCTTGCCCTAAATTGATTAATACTGCCCACTGATGCAGTGCACCACATGGCTAATATATCAGTTAAATGGAAACAGCAAACACCACCTGCTCCTTCAGGCAAATGGCACTTTGGAAAATGGAATGTGTAATCAATAGAATTAAACCTTAAGCAAAGCACTGCAAACAAATCCAGGGGCAAGGTCTTCGTAACTCTGTGGTAAGAAAGGTTTTTCCTTTTCTTCCCCCCCCCCCCCCCAAATGATCTGTTTGGCTTTCTTTCAGTATATCAATTATTTTCCATGTGATACAGAGTATTATCACTATAACTGTTGTCATACAATTTGATACTGCTTGGATCAAAGGCGATTTTTTTTATATGAGAAGTTTTAGATGGGTCTGCCTCTCTTTATGTGTTGGAGACATACAGGACCTATTCTTGTCGATGGCAGTGATAGGTAATAGGATAAATCCTTCTCATTGATGGTGAGATAAATGCTGCTTGAATTTAACTTTCAAATCTGCTAGAGGCTGCTTAGCAGTAAGGCATTTGCCTCGTTTGTGAGCACTTTAAAGATTAATGATTTGAAGAGCAGATACAAAAGACACACAGAAGCTTTTGGCTGATGTCAGAATGATCTTCCCGTAATAAATATTTTTTTAGAAACAACAGCGCTGCTCAGCTTTACTTCCCCAGTGAAAGAGTGAAATTTTAAGGCAGGTTTTTACAGGGAAGAGCAATAAATACAGAGGATGAAATAATAGCAGAGAACTTGTGCAATTTGCACACAAGGGGAGAAAAAGATAATCTGTGCCTGAGATCATTTGTAAGTAACATTCAGCTCCTTTGGGGAGGTGAGTTGTCACCTGGGAGAGTTCAGAATGCCTAACACAGAGCGTCTAGTTTTGATTCAACAAACAAATAAGGAGAATGAGCTCTGCCCTTATAGGTGGCCCACAGGTCAGAGAAGGCTCTCAGCACACCTTCCACACTCAAGTGGTGCCAATGGCTCCAAACACTTCATAAATCTGTGGTGAAAGCTCACGTAAAGCTCCTCTCCTGCCATATTCCGTACCTGTAAACTGCTGCCCTGGACAGATCTGTGAGCTTGTTTAGAGATACATTTTGTCTCAGATACAGCATGTTAAAGAAACAAATCAGTCCAATCATCAGCACATACCGACTGACAAACAAGTAGCCCGGCTCCAGTTGCATGAAAATAGCCCAGGTCTACCTCACGCCTGCCTCTGACGACTCCCAGCAGACTCCATTCTCTGTTTGGGGTGTACCAGTAATTACGTTCTCGCTGGCAGGATTTAGAGTTTGGTTGCCAGGGCCCAAGCACCATGTAGCAAGTGTTTTGGTAATGAATAAAGACGGCAATCAGCAGCAACCTGAGAGCAAGCTGAATGAGACAATCTGGCGGGCACTGAGGGGGTCCTGCTGGCTTGCTCAGATGGGCAGCAGGCAGGGATGAGATAATTGATAGGAAAGGGTAATGAAAGGAAAGGAAGTGGGAGGAGGGGGGTGGGGGGAAGAGAAGAGAGAACAGATTTAGAAAATAGACAAAGACTTTGACCTTAAAGCTAATAGGCTACTTAGGATATTATTTTATAAAGACCAGGATAAAATGAGCTGGCAGCTGAATGTCGGTATAAAATAATCCTTTGTGTGTGTGTGTGTGCGCACATGCGTGTGTGGTGGGCTGGGGAGGGAGGAAATCCCCATGTGCAGACCTGAGACGATTTCTAGGAAATAACAGAAACGACAGGAATGGTTATTCATGGGAACCATGGTACTGCAATGTTCTCTTCCCTACACAGCCTGCTGGAACGTTTTGAAGTCAGGAGCTTAGAGGGGAGAAATTCAAGGCGAGGGGAAGATATGGCCTAGACAAATGCATGTAAATACGGAAAGGTTTCATATTGCAGAACATCGAGTCCTCATTTGAGACATACTGAGCTCAATGACAGAGTTCCACGGAATTTTAAAGACCTTGAACTATCCTGACTTTGAAAAACTGAGTGGTTATTTATCTTGCCATCATCACAATTATGAAAACTGTACAAAGAAGCAGCACATTTTCAATTGCATGTCCAGGAAAGGGAGAGGTTTTAAGAGTAATAAATGAAGTTGTGTATACCTTTGTTTGCAAATAAATAATTTTCTTACACCGAACTCTTGCAATATAATTATTCATTTAGCCTTCACAGGCACAGAGAAAAATAATAATCCCCAGAAAAAAATCCATAGTTTCAGAAGTCAAACTCCTCCCAAGACACAAGAGACAGGTTTATTTTGTGGAAGGAAGCTATTTTCCTGTAATTTTGCATCCTTCTGACGCCAGGCATGCTGCCTTCCAGCCTTGTGGGCATAGGAAAAGATTCAGAGTTTTGCATTGCTCTTTCACTGAAGATAGATGGATAGATATCTTAAGAATGAGCACAGAGTTCAAGGCAGACAGATAAGATGGCAGTAAAAACCAAGAGGAAATATTTAATCCTAGGTGACAGGGCTTTGTTTAGACCCTCTTCCATACTTAAGGCACGTATTTTCGCTTAATATTGACAAGCCTGTCAGAACCAGGCGCTTGAAGATTTCCTCTTTGGCAATCTATTTGTTTCCTTCTTGTTGTTTGGTTTTTTTAATTGTTTAAACAAATTCTGGATTTAGCACAGGCCATCTTCCCCAGATATTCAGGTAAGATTTCAGGAGGGGTTTTGGTATTTTACTGGCTCTCTGTTAAATGCTGTAGGAGTGTGTGATCTGCTGTGTCACCATGGCTGGAATCTTTCCGGGTCTGATAAGTCAGATTGTCTTGATCTGAGGTAGCACTTCGATAGGAAACCTCAGTCCAGGGCATGGATTTCAAAGGGCATATTCCTGGTGATTCAGTAACTAATTCTCCTCTTCTGAACTTATTCTAAAAAAAAGTTGTTACAAAGTGCACAGCTGTGCTAGATATTCTTGGCTTTGGGCAGAAGGACACCAGCACTTCAGGGTGTTTGCTACTGAAAATGTACTATGCAAGCGAGAACTTACCCCAAATGCAGCTTTTCCCTGTCCAAATTTCAGACAGAAACGGTATTATTCTTCACTTTCTGGGATTTTGAAAAATGTCATGCTGTGCTGCTGTGTAGAGTTCATCAGTGCACGGCGTTCTCGGAAATACGGGAACATGATAGTGATAAAAGAAATTATTCCATGTAGAGTTTTACAAAGCACTTTGGGATCCTTTCAGATAAAAGATATTATATCAGACATTATGATAGGTAGTACTTATTAATACCTGTCATATTGTGACTTTCTCAATCACTTTTGTTCTGCTTGGAGCACTCTCGGGAAACTGTTTTACCCAATTTACCGTAATTGTGACATGACCCGTATGGTACCCTTCTTCTTTCCAGGACCTTTGGAAATATATTATAGATGCTCTCCATGACCTTTCCTAGAAGCTTTTTAATTGAAATGTTGTCATGCAGCTCCCATGTTTAAAGTAATTTCATGTTTTGATGGCCTTCAAACACAAGTTGAATGTGTATTACAAACAGGGAGGGGGGGCAAGGGAGTTGTTTTTTATGTGGGCTCCATCTAGTGCTTTGCTGGACCTGCTCAGAATGGTGCATGGTCTAAGACATTTGCCAGCTTCATCTCCAGCTTTTAGCTTTACCAAATAAATACTAAGGCTGCAGAGGCTTCCTGCAAGTGCACTGCTTGGCATGGTATGGTCCTGCCTCTTTGGTAGGATATTATGGTGCTATGAATTTTTTTTGTTAAAGACGATAGTATTTGTGGCTTGGGAAAAGGAGTTCTGTCACTTCATTAAAATTATTGCCCAAGTGTTTCTTTCTGGTTGACAGAATGCCTGTGTAGAGATTTTGACCTCTAGAAACACTTATGCTGTAGTCTTGTAAGCTGTAAGGTAGTTCAAATGTATTTTCTTAGGAATGTGGATCCAAAAATATTGGCCAGGGAATCAGATTGGGTAATTCAGATTCAAACAAGAGGAGAGAAAGCTACAGACTTAGCAGTGGATTCATTTCAAATAGAACATTCAAGCCTATTTCCTTTCTTACATACCACAGAGCACTGTAAAAATCAGCACAATAAGTAGGCAAAAGGGATCATCCCCCCTGTTCTGAACTGTGGGTGGAAGTCTGTTGGTAAATTACAATATTGTTCCATCACAAAAGAAAAAAAAAATAAATCTAACCTTCACTAAATTCAGAAGAGAACATTATTTATTATAGTAGGGCAAAATGCCATATTCTAGTCCAGAACTGAATTTATTCATGCTGCAGCTTTCTGTTGTATTGGGGTTTCCACCAGTTTCATCTTTTGACCTTCCACAGGTGAAGAAGCACAAAATATGCAGCAAAGATCAGTCACTGCAGATAAAAAAGTCTGCAACGTTGCTTAGACAAAGGAATTATTTATTGGGCCAGATTCTCTGCTGTGTAGTTTTACTTTGCTATATTGAGTTCATTGACTGATTTTTATTGACCTTATTCCTTTGACTTCATCGCAGGTATTCTGGTTCCCGTCAGCTGAGGATCTGGCTCTCAGTATTTAATTTGCACAATAAATTTCAGAAAGTCTTTTGAAATGGAATCTGCAGTGTAATTAATGAGAACTGATGCTTAACATTGGATCCTTTCCCAATAGCCTGTTATGCAGCACTAAACATTATGGGCCAAGTACTGATTTCACATTTTTACGCCAAATTCCCATTGACCTCTACCGGAGTTTCATGTGAGAAATGATAGCAGGATATATCCTATTATTCCCTGAAAAGGTCAGTGTTCTGATAAAAGTGAATGAAGCTGTCTTTTTCATAGCTGTCAAGCAACTTGGCTTAATGTAGTCATGGAATCTCACCATGATAATAGAAATCTGGCATGCTTGCCTTGGTGCACCACATTGTGTCTGACCGTGAGTCCTTGTCCTTGCTTTATATGATGGCTGAAATTCAGACCTTCTGAGGGAGACATTAGTTACTGAAAGCGTGAGCAGCTCCAGTTGGAGGAAAATGCATGCCTCTGACACCAACATGTATTAACCCTTTGTATTTATGGTTCTGTTAGTTCTTTGCTGAGTTTTCACTCCTATATTTCACGTTCTTTGCACGAGGGAGGAAATCGTTGGGCAGATTTTTGGCTCTCAGAGTACAGTTCAAACACTGAGCAGCATTAGCTTACAGGCAAAAATCAATCCATTGCTGGTCAGCCAACATTTCTTCTACCTTTGGCAAAGAATAATCAAAATATCCTCTGAGTTTTCTATAGCTGTTATTTACTGTTATTGCAGTTCTGTGGCACCTCCATTTTCTGTCTGTGATTTTTGTTTGCCTCTTGATCTCCCAAATTGTTTTAAGTGTGCTCAGATAATGCTGTTTTGGCTGCTTTGTGTTATCATGCAGGGAGGCTGCGTGTCCACATAAACCACCAGAGGAGGGTAGAAGAGCATAAAACCAAAGCCATAAAAACCTGTTTTGTGGCACTTTCTCCCTTGCAGAGTTGCTCGGTGTGCTGGCCCAAGCTGGAGGAGCACTACCCCATCTTCTGCAGCTACAGTTTCCTCTGTAAGAACTGACTTGAAGCTTGAACTCCTTGGTTCAGGCTCAGAGGCCTTGGATGTCTCCATCTTTTCTTCATCCCGTGGATCTGCAGGTTTTCCTCTTGCATTTGGAAAGGGCTCAGGCACATTATTCCCCATTTGGTGCCTTTTTGGCCCAGTCTTTATCATGACTATATAAAAAGCATACTTGTTTTTTCAATCCACTTTTTCAAGCACTTGGATGCACTTCACTTTTCTCCTTTCCCCGGTGTATTCAAAGACAGAAGGATTCAGTGACTTCACAGAATTCCCAGGAGCTGCCCAAATCCTGTTTTGGGGAGAAGATTCATCCTGATGGTTCTTGGGCTCTTTTAATTTGTATTTCAGCTTCAAAAGTTCTGTGTCAAGAGAACTCTCCACATGAGCTCTTGGGAGAATGAAATACACATGGGGGAAAGGCTGTGGGGTGCCTTCTAGGCATTTAAAATTCTTTCCTTTGCTTGGCAAAACTAAAAAGAAGTTTGCTGCACTGTTACCCAGAAAGACAGGAAAGGTTATAAACTCCAAAATATTATTTAACTGGTTTTTTTAAGCATGCCTTTTTGGGATGTGACAGATCACTTCTGGAGAAAAATGTCATTAATCTCAGTATCTCAGTTGGAGAACTGGAGAAGTGATAGCCAATCTTCTACATTGTTTTCTGAACAGAGTTGACACTATTTGCTGGGATGGGTGTGAACTGCTGGTTTATGCAACCAGCACAACTTCCCTAATAGAAGTGGTTGGTGAGGAACACCAGGGTGTTCTCATCATTATGGCCTTGAACCCAGGCTCATCTCAGCCATTTCACCAACCCTACACTGAGGCCATCACACTGTATAGCATATTTCCTTGTTCACATCTGTGAATATAAATATATAGGTGAATATATATGTGAAATATGTATATATATGACTGGAACATACATGAAAAGAAGTGGCTAAATGGGGAGCCTTCCCTTGCTGCTATATGTGAGTGGAAGAAGGCAGGTGAATTAAGGTTGGCTTTGTCCTGCATTTTCACTGATGATCCAAAGTCTTTTGCGTGCTTTGACTTTCTTTAGAGAGCAAGGAGCAAAATGGGAGTCCATACTGTAAGTGAGCTGCGATAGCTACCAGCTTTCTGCTTTGGATTAAGGTATTGGTGTGCCTCTGTAAATGTCTACAGCCCTAACTGATCCTTTCTTTAGCATTTTGCTGAGATTTGCTCTAAGCTAGGGGCTTGATCTGGGGCTTTCTCAGTAATCAGTAAAGAAAAAGGCACTTCTGTAGTGAATTTGATCTCAGGTTAGCTCCGATGCTTTCTGGAGGAGTCTGTCTCTCTTCCTTAGCTGTACAGGTTGCTTAGGGTGACTTAACTCCTGAACAAGGTGCACCAATGCAGTTACAAAGAAGTGTGACCTCCTTAATGCAATCCAGGGATCAGTGGATTTAAAGCAGTGCAAAAGAGAGGGAGCCAGGCTTCCTTTCCTGGAAAGGAACCCTGATTTGGGAAAAAACTTGGGTTGTCTGAAGTACTCTGCTTTTTTTTTTTTTTTTCCCCTTTGTGATGAGTTCTCTGAGTCTGTATGAGTCCCCAGGCTTTCTTAGGAAGATAGGAATGGCATGGGTGTTTGAGGAGTGGTATTGTTTGGATAAGACTTGATTTCTGACAAGCCTTGTATCGCTTTATTATTTTAAAAGCAGACTGCTGTAGTGAATAGCACGGAGGCTCCTGTGTAAGCTTCTTTTTTGGGAAACAATGATCCCATCAAATTGCCAGTATGACTCATGCTGGGTGTTTGAATCATTTTTATTACACTGCTGATGATGGCTTGGAAAAGTCAAGTTTTGGTCATCAATTTATTCTACATCTTTTATATTGACTGAGTCTTGTATATCAGAAACATGGTCAGCCAGACGTTTTTATGAGTCCAAGGAAAGATGTTCTGTGTAAATAACACATAGTCAAGAATAAAAAGCCAAATGTGCACATAGGACCTGATAATGTGAAAGTGTGATGGCTTTAAAGCTGTATTTTGTTTGTGGTATACTAAATCAGAGAACTGGATAAAGAGATTGCTCAGCTGACAGAAATACACATTATGTTAAAGGACTGAAAAGTTTGAATATTACTCAGAGCCAGCTGGGTTCTGAAACACAACTGAGAACAGACTGTTTCGTGGGAAAAAATATAAAAACCCCACAAAACCCACAAAAAACAACCCTAAGGAGCCAACCCCCCCTTTCTCTATTTCTTTTCTGTTGTGAATTATTTTCCAAATATTTCCATCCTGGTTATACTGAAGGTTGGGGTGGGGGGACGGGGAATCAATTATATTATTATTTTAAATTAAGTTTTTAATAGCCTGGCATTGGTCATATGTATACTGCTTAGCTAGCAGCGTAGCTCCACTGTGGTTTTTCACAGGATTTATTTTTCACTTTATAGCTCTTTCTTTGCCCAAATTGCAACTATTTAACACCTCTCTCTCTCTCTACAAGTCTCCTACCTGATTGCTTTTATAAGTCTCAGCTACACTTTACAACTTAGCTTTTCTTTACCTTGAAACCTCAGCTAAGCAGGTTTGAGAATATGAGACAAATACGGGTTTGGAAGCTGAGAAAAAAAATAAGTGATCTACCCCAATGAGCTTGGCAAGTGCTGTGTGACCCCTTAAGGATACACAGCAAAGGGACCTCGGTGGGGCTGAGCACCGGAGGAACTAGTGGAGGAACTGGTGAATTGTCCCTTCCTCCATCATCACTCTGATTTACAAATGATTCTGCTTGAAAGCAAAAAGTAGTGAAATCTGTGGGCTTATACCCGTAAGATCACATGGCTTCTTTTGCAAAAAGATGCTCAAATATATTCTATAAATACCTCTATATAAATATTAGCCTCCAAATAGCTAGAAGCGTTTGAGCCTTTTTATCTCAGCATAAGCTAAACATCATAATATCTTCATTTTGCAATAAAGAAGAGGAGTTTTTTTCCACTTTGGTTGTATTTTAGCCACTGCATTAGTCTGTGTTTTAAAAACTTAGTGAGAAGCCTCAAGAAATGCTCCAAGAAAACCCTCCAGTAGAGTCTGAGCGTGTTTATCTCATTTCACATTTGTTAAGGGTAAGGCTTGCATGTAGTCCCATTATAATCAGTGGGACTACTCCCATTAGTATGGCAAGCAGGATTTGGCCCTTTGTTTGTGATTACACATTCCCTGCCTCATCTCTTAGACTGAAGGGTATAATAAAATTAAACTATTGGATTAGAATGGTAATTTCAAAACACAAATCAGCAAGGGAACATGATTACATTTGCTTTTGGAGGCTAAAGTGAAACATTCCTATTTCTCTCTTGGTGTATCTAGGCTGCCTAATGGAAGTAATTGTGTGTATCCAGAACAAGAATGTGAAAAACTGCAGAAATAAGAACAGAAAAATGTGTTCGTAAAAAGAAGGGAAAAAACCCCCAAAAAATCCCACAAATTCTTCTGATTCTTCGTGACATTTAGAACAGCAAACATATCTCAAAGCTACCAAAATCGTTAAGGCCTGCTCCTGAACAGATTTTATCTGTGTGAGACTAAGAATAGTTTTTTCTGTATAAATAGCTGTCTTTATCAAAAAAAAAAAAGGCCACCTTTTTGTTTTCTTGATGAACTGGGGTTGTGACTATAACATGATGTGCTCTGGATGTTTCAGCTGGGCTGTAGTTGTTGGGAACTTAAAAGTTCACCCATCCCTGTTTCCCTCCAGAAGATGATGAGAGAGTGGTTTACAAAACAAATGCTTTCATTCAGGGCTTTGCTGTTAAACCTGGTGTTCTGTGGTAAGAGCTGGCTTTCACAGGGCATCTTGGAAATTATTGAAAATTGCCTTATTGAATTATGCACATTTTGGATCCATCTCACAGCAATTTGCATTTCAGCTCCTACAAAATTCTTTGAAACATGACAAATTAAGCTTCTGTGTTTTCTGTCAGGATAAATAGCATAAACCTCATTTAACAGACAAGCAGAACTAAGGCCACAAATGAGTCATGCACTTCCATCTGCACTTGGGTATCCACCTCCCTTTCAGCCCTATGAAAACCACTTTCCCACTGGATTTCTGGTTTCCCTTCCTCTCACCACTGGTCCCTGACACTTCAGCTTCTTTTGCACTGTGACAGGCTTCAGTATCCTTTCTTCATAACCCCCTAAAAACACGTTATATGTAATTTTTTGCCCAAATTATGTTTTTTATATATATTTTTAAACCTACCATGTGCAATCTGCCCGTCTTTCAGAGCATATTCACTTTTGCAGAGCAATACAGAAACATCAGAAATGCCCTGCTGAGGCAGGCAGTGGTCTGTCTAACTCAGTGAGCTCTTTCCCACAGTGGCAGCCAGAGATGCTCTACAAAGAGAGTGCATGAGCCTGGCCATTCCCTTCCCTTCTCAACCTCTCAGCAGCCACAAGAATTGGATTAGGGATATCAGTGACTACGTCCCCGCCTATTCCCTTTAGGATCTGTTCATGGACCTGCTGTCCCTGAATAATCTAATCTCTTTTTAAACTATCTGTCTCCACGGCCTCCTATGGCCACAAATTCTAGAAGTTCAGTGCCTGCTATTTAAAAACTATACTTTTATCTATTTTAACCCTTTGCTCCACTAGTTTCAGTCAGGTTTTAATTGTGAGATTTGGTAACAGCTCTGTTTTCTGAATCCTTATTACCCACAAATCCCAGGATTTTGTAAACTTCTATCCCATCTTACAGACTTCTGTACAAGTTGACAAATGCCAGCATTTTCAAAATCTCCCAATTAGGCAGCTGCTTCATCATTCTTACTCAAAACCAACCATTCCCTGTAGCTTCTCTCCTTCTGCTATGTCAGAGCTTCACAGAAATGTAGACTCACAGGATGATTTGGGCTGGAAGGGACCCTTAAAGGTCACCTAGTCCAACCCCCTGCAATGAGCAGGGACATCTTCAACTGCATCAGGTTGTTTAGAGCCCCCTCCATCCTGGCCTGGAATGTTTCCAGGGGTGAGTCATCCACCACCTCACTGAACAACTTTTGCTGGTGTTTACCACCCTCATTGTAAAAAATATCATGCTCATATCTAGTCTGAATCGATCCTCTTTCAGAGAACCATTCCCCCTTGTCCCACTGTTACAGGCCCCGCCGCAAAGTCTGTCCCCATCTTTCTCTTAGGCCCCCCTTAAGCATTGGAAGGCCACAATAAGGTCTCCCCAGAGCTTTTACTTCCCAAAGCTGACCAACTCCAACTCTCTCAGCCTTTCTCACAGGAGAGATACTTCATCCCCCCGATCATCTTTGTGGTCTTCTCTGACTGCTCCACGTCCTTCTGGTGTCCCAGAGCTGGCTGCAGTGCTCCAGTGTCCTTCCTAGGATGGACCAAGCACAGGACTCAACACATTCATGTTCACAAGCGTGTGTGTAGCAGTAAAATCACTCTGACTTGTACAGAACAGCTTTCCTGATGATTCCCAACATCCTGTCAGGACTTTCTTGGCTGCCATTGGACCAAATACAAGTGGGAAGTGAATATTTGACGTGGTTTTTTCTTGACACGAAGGGGGAGGAGTGGAAAGAAGAAGTTTACTTCAGCTCTAAATTTTTCAGGATGTGGTCTTTAAATAATCATTTGAACACCAGCTACAAATGGAGCTATTTGACATTTTTCTAGTTTTTTTACAGGTCAGGGATTTTCTCTGCTCACAGTTTAAGAAAGCAGCAGAAATGTAGTTCCAACAGTGATTAGGATGGTATATGGTTAATGGCAGAGGTTTATGGTTAGGAATGACCAATAGAGTAGGTTATCTTTAGTCTGTTTCAAGTAGCTTCTGTGTGGTTTATTCTTGCTGTTTTTCAAATTAATTGGTACTGAAACAGCACCAAGATTTAAGAAAGTGAACAGAGAGCAGGTAGAAAATGTCTACCCCATTAAAATGATACCCAAGTGTTTTAAATGCTCTGTCATTCTAGTGGCCTGTGGAGGACGTATCAAACTCCTTGCAGACCAAATAAAATGATAAACATCTTCCCTCTGTCTGCTCTGCTTGCAGCTGTTGCAGCTTTTTGGTGTGATTTACAACACAAGGCATTTTGTTAAGGCAGGGAGACACAATAATGCCTGTAGGATTACCCAGAGATGTGGGTGGAACAAAGGGGACCATGCACCAGCCCTTGCCCAGATCCCAAGTGTCCAGAATGTGTACCTGGACACGGAGATTGGCTTGGAGAGGAAAGGAGAGATCTGAGCTCCATCGCAGGGAGCATATCCTGGCCTTCCCACAGCAAGTGGGAGTCATGTTTTGCTTCATCTGAATAATTTGCACATGGTTCTTGCCTGACCTAAGCAAGTGGGATTAAGTGCAGCACAAACACAGACCAAAAAGACAATCTTTGTCTCTTAGTAGTTTACAGGGCCTGTTAAATGGGCTGACCATATTTTTCAGCATTTCAAGTGACTATGAAACCAGAATTGCCCAGGGATCCATGGACTACCATAATGGAGCTGTGCATGTGCTAAAAAGGACATGCTGGGTAGAATTGAACATTCCAGTGTCTGTTTAAAATTAAGCAAGCTGATTTTTATAACACAAAGAATGCTAAAAGTGTATTTCAATAACCTGTTACTAAGAAAATAAAAGAGGGCTATTAAAAATTGTATTTATTCTCATGGCAAGCCCATTGAGATCATCAAGTGTCCTCTAACAGGTGAAGATGTATAACAGTGACATACAGTTCTCTCCCATACTTGCTGATGACTGACAGTGATATTCGTCCTTCAATTTCTCTGTCAGTCAAAGAAGTAGGTAGTTAGTAATTAAACACATTGATAAAAAAGCCAGAAAATAACAGTTAAGGATTAGTAAAGCTTGCTTAACTGAACATGTGAGTAATACTGTAGGAAGGAAACTCATACTTGCTGTACAGGAAAGGATCTACAGAGTTTGCTCTACTGAAGACTCAACCTACTGCAAGGAATGGTAAATTATATGGTTGATCTAACAAGAACACAGCCTTTAGAAACTGCTGGGGTTTGTTCCCATTAGGTCTTTGAAATTTACAGTAATATCTTTTTAAACACATAGTGATGAAACTTACATTTCCATGCCCTGTGTTAGATTGAAAAGATATATCATTATTTCCAGAAAATGGCAGAGAGAGCTTGAAAGTCTTTTAAAACCGTATTGGGCAGGCATTTTGGTGTTGTATGTAACAGCAATTCAAGTAAAGGCAACTGACTCAAACAAGATATAAACCAATCCTCTTACCTTGCTATAACCCACAGCACTCCTTAAGTCCTTCTGGAGAGGGAGTTAATAGTACAGGAAAGATTTTTCTTTTTATGATAGCTGATACAGACAAATTTAGAAATCTCACAGTAAAAGCCTATCTGCAACAGTCTCAGAATTCAGGAAGCTTCAAGGAAGGCAATGCCCTCCCAGCCCCATTGCCAGGAGTGTGCAGGGAGTGGCAGGATGAAGCATTACCTTCTGCTCATCCACAAAAAGGAGGGTTTGCTCGGCTCTGTCTGACAAACAGACCTGGAAATGAAAACTGCCATGGTACTTCAGTCCAGCAAGGCACCAGTGGAGTTAATGTGTTTCAGCTGCACAAACTGCAAATATATATAACATGGCATGTATAGGAAGGCCACTGACTCTTTAAAGGGAAACAGGCAGAGCTAATAGGTTTCTTTGAATATAAACATCAGTATATATTTTCGTGACTCAACTCAGCATATTCTATATGGGTTGTAATTTTAAAATTAGTGGTTGAAGGGAGAGATAAGCACCATCAATAAATTAAACTGTAACCCAGCGGTTTAGTCATGAAAGGTTAAAATAAACTTGCTTGATTGATTATGAATTTTAAACAGTTTTTCTTCAATGTAATCAGTGCTCTACCAATGTCATTGCTCATTAAAGAAAAGATTTTCATTCCAACATTTGATTGAGGATGTTTTTTCTCATTTGCATTTTGCTTTCTACCGAGTAAGCATCTTGCCTTCAGAATTATTAGATTTTTTTCCCCCCTTGTCTGTCCATAAAAGCCGTAAAGTGGGATGGAGCAGTGATTTAGAGGGATACTACATAAAGATTGAATGAAGATATTGACTACAGGCCCTAATGCAAACAGGACTGTCTGATGGACTGCCTTTGACAGGATGATGGAAGGGAGCCTTGTGGCCTACTTAGCTGCCCTTCTAATTGGCCTTTATGAATATTTAATGAAATCAAGATGAAATTCAATCAGAGCTTTTACCTGCTGAATCTTAGGGAAAAAAAGCAGGGTATTATTAGATTTTCCTACCCCTTGTATACAATAAAACTGTACTGAAATGTCTGTGGGTTAGTCAGGTGGCTGAGATGTGCTTTTTATCCAGGGACTTGGTTTCTTCCAAAGGAATTAACCTTTTTACCACAAAAAAGCAGCACGATTTTCCATTTGCATGCATCACTGGTGTTTTATTACTGGCACAGTATAATGTTTAAGCCATAAACAAGCAACAGCTATTCCCTTTGAAAACATACCCTTAGCAAATTCTTAGTCTATGCCAATTTGAAGCCTTTTAGGGAACTTTGAGGTCATATAATAGTTGCAGAACTACATAATGCTGTAGCCTAATATTTTGTGCCACTTTGGTTGATGTATGAGAGAGAATTTGCACGATCTCATTTCTCAAACATAATCTAGGTTGCATCAATAACATTAAATTATAGCAATGAGGTATAAAACAGTCTGACAGTCTCCTGCTGTAGTACACTCTTACATTCATTTAAATGTAGATTTTGTTTTTCTGAGTGGAATGCCAGAAAAGATTTTCACAGAAGCACAATGGACAGATTAATCTATAAATGGCAAATTCAACAGTGAAGAAGGTTTTCCCCATTTTTAGTTTTGTGAATTTTATCTTACTCCCCCAAGATAAGCTGTTTATTCACAGTATGTTGCTTTTATGCATTTTCAGTTTCATTTCTTTGGACAGAAAGGAGTTTGGTACTTAGAGATAAACACAGCATGTTAATACTGAGCAACGCGGGAGTGAAACCTTACAGATGTGACTAAATAGGAACAGTTCAATGTCGTTATTTAAAGGCTTGATTCCTTTAAATGAAGCTAATTTTGTGGGCATCAGTAATGCTCCCTTGGGTCACTAGTGCTGATGTCACCACGTGTATAACACATAGCTGAGCAACAGGCAGGAGCACGTGTTATTAGGTGGGGCATGAGTGAGTGGACACCCAGCCTCCCTCAGTTCTTAGATATAAACTCTCTCTTCCTGAGCACACAGACACGAACAGTAGAGTTGTTGGGATTATTTTTACAGGGCTGTGCATGAGGACAGTGTGATAGGCCCCCAGGTTCTGTGAGAAGCTTTTAGACTTCCACGTGTCTGGGAGAACATCAGGGATAATAGCAAATAACGAAATAACGTTCATTCTGGGAGAGCCCACAGGTCTGTGCATTCCAGCTTCTTGCTCCAGCAGTGGCCAATACTCAGGGGAAATTTATCAGAGTGAATCCCTGATCCTAATGGGCTTCCACTCCTGATAGCCGTTCCAGTCATCCCCAGGGCTTGCTGAGGGCTCCCACCTTGCTGAGGTTGCTGTAGGAGCTAGAAATAGTCAGAACATAAAATAAAAAAATTGAAGAGAGTGGTAAATGCTACAGCAAAACTGAACCAAGGGGCATCACTGGTGTTTCTGCTGGTGTGTCCCTGTACGTACAAACACCTGGGAAGGCCTGGGCTGAGCTGACACTAAACAGTCCTGTCCACGAGGAGCCCCAGGGCCACGAGGGAGCTGCTTCAAAAGCACCAGGTTAACAGAGAGGTGCCTGCACTTCTCTTTTCAGCTGTTACACTGATGCATACTTTGTCTCCTAATTGTATTTTTCATTCTCCCTTCCAGTGGTGTATGAGCTGTGGAGCTTGGGAGTTGGGAATTCATAAGCAGGATCTGAATTCACACAGAAAGAGCAGTTCTCCCCAAAGCTCCATTCCTTCAGGTAGCTTTTTACCCAGGGGACTGTCATCTAGTGTAAACAGAAGCCTACACCCTGATGACTTAAAACCACTTTAGAAGCAAACTAAATGAAGTTATATGAGCATATTTTGCTTCTTTGAGTCTTCTCAGTGTATACAAAAAAATTGAAGGATGGATAAGAGAGTGAAATGCTTATGCATGTATCTGTATGCATGAATGCTGAGCTAAGAGAAATAAACACTTGACAGTCTTTCAGAGGCTAAAGACTTTGTATAAAGGCAGATATGGAACTGGCAATGAAAGGATAAGGTTCTCCACATCAACCTTAATTTGGATTTATGTCAGCTGTACACACGGCTGAGATAGTTCAGCCCACTGGTAAGAGTAGTGTGTTCTTTGCATCTTATTGTCCGAGGTGCTTTTGTAATCTGTCCTCAGAGAAGATGTAGATAGCACATATATTTTCAAACATCTGACAAAATAGAATTCACCACAGTACCATCTGCAGCATTTCTCAGCAACTGCTCAAATTATTTTGTAAAGCTTTGTTTAAATGGGCTGTGAATATCCATGTCACAGATTCACTTTCAGTAGATTGAACACATCAGTTTGACTTCAGATCAAACAGATATGCAGTGGATTTCCACAGAGAGGTTGGATTGCTTGTTCAAACGCAAGTTTTGTGCTGATAATTCAAATGAAAGTTAAGTTTTTCCTAAACATGGTCAAAACAAAGTAAATTTTGATGCATACACAGAGCAGTGCTTAGGAAGATAGTCTACTTGCTTGCTCAGAAACTGTTTCCAAGACATCAGTAGCCTTTGGACAGCGAAGGCCATGACAGTGAATGATAATTTTTTGAATGTTTTTGAATTCTTTCTGTTCATCCCTCTGTTCAAAAACAAAATGTATTTAAAATCCCACCTTTAATAGCCTGACTAGTCTGCACTTGATGCCTTGGAGTTTCATCCAACTTTCCCTCTTGCCTGAGCCGCTGGCAGTGACCTCAGCAGTACTAAGGCAGGATATAATTTACCAAGTGAACGATATGGTCGGAGGCTGATAATGAAGTTTATGTTCAAGTCAAATTCAGCTGTTCATGGGGGTTGCATTCCTTCCTGATGTTGATCAGAAATGAAACCAGATGCTTTAGATTTGGGGAGGATTGCTGGCACTAGCGGAGGTGGCATGAAGGTGGTAAAGTATACCAGTGGCTCTTCTAATATTCCAAAAGGTCTGAGATGAGTGAAATGTGTTCTGGTTTAGGCTTAACATATTTCAAATAGAAAACTCATTTGTGGTGTATCTCTGAGTATTTCTTTTCTCATTACCCCCTGGCAGAAACCTCTGTAACTTGAGAAACCACTGGTATCTAGAAATCATGGATTTGATCTCAATCTCTATTAACCCAGGGCAGAAGATCAAGTTGCTAATTATTTTGTGGCTAGTTACCAGCGTGTGAACACGTAATGGAAATCAGGAGGGGCATTCACTGGTGTTCTGGAAAAAATGAATATTTGCTAACATTTCTGAAATCCTACACATTTAAAAAGCAATTTGTATTATTTGGTGCTTTGTGTACAGATTTAGAGACTGAGTAGCATTGGGGAGTTACTTGAGAGGCCCTGGCAAGGCTGGGACTGGAGTCTGGGGCAAGAAGGGGGTTGGATCTAGAGGATCACAGGGCAGGGGGTTGGATCTAGAGGATGTTTACAGTCCCTTTCATCCCAAACCATGCTGTGATCCTATGATGACTGTCCTCTTTCTCTCTGTCCATCAAAGAGTTGCAGGGAAATGTTTTAGGGGTCAAGCCAAGAAGCAAGGAGTAGGTGCTGTCACCAGGCAACAGAGGGCAATGTATTTCCCAGGACAAGAAGCTGCACCAGCAGATGCAGAGGCTGCAGAAGGCACCTTTCAGTACCCACTGCAAGAAGCAGGTGTGGTTTTAACAGCCTGTTTTACTGAATGAGCCAAAATCACTTCCAGCCCAGCTTAGTCTGCAAATCATTACAGTATTACTTTGTATCAATGTTTACAATAGGGCACATTAAGATGATAAATGTGCATTCAAATAATAAATACCTCATCCTTCCAAATGCACCTTTTTTTATTCTGTTAAAGAGGTCTTTGGTCCTTTATTTCCAAAACTGAGGAGTGACTAGTGTCAAACTCTTGGCTATTGGAGCTGAGAGATCCCAGACTCCTGGGAGCTGCTCCCAGTTGTGTAAGTGAGTCTCTCTGTCACCTCAGGTACATCACTCTTACCTCACCCCAGCCATCTGGGAAAGAGTAACCACACCAAATCAGATCAAAGAGTCACTTCATCCTCTAACCGGTAATGAGCCATAACAGACACAGCATTGAAAGTTCCCATAGTGGGCAGCCATGGAACAACATATCTGTAGCCCAATTTCTTCTAAAAAATACCAGAAAATGGCTCAAGTGTTTCTTGAAGCGTAAGAGCTAATTCCTCTACTTCTTTCTACCCAGATGCAAACCTGAATATTCTCATTAGATGTACAGAAATCAAATAATTCTTACATCATACTGTGTTCCTTTACTGACTTGTGCTATGCATGTTGTAAGAATTATTCATATGTTTTAAATGGTCAGCCCTTCTGTTTCATTGACCTGTCCTTGTCTCCTGCCATTAAACAGTGCTAAATGGCAGTCAGCTTAATTCTTTTATACCATTGCTTACTGTCTGTGTCCTTTCTTCCCCTCTAAATTAGGAGGCCCCAGCCTTTGATATGTGACCTGTTGATACAGAGCAATATGTCCACGATTCTTGTTTCATGGTTAACACTCTTTCAGATGCAGTGACCGGAACTTAATGCAGCAGGTTAAGAAATATTTTTAAGGTCTGGAGTACTAATCCTGTCTGATAATCAACTCATATCTTTATGCTGTGCAGTTCCCTCTCTCTAATACATTTTCAGATCATTTCAGGATATATACTACCTAGAAGCAAAGTACTGTGACAGTATTATCTGGTGCTTTGTACGTCCAAGAAGCGAATTTCATTTCCTGGATCAGACAGAAACGAAACCAATATCCGAGCCACTGTATTATCTATACACAAATTCAGAATGCTCTGATCTCTCACCCTCAGAACATGACACAAGATCTTGCCTTAACTCTTGTGGTATTAAGTTGATTAGAGATATTTTATCCAGGGGTATCTCTGGACTCCAAAGCTCAGCAGTTAGAGCTTTTGCCCAGTTTCATTTACTTTAATCCTGCTGTTCCAATAGAACTTCAACAGAGGGTCTTCTCTTTTTCACATTTTGTGGAAAATGGAGCTAGCTGTAAAACAGCATTTGATTTCAGCAATTCAACCCCAGGCCAATTAGTTTGATTCCAGTCAAAATTGCATTCAACAGTGATCAGCAAACATTTCTAAAAACAAAGCTGTAAGCAGCAAATACAGATGCCAAGAAAGAGGATGCTTTCCCTGTGCATTGGATCAGAGATGTTTACAGAATTAAACTTTGTAGAGAGGTTATATATACACCTTTCTTCAGTAAACAAGGGGGGAAAGAAAGAAAATCACAGCTTCACAAATGGAACTGATCAAGTTGAAGAATTATGCCAGAAGTCTAATGAGCTGCAGTGCAACACAATTTGAAATGAGATATGAGACCTTCAGGTGGTATAAATCAGCTAATGCTATAACACCTGAAGAGCTGGCCCAACATCCTTGGACTGGGATAGGATAAAAAATTTTGTGCAGAATTTCCAGAAAATCGAGTTCCTTCACAGGAGCTATTATTATGGAAAGGACAATTAAAAGGGAGGAGTGGCATGTTAATATTAATAATATAATATGCACCAATCAATATAAATTCATCCCAGAATATAGGATATAAATGTTTCATTATCATGAACCTGAGAAGTAGGATACATTTCGACTGGAATGCACAGGAAAAACAATTACACAGATGGGTGTACAATATTATGTTGCAAGGAAATAAATTAAAACCTTAAATTATTACTAAAGAGCTACAATTCTCTCCCCCCTCACCCCCGTTTTTTTTGTGTGTTTTGTCAGGGATAATGACTATGTTTATGTTCCAAAGGAAGGCAAATACGTATTAGTCAGACTGCTGGTCCAGGACTGAAGCCTATGACAGTATTTTTAATAAAATACAGTCTATTTAATATCCGCTTTTTTGCGTCCTGCACAACTTATAATTATTGCCAGAAGGCAAAAAAGGGAACAGTAGGGGAAAAGAATATAGGGGGAAAAAAAATAAATCTTTCCTGATCACTAAAAAATGGTATGAAAAAGATAGGCAGGACATACTGGAGACAGTGCTGGGATTCAAGGGACCAGAATGAATTGTGCATACACTGTGAGACTGAGACAGTCAAACCTTGAAAAGGCCTAACAAAACCTGCATTACCTCACAGGAGACGGAGCATTTGTAAGATCTAAAACCTAAAGCAAACCCATTTTCAGCCTGCAGGCCCCTTTGGAGTCTGGGCTGGGCAGTTACAGGTCCTGCAGATGGTGGAAAGCTGAAGGCGCTATTTATTTTTTGGTGGCAGACCAAAAGTGCTCACACGGATTTTAGAAAAAAAAAAAAAAAAGCTCCTTATTTGCTTTAGTCTCTGTGTGGCCTCCACAGCCCATTCTGTGGTTGCTTGGAAATGGACAGGTTTTCAGAAAGCTGACTCCAAGTTCAAGGCCAAATTCTCTGTTGGCACAACTCCACCAACGCTGATGGTGTTAAGCCAGCAGAAAATTTGGCTCCAAGCGCTGTCTGATCAGCTGGTCTGTCCATGGTCTCCGAGAAGCCCAGAAATTTTCAGCACAGTTTAACTCAGGGTAGCTCGGGTAGAGAGAGAGTGGTTTTCATCATAAAATCAGGACTAGAGGTGCTGTAGGGTATGGAGTAGAAACACATTTATCTGTGTTACCAACCATCCCCTTTTGGAGGACTTGGCTCAAATTTGGAGGAGCTGTGGACTCAGGAGTTAAGCAGCCAAGTGCTATTCCTATTCCCTTAATACAGACACCAAGAAAATCACAGTGCTGGGAACTCCTTATTCCACTGTGGAAGCCTCTTCACATGACATTCCCAGCTGGTCAAACCCGAGGCATGCTGACAGTGCTGTAGTAGGGTGGACAGTGCCCTGCTCGTGCTGGGTTATATCACCAGACAAACTTATTTCAGCAATACTGCTCCACCCTTTCAGGGTTTTGAAGGAATGTGCCTGTTGGCCCTCTACAGTGTTAGATGCTTCAGTGGTTGGTATTTGTCAGTCCAGTGTGCTTTTTGGTTTTTTTCAGGTGGGTTTAATGAGATGGGTTAGCTTCTGTTTTAATTTGATGGTCATAAAATGTACTTCTTACATAATCAAAGTAAGAATTGATGAAGATATTAAAAAATGGCCTTTTATACATTCATAGACAGTAACTGGAACCAGTTTAATTGGCTGGCAGTTTATTTTAGTTTGCTGGATAGAAACGGATGCGAACCTCTTAAAAGTAGAGTAAATAACTCCTCCCATATAACTGACATTGAATATTTACTTGGAGAGACATTTTGATTCCAAAACTATTCTCTACAAATACCATTGCTTCCAGATAACTGAGACTGCGAGTTGCCACCCATACCGTTTATTTTATGGTGCCTGCAAGTCCCTCATTCAAAAATGTTGTCCTATCTAGATTGATAATGTTGGCCCAGACCATTTCGAGAAATGCTGTTTCCTTTTCCAGTTTTAGTGCTGTACAACAGTTCAGGTCTATCTACCATTTTCTATGAAATCTAGAATCTTTCATTTCATGGAGGCAGAATAGAGATTTTGGGGTGGATTTGAGGGGGTTTTGGTGGTTTTATTTTCCTTTCTTATTTTTTCCTCTTTTTTTTTTTTTCTGTTTTGTTTACTGGTTTTTTTTTCTTTTACTGCTACAGCCACAGGCTTAGAAGGTAATTTGTAGAAGCAATGGTAGCCCTCTCTCCGACTAAAACCAGGCACTGCTCCCCTCACAGTGTTCAGACCGTTGTGGACATAAACTCCAAAGGCCTCTTTACTGAAAGGACTGATGTGAGAAAAGAAAACTCAGTGGTTTTCACAAGCAAGCCAGAGCTCCCTGGCATGCTCCCAAAAAATGCTTTCACTGGCACTGCTGCCCCATAAGCACTGAATTCGTTTTCTCATACCAGGCTATTTATGATTCTCATGTGAGGCATGAAAGTCATTCATCTTTCTCACAGGACAAGCAAACAGGGCAAGAGCAGTGCTAACACTGAGCATGTTGTCACCATTACTCAGTACTAGATTTATTGGCATTGTATCTTTCAAAGTAACAGGAGGGAGCTCAAAGCCATCCTCTACAGCAGCTGTTAAACAAAACCACTCTCTGCTAGTTGCTTTCATATTTTAATCCCAAATCAACCAGATTAGGGTGAAAGAGGAGAAGCAGCACTACAGGGAATAGAGAGCTGCATAGACAGCAATGAGATGGAGAGCTGATTTCATACCTTTCAGCTAGTGCACAACGGGGATCCAATTCTCCATTCCCTTCCTCAGCCAAGCCTGCTCTTCCTTTCGGTGAGTCCAGGAGAACGTGCTCATCTGTTGCCTTGTTGGGAAGAATTCTTCTTGTCTAACCTTATCAACTGGAGTTAAGCATCTCATTGTCAGATTTCTTCAGTAATAGATGGAGACAAAAAACCCCCCACATTTACAGGGCAATGTACTCCATCCTGAGTTCTCTGTTTACAGCAGATGGGAGTAACTGTGCTTTGGAGGGGCCTGTTTCTCTTATTTTAAGAGAATCCTAATTGACCAGTTTAGCTTTGTTGCATATCCTGTAAAGTGAGATGGAGCCCATACAGTGCGACTTGACAGACTGCCATTCTCAAAATATGTCTATGAAGAGAAAGTTCTTCTTCAAACGTAGTGTTTGAGAGGCTGTAGATGGCCCAATAATGCTGAAATGCCTCTGACTTTAGCAGAGCACAAATCCTCAATTTGTGTAGTGTTCTTTCAGGTGTTTATCTATCTAGGCCTCCAGCTATACAAAGTACAATTAGTTTTGTTCTAGGATTTGTATTTTACTGATATTTATTATCTCCTAACTTAATTTCTTAGTATTTCTTCTTTTTAGTATAATAATCTGACAGAAATTAATGTCAGTTCCTGCACTAAAACTGCATGATGGAGATAACAGAACTTTTGGGTATGAAAATGAGGAAATGCTTTTGCAAGCAACAGTTCAGATCAGCAAAGTCACTTCATCCCTGCTTTTTCTGCAGGGGCTTATTTTACAAAGAAGATTCCCCACCCCAACCGCTTCATGGGAAAAAAATGAACATTGTGCCTGTCGTTGCTCACGTGAGCTTCTTCCAAGCAGTTTTTCCCCATATGCATGTGCAAGGATAGCCATGTACAAGCACAACTAACATTAGGCACACCTAATTCTGCTAGTCTAGTCATGGCTTGGTTTTCATCTGTTTCTGGAAGCTGAATATATGCGTGTGTGTGTATATAGATTAGTTTGGGTTTGTGGGGTACCTGTCCCTCATGGGTCAATTATGACTGTTCAGTATCATGCAGCGATTTTCTTTTACCTTCTTTGTAGTTGTTCTCGTGCCAGCAGACGCATCTGTGAGCCTCAGATGTAGTAACACATTCTGCATGCATGGACCTGATGTCTAGAAGGTTATAGCTCATTCTGTCAGAGTTTACTTCTCTCTGTCTTGTTCCCCAGAGTGACTGAATGTTTTTCCCCCAAAGCTGCAGAAGCATCATGACAGATCTACCTGCATACATCTTTGTCAGAAGTTTTCCTAGTTACTGAGCTTGCAAACTTTTGGGAAGACTGTTCATAGCACAGCTATATTCTGCTGCAGTAGCTTGGAGTTTTCCTTTCTTTTCTTTTTTTTTTTTTTTTTTTTTGGGGGGGGGAGGCGGAGAGAGATTTATTATTTTTTTAAATCACTAACAAATTGTTTGTGCAAGACCTGCTTATGCATCTTGACTTTTCTTCTTGCCTGTGCAACCAGTGCCACACAAATGAGCCCCTAACCTCAATGCTGAGCAGGTTGCAACCCCTTTGAGCCTCAGCAATTGTTAGATGCTCATACTAATGAACACAGGTATCTGGCACGGGCAGCAGTGGTGGATTTCAAACTGCTGGAGGTGATGACTTTAGAGGCACAGAGAGAAGATCAGAAATTACAAAAAAACTTCCATTCCGGACTGTTGGGAAGGGCTGTTGTTTCTTTCATGCCTAATTCAAAGAACTTGACCTGTTGGATGTGTGGCAATGTTTGTATCAAGAGTTCTTCCTGTTCCTTCAGGAGTCTCAATCTCTTACATTTCTTCAGATGTGTTCTTCAAGCTTTGTCTTCTCAAATACCTCAAGTTAATTGGATTTCAGAGAATAAACAGAACAGAACGTGTTCAACCCTTAACCTCCTTTCCTTTTGTTAGCTCTCCTAGAAGTTTTGTCCATTAATGCTAACTGGCTTTCTGATTCAGGAAATCAGCCTTCCAGAATGGTATTACTTACTGGGTTATATTTAGTGCCACTTGAAATTCATCTGACTTGTTTTGCTTGTTAGTTCTGCTTATGTAATGTGTAATGGTGGTTTAAGCATTTCAAAACTCCTTTCCCTATTTTTAGATTTTTCTTATTCTATAGCATCTCTTGCTAAAGAGACTTAAACTTTCTAAATGAAAGTTCCTGCCTCCTTTCTGTACCAGTGTGTTGAGAATCTTCCTACAAAGATTAAGTTTAAAATACCTAATCCACAAAGAAGCATCAGCAACTGGATGCTTCAGGGAGGTAGCTGTCCTTGTGTGCCTTCCAGTCTTCATAAACTTTAGGGTGAAATTAATTTCATCTGATGACAAACCATAGTTAAGACCTTGTTTGAGCTGCCAGTTTGGGCTCTTTTTTTAATGTCTGGTGTGTGCAAGGAAGCTCTGAAAGATGATTCACTCTCTCCTAAGACATTTATCTGAGAGAAGTAAAAAGATTCATCCTATAGAAGGGGTTTTATCCCTCCACTGATAATAAAGAGAGACAAGATAACTAACATGCACTAGATGACTAGTTTCTAAATATCCAAAATTGTGAAATTCAGTCAGTCCTGCCACACATGGAATACACAGACACAATATTACAAACATTGCACACAACCTTATGCAAATCAGTGCGCCAGATTATTCCTGAGCAAGAAATGCAGCTAAACTTTATTTGGGCTGCCCAAATAATATGACACATCCAGTGGCTCTGGCATGGCAGCATCTTTATGAGTGAGAAGTTAAAGTGATAGCCTTTTCCCAAGCTTAGGAGCTCTAGACTCCAATGAACATTTATCACTTGCTCAGCATGGTTTTCCAGATGTACAACATTCACTATGAAGATGAACAGAAAAAAAAAAGTGTTGATTCCTGAAAAAAGCTGAAAAATCTTGGTACTGAGGTGTCAGCCCTGACTGTCCCGCTGGGTGAGGCATGTCAAATTGAGAGGCTGATCACCTCAGGGTGGGTCTGTAGTGCTGACAGGTGCCCAGAGTAGGACCTTCACATGTGTGTTCTGAATTGGTTCCCTCCCGCCCCAAATTGTCTTTCTCTGCCCTAGTAACAGTGGAGACAAACCAGCTAAAAAAGCTCCTAAACGGAGTACCTAAAGCTAGATACTGTCAATGCAGCAGGACAGCTGAACTCCAGTTTCAACAGTGGTTGGATTCATCATTTTGTGTTCATGTCCTGAAATTGCTTGTAATTTACAGTGCAGAGGTACAAACACTGAGACTTTGTGGGTCTTGCTTCTAGTCATTTGCTGAAGATGCAGGCCTAGAACCATTTACCATCTAGAACCGGCAAGTGAGAGTTTCTCCTGCAGTCTTTAAAGAAGTGTAAGGACAATTTATAAAATATTTGTTAAAAGTAGGTGCTTTTTTCCTCTTTATGTGCAAGAAAATTCTTATTGTTCAATCTCTTTAAGTAAGTATTTTAAAAATAGACTGGTCGTAATATATTCTGTGTGTACTTGGGATCAAATGCAATTTCTTCTTGGAGATTTATATGTAATTATTTTATCCAGGCTCCTTCCCCCTTTAGCAATCTTAACAGTGCCCAAGGTTACTTTAGACCAACATTGATAAAATTCATTCTCTGATTAAAAAATAAAGTCTGATATCAAAACTCTATGTACACCATAGACTTCCATTGTTATAGAGTCCGTATTGTCTTGGGTTCATAGGCTGCAATCTTTGGAATATTGAATTACTCTACAGCTTTCTGCATTCTTTTTCCCTCTCTGCATTTTAAGAAGTGCTCATATATGATCGTTTTATTGATGCCATTTGAATACCAACAAATTTGCTAATTCTTCTAAAAGCAGCAGATGCAGGAATACAGCTATTGCTCAAAGACTTCCTTTAGGGTTTCTTGGCTGTTAAAACAAAAGCAAAAACAAAAAAAACACAGACAGCAAGTGTTTTGGAATCACCTCTCCTTTAAAACACTTAAAGAAATATCCTGCTATCTATTATTGCCATTATATTTTTTAAGGAAATCATGTAATGTCTAGAACAGGTAGTGTACAGTGTGAGGTTAATTCCTTTAGATGGTAAAGTAGTAACTTGTTGAAGATTACACAAGAAGTTTATGGCAAAACCAATAATAGATAACTGATATTTTAGGCACAGCATCATCCACTCCCATATAATGAGCCCGAAGTGTCCTGTGAGGGAAGAAGGATATTGTCCTACAGAGAAAAGAAACAGCAAGGACCGTTTCTGTTATTTTATGTCACTAAATCAGGATTCTATTCAGGATCCATTGTTTTTCTAGGAATTGAATGGAGCATCACTTAACCAGCCCCACCTACAAAAGCACAACCACTGTTTTAACCAAGTTGGGGAAGGAAACAGTCAAATGATATCTCATCTTTAAAAGACAGTTGAAATAGCAGATCTGGGATATTAAGTCCAGCACCACTAATACAGTTACTGGTATTTAATGTTTGAGCACACTAAAAAGAGAATGTGCAAAAGAATAATTCTGTCCTGAAGAAAAGGACCAAATCAAATCACCAAAAAGCTCTTTGGAATTTCTCAAATGGACCGTCTCTGCTGAGCTCTCTGTTGAACAGATGAACTCGGGCAGAGAAGTTTCCCTTCCTAAGACAACGCTCCTACCGAGGCAACTGAAAACTTGGGCCGAAGTGTTTTGTTGCCGCTGGACAGATCTATTTGGGGTGGGAATTAAATGCTGAATGCTCTGAGAAGGGGACTGACTGCTCCCATAATAGTGCAACGCAGCCAACTGGGGCACTCACAGCGTGTCTGGTTGTGCAGCAGGGCCTTCCCCAAGCCCTTGGGACCAAAGCTCTTTCTAGGAAATAAGGAGGGAGGCAGGAAGAAGGGAGTGCTGGAAAAACACTAAAACCAATTTCTACCGGGCAGAAGAGCTGAGGAAAGCAAGCAGCTATTGTTAGAGGAAGCAGCAGCGCCAGCCAGCAGGAGACTGAGAAGCACTAATCACTGCTAAATCACTGGAAGATGTCCCCACTAAGCAGAATTGCCACCCCTGCTAACCAGCAGCCATTGACATTAAATATTGTGGAGCTGAGCTCGGCTCTCTCAGAGGCCTGCTGATTAAAAATGCCCTGATGAAATGGTGTGTACAGTAAGAAGTGGTACTTAGTATTTTGTCTTCATAATGCTTTAAATTGCTCTATATCCCCACAAGGTATTTTTCCATTCTCCATTAAAAATGGGCAACTGAGTTTCAGAAACACAGAACTACTGCAGGGCTCAACTGGCTTTTTAAAAAGGGCCTGAGTTAACACTGTTTGCTAAGTAATAATGAATTGTTCTTCTTTATCATACCTGATTTCAAACCCTGACAGTGTCTCTAAGTCAGTTTTAATACTTCTTGCTTAACATAGATTAAAAGTTATATAAAGGGCCGGAAACTGTCCCTCCCACGTCAGTGCGAAATATTATGGTTCATTGTTTTGCCCATGCTGATTTATGATTTCACAGCAGTAGCTCCATTAAGCTCTAGAATGGATTTTCACATCATAAAAGCATAATGCTTTAAAATTCTTTGTGATTTAGGACAATTTAATGAAGTAGTTACAAATTATTCCAGACTGCAAATGTTTTCTGCAATCAAGAAAAAAAAAATAATCTGGTAAAATATAGGAAAGCAATTAAAAAAAAAAAAAAAAAAGAAGTCAAAACAAATCACTGCTGATCATAGAAAGATGCTTCTGAAAAAGAGGAGCTTGGTGGGAGAGTTTTCCTTTTTCTTACTTACTCCCTGAGGTGCTTCTGGTGTGCCCTGGAGTAATGGCACTTTCTTTGTATATTGGGCAACTTTTAGGGGAAATTGAAAAATACATAAATAATGCTCTTTTTGTTACTGAAGAAGGTCACGTTTTGATTTTGTACAGGAATTCAATAGAATCTTCCCCAATCAAGAAAACTTACTATGGAAGCAGAAGGATAACATCAACTCCTGCTCCTGCATGAGCAGATGAGATCCTCTCCCTTGTTGTGTCCTCCGCTGCTCCTAGGGAATGACAATGGCTTTTTCTTCTTCCTCTCTGCTGTGGTTTCTGAGCAGAAACAAGCCACAGCTACATGACAGGCTTGCACCTCATCTTTAGCAAAGTGGATGAAGTGTTTAGGACTCCATTGCTGTTAAGGAATTGTTTAAAGCTGACAGGAATTTTACCCTGCTGCCTCCTTGCAATGTGCTCTGGTGTGTAGAAGGGAAAGGGTGAGAGGGTGAAAGGAAGAGGAAAGCAGTAGAGTAGGAAATTAAGCAGGATTTACTCATGGAACTGGCTGTAGAAGAGATGTCTGACCACTCAGTGCTCCTGTGAGGTGCCGCAGGGCACAAGTGGTCCTTAATGTCTTAATATCTTGGATTTAGAGGAGAAGCTTGTGGAGAGTCCACATGCTGAAGGGGGGCATCCAGATCCTGGTGTAAAACTTCTCCTGGGAATAATCCAAGGAAAACCCGTCAGTCAGTGTTGACAATCTTCTCTCTCTTCAATGCCATATGTGTTTCATTTCTCTTGAATCCGTAGAGAACTCCCTGAGGCATCAAAAGAGAAACGTGGTAGTGGAAAACATCCCTCATCCTTGCCATCACTTGATTCCCTCATGATGTTATATAGAGAAAGAAAGGCTGCCTCGGAAAGAGCAGTGCTGGAAATCAATATTTGATCAGATCTGCTTGTGTTTATTGACATAAAAGAATATTTCATAGAATCACTGAGGTTGGAAGGGACCTTGGGAGATCATCTAATGGATGCTTGATGTCAGTAAGTGTTTTCTAATCAGATTGGTCCTTTTCCATATACAGAAATGGTAACTCTGCCTGCAGGCAATGACACCAGGTACTGAGGAGCTTGTGACAGCTTTCAGTGGTGGCTGGTTTGGCAAGCACAGCACCCACACTGAGACTGGAATAACTGGGTTTATGGCTCAGTGTCCTGGATGTTACAGTGTGCTACTCAGCAAAATTCCTCTGCCCCAGCACTGGGGTTTGCCCCAACAGCTGGCAATGCAGAGACCAATTGTCCATGGGGAAATATGACCTTATGCCCATGATAAGTGAAATATTGGTAAAATGGGCACTAATCTTCACCACTAAGGTGGTTATTATCACATCACTTCAGTAAGGCCTTTCTCCAGCTCAGGAATTCTTGTGCAGCCAGTGTCAAATTTCACAGTTTACAAACACCTGGTTCAGTAACTGGATGTTTGAAAAACGTGTTTTGCTCTTGCAAAAAAACCCTTTTAATTATTTATTGCTGCTAACTGGAGAGATCCTGTTCCACATGAGACAGATGCATATGTCCACCCCCCACCATGATTTTGCTATTTTAAGAGCTTGTTGATATGCAGTTTGCAGGTGGCTCAGAAGGTGACTTGTGTAGAGTGTTTCTTATGTCTCTAGAAAAGGCCAGTGGCTCCTGAACAGGTTTTGGCTGCCTCCCTCACACAGCTGCTGGACCCCACTGTTGCTGCAGTATAACCTGAATTCAAGTGTAACCATTTTATTGGGTTTTTTTGGTCTTGCAACCCAGTCATAACTACTCTGCTCCTACTTGGAGTAATGATCTCTCTTTTTGAGACAATACTTGAGACCTGGACTTTGTAAGCACTGAAGATACATAATTAGATACCTTTTTTTTTTTTTTAGGGATTTATAGTGTTTTTTTAACTGTGTGTATATTTCCTTACAAGTAATAGTTAATTCTAGTAGATAGTAACAGTCTTTCTGTAATAGCTAGTCATAATCTAGGTATATTTCTATAAGTGCATTACACATTATTGTCTGAATGTATCTTCTCTGCATTGCCAACCCGGGTAGAAATATTCAGTCTAGTTTCAAACTTTTTTTGGTACATCAGGAAAGTAGCTGGAGCAGAATGATCTCAGAATGGGCTGGAAAACTTGCTCATGTCAGGGTAGCGTTTGCTCCAACAGGTTACAAATTCTACTGTTCTTATGCTGTTGAGAATGGGGAATAATACATCTCTCAGAGCTCTCACTGCATATTTGTTATCAAGTATTGCTATAGATAGGTGATTTCCATAACCTTATTCATACCCCATGGAGTAGAAAACGAGTTTATCAAGGTGTCTGTAATGGATATGTGAGCGCTGTGGGGAGGGGCAAAACAGGACAGTGCTTAAAACAAAGGAAAAAAAGATGAATACCCTAAGCTTTGGATGGTAAAATGCCAATGATAACAGAATATTACATGTTTTGTTTACCAGTGGTTTTCAATGAGTTGTTTAATATCGGGGAAGGGAATAGATAAGCATATGTGAGGGAGCAAGGATGACGAGCAATAAAGCAGAAAATAAATAATAATAATAATAATAAAAAGGTTTGAAGAAGCAGAAAGTTGCTGGAAAACTGATTGTATAAAATACGTATAGACACCTTAAAAGATCAAAATGGCTGTTGGAAGTGAAGCTGTAAATAGGAACCTTTAAGGGAGGTTTTTGTACCTGCCCAGCTTTTCATGGCTGTTTTCTCGTCTCTGTGCCACTGCTCAGGAAGAGACTGTCAGGTGTCCGGACACCCCGGCAGGGCTGCTGTGCGTGCACAGTAAATCCAAAATGTCTGACGTGCATTGCTCTGACTGCAGGGAAATAACTGTACATTACAGGCTGGTTTGGAGGGTGGGATTGCTTTTTTTCCAAGTCGTTGAACAAATGTGTTAAAAGAACTGAAATGTGATGCTTTTGTGTTTTACCAAAACTGCAGGGAAATCACTTTTTTTTTTCCCTTTCTTGTCATCAACATATTTTCTTTATTCATGTAACAGTAGGTGTCATTTTTCTTTAATTATGCCCAGCTATCATATGTTGGTTTTATTTGTTGAGGATGTTAGTTTCAGGGAAAATAATTTAGACAGTTCCATTTTTTCAGGCAACAATACACTAAATCCTGTGCTTACAAGTTGCAATTAGATAAGAATTTTTCTTTCCACAATCAAATGTGTCAGCTTCTTACTGGAAAGTAATGATGAATCAAACTTATAGTGCAAAATGGGAAGATCAAAGCATTCAACGAAAATGTAATGAAGAAAATACGCTTTTATGGCTTGGCATTTTAAATGTCCCCTGTTATATATCACTGTGGCAGCATACAATGGTGTAAGTCTTTCTTTAGGAATAAATACAGATTAATGCAGCCTCATTTTCTCTGCCAGAGTTTACTTCTGATGAGGATATTTCTCTTCCCTCACCTCCCCCCACATACATACCCCTCTCTTCCCAACCCTCAGACCTAAAAGTATTTTAAACAGTTTAGCCTGTCAACAAGGCTTTGCTAAAGGTTTTTGCAGCCTTTGGTAATGGCTTCTAATTTATGTGACTAATTATCCCAGGATAAATAGAGATGAGGTACTTTAGGATAAGGCTAATCTGCATGTCTGCTGGAAGCTTGAATAGTATATTTTATAAGGATACAAACCTCAGAAATTCAGTGAAATTAAGGTTGTGATAAAAAGCAGGCAAATTCAAAATGGAGGCAAACACTTTTCTTCCTGAGCTGCTGCAGTTGGATGCTAGAAAGTCGCTGAGGGCATGAACAGAAGCATCATTCCAGATTCCAGGGGTTATTTCCATCCATACTTAAGCTTTAGGAGGTTTTGCTTGTATACCTGTTTACTCAGGTGTATTTTCATAGAGAATCACATCATGAGCTGCCTGTCTTCACCACCCATCTTGCCCCAGTTGTGTTGATTTTTACTTTGAAATCCTGCTGGTTACCCATCTATGCCCACCTCACCCCGATTTATGCCCCAGCATAAACAGGCAGTGATGTGTGTAATTATGTACATACATACAGCAAAGAACAGTCTGAGCACACAAAACTTAGTCCAGCATCTCAGCAGTGCACGATGTTACCTCAGACAGAATGAACTTATACCGGTGGAAGAGGAAAAGAATGAAAGAAAGGAAATATTTATGCCTTTTTTCTGAGCTGTGCAGTTCAGTTTTCCGAAGAGCTCTTGAATTTAGAACTTGACCTCTGCAACACTATGCAGAGCAATGCAGAAGTACTTTAGAGGAAGTTTAGTCTCATTTTCAGAAGTGATTTAAGGAGCCAGACTTGTTAGGATGCTTTGCCAAGCCAGGTGCAGGTAGTTCTGGTGTTGCTCTACGCCAGAGGGACTGGGCTCAGCACATTTCAGACACCTCTCAGCAGCTCCTCCCCAGCCTCACCTTTCTGAATGATTTTTACAACTAGAGTTGGTTCTCACCTGCGAGCTGAGGGGTGAGCATTGCTCCACTGTATCAGGCCACGTGGACAAGCCTTTAATTCTTACTGTCCACGCTGTTAAAGTCGGCTGTTTGAGCCATCTCATTTCTCGGTCCGAGATGTTGGAAAAGGCCAGAATTCCAGGATGTGCAAAATGTAAAAACCAGACTTGTGTTTAGGTATGTACTCAAAATGTCGTCTTGCTTGCTGAAATTGCTTTTGGAAACACGATGCCTCAGTCTTTTAGGAGCCTACAATGCACTGCTTAAGACATCCAGAGCTAACTTGCCCAGAGCAGGGAGAATGACAGATTACTCAATTCCCTTTTCAATTACTTAACCACGGGATCATCATTCTACTTCACTCAAATTGTGGTATATTGATTTCTGTTGTGACTCAAAAGATTTTAATTTTTAATAAAAGGTTAGCGTGATGTTCTCTTTATGTGTATAAATCCAGAATAATCTGCCTTTTGCAGACAGGGTATTTAAATCGAAAGACCCCGTAATACCTGTCATGTTTTTAAGGAGCTCTCCCTGAGTTCACAGAACCAGCACCCCCGTGCTTAGTTTCCCCACAAGACACCAGCAACACAAAAGCCTTTGAGACCTAGATGAGAGAATTACAACATAATGAACTTTTAGACATCAATAACCCTTACCAAAAGTTGCTAAAAAGCTCCCGTTGTACAGAATCGGGGTTTCAGAATGTCAGCTGATGTAAATTACAGACAAGCAAAAGGGAAAATTATCCAAAGCCTTGCCTATCTTTCTATGTGTACATATAGAAAAATGGATATATACTTATATACATATAATTGTATGAATGTATCTGTCTTTCTATATCCTCTTTCCTATCCAAGCCCAAATTAACATGAATAGGTCTGTGGTTTTGGTAGAGGTAAATACTAAAGAACTTGCCTTAAATTGCTTATAGGTTGTGCATACTGACACCAAACTCCATTTTACTGGGAAATGAGGCAACAACTCAGGTGAGCAGATTTTCCTTCCTTGGGCAGCCCAGCCCAAGGTAACTGCAGAGTCAGGTGCAGGAGGTTGCTGATGCAGCCCACGTTCAGGGCAGTGCTCCTTCCCAATCCACCAGCAGCTCTTAGAAACCCCCGTGTCCAGGTGAAAAGCTTTTATACCAGCAATCCCAATAGCGATAGAAAATTTCTAGAGGTTTTTTCCATTTGACAGCTTTACTCCAACCCTGAGCTTCCACAGTGAAACTTGGCCTGAGGATTAACAGGAAGTTTCTTGGGGACCTTCTGTACTTTCTGGCACACTTCCCAGGAAGGGACTAATCAGCAAAAAGCCATTCCTCACACTTGTTCTTTGGCCTGTCCTCTGTGACCTATTTTCTTGACTAATCCTGTGATTTTTATCCCAGCCAATGCCAAATTGCTTCTGTTTCTGCCTGCTTCTGGCCAGTCCTATAACTCTTAGCCCCCAGGAAGCTCTTGGGGGGACATATGGAATTTTGAGTGGCTCCTCTTGCTCCAAGTACTCTGCAGAATCAAAGGACAGTATTAGTAACTCCAGCATTCAAGAGCCGTTCTCTGTATGGGTAAATGAAGACTTTTGTGCAGATGAGGTCTTCCCTAGAAAATGAAATACCATGAGACCAGTCTGTGTGTGTGATGTGAGGTTTGTACACCTGAAAGCAATGAAACCCTTGTGAAAAGCTCTACGTGATGATCTGTGAAGCTTTTATTTTGTTGCCAAAAGAGGGAGCCCTCACAGAATTCTATATGCTTTAACAATATTCTTGCTTTTGTGATCTGCTCTTTAAAAAAATTTCCGAATTTTGTTTTTCTTACAAAACTTGAGGCCTTTTAGGTTTAGAATAAGTTTGTGGCATGATAACATGAGCTGTGAGTTGTGCCTTCTTTGGTTTCACAGTGACCTCAGGGTACAAAGAGAGAAAACAAGCTTTTCATTTTCAGAATTATTCAGCTGGCTACCAATAAATTCACAATTTGGTTTCATTAAATACCATATTTTAGCATTCCAATGTTAGAAATAATGATCCTGCTAAACTGGACAATGCTGGCTGGGCACTGAACTTATTTTAAATGATACATGGTTTTGTGTGTTGTAATTTGGGTTCCATGCTGCCTTCTGTTTCTGTGAGCTGGAATTGTCAAAACTGGTACTCAATTCAACCTCTTGGCCATCCCAGAAGGATTATTTTTTTATTCTGAAATACAGTGTTTGAGAAGCATGAGCAGGTTCTTTACGGTTTGCCTGATGTTATAGAGGGTAAATTAGTGCTGGGTTTATTTGTAATCACTTGTACAATGCAGACCAAGAAATTTTGGAAGGGATTTTGAGAATTACACAACTTGTAATTTTTTACCAGTGGATTAGGTTCAAAGCAGTGAGAAAGCACAGGCACTTTTATTAGTGTTTATCTGCAGGGGCAAAATCTTTTTTCTCCAGTTCTGCAGCAGAGACTGCAACAAATAATAAGTTTACCAGAGAGACCTGGTAAGTGTTGATTCATGGTTCACCCTTCCCTCTTCCTGAGCTTGAACTGGTTAAAGGAAACTCTGGCAAGAGGAATTATGAGTATTTTAGCTGATCTCTGCCATCTTTTGTGGACCTGTACTGTTCCCTAGATCAGTTCCCTGTTGAAGAATTTATTTTCAACCTGATGGTTCCTGTGACTCTGTGACTTCAATACCCCCTTTGGTATTTTCTGTTCTCCACAGTAGCTTTCTCTTCCACTATCAGAGTGGATATGACAGTCCAGCCTTTTTTATCTCCTCCAAATCAAAGCCAAACTTGCAAAATAGCTTTATTTCATGGGAGCACAAGGCCAATAATTGGGCAGTAGGATTTTAAAAAAAAATACTCTTGCCTGATGATTTCAGATATTTTGCCTTCCTATTTTTTAAGCACAAAATCAGAGGCTCCAGTCTGACCTGCTTTAGTGAGATTTTGATGCTTGGAACCAGATTCTCAAAAATACATGAGTGCTTAAAAAGCATTAGGGTGCCTTATTCACTCCCAGGTCAGTTGTTCTTGAAAAATGTCACATCCTTGCTCTTGGCAAGACTGGAGTGTGACATAGCAGGATTGTTGCATCGAAGTAAAATCCTGTTTCAAATGCATGTTGCTGATTTGTTGTTAACAGATCCTGGGTGAAGGCTGCTGTGGGATTATTGTGCCATAACAGTGGTGAGATTCAAAATAAGTGCAAGGAGTCAAGTGGCTGAGATAGGAAGGATCACATTTAGGTGATAACTTTTTTTCCTCTTTTCCATTATGATGTTGTTGTTGTTATTGTTTTGAACACTATTAGTATTCCCAGTGCTGTACAGAAACATAGGGGAGACTCAGGGCAGGAGCTAAGCTGATTGCAATCAAATGATGTGATAAAACAGAAAAAAATAAACCCTAAAATAACTTTATGCATTTTATTTAAAAGAAGAACATTCAGAGTTAAGACTGAAATGGCCAAAACGAGTGTTTCTGACATTTTATGGATGTTCTGCATAGGTAGTGTGCCTCCAAATATTGGATGCTCTGATATACCATATGTGCTGCAATTCCTAAGCAATACAACAGATGTTTTAGGTGATCAATTCAGAACTCAGTGGCTTTGTTTAGCTCTCCCCCTTCCCAATTTTATATGATGTGAATGTGCCTGTCATCATAAGTAGAGGAACAGTTCCATATTTAAAAATCCATGCATAATTCAAAGTTGACACAGTAGCAATACTGAAACACTCCCCAACCTAGAAAATCTCATGTTCCTCAGAGTCCAAAACACCTAGTTAGGAAAAGCTGTGGCCAGTAAAAATTAGCTTTGTGTGGCTTGAATCGAAACTTAACTATTCTTTTGAGTTTAGGTTTATTGTAGGAGGCAGATGAAAGCTGACAGTTCTGATTTCTTTGCCGATCAGAGGGCTGGGGGAGCTGCTTTGTTTGCTTATTTGTTTTTAAGAAAAATTTCACCTTATTTCTGTGTAATCTCCTCCAAAGCCAGCTTCCTAATGGCACCTTTTTATCTTTAGTTCTCTTAACACTTTCTTCTCTGCTGCCCCTTGCTTTGCCAGCTCCTAGTATGCAAAGTGCCTTTTCTGCCCTGTGATCAGCTTTTCTTTCTTTTTTATCTTTGTTTTTTTTTTTTTTTAAGAGCTTTTTAACAGTCATCCCCAATGATTTTACTTAGTTTTCTGCTCATGTGGGCTGGAAATCTCTTCAGTCTTCATTAAAAAGCTCATTTGAAAATAGCGATCCCACTGTATTGTCTGAACCGTTTAGTTTATTTATTTGGGGGTATAAAAGAGGTGAACTCTCATATATTTTTCCAGTTGTAAATGAACACAGATATATGTCTGATGGCTAACCCGCTGGAGAGACTTTCTTCTGGAGTGGTCTGTGGGGAATAAACTTGCCTGGCTGCCTCTGCAGAGGCTGGGACTGGCGAGGGCAAAGTCGAGCAGGGCTCCTGCACCAGCCCTGTGTCTGCTCTGCAGTCTGAGCCCACAGGACCGTGGCAAAGGGAGCTGCAATTCAAGAGGAAAAATGCTCCCTGTCTTCAGTGCCCAAAAGAAAAATTTAGGCTCACTGGAAACAGGAATGAATCTGACACCTAATTTTGCCACTGTAAATTGAAACATTTACATTTGTGTTGGTCTTTAAAAAAAAAAAAAAAATTTTACAACAATGCCTGAAATATTGCTGTCTGACACAATAGAGTTCAGGCTAAGAACAAGGATAAATTTTCCTGGCATGTTCACCTGTGGAAACTTTGTTCACCTTTCCTGCAACTGTGAAATTGGTTTGAGATGATGGACTGACACTCCCTTCAGAGTTATTCTCGACATGCCACGGCTCCTTTGCTAACTAAGAAATATGTACTGTTTGGGGAAGCAAAATGCTTTCCAAACACAGTGTGTAAATGTTGTTGTAAACATCTACGTAATTAATTTTTAAGGTTAATGTTCAAGGGATGTTTGGAAGCCTCTTGGATTTCTTCTAGTAAACCAAGAACGTAAACAAAGGCAATGGCAGCAATTAAAATATGGAACTATCTATTTCTAAAAAAAAAGAAAATGGAAACTTCAGAGTGACTCACAAATCATAGGTAAACATCCACGTTTCAGACTACCGAGAGAAACATATTTTCTGTGTAACTCAGAGGAAGACTGCTCAGCAGTAGCTTCATGACACAGTTCCTACATTCCTGCTAAATGTTTGTTACATGGACATGAGTAAATCTCAGCTTCTGTCTTCTGGAGACCTGATTTGAGGGACACAATCTGCCTTCAGTGACTGTCTCAGCAAGGAGAACAGGGAAAACTCAGCCTTTGGCTGGATCGAACCCTGAAGCAACTCCACGTTTGTGATGCAAAAAAAAATCAGCGGTTTCGTCTCAAAATTGGTTAATAGGGCATTTGGTCCCCTTCTCTCTTCCACTGAAGTCCCCACGCTTTGGGTGCTGCTCAAAATAGTCTAGTGTTGGCCAGTCACCACACAGACCTTTCACAAGTGTGTGTTCTGGGTTTTTGAACCACTCTTAGATATACATCAGGTAGCAGGTCCCCAATGAATTGCTCATAGAACTGTAAAAGAGATAATTTGAAGCAGTTGGCAATGAGGCTAATGAAAAGAGGGTTTCAAGCCTCTTATCTCTGTTCAGTGTACAGGACAGATGTTGTTCCCTATTTTATTAGCCAGAATAACCTGACAGGGACCGAGGAGAGGAACAAACTGGTGATATCTGGATGGCTTTGTTTTCTCATGCAGGTCTCCATTTGAGGCTGCTCGCCTCCGAGCTAACTCAGCCTGGTGATTTTTGATGAGCCAAACTTTTATTTTCTCCTCTAACATGACGTATTATTTGTGACATATGTAGCTCTCTTCAACTGTTGTGAATAAAAATGCCTCTGGAATGGCTTTCACAGTTTAAAGCACCTGCGTGAAGGATTTTGGGCTAAAATATCAAATTTAGAAACTGAAGATCAAAAAGTCCCAGTTCAGATGTATAGAGTTAAATACTCCCTTGGTTCCAGTAGCCTCCACTTGATTTTTTTATTAGCATTTCTAGAGACACCACCCACAGATTAAACATGAATCACACTACACTAGGCAGTGTACAAAGGCACAGTGACCCTAGAAGTGGCTGTGGAGTCCCAGTGCTGCCCTGTTAGTCTTTAGGAGTTTGGATGTGGGTTACAGCCTGAGTGGACCTTGTTCCACCAGTTCTGTGGCTCCAGATATTCACTTACAGGGATTTAGTAATGATTTTAGCATGTGCCACAGAAAAGCACAACAAAATTACTTCAGCAACAAATGAGAAGGTGCTGGGTCTGTTTGGAAAGCCATATTGTACCTTTTACCTTCAGGATAGCCCTCAGTTGTTATTGCCATTTAACTTCTCCAGGCAGTGCTGTCACGGGCTGTAATTAAATAGGCAGGGTTTAGAGGAATGAAGGTTGAGATGCTCTGAATCATTTGTTAAAGTAAATATGACAAGCAGTGGGCTGGTTTGGAAAAAAAAAAAAAAAAGTAAATTTTGAGGAATAGAAAAACAAACTCACTGCCATGGATTGTGAAAGGAAACAGACTCAAACTGAAATTAGATGAAAAGCTTGAAATTAGATGAGACCACAATAGTTGGGCATATAAATTTATATATTTGTCCATACATACTGGATTCTAATTTACCTTTTCACTACAATTTTTATCGTGTTTTCTTGACTTACATGCAGTAATCAAGAAACATTACACAATATGGGGGGGGAGGTGGAGGGAGAGATTTTAAATAATCCTCCTAATTTAAATGTGAAAGCACAGTTATTTTCCCTTCCCTCCTGCCTCTCCCTACTGCAGAAAAGTCTTTGGCTGTAATGGTGGCTTGACAGCCTGAGAAGAGCTTGGAGAGCTGGCATCAGTTGCCCCTGTGCTGCAAAAAGAAAAACATACTGATTTTGTCTAGCTGTTGTACAAGTCTTTGGAATAAAATATTTCCTATCTGATTTGTTTATATTCCCATAATATTAGCAGTTTGAAAATGCAGATGAAACTGGGCTTTAGAACGTCTGCTGGATAGAGGAAATGAGGAAACAAGGAAAGAGAAAGGAGAAGTGAATGTGACAGGAGTAAAGGGCCTGTGAATTTAGAGCTGAAGATTAAAAAATACAATCATTGGTGCACTGGGAATCGGTTCCACTGACTTCCTATGGCTCCTTAAAGAGATGCTGCTTTTCCTGGGAAATGTGTGTTCTGCCATGTTGGTGACACGTGGTGTTTTAATTCTGAGTATTTCCTGGATTTGTCTTCTGTATCTACAACACACAGCATATGCCAATTCCTTGTCTGAAATACGTGTTTATAAACATTTACTGCTCTGTGTTCAGTGCAGAAATCAATAGACACACCTCACTAGGTACACACAGGAGCGTTTGTGTGTGTCTGTGATTCTACAGACATGTATGCAGTATATTTGTGCCTGTACTTACACACAACTGCAGTTATGGTAACTGCAAAACCCAATTGCAAAACCAAAGAAGCTCTGCCTTTTCCCTTGGGATGCTTGGATGCCTGGAGCTGTAGGTTTGAGGCCAGTGGCTTTGAGACTGAATGGTGCTGGCACGAAGGGAGATGGCTACAGAAGCGTTTTGGAGACGATGTAGCCTGTAGATCTCATGCAAACCCTTTTTCAGCCATACAGTTCTCGTGACATTGATTCTCCCCTGTGTTATACAGAAAGCCCAGCTACTAGAGGTAGAAATGTTGTTTCCTTATAGAGCTGAAATCTGCTCTGTTGAATGCTCAAGTTCCTGAGACGTTTGAATGTGATATACCAGAAATCCGAGCTATTATTGAGGCTCTCTTCTAAATAAAATGCCATGCATTGCTACTGCACACGAGTCACTTGGTTGCCTTTAAATATGGCCATCTCTAAGTGGAAAGGGAATACACTGTGAGTGTTTGTGGAACACCTTCAGCCACAGGAAGTGTGGGTTGGAAATTGCTGTGCCGTGTTCTCGCACAGCTCGCCTGCAGCTCGGGCAAACTCCAGCACCTTAAGAGAAAGTAACAGCTGAGATAAACACAACCAGGTAATTCCCACCATATAGAAGTAAAGGAAGGGAGTTCTTGTGAGAGGGGAAGGGATTTAAGCTCTAGGGAGTCAGAGAAAATGGCAATGAGAGAAGTGTTCTGTCGTGTTTATTTTCGCTCTGCTGCTGAATCACAGGGACTTCTTAACACATAACTCATGAGTTTTATGCATGAAAACGCAATCAGTTTTGGGAAATTTCATATTCAGAAGGAATTTACTCCTGTGTTGCATCTTTTATATGTCTTTTTCTTCCTTCTGTTTGTATTGCTGTCTTTACGGTATAAAACCACAAGAGTCCTGCTTCTTAAAAGGTTATCAGAGATGTGGGTTTTTTGACTGGGCTCAGGTGTATTAGGAAGTGGATAGTGTCAGGGCTGTAATTCAGAGCTCTGTTTTTCAGTTAAGTGCTGCCCTGTGCAGGATTCTAATCCAGAGCAGGAGCCAGACTGGGTGCAAACCCATGCACTTCTGGAACAAGAAGGTATTTAAGTTCTTAGAAAGAAGGACTCTACCAGTGAAAATTTCTCATGTTTCAGAAAACTTCCCAAGGTCTCCTTCAGACTCCTTTTTTGCAAAACAGTAATGTCTTTCAACCCAAGTCACTTGTCAGTCTTCTCACTGCCAGCTAATTCTGGCACGATGACAGTTTATTAAACTTAGTATTAGTTGACATGGAGAGAATAGGACAACTGCTACTAAACTTCGACTAGCTGGTAGCTAAACTATTCAGGTTGGACATTAATTTTGGAACTTAAATTCCAATTTGAATGAATATTTATTTAGCTATAGACAGTAAAAGAAAGTTCTGGAGAAATGATCTGCTGGTCAGAGCACATGTAGGTGGATATAAGGAGCTGAAGTTCAATCTCAAGGTCCAGGTGGGCCAGAGCAGGGACATGAACTTCTGAATTTGTGCTTCCCTCGTAATCACGGGCTCCTACAACTGCATATTTAGTTTTAAAATTGCCTATGTTGGGGGTTAATCTGTCCTGTCTGTTATCTAAACTAGCCCATAAACAATGGCTAGTTAGTCAATATCCCATTACCGGTATAGGTAGATATGCTTTGTTTCTAATTAAACATTAATTGAACACTGTCGCTTACCCCCCCAGCCCCCACCCCCAACAAATGGTGGACTTTCAAAGTTCATAATTGCTTTCACAAATGCTTCTCCTTTCCTTTGTAAAACTTAAGGTAAAACAGGAATCACAACTGTGCAATGCTAAAGCAATCTGCATCATGTTTAGATTTAGGTTGTTAATGGCACTCTGTGTGGTCTCTATAGTTTTTCCTGCCCCTGTTTACTCTATTTTTTCAAAATAAATAAAATTTAAAGAGAAGAATTTATTAGCTCCTGCTGCTAACATGTGCTTTAAGACATAATCCGTTGTTTGTGGCATTACAATAATCTCTATAGGCATTAAATAACTGATGTCACAAGCACAGGATTATAACCACAGCTCTGCAATTTACATAGAAATACAACAAAGTATGAAAAACCTGCGTGGCAGTGTGTTACCAAAACTAACCCTTTAAAATGCTGAGTTAAATTGTGGAGTGAGTAGATCCTGAACCCTTGCTGTGTAAGTACATTTAAATCGTGCACACAGCCACAGCCACCTATTTCTTGGTACAACCACAAAGAGGTTTGATTCCAACCTGGATGTGGAGGCAGACCATGAAGAAATGGGCCTGTTCTCTTCCTTCATTTCTTGCAGTCCCAGAGCAGAAAAAAGTACAGACAGGTTATTGGCTGTATTATCCCTTCTTCCCCCCCAGCCTTTCCTGTGGCAGAAATAGCAGGGTTTGTGTGCTGTACTCCATGTACTCACATACTCTGTGCAGGGTGCAGAGGGACCAGAGCCCTGGCTATCTGGGCATTAATTTGTCTCAGCATTTCAGGTTTGCAGTAACACAGAGGATAGAAGCCTGTGAAACTGGGAGGTCTGAGTCAAGTCTGCCAGTTGGGTTCATTGAAGTGATTGGATTTGCTTGCCATATTTTGACTTAGTTTAAAAAGAAACTGTTATTAACTAATCAAAGTGTCCTTTTATATCTGAGAAGATGCATGTGCACATTATACATCATAAACCATGAAGCTGCTACCAATGTACTTCTATTCCTTCATGAAGGTGCATAAGGATCCTTATTTACAAATGCAGAAGGACAAAAAACTGAAGAGGCTTCCTGTTATCATAACTCTTATTGGCAAAGTTAAGGATCAGGTCATTCCAAAGCAGTTCATTCCTTCTCTCTTTCCAGAGATAAGATAACCTTAACAACTTTTTCTTGTGACTTAATATTTATAGTGATCTGATGGGCCTTTTTTTTGATTCCTAGTGGTTCATTAAGAATTGGTTTATTATCTTAATGAGTATATGTAAATAAGGCAACCTATAGATGAAGCACCAGTAGATGTCACTCAAGAATATGTGGAAGAGACCGTGAAACGAGCGTTGCCAATAAAGCTGAGTGTGCACATTGGCAGTGTCCTCTCTGCACAACTGCTCAGGGTGCTCAGCCACCCAAAGTCACCTGCTCACCAAGTCTTTGGGGCTGTGACCTCCCACTTCTGCCACAGGTACTACAGAGTGTTTGTGTGTCTGCCCAGAGACACCTCCCCTGGCTTTTCCACCTTTCCTCAACCTTTGTTGTATTAATGTTCTTTCTAAATAGCTTTTGAACACAACTGTAAGAACATTATGCACGAATCTTCTGTTCCTGAGACAAATAGTTCAAAGGGAGAGAAGGAGAGGTCTTGGCTACTTGTTTGGCAGTGTTTTAGAAAAATAGGAAAATAACAGTCATCATTGATTTGGGGAAAGGAATACACAGGTGTCAGATATTAAGTAGAAGAATATGTGCACTAGAAGTATGAGCAAAGTGACTTCATAGTTTGGCACTGTCTCTCAATATTTGGACTTGGTTTTGATTCTACACCAGAACTGAGTTACCAGATATTGCAGCGATCGAGTGTCTGTAGAGGTCACTGTTAAAATGGTTTAAAATGCTCATTATAGTTCTTAGCATGAGGAATAACATATCCCAAACCACTTTATAAATGTTCTTCCACACCTATATTATCAATAATTGATTCCACAGAATAGGCTACAGCAGATGCAATTTGCTAAAATCCCAGTCAAGTGTCAACAAGCTGACTGGTTCATTTTATCATTACACCAGGAAACTTTAGCAGCTAATCATAAGGGAAGTACAAAATGCGAGATCTTGTTTCATTATATGAATAAAAGCCTGTGATTTCAGGATGGAAAGGAAAGATCGTTGCTCAGCATAATGTGCCAGAAAAAAAAAAAAAAAAAAGAGCAGCTTTAAATCATCAAATTATCCATTTTAACAGGATCTGAATTAATAACTTCTTGAGATCATTACCTAAATCAAGAGTTTCTCTTTGGAGGTAAGTCTTGCACTCTGAAGGGAAGGAGGGTACAAGTAGTGAAACTTGCATTTGAGGATCTAGGCAGATGTGAAATGCTCACTTTTTTTTCTAACACCTTTCTTTATCTCCTTCATTAGAAAATTTTTCCAGATGTTGACTAGCCCTGAATATTTCTTAAACTGTCCAAAAACAAACAACTAAAAGAAGGTTTCCACTGCTCTGTCACAAAAGCGTCTTTTGCACAGGAGCAGAAAAACCTGAGGTTCATGGCTTGTCACCCCTCAGGTGGCCATGAGAAAGATGGGACATGGCCTTTAACCTCCCAGCTCTGCACCTCCTCCCTCCCCTCGGCTGTAAATCCTCCAGGGCAAAACCAAGGAGGCTTTTGCTGGTGCTTGAGGGCAGCCACATCGTGCCAAGTTGCACACTTGGGATCTATTTGATCTCATTCTGAACTTTTGGGTTCTTTCATGCCATAATGTTGGAGGACAAGCTTTCGAAAGCACTGACATTACGGAATATGGCAAGAATAAAGGCCACAGAAATGTGAAATTCACCCTTCAGTACATCCTCATCTTTATTTTGTGATAAGATACACTGGTTTCAATTACTCTCATGTCAACACAGTTTATAGAAGAGAAACAGTAGTTTAGAAGTCAAAAGGAAAAGGCATTATTAGTGACAACTCGTGGCAGAGTTTCCAGGGGAAAAAAAAGAAATAATTGTGCGCTTGATTTCAATCTTAAACCCTCCAAACTGCACAGTAAATTGAAGGTTGTAAGGGACAGACACCTGTTCAAACCACATTGAAATTAGAGGGAGGAGATCAATAGCAGAGACCAGTCCGGGTAAAATACATTTTGGGAGACAAAATCCTCCTGCCGTCCCAGACAGTCACTCGCAGCTTCCTGTGAGGGGACTGCGGCAGGAGCTGTTTTGGGGATGGGCAGCTGCTTTTGGGTTCCCAGCTGCAGGAAACACTGCCCACAGAGGGAAGGCAGTGAAATGGCACAAACCCAACAGGAGCTTCTAAAGCTGATGTCAGCTCTGGGCTTAGGAATTTTCTATGGACACTCAGAGCAAGGCAGGCAGAGATGCCCTTGCTGTCTAGAAAACCTCTGCTGGCTCCTGGGAAGCTGGAGAAGCTCCCAGCACAGCGGCCTCATGTGTGCCATAGATCCCTGAATGGCTGCTGCCACTTCCATCTCCCCTTACCTGCTCTGCTGGGTGTTGGGGGCTCGGAGATGAAATGCTGGGACAGAAGGCAGGGGTGAGAATATTTTTTGGATCATGGCGGGAGGAAGAGTAGGAAGATGACTTTATAATTGCTTTTTTATCACTCTTTCTGACTATATTGACTTTATTCTTGACACAGCTTTGGCTGGCAAGTAAGGCCTAGATACATTCAGAATTAGATATGACTGGGCTCATTCTTACATGAGAAGAAAATCATCGGTTGCTACAGAAACAGCTCCATATCAGTCTCGTGGGGCATCTTTGCATCTGGCTTTTTTTTTCCTTCTCTTTTGCTAATCTGTAGATAAGAGTCAAAGCAAGTGCAGCACATCCCACATCTCTATAAAAGGTTGGAGGAACTCTGCAGAGAGCAAAGTGTGAAAGAACATCTCATAGATAAGCTAAACTTAAATGAATGAGTTAATTTACACTCCTCCTGCATTTTTTTTCAAGTTTTGCAACTCTCGCTAAGTTAATTGAGGTGAGAATTAAATGACACCAGTCAGCAAATATTTTAAAGACCACCAAAATCAAGGAAGAGAAAGGAGGCACTCAGGAAAGGAGTTACTAAGAAACAGGAAAAAATCCGAGGGGCGAGTTAGAGTCTGTGTCAAGAAAATTACATCTTGCAGTGGAATAATAATCCAGACTGACTTTCAGGCAAGTTGTTTAACTTGATAAATTAAGGAATTAGTTAAAAATAAGTGTGTATTATGGGTGAACAGGGACCATTCTGCACACTTCAGACCAGCTCACCAGCGACGTTCTTCAACTGGTTTTCTAAAATGTAATGAATTCTTGATGCTTAGTAGATTAATATTTATTGAGTGAATCAATGCTTAATTTATTAAAAAATTGCCTTCCATGTATTTTAATATGATTTATTACTCATCAGTGCTTATTGCATTAATTAAAGATCGTGTTAATTTTGTGGAAGTGAGCACGATCTGCTGCAGGTTTGCTGCGCTGTGGGGACTGTGCCTCTGGGTAGTGCCAACCACGGAAACTGCTGGAGGTGGGAAGCTGGTACAAGTCACCTCTTCCTGCCCTTGGGATTTCAGATAGCCAGCACAGTGGAAGAGAGGATGCTGCCCCTCAAGGGTAGGACAGGGTTATGGCAGTAGCAATACTGTGGTGATACAGGGAATGTTTCTGTTTGCCTCCTTCAAATTGTGGCTGATGCCGTGGAATTCCTTTTTGTCTTTCTTATGGAATGTCTTTTTGTCAACGTAGGTGTAATCCAGCCTTAGAGACACGGCAAACTGTCACCACTTTCCCAACCAGGAATCACAGACATTGCATTTCAGTGCTCATACTGTAAGAAATTCTTGGGACAGTAGGTTGCCTGGAGATTGGGATGGTCCCAAGCATCTCAGCAGGGGCAGGTGTTTGAGAAGTGGAAAATTCCTAAAGGCAGAACAAAAAAAGCCAGACATCTTGTGAGCTGAGTCTTTCAAGAAATCTGTCAAAACAGGGAGAGGGTGATCATGCTGGAGGGGGGCCACAGCTGCAATTTGCATCTTTCAGCACTGAAGAAAGAAGTGAATATATAAAGCCCCACAGCCATGATAGTTCTGGTGAAATTATTTTATTAATGGGTGTGACATTTGTAATGTCTCTCTCTTTAAATTCAAATACTGCTGTTTTTATAGCTACTCATAAGTGAGTCTGTCTGTTTTTTTAAAAAATCCATCTAGTTACTAGGCTGCTTGCATCCAGCTGAGCCCTGGAAACGGCAGAGAGCTAGTCCCTGAGATCTGAGAGCAGGCTGGAATTTCCGGAAAGTGACTGGATCCATAATTAGAGTACTTTTGCATGTTTAAATGCACAATTGTGGAATGCACTTTGCTGTTTGCTCCTCTCCGGGGCTGGGGTGAGCGTGCACAAACTTCCCTTGACGAGCTAAGTCAGAGAAACCTCTTCAAGGTCCAATGAAGGTCAGAGCAGAGAATTTTTTCCTCGCCTGGTCACCAGGCAGGCAGGAACCACAGCCCCGAGCGTTTGGGTGGAGCCAGTGCCAAGGACCTGGTGGCATTTCAAATCCCTCGAAGCAGTTAGGTGTTAGATGCAAAAGATCAGTGCTGCTCCACTTGAAGTCAGAGAAATAACTTGAGCTTAAAGTTCAGCACATACACAGAGATTTACTGCATCTGGAGTTAATTTGGTTTTTTCTGAGGTCAGCCTGAAGGCAGCATCCAAACTGGAAAAAAAAAGTTAAAAACTGAACGTTTGACTTGTAATAATTTAATTTTATTTTCCATTTTGTTTAGGCTCTCCTACATGCTTTTGTTTTCCTGATGTATCAAGTTAAGCTATTTAGGCTTTTACTTAATGTTTATTTTTACCCCAGTTGATAGACTCAAGTTAGGACTGGGGGCCAGTCAGGCTGCATGCCTTTCTCTCTGTTCCAAATCTTTGCATTTTGCAACTTTCTTTGATGCAGGATATTTATATTCCACTTTTTTTTTTTTTCTTTCCTAGTGGAGGAGCTTTCACGGAGTATAGGCTTTGGATATATATTTTCTGCTCTAGCTGTTCATTAGATATACAGCATTTGGAGTTCCAGTTGTGCTGAGAAATGTAAGCAAAGCTTTTGGCCCAGTGGGGGCTAAGCTCTGGCATTTCATAGCTTTGTACATATGAATCAGGATTAAGGTGCAGGATCTATATAAAATTTAGCTCATTAGGAGATGTTTCGTCTCACGGCTCCCACTGGGAAGGTGGGTCCTTTGCTCACACACAGCATTCCTCACTTTGCTTTACTGCTCCCTGGGAAAGGAGGGGGGTGAGCAGCCCCCTGCAGAGCAGGTACAGCAGTTCTTGTGCAGGGGACACAAAGCAGCAGCAGGGGATTCCTCTCCCTTTTACCATTACCCTGGCACACCTGGAAAATGACTCAGGAATACTCTGGCCTCAGGATTTTATACCGAAGCAAAAGCAGTCCAGCACAGTGCTAAGGTCGCACTCGGGATGACTTACCAGAGTTAAGAGAACAAGGAGTTTCTCTGTAAACAGGGAGATGGGAATTTTCTCACAAATGTGATTTGTGTTGTACCAGCTCTAAGCTGCTGAAGGCCAGAATGGTTTCAGAAAATGTGGGGTTTTTCAGCCTCACACCTCGCTTGGCTTCCCAGCAGGCCACGTTCCTGTTGGGCACATGGCTCAAGTGTATTCAGTGGATAACTATGTCCATGAACTTCAGCCAGTGAAACTTCACTACAGAGAAATGATGGGTTTGGAAAGGAGTTTCATCAGTCAAACTTTCCATGGAAGAGCGTTCACAGTAGGGAATACCAAGTCAATGTTGCCTCCTCAAGGACTTTCAGCTGTCACACCAGGAATACAGTGAGTGCAGTGATGAGAATTAGATTAGAAGAAGATCAATAGGGCTGACAATAAATGAAAGTAACACAGACATTATTGAGCAAATTAGGAGAGAGAAATTAAACTGGACAGTATAATCTTCAATAGCAGCTAGACACACTATTGCTGGGCAAAGTTAGGGAGAAGACAGTAAGTTAGAAAGTTCTATGATGAAGAGGCATTAACGGTCTATGAGATGGGGAAAGCCCTGCTTGTGATAGAAAGCTCTCAGCCCACAGAAAGGTGGAAAAGGATGATAATGGTCCAGTGGTGGGCTACAGAGAGGTAACGGTGAGGAGATCACCTAAGACTGGGAACATGAAGCAGGCAGCGGCTCTGGCTGCACGTTACAGGGAAAGGGAACATCAGATGCACCCCACCATCACAAAGGCCGTGGTGGAAAAGCTTGTTCCAGGCAGAAAATTTTCCTAACCTTCTCATAGCAGAGGTTGGTTTGCCCTGTGAAGTCTTGCAGCCCTTCCAGAAACACTCCTCTGTGTAAACTTGATTATTTGCCGTAATAACTCCCTGTATTTTGCTGTTTGTACAGATATCCACTGATGATCAAGTCAGGCGAGCTTTTGGGGTGAGGGATATCCGGTGGCAATGAGATCCATGGGCTGACTGCGTTCAGCATGAAAAGAAGCTTTCCTTTTATCAGTCTTGAGTTTGTCTAGATACTCTTACATGTCTTTGAAAGGTTCACCCCAAGGCAATATAATTGTGTTTGATCACATACAGGCATTGAATCAGTGATTGATATGAATAAAGAACTTAAGAGTTGCTTGTCCTGGTTCCATGTCTTCTTCCCTGTGGAATCAGAAATCACTTTTATAAATATATCAGTCCATCTGTGCTTCTAGCTATCCATTTCAAGTATATGTTCCAAAAAAGAAATAGTAACACTTTATAAGTGCAAATAAAAACACATTAAAAGGAGTGAGCAAGGGTTTTTCTTTCTCATAAAGTGCATGCGGATCTCTTCCAAAAGAGTTACTGTGAGCCATGTAACTTGTAATTAATTCTGCTATAAATGTCAGAACACTTACTTTGCAGGTCTAAGCTGACCCACTAAAATTAGTCCCTTTTTAACAATTCCTTTTATAATTTGTTTTTCAGCAGAAACGACGGCTTGACCTCCTGACAATAACCAGCCCCGGTAAGTGAGCTCTGCCGCCCGGCTCTCTTCTCTTTTCTTAAAGAGATGGTTGTCTAAATGTGTTTTTCCCCCGTCTCTGACATGCAAAATGAAAAACACTGTTCCCCAGAAAATCTTTCAGCTAATAACAAGTGACAGCTATATTGTGCTTGGCAAAGCCCCGGGCAGTTATCTGTTCACAGAGCTGCCTCTTCAGACCTTTACTGTATGAATTGGAGTGCTGATATTTCTTTAAGCCTCCTGGGGTTACAGTTAGTGGTATATCTGCGGGGCAGATGCCCTCGAATTCACAGTGTGTGTTCAAGTATCATGGAAATGCAAGCTTGAGTTTGCTTGATGGCAAACGTGAGCAGTTTGGGGTGTGAGGAGATGGTGGCCCTCTATGAGTGTGGTGAGAGGCAGGAGGTCCAGGCTCAGGGCTGAGAACCCCAAAGTGGACCTGAAAATATTGAGGTAAAAGGAAAATGCTTTAAACTACCTGCTTCGTGATGGCTTTTGTAGTTTGCTTATTGAGGAGATATACCAAAATGTGTCATATTGGGAAAGTGTCGGGCTCCTTGGCATCGTGAGTTTCCAAGTCTCAGCACCGTGCCTGAGCTGCAGGTTGGTTCAGTAGTGTCCCTCTGTGATCTCAGCTCTTCAGGCTGGCTGGCTCCTCATTTATTGCCATTTGTCTGGCTCGCTTGCTTTCCATCAGCTGCTCCAGAAGTTTGCTGCCCACCAGCTTCAGAGGTACGCTCTGCTCAAATAGTGCCACGTTTCGCTTAACTTCTTCAATTTCTCAGATGTATGTATGTATTAAGCTCTCAGGTTGGCTTTAACTGGGACTAATGAGCTCTGGCTTTAACTGGGAATAATGTGTTAGCGAAGTGAACAGGTGTTATGGGAAGTGAGCAAAATGTGACACACATTTGCTTGGATAACAATTTTGCATCGATAATTGTTCTGACACTCTGAATGTAGATATAATCTGTGACATGGTTTCTCCTTCACTAACCTTGTTAAAATAATAAGAATTAAAATAAGGAGGAGGAACACTTTGTTGGGACAGATGTTTGAGGCTATTGGCAATTGCATCACATTTCTGCATGTTCACTTTTCATGCAGTTTGCAATTATGTTAATGTATGCTCAGGGCACTTGCTGATAAAAGCAACAATACAATGTGATACAGCCATTGTCACTATTCTGACTGTAACTTCAAGGACAAACATGGCACATTTTTCATTTTCTGTATCTTCAGCATTCCCTGTTTCTAGAGGAAAAAGAAAAAAAAAAAAAGATCTCTAAAGGTCTTAATCATGACACACACTCAGATCTTGGATAAGGGCACCAAAGTCCACAGTCACTATTTTCAGTAAGAGAAAAAGAGGGTTGAGGACCAGAATAACTTAATATGAGAATTTTCTGTAAAACAAAGTTATGATACTTTCCTCATCATTTCCAGATGATTCACTGGAACAGTGACAGGGGTTGACTAAGTTGAGTTTGTGCATAGATGTGGTCACAGTGAGTAGCTCCAGCTTCATATCTCTCACTTTAACACAGCAATCTACTCAATCAACACAGCAGTTAGCTGGAAGGCTCTTCAGTAACTGTAGGTAGACATCCTGCACTAAAAGGGGGGCAAAGTTTCCCATAACATGCATTTTTTCTGGAATGCAAGTTTTACCATTTGATATTTTACCAGAAATCTACAATATGGGGTGCATAGGAAAAAAAGTAACCCATTGTTACATAATTGAGTGCATATAGTTTTGCTTTCAATAAAGGCATTTTCAAAAGAAGCTTGGTGCTGGATCAGGCCAAACTTACCAAAGAGCCTAAAGCTGAGATTTTTCAAAGAAGCTGAAAAAGTTAGGCGCTTAATTCCTAGTAGGATTGGAAAATGTCAGCCTGTGGATTAAAGGGTCTAGTTTCAGCCCTACAAATACAAAAATAAAATAAAATAAATCATAGCCTTAGGGCTTTTATCTGTCTTTGGAGACTGCTACTTTAAAATAGTTCATTCTTTGAGTCCTAGCTCTAAGATCTGACACTGACAGTCTGCTTTTACGAAGTCTTGATATCGGTTATGATGGCAGAGATCAGCCATAATCACTGTCATCCCTTAATTTACTGATTCAAATGAGGCACTGGGGCTATTTGGTTGCACCTGTTAATCCTCTGGGGCTTGTTTCTGTTCTCCACCTTGCCTCAGGCAGGCAGCCTTTGCTCCTGCTGGAGGTCACTCAGCCTTACTTAGAGTGGGAAAGTCATCTGTGGCTCACAAGCAGTACTGGCTACCAAAACCCTATTGCTTGATTCTAAGGAAAGACAAAGGACTTCAAAAGCAAAGGTGACCTCTGTGATTTGCACCTCTGTCATGATGAATATCAGCTTTCTTTTGTGTGTGTGTGTGTGCGCGAAACTCTTGAGGCAGATTTTGTACGTTTAGTCAAGAATTGATGGTGATTCCTTGCAAGTATTACAACAGCTCTTCTCCATGTGCCACTAAAACTATTTCCAAAAATTGATCAGCCAGTTAATGAGACTAATTGCAAGATAAAATAATGCCTTTAATGTCAGTTAAGGAGTGTTGAGACACAGGTGCCAAAGCCTTCAAAAGTGAGTTTGTGGGATTACAGAAACCTTACATCATCTCACAGCAGTCACACTGTTCCCCATGGACGTGGCTGTTGCCCCATTCCCCAGGAATCAGTAATGGGTCAGAAGCAGTGCCCATTCCTTGTTCCCTGAATTTTCCCCCTGCCCATGCTGTGCTGTACCCACGCTGTGAGGCTGAGCCACCACTGCCTCTTGCCTTGCTCCAGATGATTTCCAAACCCTGGTCGATGCGTGTGTGGCCTTGTGAAACCTTGCTGAACAGGTGCTGGACTTAAAAGCCCATTTATATGTTAAGTTGAACCTGTATAGATCATTAATCTGTAATCTGGACTGAGAGAAGTCTGGAAAAAAGTGAGGGGGGGAAAGAAAAGAAAAAGGAAGAAGTACAGATGCAGCTCCAACTACACAGTTTGTATGCAACATGCAGGGCTGACCTCTTCCAGCACCCCTAAGAGAACAGCTACAGGAAGCTCCACACCGTGCCCCAAACTGAAGGAAGTCTTTGCTTTGCTTTGGATCTCCAGAAACAGCCAGACACAAATGATGCATAAGCTGGGAGCGAGCCAGACTCCCTCGTGCTCAAATATATTCCTTTGAAGTAACTGACACCCCTGTAAAACGTGGAGGGGAGTTCACTGCTCTGCCTTACTGCTGAGTGGCTGGAGGAATGTGAAGTTAAATTTATCAGTGCTCCCGCCACGGTTCTTTCTTCTTGCCCCTTGACATGTGAGGTACAATTAGGCTGCAGGGCCGGCACAGCCGAGGGTGGGGGAGTCAGCGCTGGTGTGCGCGGTGGGGCGGGGGAAAGGCGTTAAAAATTCATCGGGAGCTGGCAGGGACGTGCTGGCAGGGAGTGGGGCATGACGAGGTTCAAGTTTTTGGTGATTCAGACTTTTCTTGAAACTCGGTTTTACCTCTGAATTTGATCCGAAACATTTCCCCGGTGCTACTCTAATTGTCCTCCGGGGTTTAGGAGCAAAGCTTCAGGTGGTTTAATTCGGCCTTGCTGCACAAGGCAAATGAGGTTCTGCCCTTGGTTTGTGCGTGATCGTGTTCTAGTAGCATTTTGAACATGCACATACAATCACATCACATTTTTTGGTAACTGCTCAATAGTTGCAAGTAAGACATCCCTGTTTCCATAGCTTTTCCATGGAGACAAAGCTTTTTGCATCTCCCGTGTTTATGATAATAACACAGCTTTCCAATTTCTCCTCTCAGTAAGGTAAGTTCCTCTCCCACTGAAGTATTTTTTAATTATTGATACCATAAATGGAAGTGTGTTGGAAACTATTGGCTTTGAAAATAGCTAACATGTGATATTATCCAAGAACCATCAGGAAAATTCTTTTGAAATTCTCTTTGATTCAGCCATCCTCGGGGCTTTATCCTTCTCTACCAGTTTCTCTGCTGCCAGTTTAAAATAACATTCTCTTGAAATCAGTGCAATGTCAGGAGAAATTCATCAGCACTGTAGGTGCATGTTTCCCAGATGTATATAAACCCACTACATTTGGCAGCAGTAAATTGATTGCATTTAAAAAACCTGGGGTAGTTGAATATTCCGTCGTGCCCAGCTTGGCTACAGCATGGAATACAAAGCAATTTTTTTGAGTTTCTTTCAGGTCTGTTTTAGGTGAAATAAAGGAAGCTCTGACTCCATAATTCCTGCCTTTTGATTTACTCAGATTTTCCTGATGTGTAAACCACATCAGAGGTTTACATGCAGGGACAGAATAAGATATTCCTAATCTCTGTTGAGGTTTGATAAAAAATGTTAATGACTTGGGTGTGCGCTTCCCCCTAATACTCATGCTCTTACACTTTTAAACAGGGAAAAAAGCTTGAGTTTAAAAGTATTTATCAGTCTGATCTATGTGGTGAAATATTCTCCCCCCTTTAATATCATCAGTGCTGCATGCTCTAAAAATGTCTCCATTTCATTAATTTGTGATATACTGCTACCCTGAATTCTTTTAAGGTGGCTTTAGCTTCTGCCACACATATTTTACTGCTTTAAATTATAGATATAGGACTGTTGCCTAGTTAATTTCCTCTGGTTAGGAAAATATATTTCTGCTCTCCTGGCATTGCATAAAGTGATATGTGGGATTTGCTATATTTTTTAGCTGATTAAGTTTTGCATTTCTACATATTACTGCTTATGAGACCTCAAGTAAAACTACGTAAAGGAAGGAGAAGTTTTATAGTATATTTCAAAGTTTCATTTAACTATAAATTCCACCACTAAGCCCTGTTACAAGACTTTTCCATTACCTTCCTGGATAGTCTGGCTATCAACTTCTTTCTAATTGAAGCATGAAAATAATATGAACTCAAAGTCATGAAGCTGTAAGACAGGTATTAGTAGGAATGATACTGGCTAATAAAATGCGACAGGAAGTTGTTTGCGGCCAAAACTCCGGGTTTTTTGCTAGCCCTTATTAATTAATAGTATATTGATTTTGGTCTAAGTGTGTGTCAAAGGAGAGCATCAGAGTTTTTAAAGAGCCTCACATAACTACTGTTCATGTTTGTTAGGGATGCTTCACATACCAGTTTACTTGGAAAGGTGGTGGAGAAAAGAAATTACTTATCATTCCTGTAATAACTGAGTCTTTTAATGCTCAGTGATAGATAGAGGTGAAATTATTTCCCATATCACTAAGACACTGGGTGTTAATCCACCCATTTGCCCAAAATACTATAACTGTGGGAGTCAGAACCTCATTTCTCAGCAAGGCAATAAACCCCGAATGGTTTGTCTGAACCCACTGCACGAGAATTTCTCTACCATACAAATAAAATATAAATGCTAGAGTCTCAGCTCAAAGTGAAATTCCCCTGTTGTCTGTCTTAGCTGAACCATAAAGCTGCAGGAAGAAGTTTGTTCCAGATTTGGTGAAACTTTAGCAAGAGGATGTACTAACAGAGAGCAGAGAGAAAATACGGACTTTTTTTTTCTTTTTCTTTTTTTTTTTTTTTGTGCCATTAGGATGGCTTCAGCTGTCCTGAGGCTAATTAGGAAATTTTACTGTATCCAATTTCTCATCTTTACTGTATCTGAAGAGCTGTAAGAATTTCCATTTGCTGTGATAAGGAGAGGTAATATTGTTGCTTGTAATTACTCCTTCATGCAGATCAGTACCTTCCTAATTCTTACTTATACCTTTCTATTTGCCAGAATAATAACTGCAGAGATGCCTCCTACTCACTGAACACTGTTGCTGTTCCTACTGCCTTTTCCCTTCATTTATATGTCCCAAGAGAATAAATCCTCCTTGATCTTTCTGCCTGTCCCCTGGCCTATCCCAATCTGGCTCCCCAAACATCACCCACATCTATCTCAAATATCACAGTTTTGAGTTCTATTAAAATGACACTTTTTTTGATTCAGTAATGAAACCAGAGTTTTTTTCACCCACTTATTGTAAAATATTTACTTTCAGTAAGGCTGTTTCATCCCCACCTTTGCATTTTTTAAAAAATGACCTTTTTTTTGGATACATGTAGAATAAGTGATATTTGCGAAGTCAAAGTAAGACTGCAGAGAAGATATTCTAAAGGCTAATCCATTACTTTTGAAGAAAAATATCAAGCTTTTCCACAATCCCTTATTATTATTCTGGGTCACCATGGTGTTTCCATGCACCTTGGCATGTCCCTTTAATTGGATCCTTACATAGGAAGGTCCGGCATAGTTGCATTGAAAGCTGACATTTCTAACTAACTGACCTTTTCAGGCCCGGTGACACTCCTATAATGATTATCCTCTAGCATTGTTTGGACACAATACCACATACTTCACAGCACATAAAGAATATGTTCTTTGAGAACTATTCAAAATGCCCAATCTCAAGTTAGCAAAATGAGAAAATTGGGTGCAAACATTCATCAGAGTGTTATTGTGCAGGTATCGATTTGAATGCCCTTTCATTTCTCTGGGAAAAAGTGTTGTATTATAGAGCTCTAAATTAACTTCTGTTCTGTTTTTTTTTTCCCCCAGTAAGTATAAAAAGGTCAAATTCATTCATAAGGCTGAATAGATTTGCAGGATATAAGCAATAAGATAGCAATCAACCTTCAAATAACCTTTAAAGAGACAGTATCTTTTCTTATGAACAGTAATTGATCTGCTCATTAAGTCACTGCGCACTCTTTGGGGCTCACCTAGGCAAAAATGTGTGAGACCTGTGACGAAACGATGTCAGCTACAGCAAAGCAGGAATAAATCCTCACTTGGAAATACAAATATTTTACGGGTTTTCGAGGGGTGTAAAGTTGAGGAGAGGATTTGTGTTGCAATGTGAATTCCTCGACTTGGCTGTTATAAGGGTGAGTGAAAAAGAGACACAGAAAAGACCTCGAACTGTGAATTTCATATTTGTGAGGATGACGGTCATAGCATGTTCATACATGCCTGAAACCTGGATACATCCTCAACTGGCCTTTTGAATTTAGTGGCTGGTGTGGGAGGGCGATCACTGCCTTTTGCCTCTGGTTGCTCTGTGTATGGCTGGTATATGTAGAGGGGATCCCCAGCTGCACATCACCTATGGTTTGCCACTGCGTGTTGTTCTTCTGTTCAAAGAAGTCAGTAACTGCTTTCTTTGCACCATGAGGGCTCTCGGGGGGTGTGTGTGTGGGGGTGGGTGGGTTCATCCTCTCTGCCTACACAGCTGTAAATCCTGCATCCAGGTTGTTGCAGCGCCGTGTCCCCGAGCGCAGCCTCCTGTCACCCTCACCGGGTCATGGGCTGTGGCTCTGCAGCTCCTCTCGTGTAAGGGGAGCTGCTAAAGGGCTGCTGGAAATTTCTCCAAGGAAGCTGCATGTAGCCAGAGACTCCCTTAAAGTGCTGGGATTGTCAATTTGAGATAGCAATCAGAAGATTAGTGTTCTGGCCATGTCCATATTTCATTTCTTCATGTAAATCCGCGTTATGTTTTTAGTGTTATTTTTATGAATTGCACACAGGCTTGAGGACTATCTGTGCATAATTGATTACAATGAGTTGTCTTGGTTTTTATCTTTGATCAGAATTTTCAGAGGCAGCAAGTATCCCAGGTGACAGCGCTTTCTTATGCAGTAAATGTTTGCACATGAGGCTTTCTGTTTTACTTCACAATGTGCAGGATGAGCATCTCGCTCATTTAGAGGGAGGCAAAATGAGCAATTCTGTGCACAGGTGTATTGTGCTCCTTCTCTTTTTGCATAAGCTCAGGGAAAACTTAAAATAGTAACTTTTTTTTCTCATTAAAAAAAAAACAAACCCAAGAACATTTCTGGAGCATCAGATGTTTTTAGAAAGAATGGAAAGCGTTCTTCCTTTTTAATGAAATTTTAATTTTCAAGGTGACCTGTATGGAAACAGCCTCTTCATTTAAGCTTTCTTTTTTTTTTTTTTTTTGCTTGGTGACCTGAGCAAGACTTAGTGAAAATCAGTGTATTAAATATCTGGAAGACAGCACAGGCTTATATTGGCACTACAGAACGGAACACAGTGCACAAATGCATGAGCCAGCAGAGACCTGAACTGCAGAGCTGAGCTGCTCACAGCAGACTCACCAGTGTGGGTCCAGATGCCGACAAGCCCTGTTACCTGGGTGCTGTTTCAGAGATAGATAAGCCCTGAGTTGTTTTCTTCACTGGCTTTAGGGTGCTGTCATTCCAGTGCTGATGAATTGCACCTGGACCTAAATCTTGCCTTGTGACATTTTTTTTAACCTAGCCAGTCCCTTGCAGGTAGCTGTTCTTCATTTCTGTTTTAGCAGCCTCCATGAATCCCAGCCCACAGGGGTGTCATGGTGCAGGATGCAGCGTGACACCAAGCTGCCCCTCAGTATTTGGCAGCTTAAGCAGACAAAGCAAGGGGCAATGGGCAGGAAACATGGAAAGAGGATGTCCAAAATCAAAGATTATTTTTGTAGAACTGCATTTTATTTTTGAGAAGCTGTCCACTACTGTCTTTGCCACCTTCTAGGCTCCTGTTCCTGTAACAGAAAATCGCTAACCAGTGATGATTATACAGCTACAACGAGTGGCACAGAGGAATAGGGGAGCTGGAACTGCACAAAGGGCTTTTTCTTAGCTCATTTGTTTCTAAGAATTGCCAGTGGGCTCATTTTTCTGGTATGCAGAACATCTTCTGTTAAAGCAGTTAGCCAAGGTCACGGGGAAACCCACAAGAAAGGATAACCTAGAGCATCTATTATTATTTTGAGCTTCTAACAAAGGAATTTTTAGTAGAGATTTGAATGGGGAAGGTGTGATGGTTTTGTGTATTCAGACTGAAAGCGCAGCATAACCCATGGTGGAAAAGTGACTTGTTCATCACACAGCTCAGCGCAGTATTGGAGGGAGTTATTTGAGATGCTGCTAAATGCGATAACGTGAGCACTGTTAGGCAGTAGCAGTGTCACTGCAGCGTCCTTAAAAAGCAGGTTAAAGGAAGGTGAGATACTGTTTTAACACCAGGGTTTGCTCCTGGTGTTGCAGCTGCTGTGGTGTCTGCACAGGACCCGGCACTGGACCGTGCAGGGGCTGTGAGTGCCAGGACAGAGAGTGCAAGGCTGGGGAGGGGCAGGGGCACAAGGCAGCGAGGGACAAGGTCTGCGGTGGGGCCTGAGGAGGGCAACACAAACCAGTAAGTCGTATTTGCTGGGCCATACAAATCAAAATGAAAATAACTGTGTTCAAAATACCTGGGAGATGGCAGGAGATTGTATTATTCTTGACGCTTTATTATATTACCTGCCCAGTTACACAGCTGCATCCCTTGTCCTTATCCTCTGTGGACTACCAGAAGGAAGGAAGGATTTTCTGTAGAGACACTGATTTTCCTGCCCATCCTTCTGGGAGCCTCAGAGCAGTGCAAAATCCTGCTGTGCTGCTGCCAGCCCCTGTGCTAAACCTGCCTCCCAGCCGTTCCTTCCAGGGACTGTGAGGGTGTAGGGCCTGTGGCTGGATGTAAAGGGAATCCTCAGTTAGACCTGCTGCACATTTGCTTGGGAATCTGATCCAGAGCGCTTGCTGCTGACTTGGACCAAACCCCTAATTGTTGTCAAAGGTTGAACAAACCTGACAGTAAGAGCAACTTCACGTGATCCTGAAGCAAACCCCCTCGTTCCAACTGGTGAGCTAGAGTTTTGCTATCCAAGCACTCCCATAACTTTCTGCATACTGGAAAACTTTCCTAAAGGGTCTGGTTTGGGTACCTGGGGCAGCTGCTCTGGGCTCTGGGCTGGACCACCGGCAGCAGCACAGCCAAGCAAGGTGCTCCCATCGCTCTGCCCTCCTGCCCCCAGGCACGGAGTTGGCTTTTCCCACCGGCTGCGTGGCCACTCGTGGCACCTCAACAAACACCCCTGGAGGCAGGAGCCGCGGTGGTGCCGTGTGTGTCTGTGCCCAGCACCAGCAGAGACGCCGTATAACAGTGCTGCTGCTAATAAATATAAACCGTGGAGATGTCGGGTTGCCCTGGGAATGTCTTCCCCCCACACCGCGGGCGGCTCTGCCGCGCTGCTCAGGAATTAACTGCAGGAGTATTACTCTCTTAAGGCCTTGTGTTATAGCTCTGTTTTCTTCACCTTTAACCCCACAATGGATTATGGCCATACTTTCTCTTATAACTAAATGCTCTTCTGTCCTTTGACAAAACAGATTTGTGTCTTTTCATAGCTTTCTGTAGAGGGCTAATAATACATGGGAAAGCTTTACTGCCCACGGGAGACTTTGCCTGACCGTAATAATAAGAAATGCTGTTGAAAAGTCATGATCAATGTTAATTCAGTTATTTTTCATTTTCTCTTTTTTTATAATGAAATCTTCTACTTTGTGCATTTTATCCAATGCTACCCCATGAATTGCTCATTGGAGAGAGGGGTCATTGGTTATAAAAATGAGTTCTTGTTGTTTGTCCTCATATGAAAATAACTACGATATTTTAAAATGATGGATTTGAGGGAGAAAAAAAAAAAAGTGGAATCTTGGATGTACAAAAGATGTAAATATTGTTTTTCAGGTTTTATGGTTCCCAGATGCCTCGTCTAATTGCATAGCTAGCCCTGAGTTTATTAAGTTATTTTCCAGAGTCAAACTCATTTGTAAACATGTCAGAATAAAAACTAAATTTAAAAAACAAAACCTTTGGATTAGAATTCTGGAGTGATAAACAAACTAATTTAGAATGTATTTGCATGTAATTTACATGTGCCAAAATAAGATTGCATGTGGTTTGTAAATACAGGTCTTGAATCTATTTAACATTACAAAATAGCACAGAAGAAATTAATTGTAGCTTAAAAAAAAAAAGGTTAAAATAATAAAAAGATGGCTTAAAATGGCCCATGTTTGAATGTGATTCAATGTGCAGAAACTGGTAAGGAGAGATAAGCAAGCAGAGAAAGCTGTAAATTCTAGCAGCAACATCTGTAGTAGTTAGAATACTGTGTTTTATAGCAATTCCTTACCTCCTCCCACAGACATTACTATGGCATGCAGTATATTTATTATTCACTTTCTGCAAGAGATGTTTTCCTAGCACAGGGCTTAAAAATAAGGTCTGTTTCCTTTCTTTTAATGTTCACATATTCGAAGATGACGCCATCAGCTTCCATTTGAAGCACCTTGACCGATTCAGCCTGTGTGCTTTGGCTCAAGATAACAATTTATAATTACCCAGGTTATTACAGCGGCACCGAAGGATCCATCAGGAGGGAAAACCTCCGCTTTGCTAGTGCAGTCTCCATCTGGAGAAGACCTGTTGGTTCCAGCCTGCCAGTCTTCCAACCTGAGTAGGAGAGGCGGCTTGTAGGGAGGGAGGAAGAGGCCAGACAAGCCAGTGAGTGGTGATGGTGATGGGACTTGTGGAGCGAAGGGACACTCAGGGAGGAATGGGCCTGGAGCAGTGACCACGTGGAGCTGGCAAGGTCTTGTCAGGAGTGTCACAAGTGCTCGGGGGGCCAAAAAGATTCACGATACTTCTTTTGCTGCACTGCCGGAAGGAGGCTCTGACTGAACCCCCCCCGTGTTTTTTCCACCCAAAGTGCTGCATCATGCAGTCACAGAAAGGCTTGCACTGGGAAGGATGTTACAAATCCTCCAGTTTCAGCTCCCTGCCACGTGCAGGGATGCCAGCTGCTAACTAGATGGGGTTGCTCAGGCCCCCCCGTGTGTCAAGAGTCAGGCTGGAGGATGGGATACCATCTACACCTGCTGTTTGTGAAACGTGCAGGACAGAGGGAAATACCATTCCTGGAGATCTGAGGCAGAAGGAGTGACATCAGCCACGAGAGTTAGTTAGCAGGGCTTGCTTTGGCCACTTGGCTTCTGCTCCTGCTGTCAATGCTGGAGTACATTCGTGTTCTGGGCCTTGGGATTAAAGCAGCCATGGTTTTGAGGGGAGAGGAAATGCTCTTTGGAGAGGAAAGGGATTGAGTAAATGCAAATGTAAGGACTGAATTTAGTAGTACTGATGTGCATTGCTGGAGTTAGGGGGGAAAGACTGCTTTATTTACTATTAAAAAAATATATATGTAATGCATGTTTTCAGGCTTGTCTTCAAATACCATGGAATATCCTTTTCTGTATTCACAGCCTAGCAGCCTAGAGTTTAAAAGTGGCAGCAGAGTAGTCCTGCAATCCTTGCGGTAACAGGGTCTGTAAAGCTCATCAATGCTGAATCTCACTTTTTTTTTTCCGACTTTGCTCAGAATAAGTAGAGATGTAAGGATTTCCCCCCTGAATCCTGTGATTTTTTTTTTCTACACTGGCTTAATTTCATATATTTCATTTATTTTTAGACAAAGAGTAAGATAAAAAAGAGTAGAGTGGGGAAAACCAAATTTCTTAGGATAGGAGCAGAGCTTTGTGGTGTGTTTGCTACTCAGCATTTTGTTTGAGTACCATGGAAGAATATTATCATGGAGGACCAGATGTCAGGAAGCTATCCATATATTTTTCAGGTCACAATACTTCTATTTCAATGTGCAGATAAATGTTTCTAAATATTTTCTCGTACTTCTTATCATTTCATCTCCAGAAGAAATTAATTGTAGCTGTAAGAAAAGGGGTTTATTTCCCACTTGGCTATGAGCCATTTTGTATATCAGCTTTAAATGTTAATTATTAATTAGGATATAATCTATTTAAATCTCTTTAGCCGTCCATTTCTTCCAAAGAAGGCAGCTGGATAAAACAAGAAACACACATCGTTATAGAGATGATAAATTAGCCTCTTATCCCAGGAGAAGACAGTTTCTCAACACCAAGGCTGAGATATACTAGGGGCTGGGGTGGAGGAGCCCCCCAGCTCACGCCCCCTTGGTGCTTCACACCCAGAGTGAGGATACCAAGATGGCTTTTAAAACTAAATTATTGTTAGTAAAGGAGCGTCATTCCCATGACTTCCATCCTACCAGTTATTGCTGCTGGTGAATGGACTTGGTGGGAGCTTGAGTGTTTTTGAGTTGCATTTGAAGGTGAGGAGTGAGAAAAAAACAATAGCAGGTGATATTAGGAAAACATTCCAGCAGGTAATAAAAAGCTTTTGCAGGTATCCCAAGTGAAGCAGGTCCCTTACCTGAGAATCAGTGAAGCTGCAGCACTGGTAGGTCTTGCAAAATCTGCTAACTGAATTTGCAATTTTGGGAGAGGAAAGTGGGGGTTATGTATTGTTATACAAATGACTGGTTTCTTGACAGAAAGCACATCATGGCTACCTTTATCGACTGAGTCCTGAAGATGAAATGTGAGGCTGGCAATTAGTACCAATGACCAGCTGTGAAAACAGGAGTTTCTCTAATTTCTTTTAATCATATTTTTGTTCAAATATTTACATATTTTATCTCGTATTTATTGCAAACTTTATTATCAACATCAAAGGAGACACTTTGGATTAAAATTTTGTATATTTGTGTGGTTAGGTCTTTCTTTATTTGCCAAGTTAAATGCAAAACAGACCCCTTGTTTATATGAACAGTATCAATATGGACTTATCTATATGAGCAGCCAAAAAGCTGGGCATTAGGTTGCATAGCTCATCAGTGTAGCTTCAAACCTCACCCAGCAAACAGCTGAATGACTTTGGAAATCTGCAGTGTGTTCCTAAAACTTTAAGTGATACTGTTGTGTTGCCTGACACAGCTTAGTGGTTCACAGATCAGTGGCTGCTAAAGCCAGAACATCTTCTCCTGTGCTTTAGCTGTATCCATTGTTCATAGATGATCAGTTCCAGAAAGAAACATGCTGTCCATGCTGATATTACCTTCCAAAAATTCCCTCCCTGGAGCACAGACACACAGCCCAGTTCAGATCCAGGTGCAGATGCCATGAAGGTCAGTTACAAATACTCTCGTGGTGCTGACAATAATATGCTTTTTTTAATTATTATTATTGTAACCAAAACTATCCTGTGCTGTTGTGACATTGCTAAGAAAAACAGAGAAGACAGACACAACTGAACTTTTGTTCTGGCAGGGACTTGGGCAGGCAGCTCGGGCAGATGGTCCATTAAGGATCCAGAGCCAGAATACCTGCACATTCCTGATTTCCTTAAAATGTGGCTGGCAAGAGTGATGTTCAGCTGTGATGGACTTACCTTGGACAATGAAATCCAGAAAGCAAGTCATTGCTCCCAGGATTATATTTCATTGTAGAGAAGCTGAAAGTTCCTTAAGATAAATGGATGCAATGCCCCAAATTTCAAAGCAGTAGTACTGACTTGAGGGGCTTTTACCCATCAGGAGTGATACCCTAGAATCGCTTCAAATGTCTGCTAAGAGCACAAAAGCAGTCAAAAATGCAGAGTGTTTGAGAATATCAGGAAAACTAAAGAATAAATTAGATGTAACAATGCACTTCTCACAAAATAGGTGGTAGAGATTGCAGAGGTACTCTGAAAAACAATGAGGTTGATCAGTAAAACGACTTCATCTGAAAAGAAATCAAGTAGAACTGTGATATTTTCCTGTAGGATCTGCCACTAGTCCAAACGGAGCTTGAACTGAATTTCTCAAGTTTGGTTTGGTCGGTTTTTTTTTTAGTTAAAAATGCTGCAGCCACTGCTGCATAACTGTATTTTGAACCACATGATGGTGGATAAATACAGCAATAAATACAAGTTACTACTGCCCCACAGATCATAACAAGTTTATATTCATTAAGGGTGAAGAGAAGGTGATTGCAACCTGGTACTATGGTGTGCCTGAGAAATTCCTACAGCTGTAGAAATTTCTTAGCAAATATTTCAATAGAAAACATTTTTCTGTTCTTTTTCTGTGGTATTTACTTTATTATTATTATTATTATTATTATTATTATTAAGAAAAATTGTATATCTCCAAAGCCACATCCCTTGACATGAAAGAAAACAAATTTAGCTAAAAATCCATTCTGGTTCAGTGATACAACGAAGAAAGCGTATTTAAATTATTAGCAAATGTTTAGCCTTAATGGGAATAGGGAACATAAATAGCTTTCAAGTATAAATAGAAGAAAGAGGAAAAAAAAAGTTAAAAAAAAGGACATGAAGGAAAAATCCATGTGGGCAAAACTAAAAGTTCCAGTTTAGTATATTTGCTGGGATGTCTTTTATTTAAAATAAACTGCAACTCTAGGGGTTTTAGTTCATAACGATGACGCAGAAAAGGCAGATGCGCCCGGTAAGAGTTTCTTTTCGTTTCTGTCACCTCGGGCTGAACTGCTTCCAAGTCCAGTAACAACTGAAAAAGGATGTTGTTGGGGATAAACGCTCCTAAATCAGGAGGCTGAGACAGACACCTCTTGTACAGGAGTCCCAGAAGGGCAGGGACCAGCTCAGACCCAGAGCTATTGTGAATGACCGTGTCTCGGAACATGGGGGGTGCCATTCCATTGTGCAAATACTCCAAAAGGCAACTCATGTGACTCAGGTTAGCACAGACTGGTATTTTGACAACAACCCCCAGGAAACTAATTAAAAGGCTGATGGAGGTTTAGTTAGCAGAAGTTAAACACTAATGAAAGGCAGCCAGCATTTCATGAGGAAGAGGGTTTGTCAAACAATTCATTTTGGTCTTTGAGTATGTTGTAAATGTGGTTGATGAAATTAGCTGAGTAATCTTTTGCAGGTGTTTGATTTAGTACCTTACAACTTTTTAAAAATACAGAATGTATTCAATAGGTTAAGGATCTGCCAACTGACATGTCTTACAAATCACTTATCATGGGGGGACCTCACTTGAATAAGGCTCTTTTTAATGGATTTCTTTTCATGGTAGAGAGCCCAATGCGATTTCTAATGATGATTTGTGGGTGATTAAAACATCACTGTTGAGTGGTAAAGGAAGATGTAGAGAAGTTAGTCGTAGAGTGCAACCTTGATCTCTTGGTGGGCTGGATCCGGTCACACAATATGCATTTCAGTATAGAAACCCCCTTGGATTTCTGCTTCTTAAAGCCAGGAATGCAGCTGGAGCCAGTTTAATGAAACAATATTGACTGAAAGAATTTGGGGTTGTGTTTGTCTAGTAATTAAGTTGGATGAAGCCTGGAAAGGTATATAGTCAAACCAATTATTATTATTTTTTTGGAGTACACAGAATATACACAGGGACCTAGAGTGGATCAGAATGTCAAAACTATATCTCAAACTACTTTATACCTCAACGTGTGCTATTCTGGTATCCACTTGCAAAGAAAAGGCACTGAAGTATCAGGAATTGAGAAAACATTTTAAATTATAGGACTTCAAACTCTGTTTAGGTCATCAGAAGTGAGACAGAGAGGTGATGTGACAAGCATTTGGAGGTAGGCTCTGGGCCTACTGACAGCATGTGTGCAGCTGTTTTTTAAAACAGACAATTTCCAAATTACATTTTCACTCCTGTAATTTACCTTCTGTAGGGCAAACCTTTCGTGCATGTACATGTTTGTGTCTACACCCATGAGGGAGCTACACCCAAAGGCTTTAATGGAAGTTACATCCCCACATATACAGAAAAGAAGAGGTCAATTTACAAGCAAAGAACTGTCACAAGATACTTTGCGTGTCTGTCATAAGCAGGACCAGAATGCCATGGCAACAGGCAAAGGTTGTACAGCATGGTATGGACTTTAAAGCCCAGTATTTACAGTAATATTAACTGCACTGGATGGTGCATGAGCTGGGCTGGTCTTCTCCCAGGCTGGCTGACATTATATGAACTTTCTTACTATGGAGGGATGAAATCAGTGCTTGCCTGGGTTCAGATTCAAGTAGGTAAATAATTTACCGCTTTGTTTGGCTCTGAATCTCTATATGCTCAGACGCTGTCGAAACAGGCAGAGCATTGGAGATGGATTTCTGGGAAGATCTGCCCTTTAGTCAGAGGAGATAAACATATCTGAGTATTACCAGGGTGTGATCAAAGTGGAGAGTTATGCTAGTGGGGAGCAATATAGTTAGAAAAGCTACAAAGGAGAAGTGGTAACAGTCAGAGCTTAATAGAATTTGTAAAGTTTTAGAATAGAGTATATGTAGTTGCAACACAAGAGCAGAGCTCACAAGTCAGCTCTCAAATACTCAGTGCATTTTTTCCTGATTTCTAGGTGACCAATTCAACCTTGTGAACTAGTGAAAATATTTCATGCTTTGTTAAGTAAGAAAGACATAGGTAAGAGAACATGGGTGTAAAGCGTAATAATTTGTCTGCTGAAGTTATTGTGGAGTTAATAGTGCTACTTGGACAAATGAGAAGATACTTATAAACCTGAAAATGGCTGTATCAGGCATTTGAGCAATCTACCAAAAATGACATTTCTGTTGTACTTCCCTCCTCTTCCCCACTGAACAAAGTGTCCATTGTGATGAACTACCCCTGGAAGTTTTTGGGCTACACTGCAGTGTCCCAGAAAAACAAACAAACAAACAAAAAGCTGTTGGAAGCATGCAGAATAAAGAGCAAACAGAGCAGACCTGCTTCTAAGACAAACCATATTACTCATATTTCAGGCGTGCAACACTGACAGTGTCTCACAAAAGTTAAAGATCAAATGAGAAGTGGGGAGCTTGAATCACTAAACTAATAACATGGACGAAAAATAGCGTGCATGGAGCTGAAGGTTACTTTGCCACTTACCTTTCTGTTCATGTGGTTGGAAGTTCGTGTTTCCCCCTAACAAGGGGAAGAATTTAATGGCTTTATATTATTTGGAGTGAAGTGAGTGCCTGCAGGCTTGCTTGATGAGCAAAGTGACATCCTGAGGAAACGTACAGCAAATTGCAAACAAAATCCTTATTAGTAGTGGCAGTTACCTCCTGGAGTAGGATTGATTTGAAATCCCTGTAAGGATAGTACTCTCCTCGCTCAGCCAACTTGACAAATAAGAGCATTCCTTAGGAGTTCATATTCAAGTTGTGATGGAGGTAATAGAATTTAACTTTCAGATTCGAAACAATTAAAGCGAGGTACTGAATGTCACTGTGCCTGGGAGACTTACTTTAAAAGTTACACACAAAGCCCTTTTCTATTGCAAATGCAGTAAAAAAAGCTGATTTTTTTTTTTTTTTTGGCACATCCTTAGAGTGGGTATGATGAGCAACTGGGATTCAAGGATTCAAGATGCTCCCAAAGAATGAGAGCATTCACTGTGGAGATCCAGGGATCCATGTTTTTTTCTCAGCTCAGAAACCCAGAAAATCATTTTAATCCATGCTCTGCCATACTCTTGAATGTGACAGGGAGAGTGCTGAGATAGTCTGGACTATTTGACAACAGGAATGTGAAGCAGCAGTCATGGTATTTTGCAAAGTGGGTTGTTTTGTTGGTTTTTTTAAAAAAAAGTCATATGTAAGAAGTGTAATAACAGCCTTGACAGGAATCAAAACAATCTGCAGTATTTGTTTTATTTCCCATCAGCCACTACTTATGTCACCACAATAGGAAGTGAAAAGTACCAAAATGTTCATTCTTCTTTGCCCCATGCAACTAAAATATCTGAAAACATTTACTTTCATCATGCAAAGAAGCTCTGGAGTGGAGACAATTGAGATAAATACTCGGATCTAATCCCAGCTCCTGTTGCTCAAGCTGTGCTTAGATTAGCAAATTGTATGGACTGACAGAAGTAGATTTTTGGAGCAGAACATTTGGCACTCAAGACTTATCATACCTATTCTATGCATTCCTGAGGTTTTTAGATTGGATCAGCTCCAGTCTGCTCCCATGGCTTGAATGCCTGTTGGTGGTGGGAGCACTTGGAGCACACCTTCTAATTTCATTTCATCCGAGGGGAATCCATTCTGTGTGCTCCAGGATTGCTCCATGATGTGAACCAAAGCATGAGGAGCACAGACACTCAGGAGACTGGCTTCAAAACTTAAAATGCTTTGCATGTCATATGGAGGAAAGAAATGTTTCATTAACTTACTGGTTGTCAAACGTGTTTCTCCCAAATTCTTTTTAACTCAGGGCGCCACCAAAATGCACTCAATTTGAACTGGTTTTGGTATTATTTAATTTAGTGAGAGAAAAGCTGTTGTTAACAAAGTAAAATAACAGCTGTTATTACAGTGTATCACATGGAAAGGCAGGCATCTAAGTATTTGCTGGTTTATGCTTTGAACGATATTTAGTATTTGTTGTCTTTATCATTTGGAGGTTGAACTGCACTTGATAAACAAAATTATGTTGATAATCACAGGTGAAGCCATTCAGAAATGCTATTAATATTTCTGTTAATTAAATATGTGTCCATGTCTTCAATTTATTTTTTTTTTACCTGAAAGTGTATTTTACCATTTTAAAAGGTCCAGTAGTAATCAGAATGGACAAATGATACAAGAATTACAAGCTCGCTAGCCTTCTAAGAATTCACATATTGCTACCCTGCAATTTGGCTGCAAGCCTTGGAAGTTGCATGCAATATTTAAGGCTTCAGCCTGCCATGAGATCTGTTGGTGTGTAAGTGGGTATTCTGCAGTATCTGCTTCGGCTGCATCTCATGTATGATAATAGCCTGTTGTATGTGGATCCTTGAGCGTTCAGAAGCAGCATTCCCCCTTAGAACTGGCAAAACAAGATTCTGAGTAATTCTTCCTGGGAGGAAAACCATGAAGAATTGTCACATTTTGTGCATCAGAGCTCGATACGTGGAGTGTCCCAGCACACTGCAACACTCCATTGCCAAATGCATTTTTCTTCTTGGGAAACGAGTGAGATGGATTGGTGCTGGAAATGAGGCAGTAGCTTAGTTGTTACCAGTCTGGTCCTCTAATGATAATGCTTTGTTTTTGAGGAACTTGCAGTAATCAATTGAGCTCACTTCAAGGAGGATTTGATAAGAATCGTTGATACTATCTTACGTGGATTTTTTTGGTTGCTTCTATGTGAATTATTTTTAGAAGTTTCCCTTTTATAAAGCACTTTTTTCTCTTCTCCCCTTGTATGACTTCTTACTGAGCAGTATGAAGGTGCTGCAATGGGAGGAACAGTCAAAAATTTGACCAGGGAGTGGACTCCATACAACGAAAAGCGTGTGGGGTTTTCTTAATGATGTGTTACTCATTCATCTGTTTAGTCTTGATTCCCTAAATGGTCTGTAAGGAGAGAACCTAGTTGATAGAAGTAAAGCCAAATAAGAGATTGATTTACCCCAGAAATACTACTCAGTTTAGCAGATTTGTTTGTATGACTTCTCACTTGGTAGCAGTCATTTGCTAGTTAGTATAAACAAGGTCCAACTTCCAGGGTTACTCTTTGTTTGTGTACGGGCTCTAGACTTTTACACTCTAGATATCAGCTTTTAGAGTGTGAAGACCTTATTCAGTGACACACCAAAGTCACTCTCTTCTGAAAAAGCTGGTACATTAAAAATGTCTAAGAACATTTCCTCAGTTTCATCACAGCATTGGTCTTTTCTTCTCAGTGGCAGACTTGAAAAATTTGACAGGGTAACCTAACACTTCCAGCACGGTGTTAGAAGAAAGATGCTCCTATGCATAAGAAACAGAAATAACATTACATAAACCACACTTCTTATCCATAATTCTTTTGGGGTCTGGGTTATCCTTTGAATTTTAATGGAGAGTATGCTGAATGCTGACAAACAATTAAATTATGGCTAGCTTTGTAATGTCCTTTGTAGGCTCTGTTTGTAAAATGTCCCTTCTGTTTCTTCTCTTATTTTTGAACGGATTTGCAGAGAGACAGGTAGACCAGAAATTTCCAGCAGTGGAGTTTGGTGTTCTCCTGGCCAGGACAGACACAGCCAGGCCCTGGGAGGCCAAGCTGTGTCCCAGTGTGCCTCCACTCCTCCATGAAGGAGAAAAGCTGGAGGAAGAAGAGAGCAGTCTTTGTGCCCAGCCAGCCCCCAGCCTTTTCCCCCAGGGCTGTCAGCAAGGGTGTTAATTAGCGTCAATTGTGACAGCCAGGAATGGGACTGGTGCCACAAATGCCTTGGCTAAACTACTCTGCCAGCAAACAGCCCGTAGATGGACATGCCTTTCACTCACCACCAACCTGGGCTCTGATGTAATGGCAGACCTGAAGGTAAAGTTGGCAAATTTATTGCTAATCCTTGTGAACTCTGAACCCCTCCCATATTCCTTTGTTTTGGAAGAAATCCTGGAAGGCTGCAGTTCAAGCATTTCATTTTCCAGCTTTAGTCCTTTACCTCCCTGCAAGCAGACTGCTCTGGGAGTACTTCGATATTGATGAGAATATTTTCTCAAAGGCATCTGAGGCTTGTTTTTCAGGGATGAAAGAAAGGAAATAATCTGGATTTTTACAAATGGAGACATGACAACACTGATGTTGTATCTTCAGTGAATTGCAAAGTTAATGTGCTTCATCTGTTTTAGAAGCTATTCTAATACTAATGTGCTTTTACGCCTTAAAAGCCCATGACCTAAATACAAATAGGAAATACACTATGATTTTACCATTTTGTTGTTGAGAGAAGCAAGGTGGATGGATTTTCATGTCCTAGTTTAGCTTCACTCTTGCCCATTATTTTTTTTTCTTTACTGTTTTCTGCAATCTCTGGCGTTATCATTTCAATCCATTGATTCTTTGGCTCTAGGATCACCAGATACTAAGGTCTCATTTGTACTCATCCCCACCTGTTTGAATGGCAACCAGAGACCCCAGCTGCCAAGCTCTGCAACATTTTGCTCAGCTGAGGATTGTGGTTGGCGTCAACGCACATTTCATTTAGTTACGCTGGCAGCTTCCACACGACCACTGGGCTTGCTGTAGGTGCAGGCACAAGTGTTTTGGTCATTTATTCCTTTTACATCGTCTAAAAACATGTAAAAAACGTGCCCAGGCAAGTTGTTCCTTCGTCCAAATTTCCTTTATTAAAAAGGCATGCCATTTTCAAGGTGGAGGCATGCAATCACACTCTTTGCTTGGCATCACGTTCTCGTGCTGGCGGAGACGTTTGTGCTGCCCTTGGCATTCCTCCTCTATGTTTTTCTCTATCACTCTTGGGGTGGCATTGGCAGCTGCACTGGCCAGATGCAAAGCTCTCTCCTCTTTTCCAGCAGAGGCATGTTAGGTCTGTGTAAAAAGCTTGCTGGCAGAGACTCTTCATTTTGCCTGGCTCTGCTTTGCTTCCCCAAGATTTGCTCTTCATCCTCTCGATGCACCATCTCCTGACCCACAAACAACAAGCATGAGCAATTCAGCTGCACAAGGTGGGGGTTTGGAGAGAAAGCAGCTTACCTAAGGCACATGAAGAGCCCTGCTAGTACCCTGTGTGCTCCATTTCTGATGTATGAACAGTTATTTGGACATTTAATGAAATTGTCAACTTATGTTTTGGGAAGCACAGCAGTACCAAGCACCCCTTTACAATACACATTCTCTTAGCAGAAAGATTACTAATGCCTTCCTGCAACTACAGGTTTCCTCATCTTTAGTAAGTAGTGAGCTCACACTACACATTTGCCGCTGATGAAGGCATTTTAATAGCCTCTCACCTTGAATGGTCTGCCTGTTTTCATTAAAAGTGAAGGAATCTTTCATTTTGCACGCTACCACCCTTTGTCTAATTGCTTGAAATTGTTCAACAGGTTCAAGAGTTGCTGTAAGCATGCATACTCCAGGCAAAAAAAAAAAAAAACCAAAACCCACAAAAACCTAGAAGATACAGGTTTCCTTAATCTGTCTTGAATTTGTCAGGAAATTTTTAAGTAGGAATGTTACTGCTGACCTCTGCCAAGCTGACATTGTCCTGTCAGCTTGTGCTGGCCAAGAGCAATATGCTGCAATAATTTCTCTCCAGTGTTAATTATTGTTAGGTGTTCCTTTCCTTAGCAAATACTAAAGATCCACCTTTGGAAGATTTTGATGAAGTTAGTGAATTTGGTAGGTTAACACCTTATTTTAGGATATTTTAGTTAAAGAACCATGAAAAGTTCCATCTTCAGCCACTGTACCTGAAGGACAGAATAGTGAAACCTTCTGCTTCCACTAGAATTTAGGACTTGAAAGTTCATGTATAGAGCCACCCCATGGTGGCAAAGGAGAGATAACTGGCCAGCAGGTCACCTTGCCTCACATGGGGAGAGCGTTTGGAAAAGTGGGGAATATTCTGCAAGCCTGATGGTTGTTTCTCTTTCGAGCATGAGAAAGACTTGTTGGTTGTTCTCTTCTGTCTGTAAAGTGACTTGCTGTTTTGACACCTGGGATTTGGGTTGTTGGAAATCTTTTCATGTTACAGTTGGTTATTCACAAATGCTAATGGTGGTAATATTAGCAGCGTACTTTGTAACTTGTCACTTAATAATCTCAGTCTTTATGTAAGAATCGAGGTTTTTTCATCTCTTACCATTAACAGGCAGAGATACGTGACTCCTACGATGTCATTTAGTGTCACCCTTGGGAACAGGCTGTTGGAGTCGTGGCCTCTCTCCTGGACCTCTACCCAGCAAACTGTGCCACAGAAGTATATTTGTGCTCTTTCCATTTTTCTAAAGATTTTTGCCCCACTTTACTCAGTGCATTTTTATAGTTGCATACATTTAAAAGGTACCCACCACAGGAGTATTCAAGTGTCACAGCATTAAATAAAAAGCAAAACCTTAACTCTAAATAAATAGTCCGTACTCAACACCATCTGCTTTACCCATAGATTTGTTACTCATGCTGAATTTTTCATGAGAAAGTGTTTTATTTTTCCAAAGAAGATTCCTGAGGGAATCACTACTGCTGTCACAGATGAGCCAGGTTCAGGATTCCTCACCTAAGGATGCTGGCTGGGAAGATGTCCGTGTTCTCATGGGTCGTTAGGTGGAGCAATGTGTCCAGAGTGTCCAGAGACCTCCACCAGTATTGTCAAGCCAGAAGGCTGCCACAGAGGATACTGGGCACTTGGGATGGTTGGTGACCAAGGAACATTTCATTTAGGTCAGTCGTTCTACCCTACAGAAAGGTCACAAAAAAATGGAGCTGTTGTGCTTGACGTTCTGAGGTGGCCGAGTTGCTGGATCACCAAGGACTTCATGGTTAATTACCAGCACTTCAGTTTGCACCTGGAATGAGACTGGCAGTCAGCAGGAGCCCAAGAGCAGGTGCAATATGCTCTTGTCCATTTATTCATCCTCTGTGGCAGGCAGCCACCTCCTGCACCAGCTGAAGCTGCCAGATGTCCTTCGGGTCAGTCCCACATCACACGCATTGCAGTAGTCAAGAGTTTTACTTGCTGTTTTCTTTTGTTGACTGCTCCTGCCAGGGTCACTACCTGAGCCTGTCAGTAAAAAACTCCCAGTATAATTCTGCATGCCTCCTGGAGACTGCCCTCAGGATACAGGGGGCCTGTTTTGAGGTTGAAGTCTCTTATTGCATGTTAAATTTTTGGGTTTCTCCATCTGATAGAACATTAGGTATCACTGATGTCTTTTTAAATTAATATCTTTAGTGAATCATTTGCTTATCCTGCATTTTACCCATAGAAACAGTAAATTTCCTTTTATCAAGAACGGAATTTCCCTTAAGCCCCTCCAAAATGACATGTTGCATTCTGTAACTAGTAACTTCTTATCTTCTAATTTTCTTAAACACCAAACTCAGCAGTGCTCCCTTTCGAGCTGAGTTGGCAGAACCTGTGGTACAACACACTATTGTCATTCAGTTCAGGTGTTTTCTCCAGTGGCAGCAGTGAGCTCAAGTTACATTTCAGCCCCAGCTGACTGCACATGTAGGTTATAATTTTCTGAGATGACCTCAGATGGTGGTGTTGGCCTGCTTCATGAGACAGTGAAGAACATCGAACCGTAAACATCATAAATTTTTATTTAGAATTCTAATTGAGGTACATGTTTAAATGTTTTGTGGGTAGGAGGCAGTATTGGTCACTGGCTGACATTTTTAAGAAAAAACCTACCGCAAATTGAAAACTCTCCTTAGACCAAGCAAATTGGCATGGTGTCTGTTTATAAGAAACAAAGGAAAGAATGGAGATCATTGGGGTACCAGTTTTACATTAATATTTTATGGGATTTGCATTATTTTTCACAGTAAGCCTACACATCCTGATTTCTAACAATTTTCCTCTTTTATTGTGACTGTTTTTCAAATTGTTACTGAAAGGGTAGAGTTAAGGTTGCCTTGTATACCTTATCATGTGCCTGTATAATTCTCCATTAGCCGCAGCATTAATTTGTGTTTTTCTGGCCTTTTATTGCTTGGGTTTGGGGTGAAGTTTTGTTTGGGTTTTCTTTGTTTCTTTAACTGTTTGGAGGTTTGATATTATTATTATTATTATTATTATTATTATTATTATTATTATTATTATTAGCTGTGCAAATTCTTGCAGGGTCTGTTTGTTTGCTCTCAAACTCTCAAACTGCACTGTGGTTTGTTTTTTTTTCTCTGTGATAATATGAAGTATTCTCTCTGATGGAAACAATGCCCCTTTTCCTGTAGTCTCAGGTTTAAAGTGTATCAGGCTTGAGAGTATTTCTTTGTACTTTAATAATATGCACACCCCCCGTGTGCCAATGCCGCTGTTTCCCTGATGGTAACCAAGAGCGCTGTGAATCCTCGTTCCCCAATCCTTCTCTGCTCTTAAATGTCATAGCTGTCAGCAAAGGAGTGATGTAAAAAATATTAGAACAACATTTTCTAGATTCTTCTGTGATCTGCTGCTACTTTCTCTCACGCAGAAAGTGATGGGAATCATTCAGCAGGGACAGCTTAGGAAATGATAGCAGCTGAGCAAATCTGACTCGTGGAACTAAATATCATGGATCAAATGGGCTTGTGCCAAACTTTCCCGCTGGATTTAATGTAAGACTCTGACCCCAGCAGTATTACAAAAGTGGGTCAGATTTTCTGTGCTTGTACAGTAGGTCTTTTGACATTTTGCCAGTGCCAGTATGCACTATCAAAGGTTTTATCATCAGCTGCCAAAGAGATAACTACAAGTTTTGAATTCCAATATAGGGTGTAATTGAATGGCCTGTCTCAAGAAAATAACTGTGGGGAGTGGATCACAGTGCATGTTACACCTCTGTGTTGCCATGAGGAAGTTTGGCACTGAGGCCCAGCTGGAACCTAGGTGGCAAAGATGAAAGCATCGGAGACAATTTTATCTGTGTGCATTGGGAAACATTTCAGTGCCCTCCTCAGACCTCTGTGCCGCCAGTCTGAGGCCATTCTGTTGTGTCCAGGAGGGGCAAGTGGGCTGCACTGGAAACATGGTATGTGGCTCAACAAGGAGCTTTTCTTGCCTGTTTTCTCTCCTTAGGTACTAGTTGCCTAGTCCTGATCTTGACCATTTGCCTCTCACTCTTAACTCCCCTAATTTTAATACAGAAATTTTGTCATCCTTCTGTTTCTTTCCTTTTCGTTGGTTGTTTGCAGTCCCCAGCCCTAAAGATCCAGTGCCCATTTTCTTCAAAATAGTAATGGTTTTCTTCTCCACAGCCCCTCTTTTGTGGTACAGCTGGTGAAATCTGTATTGCTGCAGTCTAGCTTTCATCTGGTACGAGCCCGTAGCTTTCCATTTTTTCCATCTTGTCCACTTAGCTCTGTCACAGAGGTTCCACAAGTTTGAGGACCTGGAGTTCTCAGCACAGTCACTTTTCCCCCTTGCCATATTAGTGGCATGACAGCTTGTCATCACAGAAGTATTTATAGTGTTGCAAACTGCTTCAGAGCCTCAGGTAAGGGATAGGAGAACCGAGAGCTAAGGATAAACCAGGGTTGGATGTCCATCATCCACAGCAGGTCTCAGTTCATCCAAGGCAACGGTGGAGCAATGCCAGAGGTACAGGGCAGCTTACTGGTGTGACAGCCAATGTTGCAATTGTAGAAGCTTGACTTTTTTCCAAAATGAAACAAAATCGAGTCTTCTGAAATGGCGATAATCCTCCTTATATTACCAGGGTGATACTGGAGGGGATCATTTATCTGTGAGTGTGCCGTGTAACCTCAGACTGGTTGCACACCAGACCCAGCCTCCCTTGCAGTTCTTATAACTCTTAATTCTGGCAGCACAGAAGTTAATAGTTTAGGAAAATTTTGCTTTTTTAATAATTAAGTCTGTAGAAGGTAGAAATCAACAGTACAGTGCGTTTTCCCAGCAGAGACCGTAAATTAATTAGGAGCAATTTGCTGTCAGAAACAATTTCCATAATTTTAAGTAAAAAAGCAGAAAACCCGTTTTTATCCTGCAGTGATTTAACTCCTGTGAAGATGAATTATGTGAAATTGTGATTTACCTGCTCCTGGCTCCGGGTACCCGGAACAAGGTGGATGACAAATCAGGCAGTGGTAACCACTGCTGGGGCAGAATTTCTGAGAGTGATGCCCTCTCTCCCCGCCTTTCAGATCTTGACCTTTTCATAACAGAATTGTCTTTGACACTTGCAAATTCCTGTCAGGAGATAATGAACAAATTGCAGTGCTAATCGAACACGGGCCTTTCCCAGGCTTTTGCCTGATAGTTACGCACCAAAGGTCACAGTCTAACTAATGAGGGCTTTGGGTGATGCCTACACAATATGTGGGCTTTTCTGAAAGGCCAAAATTTATGGGTGCCACTTGGGGACAATTCAGCTATCACAAGCATCTTAGAAGTACAGGAACTAAAGCCCCATCCATCACTAAAGCCCCATTATTGGACTTAAACACTCAGCCTGATATGCATAATTGCCAGACCTTGGGCTCCTCAAAAAGGCCTCAGTGTCATTATGATAGATCCTCCTCCCTGTTTACCGGGAAGAATGAACATGAGATGGTCCATTGTGGCATTTAATATTTCAGCCCATCAGGATTTTAGGGTGATTTGCAGATATCAAGTCACTGGGATGCTGATTTAAACGAAGGGAACATTTGCAGAATCATAAATTTGTCCTGTGAAGTCTATTATGTTTTTGCAGCTGATAAGCATTAAAAAATTTACTGCTTCACACTTGCATTTTCTCCTTTCTTTTTTTTTTTTTTTTTTTGGTGGCTTTTTCAGGTGTGAATCTATTTATTAGTCCTTTCGTTCTTTGCTGACGCACAATTCAAGCAGTCTGACCTCTAGCTGCCAAAGGTTTCACCAAAGTGCATTTCAGAAACTGTGCCTTCCCGCAGATAACATCTGCAGTATCGTTAGTTATTGCTTTAAAGTGACATGTGCACTTGATTACAACCCTTCCAAAATATGTAGGAATTAGAGGCTAGAGATGAAAAGGCACTGGAAGATAAATTGTGGTACTATCCTCAAAATCTGCAAGTTACCTGCAGAGTATTAAGCCGGCCTGGAGCACGTTGATGCAGCAATGCTGCTCAGCCACTTCCTCAGGGTGCTGGCACCAGGTCTCACTCTAAGCAGTGGCATTTGGGCTGGTCTCCACCCGTTCCCATCACATACAGCTCGATGCCGTTGCCTTCCATATAAAGGTCTGTGGGATTGCCATGTGCAGTTCCACAGCTGCTGCATGTCACTGGTGGGTGAAGCCATCCCCATACGGAGCTGATCTATCAGTTTGGCTCGCACTGTTGGATTCCGTGGGATGTAAGGTGTGACATAAATGGATGCTATATAAATACTTTTGAGTTCTAGAAATACAGGCTACAGAAAAAGCTCGGATCAGAACTGACAGCGTCACCAGAATCTACATTTCACACTACAGCGACGGTACCTTGTGTGATACAGTCTGCTTAGCACTACCCAGCATTACTGTACCTTCCACATCTTCAAAGAATGATGAGATGTGAGCTTCTTAGTCTGGGTATTCTTGGTCTTTCATATTTACTTTAAAATAGCTTCTTTTCTTTTTTCTTTTTTTTTTTTTGCCATTGAATGATTATCTTGAAACTGTCTGTTTACCTACTGATAGATTCAAACCTCCCACCAGATGAGAATTTCTGTTTCAGCATTGCAATTCTTGCTAACTGTCTGGGTAGCTCATAGAACTGCTGAAAGGCATTGAAGACACCCTCTCCTGGTCATCCACTGAATGCACTAATTTATGTTTAAACGATCTTGCAAGTCCTATTTGTGTTATGTGTGTGTTTATTTAAGCATACGTCGGGAAATTAGTGCTCATTTGAAGTCAGAGTCTGAGACCGTGACATGAGACATCTCTTTCAGATTGGTCTCAGCATGTGCATCAAATGCCAGGTCCGGGTAAGTTGTGCTGGATATGATAATCTTGGACACGCTGGTCCATGCAGTGAGAGGCGTGCTGTGTAACAGGGTTTGCACGCTGCCACCGAGACCAAAAGCTGAATGACTCCAGGGTCTGTCTGTCCTTAAAGCTTTGGTTTGGGTTAGGAATTTTTGTCATTCAGTCTAAGTCAGTGAGGTTTTGTTTTGAATCACTTTGCATCACTTCACCCTCCAAGTAAATCCGACAGCCATTGCTCTTCCTGCTCACAGTGACAGCACCTGAAAGCCCAGATGTGAGATGTGCTGAATGACGGGCTTGTCTCAGTTGCAGCAAGAGGTATGAGAAAAGATCAGAGATATTTTGGCACTTGGCTTCATATCTGTTTTGTGGAACCTTGCACTTTTAAGGGAAATTGCTTGCCATGAGCTATACAGCCCATTTCAAAACACACAGCCAGCTCATTCCCATATAATATCCAGCATAAACCCTCATGTACAACATGCCTGAGTCAGAGAGAATCAACTGCTATTTTGGCAAGGCATACACTGGCCAGAGCATGATCTTGTTTGGAAATAAATATATAAAACCAATATGAAATCAGGAAGAATCTGTGCATCTGTCACACACAGCATGGTGCATTAGGTATTACGAAACCTCTCCAGGAATATACACACAATTTAAAAATAAATATACACAGTGTTGGGCACAGAATACATTGATGATTACACTTTGGACCACTTGGGCATTGCTAAGATATAATCTCTCTATCTCTTCAAAGCATTCAGCTAGTCTGACTGCTTATGGGATCCTTTGGTCTTGAGAGTTGTGAAAAACACCACTTTAACAGGAAAATCTCTCTCATCTGCATCTACCCTCCCCTTCAAGGTCTTCCTTTCAGTCTTCCCAGTGTATGTGCTATGCAAGAGCTGTTGTTAAATTAACAACTTTTGGTTTTAATCTACATTTCCAGTTAGAGGTTTCTTCAGCCAGAATGGGTTGAACTAGGACAGTGACCTATGATAAAAAGTTTGATTATTTTTTTGCCAGAATTAGGTCAAGATTTGGAAAATTCCTTGCAGAAGGTCCAGACTTTTCCGCTTTAAATTGCTGTTTCCTCATCCTTGCCATGGTCCTGGTCCTGGACATAAGGATGGCTGCACCCTCTGGGCTTCACTGTGATGCTCTTCCTTAAGGTGAACACAACACATCTGAGCTACAAGTAATCCCAAATGCTGCTTTTACCTGTAAGCACAGATTCCTATATTTATTCCATGTGAACAATGACATCTTTGTGTGGGATGTTTTGATGCATCCTAATCTGGATACAGTCTTGACATAATGTTCCGGCAGCCTTTTAGTAAACAATTGTTAAAGTTTTCAGGAGAAACTTTTAGGAGGTTTGTTAGCACACAACCCCGAGTCTGCTGAGGAACGGCACTGCTAAAACTCCTCATTGACAGGCAATTCTACACCAAGGTAATAACAAACCTCTTGTCTTCACAGTTGTCAATTTTCTTTCTCGAACACTGGGGTCTTGTTGGGGTGATTTTGTTTTTTATTTGTTTGTTTCCTTCTAATACGTAAGTCCTACTTGTTATGAAGCAATTGAAAACGTTGTTGCCATGGGATAGGAGTCAGGTTCACACCTCCGGCCACTTGGAACACACTGATCTTCTGGTGCAGGTGTATGGGAGGAAATGTGTGAACTCCCACGTTGTGAAGGTGTTAAACTTATCAAATGGGCTCTCCTGTAACCTCTTGGAGACCTGCTGCTATCCATCATAACAGAAACAATTTCCATCTGATTTTTCAAGTGGTTGCTCTGCTGGGATTTGAGCAGTGGGGCCCTCTGATGGTTCCACCTGAATTTGCTTTGAAACAAGAGGTGGGTATTGGCTTCTTATATGGACTGTGCTTTTGTGCATAATATGTTAAATATAATGTGTTCTTAGCCTTGTCATCTAATTAAGAATGGTATTTAGTTAAAACAATTCCCAAACTGGGAAGCTCATTGCAAGCAGCACATTTGTGGCTGGGGGAGAGACTCGGTGAAGGCAAATCACGAACTTAGCAGTGTCCTATATATTAAACATTTTGTAAAAGATTGGAGCTGGGGGAAACAAATAATCCAAGTAAATGAGTAAAATTCCTTGTGTTGTTTGGGGGGAGGAGATATTGTTTGGCTTGGATTCAAGAAAGTGCTTAAAAGCATGTTAAACTTTAATGAGGTAAATAGTCTCATCTCTGTGGTGCAGAACGTTTAGGCTTAATTTTAGGCACATGCTTAAATTCTTTGCCAAATTGGGGTCTAAAAAAGAGTTATGCTTTTGCATTTGAGAAGCAGGGATGATATCACATGACTTCTATATTTAATCACAACTACTGAAGGCAGCTGGGATTTTGAATACAGAATACTTAAAGCAAACTGTTCTTGATCAATCCATAGAGAAATACTCAGAGGGAGAAAAAATATATACAGTAAATTTGAATAATGAACAGTTTTGAGGAAATTGCAATCTGCTTGCAGACATTTGGAGAGCAGAAAAGAAGCTAAATTTGTTGAGTAAGTTACTTGCTGTGATCTATTCTCTTGGCTCTAATTAGAGAGAAGTGAGCAGTGAGGGAACCCAGAAAATGAGACTGCTGTGGACTGAAGTGCCCAAAGAGAAGACTTTAAGTTGGACGGGTTTTTTTAAGTGGATTATTTTTCCCCAAGTATTCTTTAAATAGGAGGGGAAACTGTATAAACAAACAGCTTTGATGCTTGAAAAATGTGACAGAAAACATTTGTGTTTTCTTTGGAATTCAAATCTTAAAGTTTACTATAGCAGTTAAGTATATCAGTTAACAGCTGACAGCTTTGCAATTTTTTAACATTACGGTTCATTACAACATCATTGAAGTATTTTCATTGGCTACTTCAGCTCAGACTTGCTCATTAAAAGCATTTAGGTTACGATACAGCAAATCATTCTATCTTTCAAGACCTTAAATGACTGATGGCTGCAGTGTGAAATACCAAAATATAACAACTGTCGCTATTGTTTGTTCCAAACAAAGCTTCCAGACATCAAATGGACGGTCATACCTGGAAACTTCTAAATTCAAACACTGCCCCTTACTTTGTAGGAGATCCACAGTGGCAGTCTCTCCACACAGCAAAACTCACTCTTTGTAGTAACAGGAAAACTCATTTGTGGAGGGCAGAACTTTTTCAGGCTGGTGGTGAAAAAAATCCGTAGGAACACAGAACTATCGCGTTATCTGTCTGCTCCAAGCTCAGGTCGTATTTCTTTAGCCCTCTTTTCTGCAGTACAAAATATAGAGCAGCAGTGTATGTTTATTTAAAAAAAAAAAAAAATTCAGACCAACCCAGTCACAGTGCCAAGTAATTAAGAGAGTAAATGGAACCTCTTCTCTCCTATCACCAATACTGTGGGGGTTGGAACTGAGTGATCATTAAGATCCACTGCCTGGAATTACTGAGGTGACTTCAATTTTTTTCACAAGCAGAACTGATAGACTTTACTTCAACAGTTTCCTGTTAGTCAGCTTCTAGCAGAGGAAGTGGTGTCTGTTCTAGCTTGAACAGTCTTAGGCAGTGAACGGCAGCACCTCATTCCTTCCTATTTTCTCTCTCTACTGATGACCTTCTTGTTCGTGCCACTCAGATCCATGTTTTTTCCCCTTGATTTCATTCATTCTATTGTAGCCTTGCAGGATTGTTCTCAGGGTAGAACAGCTTGTTGAAAGGTGTTTATAATAACAATTACACCTACTCCAATCACAAAAGTGTAATCTTTATCTTAATCAAAAAAAAAAAAAAAAGGAGAAGGGAGGGCAGAAGAAAAAAATATACATCACAAACTACTGCAAAGTTCTGCTTGAGTTATTTTTCAATTACAGCAGGTGAAGCAGAATGAAATTGTTACAGCCATTTATTGATTGTGCTACTATCCATTAAGGTACAACAGAAGAAGTCCATCATATTGTGTAACAACTTAACTATTTAAAATAACAAAGGCTTCCTATTGTTTCTCTTTTTAGCATTATCCTGACAAATACATTCTGCTTCCATGCTGGAAATCAAATTCAGGAATCATAATGAAGAAATTCTGTATTCAAGGTGACATTATTTCTTCCCTCAGCTATTGAAATTCTTCAGCTTTTTCACTGAAAAATAACTGAAGCAGAACAAAGGTAATGAAATATATTAATTACATTAATGATGTTTTACTGAAACTGGCTGCTTCCTAAAGAGAGGGCATATATAACTGTAAGGAGAGATTCTATCGGTGGGCACACGATTAACAGATAATACTGTCACAGTAGTAGTTTTAGCTGCTTTGAACTCTTCAACCATCTAAATGACAAACCCTCTGAAGCTTTATGGTGGGTGGGTGCTCTTTGCTGGGGAGGAAGCCAGTGGAGCTGTGCTGTGAAGGACAGACCTTAGTGAGTGGTGTTGTAGCATGGAGATGTTGGTGACAGCAGGCTGGAGGTGTGCTCTCAGTCCAGCAGCAAAGAGGTGCATAAACTGGGTGTTAAACTGGAGCTTGTAGGTGATCCTGATCACTGGATACCAGCATTCAAGAGCAATAAATAATGGTATGTCATTGGTACTGGAGGGCAGTAGTTGATGTCTGATCTGCTGTCTGATGAAGAACCACACGGTCTTGAGCTGGCTGCTAAAACTTCCTGGTAAACTCTGTGTGTGTGTGTTTAATAAGCACCTCTGCATCTTATTGGCAGCCCAGTGGGAAAGGTTTTCTGGACCTGTTTGGGACTGTGGTAAAATGGAACCCCACAGAGAGGGGAAGTTTTCTTCACGTGCCAAAGAGAAGTCCTGCCCTAGCAATGCCAACCAGTGTTGCTTAGGGAGAGGGGTGTCAGAGCAGGGCTGTGCACAGTGGCACTTCTCCTTGTAGGCTCTAGCAGTGTTTGCTGCATAGGATCAAACCACAGACGTGTGGGGTATTCAGTTTGTTTCATGTTTATTTTCATGAGTTCTTACTTTCACCCACATACCAGCTTAAGTTTCCTACTCATAAGAAAACCAAAATCTTAGGAAAATGAGGATGACAGATAAGATCCCTATTCTGCTTCCACCAATGCTAGCAAAGAAATTGTTAGGACAGAAGCCAGAGCCCTTTTCTCCATAGTATTGACCATGTCTTAACCTTGTTGCCAGTTCTTTTCCCATTTTCAGTTGTCAGACCATTCTTCCCTGGCACTGATAATCTTGTGGTGTTGTGACAGCTGCTCACATGAAATATCCATTGCCTGTTGCTGCAACCACAGCTTCTCTGGTCGAACGTATTCACTGCACATAAGCTTCAAGTTTTTTGTAGCTACCTTCGAGTAAATTAGATTTTCTATTTTGAATGCCCATTTAGAGACAAAGCAAGGCTGGCATTCAGGCTAGAGCATGGTTTCCTTGTACAGTTATTTCTGTCCTAAAATCCCTAATGACCATTTTTTGAGTTTCAAATAATTGTGAAGTTTTGTTGCCAATTCCTGCCTCCTGCCCCGCTGCCACTGCGGGTTTGTGCTATTGCAGCCCTCAGATGTCTTTTATTTGACTTGTACAGTAAATACCTGTCAGACCCCTGAGGTTGTTTCATCAAACAAACCCCTTGATCTCCATAATTGATGCTGAAATGCTCGATATGAATACCAGTTGTGTGTGTCAGTTTGCTTTAGGATCGGCTTGAGCAGTGTTTTTGTAGGGGAACCTTCCTGCCTTTGTGCACTTTGGTCGAGGATGCACTGAGCAAAAAACAAAGGAGCTGCACATCAGGACTGGGTAAACATTTGCTACCCTTTGTGCTTTCAGATCTCTGGGGTATTTTCTTTCTGAGCAGTGCAAGTTTTGCTGAGTTACCTGGTGATGAAGTAACAGGCCATAGCTCTTGTTGCACTGAACCAGCAGACACTCTGCGATTGTGTTGTGCGATTGCACATCAGGGGTTAATTTTGTTCTCCAGGCACATTTGGGAGTGTGTTCAAGGCAGCACACAAAGTGAAGGCTGGGAATCAAAGCAAGCAGGCTATCTCCTCCCACAGATCTCGCAGCAAAATTTAGGAGCTGAACGATGCAACATGTGCATAAAAGCTTGATAATGTTTTTAAAACATATCACTTGAAATATGTTAACGCATATGTTCCTTCATTTAGAACTCTTTCATAATACATAATTTGGCCCTTTAGCTTTACACCCAGCTCATTATGGCTCATATGCAAAGAGAAACATTTTCAGCATTTTCTCCTGGTCTTTCCCCAACACCAGCATAACCTTTCTTTCCCACCTTGTGAAGTCCCTTTTTTTTCTCTTGGCATCTCACTTTCCAGCTCTTTCTATGCCATTTCCAGTCTGGTGGCAGTTTATCCCACCAGTGTTTCAAGCTGCAGTCTGCCTGAAGGAGGATTCAGCTTGCTCTCATTTCAAAAGTTTAAAGGTTTCCCACAGTTCATATTTGCCTGATGGTCTGTCTGTGAATAATTGGTTCTTTTTAAGCATCCAGTTAAGGTGGGGTTTTTTTAATTATTTGTATCAAGATTAGATAAACAGTATAACAGAACTCCATTGTTACAGAAATTGTTGTGAAACAGGCAAATTTCATGTTAGTTTTACAAAAAGGTTTAAATTCAGGTAAGAGCGTACATGCATATGCACACAAACCATATGTGAAGACCAGTTTAATTTCTCAGTGAGATAAAAAGCCAGTAGGTAGGATGCCATTTTCATTTCAATACGGGCAGTGAGGCAGACAAATATTGTTCAGAAGTTCCTTGGATCAGGCAAGGTAATGCTTTTTGTACCATGCTTTCAGTTAAATAAAATATGTCCTTTACACAGTGCTATAAATTGGCCTTGAGCACACCTCTAGGTGGAATTACCTTTGCTTCCCAAGAATCACACTCTGCAGGCTGCCACAGAGCCCTTCATGTGGGCACACATATTACAACCCTGATTTTGTAAAGCCACCAGTTACTCAGATGTATGGCTTCATCAAATCAGCCTCTTTCTTCCTGACTTCGGAATTTTATGTAATTTTTCTCTCACTGGTTCCCTTTCAAGGTCGAAAGCAATTTCTGTGCTTCTAGGAATGCTCTACTCGCAGAAATTTTTGATCCTCGTGATTTTTACTAGAAATTCATTTGTCTCAGCAGATATGGGGTGACCAAAAGATACTGAGAATTACCCATTGCAGGGAGCAACGTTCTTGCTCTGTCTCATTTTGTGCAAAGCAGGGTAGAAGCTTCTGTTTTAATTATCACCATTAGATGACTTCCCTGTGCACTGGGGTCACGAAGCCTGAGTCATGAGATTTTGAAACACCAGCTGCTGCTCATGGAGAGAGGAGCTGAGATGTTCCCTTACTCTCTTGAACATCTGAGAGTTGCCTGTCAGAGTGACCCGGTACAGAAATATGAGAATCCAGGAAAGAAAGAACAAAACTGGTACCACACTTTTCTGCCAAGGTCTAGCATTGAAAAGTTGAAAAGTGGGTTGAAATAGGAAAGAAGCTCCCATGTGAAACTTTTTTTTTTTTTTTGTGGACTAGCAGTCAGGTTTCAGAGTTTGTACCTTTCCAGTTCTGACTTTGATTTTGTTTCCAAATCAAAAATATGGATGTGTTGGGTTTTTAAAATTTATTTACATTTCCCTTTCCCCACTTTCCTTTCTTGCTCCCCACCTTTGCTTGCTGCATATTCTAAGTGTGTGTGAAGAGCCAAAAAATACAAATGGCACTGTTAGCTCCATTGCTAATGCCTGGTAAACTTATAATTTCTTTAGAAGTGAAAGTTTTATGCTCAAATAGCTCAAAAATCTGCCTAACTGTACCTTCTGTGTGCTGTTTAAACTAAAATACAGAAAATACCTCAATTCCTGAAGTAAATTAAGTCTATATTTTGATAAGCCAGTAAGCATGTCAGCTTATTGTTCCTTTTCCCCACAACATATGGGGCTTTCTGTTTATTGTCTTTTCCTAATTTTCAGTATTTTGCTTTGAGCTTTTGTCAGCAAAGGCAAACACTTCCCTCTGTGGTTTGTACCTCTTCAGAAACACAGTAGGTGAACCTGAGTAATTTCCTCTTGCGAGAATGTATTTGATTTGAAAGTTTAGGTGAATTATATTCTGCTGATTAGTGAAGCAAGTGCTGTGCTCCATCTGCCAGGGAACGGGAATGGGATATTTATAACGTGATGGATGTTACTGTTGGGTGGGTTTGTAGTGCTCCAGTATGACTAAGCGATTCACTTGGGTTGTAGCTGCTTCGTTAGGTTTGCTTTAAGGAGGACAGGCTGGTTTGGGGATAGGGAGTGTTGCTGCAGAATTCTGGCTTTGTGCAAGAACTACCATTGATGCACTCAGCAACAGTGGCAAGGTTTAGACATGCTACCCTTCCAAAAAATAATTCAGGAAAAGAAATGCAGAGAGGTAGGGATTGATACACAGGGAAAATGATTTCCCGGTTACATGTGAATATTCGATGTTGGGTTACTGGTTTTCCCCTCAGAGCAATTAGAGAAGGTGAAGTTTCTTCTGAGCTCTTTGTGCAGTGTCTAACAGAGAGTTTCTGTTGTGCTAGTTTTCTCTGCATTGCCCATCTACATTTGCATAAATCTAAAATTTACACCTTGGCACACCCCAGGAGCGGGTGGGTGTTTCAGTGCTGCAGAAATGCTGGGTGGTGGTGTTAGGGTGGCTCTCCTGAAGGCATTCATTGATCTCAATAAGTGGAATGAACGCTTGAAGACACTCCTGTTCATTGCTTAACATACTTTTCCTTCCAACATGACCAGTGCAACTACTTTTCAGCTCATAGAGATGACACAGTTAAAACAAACTAAGAAATATCAGAAAGACCCCCCCAAACCAGAACTAATTTCAGTAGAATTGCACAAGGATGTGTTAGTACTGAACCATGTTGAAATCTGCTGCTCTTTAAAATCCAGAGGGATGTATTCTGCTCAGAAGTAAGGCACTTGTTTTTCTTAAGGTCATACAAAACAAAGCCCATTATTTGAACAAATGTCAGAATAATATGTCTGTAATGAAATACACTATTTACTCGCCTTCAGCATTTGAACTGTGACAAATCTGGAAAGGAAATCAACAGTTACTGCTCTTGTTAAATAGTCCTTTTAATATTACAAGTAAGTTTACATTGCTGGACCCATGTGTACTTTAATGACTCCTGCAAGTACTATGACTTGGCCCAAAGGAAAGCACAAACCTCATACTTTATTTTGTGTGAATTAAATGCAGCTAATTAAAGTGAAGAGAAATGAAAAAGAATTAGGTGGAATAAAAGCGCTACTGTAAAGCTTTTATTAAAACCCTTTTACAGTGAATAAAGAATGTGCAGGAAAAAAATGAACCTCTGATTAATTTCTGAAGGAACTCCATTCAGAAGTGGGACGTTACCTGATAACCAGGCAGGGCTTTTTATGTTGATGAAAGTGCGAGAGTAAAAGCTTGGAGGGGATGGTAAGCAGGCAAAGCTGAGGTAAAGAACATTGATTCTGAAGGCTTTGTGGTGTTAGGGATGGACAGTTGCTTTCCTAGTAGTTACTAGGAAAGACAGAAGGGAAAAAAATTATTAAAACTCACTACCATCTGTTCCTCTGAGCAACAGGAAAAGGCAAAGTGAGAGAGGACATCGCAGAATCTTGGGAAACTGTATCAAACCCAAAGCAAATAGATAGGGGAGGAGCAGTCAAAGTAGATGAAACAAAAGCTGACTTGGTGAAGTTGAGAGAAACCATGGAATGAGGCTAAGTTTCAAATCATTTTTTTTATGATATAGAACTTAAATGTTTTATTTTAAATCTGGTATTATTATCCTCAGGAGGCACCTCCGTTTTCTTTTCTTTTTTTTTTTTTTAAAAAAAAAAACACCTTTTTTTCCCCTCATTTGTTTGTTCTGACTTGGAAATAAAATTCTTGCAATGCCAACGTTTCAAATACTATGGGAATCCTGGGTGGCATCCAGCTTTTGCTGCTTTTATTGTACCGTAGGACCCTCAGAAGGACTATATTGCTCTTCCAACACAGTATGGTTTTTCTGAACAAAACATCTGTCTTCTGGCTTTGTTAGTGAGTCAGGATTTTTTCCCTCTGAGCGACTGGCTACCCTGTATAGACCCAGCAGAACTCTGGATATCCTGGGATGAGTGACCACTCTGAAGAGGGCTCATGTGAGGGATAACAATCTCCAGGAGTGGGCTTGGTGCTCATGGTGAAACACACACTGGGAAATATCACTAAATGCACTAGTTTTATATATTTAGGTTCGTTTTCAGTTCTTACTTATGCCTTCATATCTCTTATTTTCAGGTCATTTAAATAAGAGACATGCGGTGGGACTCTATCATTTAAGCAAAATTGGTATTCTGCCATCCATGAAATTGCATGGACACCTTCAACTTATCCCAAAGTGCAAATTATGTGTATTTCTCTCCTTTAAAAAGTCACTGTGAATAAGTGCTTAAAAAATGGGTCACAAAAACCATTAAAAAGGTTCTTTTTTTTTTCCCCCCTCCAGCGTTCATTTCGGTTTTGCCAGCTTTCCTCCCCCTCCTTCCCAGCAAACACACCGAGTTGGATTGTTGTTGACTAAATAACAGGAATATTGGACACACCTGCCAGCAACTTACTGTTTCAATCCACAGGCTTATATTTCTCCTGTTTACTCCTGCTGGGGCAGCTTTTTTTGTACAAGGTACACCTGTACTTCCTCCCCTGCCCACAGGAGCAAGCCCAGGAAGATGCTTGATGCATTCCCAGCCTGTGACTGTGTGACCACGTTGCCATGCAGTGTTTAACCTCACTGCCTGGAAACCCCAGCAGTGTTCAGAGGAGCCTGTTTAACTCCTCTGCCTGATGGTTATGTGACAATGTTATCCCACGCTGCAGGATGTGCGTGGCCATGTGGCACAGGAATGTATTTGGGTTTGCTGCGGGCAAAATACAGGAGGAAACATCTCGGTGGCATGCTTCTGCATTCCCCTGAAAACACCAGGTGTCTGGGCTGAAATGCACTCAGGAATATCCAGTGTAATTCTGGGATTTTGCCAGACCAGAGAAGTGTAATTGCAAGTTGTTTCCTGTATGGTAGCACCCCTGTGTCGCCCTAACCTGCAATGCCACAAAGTTTTTGACAGTCATCCCAGGAGATTCCTGGATTGTTATCTGCTCCAACAGCCAACCCAAGCCAAGGAAACCTATGCCATGCTCGAGAGATGTTTCTCTGACCTTGAGGGACAGAGACTCCCCAGCCTTTGTAGCAAATGGCCACGGTATCTTGCAGCCTCAGGTCAGAGCAGTCTACTGATGTCTAAACTAAACTGACCTTGCTGAAGTAGGAAGTCCATTTCTTCTGCCCTTTCCACTATACAGAACAAATCATTCCTTTCCTTTTTCACAACAGACTTTTAAACATCTGAAGTCTGCTTTTTTTAAGACCAAACAACTTCAGTCCTTCCAGCCATTCACTGTGTGTCACCTCTGTACAAGTCCTTGCTCTCCCCTGGACTCCCTGCACAGTAATTTCTTCACTGCTCCAGCTAAGGCCTTAGGAAAGCTGAACAGAGTGAGAAGATCAAATCCCAGGTTTCATATTTGCCTCATTTTGTAGAGTATGATGCTGTTGACTTGCGTTGAGTTTCTGATTTGAAATATGCCACAGTTTCTTACAAAATCTCTCTCTCAGGTCGTCTTGAAACTTGCATTTGTTCAGTTAGTTATTCCTTATGTATAACCTTGTCCTTATTGATCTGTCACCATTTTTCCATCAGGCTCTTTCTCCAATTTGTCATGCTCATTCTGAATTTTAATCCTGTCATACAATATTCTTTTGTGGTATTTTCAGCTTGATGCCAGCGACAGAGTCCCTGAAAATGATTAAGGGGGAGGAACAGGATAGTCAGTCTGGATAACTTATTTCCTAATTCTGTCATTTATTATGAATTGTTTGGTCTCTATGAAATGCTGTTAGTAAGCTGATGCCTATAGTATCAGTAAGATGTATGTATATCTATTATTTCCTAAGGTACATTGTTTATGAAATATTGAACTGTTGTGAAAAATTATAAAACACTGAAGCTGAAGATGACAAAAATTGGCAAAATACCAGTATGGATACACATTCTGGGTTCAGCAATATGAGCAATCAGAATAATATTGGCTGTTTGCACGCCTGGAGAGCAGAAAGAGCTGTGAAGGCTTCCAGAAAGGTTAGTCCCCAATTTCAAATTTACATTACTATTTGAAAGATGGTGAACATTTGCAATTTAATCTGGAGTAACAGCAGCTTGGCTTCCCAAGATAAGAAGATAGTGATTCAATTAGTTAATGTGTGTGCCTACACTTAGAAATAGTAACCTAGCTTTTAATGATGTAACACCTTCCTCCATTTCTTCTTGTAAGGTGACTTGCAGACTTGTTTCTGCCTGGAGGGTTAAGATGTAAAATGGGATCTTTTAATAATCCCAAAAGGCGGGACCTGCCTGCACTGTGCCATCTAGGAAAGCTTGATTTGCTCTTCTGGGCCTGCTCGAGGTCTTGAAGATGGTGCAAGTTGGATTAGATTTTAACAAGGTAGAATAAGATGAATACATAACAAGACCTGATCCCATCCTTATGTCGATTGAATGTGCTGTAGTTGTTCCAAGCCTACTTGCTTCACCAGCTTTTCAAACTGCTGTTCACATACTGTTGGCTAAAAATGAACGAGGAAAAATACATTTCCTTACTGGTTGTGCCTGAATTTATGACTATTGAGCCTCCAACTTTCAGTTATGATCTGTCTCATATATGTAATAACACATTTTCTGTGGGAGATGAGGTTGCTGTAACTTGTGATGAACTGCAGGCAGCAGTTTGGTTTATTTTGTAGTGCCTCTTTGTGTGTACCTGAAAATGGGTCATTTTTCTCCTGCAAGAATCACAACAGGTATCTCTGCAGGGGGACAGAGAGCAGCTGAACTGCACAGGGAAGGAGGAATGCTGCCGTTAGGATTACTCCGATTAAACTATTGCTGTAGCTGGAACAAACCTACCCAGACATAGCCTCTAAGCTCTCCAGGTGGAAATTGTTCCCAGGAATAAATAAAAAGGGTGATGATGAAGATTGCCTCTTTAGCACATATAGAGGGGGAATGGAAATTCGTCACTTGTGGGTTGTGCTTTGGGGACGGCAGAGATTGTTTCCTTGAGTGACCTTTACAACAAGAAGTGTCAGACTTCATCCTGTATGTATCAGACTAGCGTGACATTGGATATTAATCCTGATGGAAAAGGATTATGTGATTTTCACAGGCACTGAGATAGATTATCCTTTCTGGCCTGGCTGGAAGGTAGTGAGAGTCTCTTTCTGCAGATGCTGGCTGGGAGCAGAGTGTTCCCGGGAGAGCAATGCCGGAATAACCAAGCATGAGCAGCAGCTCTGGCTACTTGAACTTTCTTTTCACTTTCCATTTGTTTCTCTTGTGCTTTGAGGACTTGCTCCTTTGAGCACGGGCAGTGGCATGGATGGCAATGATACAGACTTTGAGAACTCTCTCTGTTAACAAGCTCTTTGAAACAGTGAGTAAAAATACCTGAAGGAGTTTTTGGGACAACAACACATTTTAAAGGACATCCCTTTTACCTTGTTCCCAGCTGCCCATTCTAACATTGAAAGTTTTGCCCAATATTTTAACAAATAATATTTGTGCTTAGGGTAAGGAGTTCAAGGGTTGGATCCTGCTCACCAGCTGCCCCACATTGTACTGGAGCAATGATATGGGGCAGATCTGCATGGGGTTAACTGGTGTCACTTCAGCCACTTCCTGGGGTATCCATTTACAACAGCTGAATCATCTCAAATACAAATATATTGGGCTTTGGGTTTCTGTTTTGTTTTAAATTACAATAAAAAATTCAGTTGTACCTGAAACCTTTTGGGGAACTAGTTAAAGCCATAGGCTTGCACTGGGACACTGCAGCCTGCAACCCCTTGCTGAAGTCCATATAATTTACATTACTATGTTTTTCTTATTAGGTGTTTATAGACTCCAGCTATAAACAAAAATACATGAGAAAAAAATATATTTTAAGCTCTTCTGTATTTTATTTCTGACTTATGAGAAATTTCATACAGAGAGTATTTTCTCAGACCTTCTAGAGCCTCATTCTTACCTGAAGTAGGTAAGATCAGTTTCTCCTCAGAACTGTACATTTTTCCCTGGTGCCTCGCCAGGAACCTCAAGGACTGGACACGTAGCTTTCAGACAGCCCAAGGAAAGAAAAACGAGGAAAAAAAATCCCTCTCTCCCTGATGTGAGAACAGAGCTGTTTGCACGCTGTGTCAGGAGCTTCTGCTCGTTAGACCTGCAAACTGCCCAGTGAAAAATGATCTGAAAATAAATGTGCGGTGAGTCATTTTTTTTCCCTTCTCCGAGTTATACCTTTAATTAATCTCAATCAGTTTACAAAATCCATTTTTACTCAGATTTAAAAAGCATGCACTCTGACAAATAAATCTTGTACCTTGTGTGCAGTTTGTGATTGTTGCTGCTCACGACCTGTCAGCAAATGTATCATTACTAATTGCCTGAATTCCAACAAATCAAAACACTCTAGTTTTATGTTAATGAAGGAGTTGAGCCCTTAAATTGCTGTATTAGCTTCAAACTGCTTTAGTGCATCACATGGAGGCATGTCAGTTTAAATTCACACGTAATAATCCAAAAAGTTGTCAATAATTGAAGACAGTATACATAGGCTTATTTATTTTAATCCAGTTAAGCTTGGGGTTTTTTATAATTTGGCTTGTTTTTAATTTTTTTCCCTTACCCTCAAATCCCTTTTGGACCTGAGAGACCAGTATATATGCACAGCAGGTGAAGGTCATTAAAAAATTACTCTATTAAGTTCGCTGAAACCCAGGCTCAGCTCAGGAAATCGCATGCAGATTACAAACAGAGCCAAAAAACAACCTGATGATAGTAATATGAACAGAATTATGTGTTTTATTACAAGAAGTGCAACCATCCCACCTCCCTTATCTCTGTAGCAGGGCTTTATATTTCACCGTCCAAGCTTGCTGTGATCACTCCACACTTGTAGCCTTGTTGTGTTCTGACTTATTGCCGTTCCTGGGTTTGTACCTGTCCTGCCCATGTTTATGCAAGTCCATGTTTATGCAAAGTGAAGAGTAAAAACCCTTTAGCTGCATTGTTACAACTACTGTGAACTAACTTAAGATCTCATTTAATCCCTTTGTCATTTACTTTATTCTTTTTTTTTTAAAAAATGAGCACAAGTGTACATTCCTTCTCTTAAAAGGGACATCTCTGTGGCTTCAAGTTGTATTTTGCAGCAATTTAAAAATATTTTTCTCTTTTTTCACATCTTTGCTAGCCGTGCTTCTGTTTGGTGTGTCATCTCAAAATTGCTGTACATAGACTGTGTAACCCCATAAACCTGTATCTCTCAGAAAATATGGTCTTTAAAAACAGTCTTTAAAAAAAAATCACTTTGGGAAATATAAGATTTTCAGAATCGTGGAGCTAATTTTTACCTAGCGTGCTATTGAAGGTATATCTCTAATGTTCAACAGGCAGGAATTTATTCTTACGAACTAAGCTTGGTGTGATGTTGGGAAGGCTCTGATTCCCACTGGACATACCAAGAGCTTTAACACAAACCTGAGAATAGTCAGCAGCTCCTTTCTCAGTTTCACTGCGCTGTAAAAATAGTCACCCAGAGCAGCAACCAGAAATTTGACCTTATAATGCTCTACACTAATGCTAATCATTGTTACACTAATCTTGCTTTCTTGCTTTATTCTGTCCCTGGATCGTTGCACGCTGCTGATGATTTTTTGGGGAGATTTTTATGGCATGTGGAGGAATATGAGTTGGGCAACACTCAGGGACTGCAGCAAGAACTCTCCCTATACTCAGGCCTTTACTAATACAGGGGCATAGGAAAGAGACTTGCTTTGTTTTGGGTGGGGATGAAAAGACATTGATTTTAACATTGTGGATGTTTATCACTGGAAATGATTTTTAACTGTCTTAGAATTCCTACTTTTCCATGAACTAGAGCAAACATAACATAAATAAAAGGCAATAAATATTCAGGCCACGCTATTGCTGAATGACAGTTGATGCTTTTAGTGGATTTTTCCTATCCATCAGTGGTAACCTGCTAATAATTTATTACAGTGTGCCTTCTGAAACAATGAGACTTTGTTAAGCAACATTCAGCTCACGAAATAGCACACCTTAGGCAAAACACCTACAACATGTGCCACTCATCGCTGCCAAAGACTAAAATCATTCTTTACAAATGAGACAAGTGAAAGGCAGTTACATGTTGTGCCAGGGAACAGCGTATTCCTTTGGATGCAAGGGCATTCCATCTCAGGGTGCTCACTACATGAGCTACTTCCATGTGGTATTTGTAAGGTTCCTTCTTTGCAGGACTGACACTGCGGACTCACTTCCCAACAGGCACAGATCAGGAACCGGACTAGCCCGCTGTCCTTTCTGTAATTAGGGAGTTTTAGGAGACATTTTTGTGGACATTGCCTTCTGTATCCTGGCTCAGGAGCAACAGCTAACTACCAGAGTGCAATGGATTGGCTAAGAATCACTTCTCCTGCTGCTCACAACTAAGCCTCTTGCTCTTTGAATCCTTTTATTGCTTCCCTGTCTTTTCTATATTAGTGCTGAGCCTACTGTCCCTGCTGGCTAAGTCCCACATAATCCAAATCTTTTCCTTAGTGCATCTCTGCTATTATCTCCTGTATCCCTTCTACCACATACGCTCCTCCCATCTCAGCTTCATCATCATTAAAACATAAATACCTTCCTGACACAGCTTTCCAAATTTTGTCTTCCTTCTTTGGCGAAGTTCTTGCACCTCTTACCTGCGTCATCTCACAGCCAGCCTGCTGCCCCGGACTGATTCTCAAGTCGGAAAGCATCAACCCTCTAAATCTCAGCCTGCAAAAGCATAGTCAGATGGAAAATGTTGTGGTCTGAATATCTTTGTTAGTCATATATGTGAATCAGAGCTTTTTGTCCTGCCATGTGAGTTTCTGGTAGCTTCAGTGGGCTTACTCATGATAGCAAATGCTACATTGAATAGTAGGCATTTGCAGGATCATCCTCTGTGATTGTAATCTCTTTTAGATGGGGACTGTGTCAGCATTTTATAAAGGGATGTAAAGATGCGTGCGGCCTTTACAAAGTCTCCATAATTAATGTTGCTCCATCAGTTGATTACAGGAATTTACACATTGCACTGTTACAATACAATAGCATGTTTGAGTTTAGTATTTATGGAGAAAGGACAGGAAGAAAAAAGGGGGAAATTTGTGTCAAATGCTCCTTGATGTGAATATATAATGTGGATATAATGTCCATTAGTGGATATAATGTCCATCTGTTTAGAGGTGCGGTTAACAATAGAGAGATGCCCCTGTGTTGGTTTTTCCAGCTTATGTCTCAGACTTGCATTTTCCACAGTCTGTGTATATGATATTTGGGATTTATAAGGTGTTTCTCTGTGAACTTTGTGTGAGCATCAGATTGTTGAACTCTTTGACAGACTGAAACAGAGAACGGAGCTCAAAGGCCAACAATTCTCCCTTACGCAATCTAGAAAACAATTCTCTAAAATATTACATCAGCTGCTGGCAGCTGTAGGTTTGCCTGCCTGCTAATTTACTATCACAAGTGTTCCAGAATCCTTTGTAATCCAGCTATTGCTATTTATATTCGTAATGATTTATTTAAGGACTCTGCACATGTCAGCATAAAGTCATCAGAAAAAGCAAAATGAAGATTAGTCGGCTGGAAGCGCATAGAATGGAGGAGAATAACCCAACAATGGAATTGAAATAAAGCTCAGACACAGTAAATAACTAAAAAAAAAAATAAAAAATAAAGGGCAATAGCTTTATTTTCAACTCGTCATATAGGAGCCAGAGCCCCTGATTTTGCCACTAGGCAGTTCCCATCAGAGGCTATTAAGAGCAGGGAAACAGGTGTCTGGTGGCCAGGGAAGGAAATGAGAAGCCGTGACACCTGAATTGAGATCATAGACCTGCTCCTGCCTTTGTGTTTGGGGAAAAGGCATTAACTGCTTGATGCCTCAGTTCCTCTGCTCGCTGTAGTGGCACCCAACTCTCAGCTGTTAAAACTTTTTGCTTATTTATAAGATTTTTTTTTTTTCCTATAGAGAACTGTAATGATGCAAGGCAACTTTATTATGTTCTGTGGAAAATGAGAAGTTAAGGAAAAACGATGAAGGGATGTGTAGTGGAGCGCAACACTTTTTAGCACTGAGTCTCTAGGTCATTCTGAAGCAGGGATTTGAGTGGTGTCCCTTAGGATTTGCTGTTATACATGCTGAAATGATCAATCAAGGGTAAAAAATGGACTGTTCTCATCTCATAGATCATTTCACAGTGAAACAGTTAAACTCCTGGCTGCTTTCTGAAAAACAGAGATCTGCATTAATAAGGTGACCTTATCAGAGCCACCCCTGGGGGGAAGGGAGGGGAGAAAAAAGGTTGCGGAAAGAATGCGAATCCTATTGTTAATCTTTTTTCAGGGAGACTTGGATACCTGAATGCAAATTACTTTATATTTAAATTGTGCGAAAGCACAAAAGGTTCGTGTCTACAATTGACAGTTATTTCATTAGCTGACTCGTGCAGCCTTGCAAATGGTTTCTAGTGTTAACTTTCCTTGGATTTGTTTTCTTTGTTCTTAGCAGATCTTGCAACGGTGATCATTTTGATTAATGTATTCAGCACCCTGTTCTGCTCCAGATTCATGTTTTTTGCAGCAGTCAGTGTTCTGGCCTGCGTAAGGAGAGACTATAAGGTAGCTTTAGTGTTCCTCCAGTAGCACCAATCTGATGGGCTGGCTTCCAGCTGGAGATGAGAGAAGCACGGAGGCCACTGTAATGCATTTTGCATGGTAGTGGCCCCAAACACAAGTTAAAGCAGGTTTTAATCATCAGATGTAGGATCGCTGCAGCCACATCCCACTGTGACAGCAGATGGGTGCTGCATGGGTTTGTGGGGCTGGAATATCATCTTGGTACCTCTGTGAGCCTCTCAGGGCTTGGTACATTGGCTTTGGGCCTCCGTTCAGACAGGTTTGTGGTTCAGAGTGGTTCGCTACATCCCAAAATTAGAGTCTGTGTACTTGTGTGTTTAAGAAAGCTACCACATTAATTATTAATTATTAATCCGGGGGGGATTAATAAGTGGGGTGAGAATCCGTAGCTTAAACTTACCCTATCTTGCTTCAGGCACACCAATACTAGGTGTTTAGTCTATGCTACATATTATCAGTTCAAGATAGAATGGTTCTTCCTATCCCTAAATTGGTGGGCACTCTCTCATCTGGGCGTGCTGGCCTTCCATTGACCTGAAAGATGAGCTTCATCAAGCTGCTCAAGTTTTAGTAAGTTGAATTTTAGGGTAGATCCTTTCAACCCCACCTACTGGTCTAGACCAAACAGCATCATCAAGGTTTATGCATCAGTGTAAAATAAAGCCTGTTATGAAAATTGCTTGATTACTTGTCCCAGATACACGTCGATACGCAGGCAAGTTGCTGGAGGTGTGCAAGCTCTTACTACCCTTTCCTTCTTTTCTTCTTTATTTCTTCTACTCAGAGTAAATTTCTTTTCAGAACTTTTTGACATTAGTTGTTGCAATCAATCTGCCGTTCCCTGCTGACGCCTCTTATTGCATTGGCTTTTCAAAAATCTTTCGCCGGCGCCTCCAGCGTTACATCGTTCTTCAATCCGCATCAGGCTCCGAGTCCTAAACCACAAAGACCTCAGGGGCCTGGGCCTTAGTTCCTTCACTTGTCTCCATTATCCTCCCCGAGAGTCACAGCTTTAGGAATCTTACCATGCCAAGATCCCAGGACAAAACACTTAAGAATACAAAGACAGAGCTTCAACAATAAAATCAGAAACCGTCCGGGCTCCACCACCTCTGGTAAAAAACCATCGCTTTGAACCTGCTGTTCGTGTGCGGGGGAAGTCAACTCATCAGAACACTTTTTACTTCCCCATGAATATTTTCAAGCCATTTTCCGTTTTTATAAGAAATCCAACGTCCAAAGGCTTTTCTGAGAACTGTTTGTGAGAATAGGAAGCTTGGAAGGGGGTTTGGGAGGGGTTCAGAGCTTTGAATTTTTTGATCTTGATTTTACATGGTCAACTACCAAAAAAAAAAAAAAAAGAGAGAGAGAAGAAATAAAAGGTTTTTATGTGTCTATAAGGGAGGTGCTGAGAGAAAGCACTGGAAAGGTAGATTATTTTTTGCTTCACAAGCCTAAGTATTTTCCCTGTTCTCTCTTCTGCTTCACAGCAATAAATATAATAGGATTTTTTCAGCCTTTTTCTTAGGCTTACTTCTTAGCCGTAGATGTTTAATTTAAAAAAGTGAAAGACAAAAGCAGGGATAGATGGGAATAAGTATCAGGGAAGTAGAGGGACACTTGAAACTCAAGGGAAAGGGAACAACAGTATAATTCAAGCTATGTCAACTGAAACAAAACAGCATTGTTCATTTTCTTTTAAACTGTATTTGGAAGTAAAAATCTTTAAACAAATATTTGTAGATAAAAATCCATCTAACCTAGCTTTTTCACAAAAGGTTCTCAGAAATCATTAGCTTGGTACATAACTGGACAGCTCTTCCAGCTGATGGGGGAAAAAAACATTCTGATCCTTTTGTTCATCATAATAACACTGAAACCAAATAGGTGATCAACATGCAAAATATTAAAGAGAGAAACAGATATTTTCTTCTGCTTAAATTTGCTTTACATATTTTTATTTTTTTTTTGCCAAATGGTAGACTTTCTGAGCACTGTGCCAGAAAGCTCTTACTTGTGAACAACAGTTCCAACGTTTTGGGTTGAGTTTTAGCTTAATGTATGAAACCCACGTCCTCGCTGTCACGAAATCTCCATTTTACCACTTTTGTAATATTGTTGGCATATGTCTCCAGCTGTCTGTTGCTGACATAGAATTGCTTGTGATTATCTGATGCTGAGCTGTTCTGCTCTGTTTTTGTGGTTTTAATCTCTCCAACAATACCTGAACATGCTGTGCAGACCGTGATTATTGGGGCAGAATACAGCCGTCTTTGAAATTTACTGTCCCGCACAGAAAATTGGAAATCCTTATGATCTTTATATCTGGCTTGAATGTGAACTGCACTTCTTTCTGATTTCATAATTCAACATTGCAGACTGTTGACTTATTGACTACAACGTTAGCATTTTCCAGATTGGCAGACAAATTGCCTTGTAGGAGTGTCTATGCATATTTATACATCATCGAAAGGTTAAACGATAGAATACATTTTAATTGCCTGGAGATAACTTGGCAAATTAAATCTCTAGCACCAAAACTTCCAAACTTAAAAGATGAAAGTTAGGTACTGAAACCCATGGTTCTTTTCCAAGTAAATAAACCACTCAGCAATCCTGATTACTGAGAGTCTTCCACTGATGTTAATTAAATAGCATCCCCCAGACATAGCTGCCATTTTAGATGAAATTTTAAGACAGAGGAAATTCTGGTTTTCTCCTTAGTCTTCCTAAGCATGGAGTTTATATTTCTTTTGCTATTTCAGCAAGGGCCACAATCAAATAAACCCCCAAATGCAAAACAATTAAAGTGAGACATTCATGTGTAAACATTTTTTTTTCACTTCCAATTGTCTTAAAATCTGAAAGTGTAAAAAACCCCCCAAAAGCTGAAGAAGCTAAAATATGTAAAGTGCTGTAAGAGCACCAAATGCGCTCATTGAGAATATTTTTCAGAGAAAACATAACCTTGGAGCTGTTTAAGTATTTAAGAGTAAGACTAATTGCTACTTACATTTTTTACTTCCCACTTCAGCAGTACTTTTCTCCCTAGAATACAGACCCCTAAAGAAATTACTGAGGAATAAAAAGCGTCCTGCAAATTAGGTGATTTACAGTGACTGCTCTAATGTACGTGCTCTTTAAATAAGGTCTTACACATGGATTGGGGAAATCCAAGGCACAAATACAGGCTGGGTGGAGAATGGATTAAGAGGTGCCCCGAGGAGAAGGACTTGAGGGTGTTGGTTAATGAGAAGCTCAACATGACCTGGCAATGCGTGCCCACAGCCCAGAAAGCCAATCGTATCCTGGGCTGCATCCAAAGCAGCGTGGCCAGCAGGTCGAGGGAAGTCATTCTAGTTAATCTTTAAGGTCCCTTCCAACCTAAACCATTCTACGATTCCATGACTCCATGAAGTAAATTCCAAGTAGTTTGCTCTCAGTGGAAGAAATACATTACCCTGCAGAGCTCGGTTACTCGCTGTGCCTTTAACTCTACACGGGATCAGTAAGAACTCAAGTGGAGCACAGTGCATTAGTGTGAGACTGGGAGACACATGCTTTCCTTTCCTGGGGGGTTGGACTAAAAGAAATGATGTATGTTTAGATGAAGAAAAGAGTTAATACAACTGCACGTGCAGAGTGGGAGGGCTGAACTCCTTCAGCCCGACGGGGGAACCAAAGCCAGGCATCTCACTTGCCAGGCAAGGGTCCCAGCGAGGAGCTTATCCATGAAAAACGGGAGACATCAGTGAGGTGTCCTCCCGGTCTCATTGGTTGATTTTGAAAGAAATCTCTCTTGGCTTATGTTTTGAAAGGAGCTTTACGTATACCTACCCGAGGTGAGAATATATATTCTCACCAGAGGTGAGAATTTCAGGCTGTAAGAGTAAGAAGATGGAGATATCCTCTTTCAATCTTTGCTCCAGAGGAGGATGGGAGTTACAATGCTCTGTGCTCCACAGTTTGGTGGATGGGGTTTTGGCAGCTTCCACACTGAGCACAGATGGCCTCTGAGATCTTGTTCTGAGACAGCCCTGCAGGGTAAGCAATAACTCTGTGGGATTTCTTGGATTGTAAAGCTGCATATAGATATTTGAGGCCCACTGGAGTCCTTTATAGGTCCAAACCTCTCTTGGAGTCCATTTTACTACACGATGTGTGAGCAAGAATGGCTACTGTCCTTGTTCTTTTGATTAACAGAGTGAAAAAAAAAACCAAACAACAAAACCTGTGAGAGTTATCAAGAATTATTTCAGTGAGTTTTGGAGAGAGCAAGGAAAATCAAATATTGGTGTCATGTATGGTATGTAAAATCAGTGAAAAGGCACTGTGAGAAGTAGTTGATCACAAAAGTATATATAAAAGCCTTAGAATAATGAAATAACTCTCTCCTCCTTTGGTTAAATTACAATTGGTGTCCTGGTTAGTAATGACACTATGGAATTAAGGTTTCCCTTGGAGATCGATTATGCCTTTCATTGTAGAGCATTCTCCTGGACAAACTGGCTGCTCGTGGCTTGGATGGGTTCACTCTTTGCTGGCTTATGGCCAGGCCAGAGAGTGGTGGTGAATGGAGTTATATCCAGCTGGTGGCCTGTCATCAGTGATGTTCCCCAGGGCTCAATACTGGGGCCAGTCCTTTTTAATGTCTTTATCAGCAACCTGGACAAAGGGATCGAGGGCACTCTCAGTCAGTTTGCAGGTGACAACAAGTCAGGCAGGAGAGCTGATCTGCTGGAGGGCAGGAAGGCTCTGCAGAGGGATCTGGACAGGCTGGATCAGTGGGCTGAGGCCAGCTGGATGAGGTTCAACAAAGCAAAGTGCTGGGTCCCACACTTGGGTCACAACAACCCCCTGCAGGCTGGGGGCAGAGGGGCTGGAAAGCAGCCCAGTGGAAAAGGGCCTGGAAATCCTGGTTGGCACTGTCTGAGAAGGAGCCAGCGTGTGCCCTGGTGGGCAAAAAGGCCAATGGCATCCTGGCCTGTATGATAAAGTGTGAAATAGTGTGGCCAGCAGGACCAGGGCAGGGATTGTCCCTCTGTGCTCAGCACTGGTGAGGCCACACCTCGAATTCTGTGTCCAGTTCTGGGCCCTTCATGACAAGAAAGACACTGAGGGGCTGGAGTGAGTGCAGAGAAGGGCAGCGGAGCTGAGGGAGAGTTTGGAGCACAAGTGTGAAGAGGAGTGGCTGATGGAGCTGGGGGAGAAAAGAAGACTCAGGGCAGACCTTATCAATCTCTAAGACTACCTGAAAGGAGGCTGTAGCCAGGCAGGGGTTGGTCTCTTCTTCTGGATAACAAGCAATAGGACAAGAGGAAACGTCTTCAAGCTGCACCAGGGGAGGTTTAGATTGGATATTAGGAAAAATTTCTTCCCTGAAAGGGTTGTCAAGCATTGGAATAGGCTGCCAAGGGCAGTGGTGGAGTCACCATCCCTGGAGGTATTTAAAAGACGTGCAGATGTGGCACCTGGGGACGTGGTTTAGTGGTGGGATTGGCAGTGTTGGGTTTAAGGTTGGACTTGATGATCTTAAAGGTCTTTTCCAACCTAAATGATTCCATGATTCTGTGACTCCAGATAGTGTCTCCAGGTCAGAGGCAGGGCAGATAATGATGTCTAGTGACCTGCCATTACTTGTTGAGAAATGTGTCAATTCATCACTTTTCGTAAGTGAAAGTTTATCTAAACCATTATTAGCTTACTTCCCAATCAGTTAACTATTTGAAGCAAAGTCCTGAGCTACTGCACTGTGCTGCTTCTGTTTTAGCCCTTAAACGAAATTCAAACTTCCTTTGCTCTGCGGGGTTTTTTCTCTCTTGGATATTTTGGATAAAAGCTGGAGGTATGCTTTATATTTATGTTCACTAAATACTGTGATATATTCTCAGTAGTGCCGCCTTTTGCTTGTAATATAATCCCCATTGCCTCCCCACCTATCTTATCTTTTGCATTTTATTACCTCTTATATGCACTGGTATGCAGAGGGAATTTGGAAAATATAGGCCATTTGAAAGAAATTCTGTATGTATCACATCAGAGAATTTGAAAGATTATAGAAATATTTCGAGGTCCCAAAGAGTTGATCTTTACTCCAAGATTTAATACAGGGATGGACACAAGCCCTGTTTGCTCTTGCTGTTCTGGAAAGACTGGTTTTGCAATATTTCCTGTCCTCGGAATAGTAAGACAGGTTCTGATGAATTTAGCAAAGTCTGCATGCTGCAGTGCCCCAGACAGTTTCTTATTTTCCTTGACATTATTTTTTCATCAGTTTGGACTGTGTAGTATCTGCAGACGGTGTATGTTCAAAATATTGGATTGCTGTGTTTTTGCATATAAACCTTGTAAAGGAAAAGAAATACCAGACTGTGTGTACAAGCATCAAAATCTGATTATATGCAGGATCTAATCTTAATATCACACCATCCTCACTGCAAAGCGTTGCAAGAATATTCCAATTCATATTCTGAATGGTGTGTTTCTCTGCAGTCGTCTTGCAGAACTCTTATTCCTACCAGGAGAAAATCAGTATACTGAACTGAATAAAAATGTATACATTAAATTGCTTATTCAAATGTCCAGCTTTGATGGTTGCAGAGAATTTAAGCAGAAGGCAATATAACCTGAGCTTTATTTTATTGATACAAGAGGCTAATGTGAGCTACACACCGGGAAAGAATGAGAAGTTGTATAATACACTGGAAATGTGAAAAAAATGCAGATTTCAGTTATTAGCTTTCACAGTTGCATTTGCATAGAAATGTACTAACGGTTGGATGACATTTCATGCATGAACTTGATAGAGCACCCTTAAACATATTCATGTTAGAAGAGTACTTAAAGGGAACCTCGAACTCGAACATTCCCGTCTTTGTTTAGAAAAAACCAAAAACCCTCTAGTTTCCCTAGGGTATTCCAGTACAAGGTATTTCTTTATGAAACAAAGCTTTCTTTGTTATGAGGAATTCTGTGACAGCCTAGGATGGGCCCTTCTTTCTGATCACACTTTAAGAAAAGATCCTGATTCCCCTGAATGTTAAATATTATTGCACAATAGATGCTGCTCAGGCTTTTGTGGAAAACACCAGCAAAGCATGAAGCCCCTCGAGGTTTCAAACACCTCTTGGATTACCAGTTTCCTGTGCCATTTTCTATTTTGAGGGAACACTTTCCTTGTAAGTGGGACAAAGATGAATGCCAGTCATCTATGCTGTGTGAGATGAAGGGAGTTACTCTGCTTTGAAGAACTAGAGGAATTCTTGGAGGGGTCCATCACAGTTATCCCCTGGTATGGATTTTAGGGAGCTGGGTAACGGAAACTCTTTCCAGTTAACATTTGGTTTTTGTATGTTGTTTTTGTTTGGCAGTTTGCTTTTTTGTTTGTTTGTTTGGGTGGTTTGTTTGTTTGTTTTAATTCAACTACTAGCACAGACCAGGTGCAGCTTCATTTGTAAATCATAAGTGGTGTCTGGTCCTAGTTAGAGCGGAGAAGCTCACGGAGCACAGTGAAGGTTTTTAGATCAGTGAGCACTTGCACTTTCACTTGCCAGCAGTTTCAGCATTCATTTTTTGTTCTTTTAATTTAAACGTGATGATTAACAAGACACAGCTGAGGAAGGCACTTTTCCTGAAATATTCTGAGGATTATTCCTGCTCTGTTATCTCCCTTTCACCTTCCACAACAGGATTTTACGTGCTCACATTAGTTGACGTTCTTCAGAAGAGCAGCTGGTCCATCTCTGTGACTTTTATTAGAAGTAGAAAACTCTACCTTCTGAAGAAGTGAGATGTGAACACTAATTCCAAGGAACATTTTCTAAAAACTCATTTTATTCTGAAATATAACCAGCCTTGAAAGGGATTAGAAGGAGTATGACAAGAGTATGAATTAAAAACCACTGCATCGTGAAAACATCTATTTAAGCAGTTTTGACTCTGCCCTCGCACAGCCCTATTCCTCCTGCTGCTGATTGTCAAGGACCTTCCAAAACAGCAAGAATTATCTCTAGAGCCTGTTCTGTCTCTTGCTAAAATCAGATTTCTACAGGAAAGTGGGACTATGTGGAGGTACCTTTTTGGAAAAAATGTGGTCCTGCATTTTTAGTAGCTGACCTCCTTTCCCATATTACTTGTGTGAACCTCTCAAGCAGAATAGGTCTCTGCAGAAAAGGGCTGCAGGATCATTCTTCCTGTCAGAATGAGACATAAATGCCAGTTCAAGACAGAACAGTTCTGTACAGATGTGAAAATAGAAAACCAAAGTGGAAATATTATGAAAAAGGGTCATTAATACCATCTTACTCAGAAGCTTTGTCTAAACATAACCATAGGCAGTGTCTAGTAATGATATTTTACACTGAAGCCCACAGGTTACAAAAAGACTTTAGTCTTTGCCAAATGAAAGTCACTTTTCCATCTAAAGTACAGAAGGAATTGAATTCTTGCAGTGGTGCAAAATCTATGCATGTAAAGCTACTTTTAGAGCCATATTACTAAAACATGTGTCAAAAGCTAGGGGAAAGTCTGGTTTAAAAAAAGGAGAAGGGAAACTCCCAAATAAAATTCCCAGTAAGAGTGAAAATGCATAGGCTGAAGCCACCAGTGGATGGTTGTGGGGATAAAGACCATTTGGGCTGCAACAGCAATATTGTCTTCGAGCTGGTGGCAGCAGCACCTAAAGGACATATTTTTACAGGTGAGTCCACGCACGAGTCAGCTCAAAGAGAATGTCTTTCCTACTTTCCTCTCAGGCAAGAAGTTTACAGCATGGAAAATAGCATACTGCCTGAGTACAGGAGATGGTATTTAGCAAGATTTCGAGTGGTAAACATCAGAGTAGGAGCTTGAAACTCACAACCATTTGAGACTCATTTGCAGCTCCCAGACAACCCAGCTCCTGGCTCCCGCTGAGCACAGGATTGGGGAGGGTGGGGAGAATTGCTGCTCACACCGAGGCAAGAGAGAGCCGACTGGCAGCGTCTCCTGGTTCCTGTTGACTTTCTGTGGGCACGTTTAACCTGTAATTTGGAAAAGGAAAATACAATCTGGCACTCGTTCTTGAAGGGTTGCCAGTCCCAGATCTATCCATTGCACAGCCTGCCAGAATGGGAAAGATAAGTATCTTACAGACCAGTATCCACAGCAACAGACACTGGTATTTTATATTTTTAATAGGTAAAAAAACCCAAAGAAAATAATTTTACTTTTTCATTTTCCAATTTTATAATAGTAATAATGACCTTTAGGTCAGGAATTTTCAGCAGTTAATGACTGTCTGGCTTTTTCTTTGGTCCTCAGTTTCTCCAGCCAGTCATTAACAGTGAGAAAAGTGCCTTCTCCTGTGGTCACTTTGGATTAATCGTTACCTTTTCATGCTACAGAATATACCAGCTGGGAAATAAGTGCCTCCTATGTGAATGGACCCATGAAGTATTCCTTAGCTTTCATGTCTTTGAAAGAATATTCTCTTAGGATGTGGGAATCTACTGTAAAAGATGATTGACTATTATCTTCAGCCCCAAGAAAAGCTAGATCACTCTCAGGAATTGGGACTAAGTAGCTTTGCAGTGATGGTCTTCCTGTTCTTAGGATGGTTTAAGGCCATAGATTTCAAAAGATTAAATCTTAAGAATTTATCTACGCAATCTAGGTCCCCACACTATTCTCCTGGTAATGGAGTGCTTTGGAGATTATATATGGACAAAAATATTTTCTCATCCATCTTCTAGGATCACACAGGAATTGGACCGCTTTTGTTTGTTTGTTTGAATTTTCATATGTAATCCCTGTGACAGTGTCTTGAGAGTTAAAATTTATTTTAAAATATAAAGGGGAATAACCCTCTTGGATGCTTACCCTGCTGTCTGTCTGGATAGTAGAGTCCCTCCTTCCAACCACCATCTCTCTCAAAACACCTAGGAGTTGTACATTACTTTGTTCAGAGAAAGATTCATTTATACATGGAAATGACTTTATCTTGCATTTTATCATGAGATAAAAAATGAGGACCATGGAATGGAGGTATATTCTGACCACCCTATTGATCATATGCTTGGTAAAAATGAACTAGACTGTGAATATATCATATACCTGTACATGCATAAACCTCTGAACAGTCTTCAGTTCTTGTGCACTGTTAGCTGAGTTCTTCTTTAAGCTGCACGAGTTTAAATGTCATTGTTAAAATACAGTTACCTAAAAAAATTGTGAATGTATCTTTCCTGCGGGGTATATTTGACCTTGAAACCAACCGCGTAAGAAACACACTGCTTGAAGGATAAACAAATGCACAAGAAAACGATAGTTTTCTAAACCACGTATTCAGTGTGTAGGGATTCCTAGTCCAGTGTATGGTTACTGCTGAGTAGTCAGGTAGTAGTGAAGCACCTCCGCTTGAACAGTAAAAGAAAATGGGAATTCCTTCATTAGGAGATTGAAAATCAATATGGTGTCCTTTGAGAGTTTGGCATTAAACGTGGAAGTAATGTGAATGATGAGCCTAATTTTAATGTTTTGCTGTGAAAGAGATTTAGCACCTGCATAACTTTTATTGGAACTATTAGCTTTTCATTTTGTGTCTCCAAGTGAAAACACAGAGTGCACATCAAAACCGCAGGCATCAGCTTTTGCTTGAACACCTTCTTCACTTTTCAAGAAAAATATCACCATCAAAATCTAGGTAGTGTTCCAAGAAACAGGCACTCAGGAGTCCCACAAGGGCTGGGACTGTGCTTTGTGGTTTCTCAGAGCAACAGCATTACTTTTTAAGCTGAGGCTTCACTTGCACTTTGAAAGTCAGACAATTTACTTCTCAGTAGTTCTTCCCTGTATTGTTTCTAAAAGACTGGACTTGCTAGAGAATTTAATTTTGGTGACGTTCCAGTAATTCCCTTAAGGAGTTTTAAGATCTACACCTTTAAAATAGCTCTACACCTTTAAACTTCAAGCTCACCTCAGTGTTAAAGCAGCTGGCAAACTATTAGTAGAAATGAGAAAGGTCCAAAAGACAGCAGTGACAAGACTTGTGTTTCATTCGGTGCTTTAATGGATTTTTCCTCACCTTCACAACTAACCAGTGCAGATTATTTATAGATTTTAAAGCCAGAAATTAACGCTGTTCCTTGTAGGCAGAAGAGAAATGTATTGGATCATTATTAATTCTTTAGCATTATAATGCCTTCTGGCTCAACGTGTGTGCTGGGGATCAAGAGTAAACATGCATTTATCATCCCAACCCTTATCTGTTCCCAAAAACTTCCTTCAGTGGAGAACTGTGAAACAGCTTGTCTAGAGGATTTGAGACCATTTATTTTTTTTTGCTGCTCATACAAAGATCTTTACAGCCTTTGCCGTAACTGAACCTGTAAAATGTTGCAAATACCAGTGTAGAGTGTTCCTTTCCCCCCCAGAAAAACCCCAAACATACAAACAAAAACCCCCACTAAGATGGTAGTTGCTGTCACATGAAGTCTTTCAGTCTTCTTTCATTGGGACAAATTACCCAGGCCTCCTCAGTGTCTGAAGAGATCCCTTCCCTTCTATGTCAGCTTTCTGCGTGCTTCTCCTGTTTTTTCCAGCCTCACCATTTTCCTGAGCTCCTTTCCCTCGACAGCAGTCTTACACGTTGCTGATGGAATTCAGCTGTGGAGGGAATACAATCCTGGCAGGAGTCAGTGTACCCCATCCCTCACTGGCCACTGAACTTAGTAGGGTAAAATCATCCTTCACGTAATTTTAACAGTGTCCATGGAGTACCTCCAGCGATCAGCCTGTCCCGCTGTCTTCCTGCAGCTCCCTGTACCCCACTGTAACATGAGGTGGGAGCGCTACAGCAGCTGGTACTATTTGATCAGCAACGCAATCCTTGCTGGAATTTCATTTCCCTTGCAGCCTTGCTACTAGAATACATTTGTCACCCATACTTTGTAGCAGACTTATATTTGCCTGTAATTACATACCAGTCTGGCAATACTTTATTGTTAACATAAAGTACTGCCATTTAAATCCCCAATCTTAAACTGAAGTATTTGCAAAACTTAGTAATTGCTAAAATAATAAAGCTGCCATTATTGCATGGGAAGTTTACAGCTTGTTGCTGAAACACTTACACTGGCTTAACTACACCTGTATGGATTCCTTGGGTTTTCATGTGGTGCTTAAGACAGAGTTCTACTTCTGCAAGGCACAGCTTAAAGCTTCTGGCATTTTGGTTGGAAGGGGTCTCAAGAGCGCATCTCATCCAGACCATGCTCAAGGGGTTGCCCAGGACCATGTCCAGAGGCTTTTGAGTTATCTCCGAGGACCGAAGCTCTAAAGCTGTCGGGGCAACCTGTGCCAGTGCTCAGTCAAAACTGAACTTCATATTTTCCAGCTTGTGGTCTGTGCCCATGTGTGAGGAACTCTTTATAAAAAGATAACATGGAAAAACAAGTTCACTGTGGTTAAACTCGATGCAGTGGGTACATACAGTCCTGCAAATGCTTAGTGATATGCAAACCAGAAAAGGTGATCTGTTTTGGTTTCATTTTGTGTTGGTGTTTTGCAAACAGAAAACTGGTGATGCCCCTCTCTTGCTCTCATTCTGTGATTATTTATTTTTTCATAACCTTTATTCTTCACATCTTATTGTCCTGTTCCTAGGACTGGCTGGGTAAAACAGATTTCAGGACTAGAAACATGGGTATGAGTTTGCCAGAAGCAATGTTGCCACATTACTCTTTTTTTTTGTCATACAGGAAGATCAAAATGTCCATACTTAGTTATCTAAGTGTCTCCAAAAGTTCGGGAATTCGTGCTAAAAATGGCGTGGTGTCTAACCCTTGTTCTGACACACCTGCACGGCATTTCTGAGCTCCCTGTGCTGTTTTGTGGGAGGATGGGGAAGCTTTGTGCTCTTCCAGCATTCACCACAGGACGGTGTGATTGAGTGCAGGTGGTTCTGTGTTACCGTGAGAACCTTCAGGTGAAAACTGTAGCTGAGTGGCAAATGAGTGGGGGGTCCTGTGGTGTGTTGTTTGGCCAGGAAGGATACGGTTTCCTCTCAAGTCTTCCCTGCACTCCATGGCTCTGCCCGGGCCCTTGGAGCAAACTCTCTGTGTTATCCCCTCGGAGCCAGGAAAGGCCTATTTCTCATCCAGAGGAGGCCACCAAGTTGATCAGAGCGATGGAGCACCTCTCCTGTGAGGAAAGGCTGGGAGGATTGGGATTGTTCAGCCTGGAAAAGAGGTGGCTTCAGGGTGACCAAATTGCAGCCTGCCAGGACCTGAGGGGAGAGCACAGGAGAGATGGGGCAACCCTCTTTACAAGAGCATCTAGCAACAGGACAAGGGGGAATGGGGTCAAATCGAAAGAGGCTAGCTTTAAATTAGATACTAGAAAAAAATTCTTCCCTTTGAGGGTGGTGAGGCCCTTGCACAGTTTGCCCAAGGAATTTGTGGATGCCCCATCCCTGGGAGTGTCCAAGGCCAGGCTGGACGGGGCTTGAAGCAGCCTGATCTGGTGGAAGGTGTCCCTGCTCCTGGCAGGGGGTTGGAACGGTACGATCTTGGAGCACCCTCCCAACCCAGGTCATTCTGTGACTCTCTGGAACAAGGCCTATTTCTCTGGAACAAAGCGTGCTTCTGCGGAAGGGACTTCTCAGCTTGGGATAAATGAGCTTCCCGGGGCCGAGCTCGAGCCAGGGCGCTCACAGGGTCCGCGCCCCGCCAGGATCCCGAGGGCCGGGATCTGGGATCTGCCCCAGTGCGGGCTCAGCCGGGCCCTCGACGGGCGCTGGGACGGAGCCAGCCCGCTCGGCGGGGGCGTGCGGCCGCCCCGGGGCAGGCCGGGGCCGGGCGGCCCGCGGGGCGGGGAGGGTCGGGGTGGGGGTGTTCGGGCGGGGAAGGCGGCGGTGCCGGTGCCGGGAGCCGCTCCCGTTCCCATTCCCGCTCCCGGGGCCGGGGCCGCGCCCGCCCCCCCCGGCCGCGCCTCGCGTCGCTCCGCGCGGGATTGCTCGCGCCAGG
>JAWMRA010000005.1:7313859-7406128 GCA_035584735.1 Pseudotriccus pelzelni
TGCTCGCGCCTGGGCGGGCCGTGTGTGCGTGTGTGTGTGCGGGGCCCGGCGGGGCGGCGCGGCCCGGCCAGGCCCGCTCAGCCGAGCGCAGAGGCGGCGGCAGGAACAATACGGTGAGTGCGCGGGGCCGCGCGGCCGCCCCGCACCATGTACGCCTTCGTGCGCTTCCTCGAGGACAACGTGTGCTACGCGCTGCCCGTGTCCCGCGTCAGGGACTTCAGCCCCACCTCGCACCACGACTTCGACAACCAGAAGGTCTACACCGTGTACCGCAACCCGGAGGAGGCGGCGGAGGACGGCGACGAGAGCCCCGGCGAGTGGGGCGACCGCCTGCTGCTGCACAAGGCCCAGATCCTGGCGCTGGCAGGTGAGGGCGGGACGGGCCTCGGAGGGGGGGGCCACAATGCCGCCCCCTGCCCGGGAGGGGGGAGGGAGGGGCGCCGGGCCGGGAGGGGTGAGGGGATGGATGGGGGGGGGCAGCTCCGAGCGGCCCCAGGTCCGGGGAGGGGTCCCAGCCCCGGGAGGGGCCCCACGGGGCGGTTCCCGAACCAACCGCGACCCCCGCGGTTCACCGAGGGGCGTGGGGGGTGGTGGGAGCGGGAGGACGGCGGGAACTTAATTTTTTTAAAAAAAATAAAATAATAAATTTAAAAAGTTTAGGGTTCTTTTTTGCCCACGCCGCGTTTGTGGCGCACGGAGTCATCTGTGTACCTTTGCGGCTGCTGCCAGGTTAGAGGGGTGCTGGTTTATGTCCGCTTTGTTAGTTTTAAGTGACTTCACGATTTGGAGCCAGACCTGCGGGTGCTGCGCTGGTTGAGCGTGGGTTTGCTGCGTTTGGTTTATGTCTAACCTAGAAATGCCTCCAAGCCAAGAGCACCAGTTAAAGCCTATATTAAGAAACAAACCGGTATTTTGGCCATTTGGATGAGTTCAGCCCCTATGAGACAATGCTGTTGTTATGTGTGTCCCCAGATGATGCCTCTTTATCCTTGAAGAGTTTTTGTAGTTTCCCTGCAGCCACAGCAAAGGCTGCCATAGTCAGAGTTGACATGGAAAGGAAGTTTGGTGCTGTTTGTAGGGAATTATTGGTTAGTGAGGAACTTGCCCGATAGGCTGTTGAAAGACAGCACCGACCATTTGAAATGTCGGTCTGGACAGCAAAGAGGACATTGGGTTCCCATCCTGACTTTTGCACTGAGGGAGAAGTACTGGTTGTGTCTGTTTCCTCAAATATGGAATGCGCTTGAAAAACTCTTTTTGTTTAGTATCAAGTTCTGAGAAGGCAACGCTGAGTCCTGATCTCTAAACAGAGTGACTTGATGTTAAAGTCACATAAAATTAGTATTTTTCTGATTTTGTTTTTGAAAGTAACAGCTCCTAAACCAGTCTAGCCTGGTGGTGGTTCATTTTGTCCCTGACTCAGCCAGTGACTTTTGCCATTATCTTGTTTCCAGTTGTGGCCATAAACATACTTGGAAAGAACAAGGAGCAGCCAAACATGAATGTTGTTTCCCTGTAAAGCTTTTTCATTTTCTGAGCATTTGCAACTCCAGGAGAACTAACGAGGCAGTCTGCCAGAGGAGTACATTCTCCTGCTAACTTTTCATTGTCCTGTGCCAGCCCATGTTTTGTCTGTCCTGTCTATAGCAGAGGAGGTATATGAAGTATTTCTTGCAGGTTAGTTGTCACATCCATGGAAATCGATGGTCTCAGGGTCCAGGGTTTGCATGGCCTGTTCTCAAAGGCAGCGTCCCCACTGGATTTCACCTTCCTCTTTCCCACTGGGGAACTGTGGCCAGCTGTGCCCTTTCAGTTCCTCGTGTTCATCTCAACATAACCAAACTGCTTCAGAGAAATATTTAGTAATAGATACTTTGCTCACAATATGAGCCTACCAGGTTGCCTCAGTTTTCCAGCAGAAAGTGGATCTCCTTTGCCAATGCCCTTGTTCCAGGCAGTCTGTGTGTACCTAAGACATGCTCTCCTGTACGGTTTCTCTTTGTTTCATCTCCCTTAAACCAGAACAAACCAAGAGATGCTGTTTCCTCCAGAGAACAAGACTTGTTACCTGTGTTAGCGATTTGCATTAGTTGCTCCCTAGAGCTTTAATTTCTACAGGAAATTCTCCTACAGAGCCAGGAACACAAGGAAACGCACGGCTATCTTTATTACAGCTGTCACATCTCAATGTATCCTGACTAGATCTGTAATTTACATGCTTGGAAAACTTCTCACCTGAACACCAAATGAATCTTTGCTTCTGTGCTTCTTTCCACTCTGCACCATGTAAAAACACCGTAGTTGAATCCACCATAAGTTGCACACAAAGGTTCAGTTACTTCTAAAGTTGTCACTTCCTGCCCAGGATGTTAATATTGATGTTTGGGTTTAGATGTTTAACCTATTAATAGGTTAAAAACCTGGGAGAGGAAAGTTGGTCATGCATGAAGACATCATAGCACAATATTTGCTTTGCAGTGACCAACTCTATTTTTACAGATTATGACAAGTTTTTATGGCAAACATTATGAGTCTGATGTTACACAAACTGCTTATGTAGTTAAAAAATAATTTTGCAAGTCTGCAATAAGTTTTCTCATACTAGTATAGAACTCTTAATTTAAAGGTTTCCAGCTTACCATAGCAGTAAGGTAAATAATGTGTACAAAGTTGCTTTTATTTTTAAAATTACACGTAGATGACTGAATTTTTTGAAGGAACCCTTAGCTGCACAAATCAGTACAGCAATGACCTTAAGGATTTTCCGGTTTGGTCCAAGAATTCCTCATTAGCAACAGGTTCCAGGATCAAAGTTATGGTACAGATATTAAAGAAACGACAAAAAAAGGATAAGAGGGGAAAAGGTTTTTTTGAGCCTGCAAAGTGTTCTTTTACAACTTGAATGGTGACCAATTTTTTTGCACTTAGCAAGGCTACTCAAGTAAGCAGAGTTGTAGCTATTTATATATATTTTCATGGTCAAACACTGTCCATGCACTGGAGGTTAATGATAGTTTGAGAAACAGATCTATTTGTTTTTCCTTTCTAGCAACTTAAAAAAATAGAGGAGAGAAAGAACACAGATACAAGACCCATGTGAATATCCTTCACTTTTCAAGAGTTTTCCTTTCCTATTCTATCTGAAGAAATTCAGATCCTTTTCAGACTTCTACCCTTGTCAAGTAGGAGTTCACACAGGGCTAAGTACATGGTTATGCCCATAATTCAAAGTTTAATTGGGGCATTGGTTGTGTAAGGAGTTCATAAAACAATTGTCCTCATTTGAGAGAGTCTGGAAGCAATTCTTTGATCCTTCGTGGCGAGGTTGGATGGTAGGACAGTTTTGAAGGATATTGTTGCTGCAGATCAGAGAGCACGGCTGTAAAGGCATCATAAATTTAAAAAGCAAAATAAGAGAGGGGAGCGTGTGGGACATTCTCAGAGCATGGAGTGATTGTGACAGACTTGGTACGTTGCAGAGATAAATGATGGTGTGCTTTGAATACTGCAGTGAGGAGTTTGTCGTGGTGATACAGCAGCAGGAGATGAACTTGGTGCTGTGCCCTTCTCTTGTGTCCCTGTGTGCGTGGCTGGGAACTGCTGACAGCGCTGGGATGGGTTGGTCTGGGAACCTTCCACTGCTCCAAAAGTCTGCCAAAGACTAGGGCTCGAAAAGGTTAATCCTACTAGGACGGTTCTAGATCTTCCAGCCGTAGAAGGCAAATTAAAATGAATATTTTGTGCCTTAACAAGTTCAACAAAGAGCAACTGATGCTGTGTAGTAATAAAGGAATAGCTTTGCTTAGCTCTTGAATGGAAAATAGAGCATAGCAGACTGGAGTTTGACTATATAGCAGTTTCTTGAGGTGGCATGTTAGCTGGTCTGTCTTGTTGAGAATACAAAAATAGCAGATGGCGTTTCAGGAGGAGTTTGAGCCTGTCTTTCTGATGATCCACACTCTCCCTTTTCTCTTCTTTACTGTCCTCTCAGAATGCTCAAAAGCAGTTTTTTTTCTAGTCTCTCTTCTTGAAATCTTTATGCCATTTGCAACTTTTCCATACTTGTCCAGTATGGTCACTGGCACAATTCTGTCTATGAACATATGCACCTTATAGGAGCATGATCCTTAGATGACCCTGTCGGAGCTTTCCCTTTGTTTTCAAAGTGATTAATATAAGGTGGAATGAATTGAGTTTCAGGGACTTCTAAAAGTTCCCTACTTCAGGCTATGTTTGTTAACAAGTTCATAATGACTGTCGTCAAAATAGGTGTTCTTTCCTGACTGCAGTAAATGATTGTTCTCTCTAGCTGCTGCCCTCAACATTTCCCTGCCACAGCAAATATGTTAATACCTGTGTGCATCCATATCCTTTCTTACCCCTTTGTAAAATGTTATGCTCCACTTTTTATTAGAATAGGTCAGGCGATTTTTTCGGTTTTTTTTTTTTTTTAATCTTTAAAAGCCTGTGCAGCTCATGGTGATGTAAGTTACTGTGTGTCTCAGAAGGATGTAAAATCTCTGTTCCTAGAAAAAAATTAAAATAAATGATTGTAGGACTGAGTTTTGTACTCAAAGTGGTTGAGAATGCTTCATCCTCATTAGTGTATATATGAATAGTTCATGGAGGAAAGATCCTTTTCAAGTTCTGGAATAGGTGAAAAATATACAATGTGAGGTCTTATATATCAAAAATATACAACATTTAGGTCAGGAAGTCATCTTGATGTGTAACATTTAAGACAAAGCTTTTATTGGTGTTTCTGTAGTCTCGTGCATTTTCTCCTCCTTGTGTTATTCCAACAGCTTGGGGCGTTGGAATATGTTGGTCACAGTTGTGCCGCTGTACCCAGCGATCCATCCCGTGTTCATGTGTGTCCCTCCTTGTGTCGCATTTAATTTCCCAGGGCAGCTGGGAGACCGACTGAACTCTTGTGGTAGGGGCAGCATTTGCTAACTCTCTGTTCCTGGGAAGCTCCAGGTCTGTCCTCTCTCAGGATATGTAGCTCAGGTGGTGTGTGACAGGGATCTGAGGAGAAATGGCACCAGGGAAAAAGTCAAAGCAGCTGCTTCTTGGGTGATCCCAAGCGCTGCCCTGAGTATAAAAATGCCAGGAGGAGGCTGTAGGAAACCTTCCACTGATGGTAGTAGTTCCTCACAGACTCTTTTTAGTTTGGTTGGTTTTTCCTGGCATAGTTTGGGAGTACCTGTGGATGAGCCTGTGTGGCACTGCCCTTGAGCTTCATGTCCAGCTCTCCGTAACTATGGGATCATCTGCTGTACCTGTGCATTGGGTCTTGTCCACTCCAGTCACTGGGGGAAACTGAGCCCAGCAGGTTAGGCAGTGCTGAGGTAATCTTGTTCAAAATTGGATTTATTTCTTTTTTAAAACTTTTCACTCTGATATTTGACACGTGTGGCTGACTTTTTCAGGTATTTAGTTCACATGCTACTGCTGTGTTACCTTTTCAGCAGGTAAAAGACCTGGGTTGTGTGCAGAGGTTCACCAAATCATTTTGTATAACAGACTAACTAACTACATCACACTCCTAAATATAGTCCTGAGCACAAGTGTGGCAGTATTCATGAAAAATATTTAAAGCTAAATTTCACACTCATTTTGTATTTGATCCATATTTGGTTTATTTTTAACTCTTGTAAGATGAAGGGTGGAGGGTTTTTTTTTCCCTTCTTCTAAATTTTGCTGTAGGAGCATAGCTGAGATATGAAGGGCTTGTACAAAGGCACAATTTTGTGGGGTCTTTTTTGTGTCTGTTCAGTGTTGAAGTCTTAATATGACACATTCACACAAAGCTTAAATGGCAGCAGCAAAAAAATTCTGAAACTTGGAAAACTAAAGCTGCCAAGTGGGGGTTTGGAGTAACCCTTGTGGTAGTGGTGATGGTCATATCTCATCAGCAGGATAAGGTGCCAGTAAAAAGGAATTAAAAGGCTGGGATTTATCAGTGGAAGAAGATTTTACGCTTATATTGAAGTTTCTCTTTCCATGTATCATTGTGCTTATTCTGGATATAAATTTGTTTGTTGTCTTAAACCCTTCTCACCTAACCTCCTTGTTCATCAGTCACGCTTGCTTTTTGCTTCACTCTAATAGTTAGAAGTCATTTATTTCTTTTTATAACATAGAGACATACAGGTGACCTTCACTATTCCTATTTTGCTTGGTCTTAGTACTTAGGTTGCACCACATAACACCAGTTATGCTTGTAAATGTTGTATAAGCTTAACTAGGATACAGTGAAAACATGAACTTCAGGATTTTAATAAAATTGACTTAGAAAGATAGTATGGTTTTGGTAGCTATGGTAACCAAGACTAATTAAAATATGCTAAAATTTGCAGGGGAGTGAAAAGGGGGAAAATGTAAGTTAATGGTTTTGTTTTCATAATTTAACAGTAAAACTTTTTTTTTTTTCCCAGTGTATTGCCTAAGTGCCAGTCAGTCAATTATTTGCGTTTTTTAAAGAAACCCTTTAAAAATAGTAGAGGCTGAAGCACATTGTAATTTTTATGTGTAAACTACAAAATGCATAAATCTCCCCTGTGTTTCCATAGGAAGCTCATTCCTTAGGCGGGGATAGTTGTGGAGGCTTCCTGGAGTGTTCTCTGTAGGCCGAGGCGTTGTGTGCTGGGGGCTGGTGGGCAGCATCGCCATGGCCTGTGTGACCCTGACACCATGAGCAGGGTTTGGTCCTAATATCATTTTACAGTACAATACAGATTGCCTGCTGAGGGCAGCCGGATCGGCAAACTGTAGCTGGCGTTGAGACTGGTGATCTCTTCAAGTGAACTTTTCAACTTCCAAAGAAATGCATAGGTTTTACTATAAATACCTTTTGTAAAATATCACATTCAGATTTCTGAGAAATAGTGCCCACAGTTGAGTTTCACGCGTAGGTGCAGAGGAAAGATTTAAAGGATGGCATTTTCACCTCTTGCTTGTTTTCAGGGGTTTCTTTTTAATTTAATGGCAATACTGTATTAGTGTACTTGTTTCAGAAAGGATTAAGAGAGTTGTTCTGTAATAGCTGTAATCCTTTGTGTTCAACATGTGCAGAGTATTGTACAAATATTAACAAATCTGCACAACGCCTCAGTGGGGTAGATGGGGACAGTAGGATGAAAAGTTTGAATTATTCAAGGTCAATATTTAAGTAAATATTGGAACCAGAATTAAAACCGTCCTCAGTCTTGTAAAGAGCATGATTTCCTGTTTCTCAGTGTAGTGTCTTTTCTTAACTTGATCATCCAGCTCCATCCTTTTCTATCACAACCAAGTGCTCTTCTACTACCACTAGAAGTTAAATGAAAAGGAGAGTTTTGCTGACAAAAAAATAACTATTTTTAGCTGTATTAGTTTTGAGCCATGTTGGTTTTGGTTAGTTATTTTTGATGAGGCTTTGTATTCACTTTTGAATTAAGAAGTAGATTTCATATTAATAATGCAAATTAAGAAAGAAGATCTATTTAAGTTTTTCTTGCAACACAGATCTCACATATCTGGACTGGTACTCAGACTGTAGATCTGAACAATCTGTTGATAAGTGAGCACATGCAAAAGGAGAATGTTGCGAAACTTTTGAGTGTCTCCATGTGCATTAGAAATTTGACTACAAATAGGTGGCCATAGAAATAACTCACTCCTCCCAATATTAGACTGAATATGTCAGTTGTTCCATTAGAGGAACATCTGAGCATTCAGACCTCAACACTATTTGCTTCAGTAGCTGGCATGGTAGGCTTTGTTTGGGTTACTTTTTGTGAGAGCAGCAGCAGGTCCCTGCTCTGTGCATCTTCTTGTATTGAATATTATGAGGGAGAGCCAGTCTTGATCTAGGACTTCAGAGAGAACTTAAGAGGTAGAGGTGTTTATATAATCTGTGCTCTGCTTCTGTAGGGTTTTGGCTCCTTAGTCTTTCTCTCTCTTTGGTGCCTTTGTAGGAAACAGGTGTGTCTTTCTCTTCATGCTCAGTGAGCAGTTTGGGTTCAGGCTTCTGGCACATCATCCTTCTTGCTCATCGTCTCTAAACCTGTCCAGCTGTTGTTTAAGACCTTCCTATCTCGCCTGTCCCCAATTTGATTAAGAATTACTTTCACTCTGTTCCTATTCTTTAGGCTTTATTGAAATTCACTTTACAAGATTTAACAGCCTTTTGGGCCACTTCCTCAAGTGCATGTTTTCACTTTCATGTGCTTATCAGCCCTGCCTGTCACAGGGCTACTTGATATGTTGTTCTTCCCTGACTTCTTTGCTCACTCTTCTTTATGCTCTGAAGGCTCAATCTAGTCACCTGTTTGTGTGTTACTGTCATTTTCTCCTTCTGGTGAAGTGCTGCAGGGCTGTTTAGTTCTTAAATTTTTGGGAGTGATATAAGGCCAGATGATGGCATCTCTCAGCTCTGCCTTTTTATTGCTAACTTTTCTCACTTAAATTTGTTGTCAACTTCCCGTTCTGACATCCTTAGCAGAAATCTTTTCCAGCTTATGCTTAGGATAGCCCAACATATTTTCCTACCATTTTCGTCCATTTCTCTTGAATTCAGAGTAGAGAGGAAGAATAATCTTTTTTGTCATTCCCAACCCAAAGTCTTGCTGTCTCTTATATACCCCTCATCTGCTTTGTTGCTTACACCCAACTTCACCTTTCTGTCCATCTAAATACACTTTGTGTAGTGCTTTCAGTGTGCGTGATGTTTATTTCTGGATTCTGTTTCTCTGTCCTTCCAACAAAGCTCTCCTTCAGTCAGCAAAAAAACAATATAGTAAATTATACTACCCAAATCCTGCATTAACTGTGCCAGCACCTGGTTGACCCCTCTTCTGTACACCCCCCTTTTTTAGCTGCGTTGAGTTTGGTGACACCTGTCCTCTTTAAAGTTCTGCATTTCTACTGCAGTCTGTTGCCCCGTGTTTCTCTTACTGTCATTCTCGGCCCATTCTGCATTGGTAGTGGTCATAATCTCAGTGTACTGCCAGCTCAAACATGTGTTATATGAGACATGTTTTTCCCTTTGCATATTGAATATCTTCTGAGCCTGCAGGATCGTTACATTTTCAGAAATGTTGTCTGTTCTTCCTGTTTAAGTCCTCCTTTAATGTTTCCATTAAATTAGCTAAGAAAGTAATTTATAGTTCCTTTTTTTTCCCCAGTAAGCTAGGTAGCTTTATTATTATTATTATTATCATGCTGTTTTCCTTCTCAGTCACAGCAGTATTGAATATTGTTTATTTGTGTGTAAGTGGCACTTAGGAATCCATGCACTGTCGTGCTTGGTGTATTTGCTTTGAAGCACCACATATACCTTTGGTTATGGGGTTCTTTGTTTCAGTTCTTTTGCATCTTTTACTTTATGAACTGTAACTGATGCACGTCCTGCCAAAGCTGGTGATGTTCCCTGCCTATAGAAGCAACCTGGCAAAATCAGGAGCAAGCCAGCTCAGTGCAGCAGTGTGTGGGAAATGTTGTGCAGGTGTTGTCCATATGTGCTGGGCACAAGCCTGGAAATGGCAAGAGGGAAGGTGAGTTTTTTCATCTGTCAGGATATCATTTTTCACAAGGGGTGGAATTTTTTTGAAGGCTTAGGGGAAGGATGAATTTTGTTCAAGGTTCTTTCCTTTTATTACTGTAAGATTTATGGCATTGCCAAGCCCCTTCTTTGGACTGATACCAGACCTGCCATCCCTCATCCATTTAGAGTGCAGACCTCTCTTCCTTTATTTTTTTCAGCTTTTACTCCAAAGGTGGAAAAAAATTAAGCATTTGAACTATTTTTTGAAGGGATTAGTTTGTTCAGTCCTAATTTCTAAATTATAAAGTATGGAATGTTTTAAGGAGACGTTGAGATTTCCATAGTGTTATTCTACATCCCGTGATAGGATTTTCAGTTTTAGAGCAGTAAAATATTTCTCTTTTAATTTAACTGACTCGTTTCCTGCCCCATTAGAGTCTCTTTCTCTGCCTCAGTTCCCTGCCCCTCTAGACTTGAAAGTGTTCCCTTTTGACCTGGACCAATCCATGCTGACACTAAAATGAGGGCCTGACTGAAGAAAGCATTCCAGGAGCAGCTTATGCTTTGTTGGTTGATACGGATTCTCTAATGCAGGGTTGTTTTTTTGGCTTTCCTTTCTTTGAGCACTGCTTAGGCCAGGTGTCTTCCCAGCCACTCTGAAATTCCTCAGCAGTTCACTTTCTTCTCCCTACCTGTTCAGCTTTGGTAGGAGCCGGTGTGGGGAGAGCTGCTGTCACGTGCTCTGGCTCTTCAGCCCTGCACTTCAGTGCCTTGAGAAGTTGTCTGCCAAGATCTCTCCAAGTCTGACCTTTTCTTGGAGTGCAGTTATTCCAGCGTGCTTTACTCTTTATATCCAGTCACAGAGTACTCTTTATATCCAGTCACAGGATCTCTGTCTGTGAACAAAAGCAGTTTTTCCTAATTTCCAGTGTCTTTCAGAATGTCCCCTCCTAAAAAGCAAAGGGAATCATTGTTGTCCAGTCCTATATCACGCATCTACCCTGCATATTTTGTTACAAGTACCTAACTAGGTGCTTGTAACAAACCAGGTATGTTAAGTGCTAGTTCTCAGCACCTGACACCACTGAACCACTTATTCCATATATAGGGAAAACAATAGAAAACAACTTTGTGACAATCTGATCATGGCCATCTAAGGGAAGGTATAATTTTTAACTCCCAGCAGGTTTCAAGGACTGGGAACAAAGTCCAGACAAGTGATTTTACAAAATGAGGCTCTGAGCTACAACGTTTTTAGGGCTGCCCTTCTCTCTCCTCTGTAGCCTCAGGCACTGAATTGCAGCTTGTCTGTGCCTTTGGTTCAGATCCTGGTTTTCTTCTGGCTCAAAATCATGGGTGTGTGTTTTTTTTGTTTTCTGGATTGTTCTTTTGTACCTGTCTTTTGTAGGCTGGCAAAACAACATACGGAGCAGTTCTCCTTAGGACTCTGTAAATGCCTGGTCATATTTCTCCTACCCATCCCCCACGTCTCCTCTCTCTCCCCCCCACCCCTTCCCAAATTCCATTAATATTTACAGAATAAGAGCCAGTACTCCAGCATTAGCCTCAAATTCAGAATGAGATTTTTCTGGCTCTGTCTGCAGCTGATGCAGAAGACAACAGAGGTTAGAAATGCACTTTTAAAAAAAAAAAGAACAAAAGGCCTTTTCATATCCAACACACTGGATGAATTGTGTTAGGTATAAATAAGCTTCCACAGACCAGAGCATATGTAAAAAAAATATTATATGCATTGTTGTTGGGAGGCAGAGGAACATTTATATGCTTACTGACTACATTAAAAGTTCCTGAGCTTTAACTTATATAAGCTGATTTTTACTATTGTTTCTTCAAATTTTGTGGAGGGATAAAAGACTTCCCTGCTTCAACTTACTGGTTCATGTACAGATGAACAGTAAACCCAAAAAGTCTAATGAAGACAAAGAGAATGTGTTGATAGTTACATGCCAGTAATGTACAAACTAAGGATTTGTAAGGAAATAAATAAACAAACTTAACTTCAGTTAACCAGTGAAGTTTTGCAAACGTGAATTTCATAGGTGAACTGAGAAATTGGGTGGAGAACGAAGAGAATGAAGAATCCAGATGATTTGCACTGCTTTCTTTGACCCCAGCCTAAGTATTTTCTTTCATTTGCATTGTTAAGTGGGTAGAATGTGTTCCTAACCTTTATGAATTGACTTTAAAAAAAAAGATAAATATTTTTGTTCTTCCAAACTGTTTTTATTTTTATGTTGTTTTATTAATTATAGAGTATTTGCTGACTTTTGTAGTCTGCACAGGCACTTACTCCTCTGTGACCCCTTTCCATGATTGTTTCAAAGTTTCTGTTTCCAGTTTCAGTGGGGTTCTGGCTCCTGGTGACCTCCGCGAGCTGCCGGCAGACAATTTTTTTAACTGTGTCAAGTAATGGATTGTGTCCATCTGGTTGCGAGGCCAAGGGTTATTTCAGAGCACAGAAACTGATCTGCATTCTTTAAAAGGAGAAGGAGGTCATCCACATGTTCTGTGGAACATGATTTGGCAAAGCAGTCTAGAGAAGCTGGCTCTGCAGTATCCATGCGCTGCTCTTCCTCTAAGGAATTGTGAGAACATATTTTAGCAAAGGATTCCTCAATCTATCCAATAGCCCAAAATACACAGACACAGAAGAAATTAGTGAGGGTTTTTTTTTTTTCCCCATTCAGTATGGGTTCATTTGTTCTTAAATTTCCATTCTTTGAAGAAGATACCAATGCTCATCAGTCAGTCCTTTAGTCTGGAAGTTTGTGGGTTTGTTAGGGAAGGGCCCCCTTATTTTCTTCTCAGCTGTCTGGCATTAGAATTGGCTTATCTCACTTTTCCGATGAACCTACATTTTTCCAGGTAGATGAAAACATAGTGGTTTATTTTTCAAAACTGAAACAGTTGGATTGCCTTTTTGTTTTACTGGGATAAGCATCCATGATGCTCTGGGGAATGGAGAATGATCTAAAATAAGCCTAGCTTATTTTTGTTGTTTATCTGTTTCTTTTTGCATCTGTCTTAGTATTTATTGCTACCATCTGCGTTTCATTTCAGGTTGTCTAATGTCTTATTCTGCATGTTCTGTGCCTATCCTTTTTACATAGCCTTGGGCTGTAATATCACCATTTGCCTACAAGAGATCCATTTCTATCTGTAACAAAATGAATTGCATTCATCTGTGTAATTCATTTCTAATGAATGCTTTGCTCCTCATTAAACAGTGATTTACCTTTGTTTCCCTTTCCTACACTGTCAACACAAACCATGTTGAGGTCCTGTGGAGAGATGCTAATTTGAGAAAGCAAAAGTCCGTGCAGCTAAGCGCTCACGGGGGCCATCCTCATCGGCACTTTCAAAAATATTCCTGGGACACTTTGTGAAATACAATTTGCAGGTGGATAGGAAGACTCAGAACGTTTTCTTTTTCATAAGCTTTCAGAGTACAAAGACAATGCTTGGCAGTTTAAATGCATTTCACCTTGTCAGTGTCGGCAACAGGTGAATCTCTTAAGACCTTGACTGTTCTTCAGGAATTTTACATATCACAGGCACATTTGGGGACACTAAACTCTTGGTTCCCTGTCCCCTCCCTACCCTTCTCAGGAATATTAAAATATTTCAGTTATTTTTTATTTCAAAGTAATGTTTTTAAATGCTTAATTTTGAGATACGTCAAAATGTTTCAAACTTGAAAATATTATACTGCAATTTTTGTATGAGATGCCGAAGTTAATATGACTGTTGCCTTTGTATATCTAAAGGAAAAGGATTAGTAGCATTAACTGATGAACTAGGGGTTGTGTAGTAATTTTGTTACAGATTTGGTTCTTGTGCAACTTTTGTGTAATGCCCTTTCAAGCTCGCTAGCAGCATTCCCTTTTCCAGCCCTGCACTTTGTGGAACAGCAGAATCTGCTGTGTGTGCAAACAGATCTGTGCTGCTGACAGATGATGGTTAGAGCATAGGATGAATTACCAAGTTTATTTTCACTTTAACCCTAAGCAGAGTTTGAACTGCAGCGAAAGATGAAAACACTGTTGGTAAACATAATTTAAAGCTATACAGATGGTTTTCAGGAAGTTTTATTTACAGTCCCTGCAGCTCTTACTTTGGTGATGGTACAAGCCACTCATTGACACTTCTTCTCACATAAATTTAGCTTGGCATTTTTCAGTATTTATTCTGATGTTGGGCCAGATTGATCCCCATTGGAACTCTAGAATTCTCAGTGGGCATCAGTTGACTTAGACCATGGATTAATTTGAATGTGGCATTATTGAGGGGATTGGAGCACGGGAGGTTGGGTTTTTTTAACTGGTCTTGCCTAAGTCATGTAGTATTTGGAAGTAAGAACCCTGATTAATGTAAAAATTTTATTTTTAATATACGTTTTAGAGGACAAAACTGACCTTGAGAACAGTGTGATGCAGAAGAAAATTAAAATCCCCAAACTCTCTCTCAATCACATAGAAGAAGCTGGGGAGGTTACAGATTATGGGGAAGAAGATGTGGAGCTTAGACACAGTAAGGTACTGAAGTCTTTCCCTTTTGGTTTTGTCGTTCCTTTCCTTTTTGTTTTTCTGTTTTGGAAGTGCTTGGGGCACATACAGATGCCTCAGCCTAAGACTTCCAGGTCTGCTTTTGATCCCCTTAAAACACTGTGTTTGGTGAAATTGGGTCACATTGTGTGTGGGGGTGGGGTTTGGGTTTTCAAAACCTGATGTAAGTGCAACTGAACGTTTTCCTGTGTGTCCTGTCTGTGCAGTTTAATTGCCATCTGAGATTTCTGGAACAATGCTCTTCCAGCTTGGCCCAGAAAGCCTTAAAAGTCCCCAGTTCCATGACATGGCACTTGTGACCTATTGCACGGTGCTTGTTTGGAATTGGAAGGCGTGCTCTGAGACTTCCCAACCACAGCAGTGGCTGAGAAGAAGAATTGACAGGACTGCATCCCTCCATTATAACTGCCAGTTGTCTTTTTAGGTCCAGATGTCAGAAACTCACTATGGACATGTATTTATTTTTTTTATATCAAATGATTTCTTTAAAAGTCTGCCAACCTTCAGAATAAAATATTGCTTTGTGGCTTCATGTGTTTTGCAGCTGCAGGAATGATACTAGTACATTTCTTTATGGTGGGCCAGCTTTTTTTTTTCTTTTAATTTTTTAATTTCTTTAGAACACGCAGCAGGGCGTAGCATCAAATAATTTCGTTTTCTGCCACATTACTCTTGGATATTGTGGTTTGGGAATTGATAGTGTCAGCTTCTCATCTCTAACCCACGAGCTGCATTTTGTTTCCTTGCAGTTGCTTGGAAATTCAAATGCCTTTTGATGTTTGGCCTATAAAACTTAGTGACTTTACCCATACTGTCACATATTCATACCACTATTGAGGCCTAAGAGGTGTGGTTTAATTTGTGGGGTTTGTGCAGGTGACTGAAGGTAAAATTCTGCTGAGAGTTCAAAAGGTGTGAAGCCTCTGCAATGCAGCATTAATTTAAAAGGGATCAGTTGATAAGGGAGATGAGGCTGGATGATACATTCAGTCTCCAGCTTCTGTTTTTGAATCCCTTTCAGTGTTTGCTGATAGTGTTAACTCAGTCTCTTGCATCAGGCAAGAGGTGAACGTGCTGGAGGAATAGTCAGGGAAGGTTCTGGCTCCCAAAGTGTGGGAAGGACAAGCCCTCACTTCACAGAACAGCTTTGTGCCCTGTGCTGCTTACATCTCTGATGTCACCACAGGTGACAAATGTAGCACACAGCTAATTCTTCCTCTTACTTACCAGCAAATTAATTGCTGTGGGAAATCTGAATGTTAGGGGTAAACTTTAAAGAAAAAGAGACGTAGATTCGCTTTTTTAAAAAAGAACTTAACTGTACAGAATCAAGTGACCTGTATACACTGAGTTTGTAAGTGTTGCCCAGATGCAAAAAGGCCTTTAACGGCCTCAGAAGTTTGTACCTGCACTTCGCCAAATCACGATTACACGGTAGTTATGGTGTATATTATATGCACAAGAATCTGTTAGGCAAAACATTTTTGTGGGGTATTTCTGGAAACCAGGAATACTAGCCATTTCCAGGTCTGAAGAATTTTTGATTTTATTACTTCTTACTCCTCTCCTAATTTATTTATTTTTTTCTTGTAACATGCAGAGACAAGATGGCAGGAAACAAAGTGAAGGTACACACAAAAGCATTGAAGCAGTTGTTGCTCGCCTTGAAAAGCAGAACGGGATGAGTCTCAGTAATACTTCCAGCCCTGAGGAGGCTTTTATGGAGACTACAGAAGGCATGAACAATATGGACGATGCTGTAGTTCCTCGGATTCTGTACGAAGAATTGCTGAGGAGTTACCAACAGCAACAAGAAGAAATGAGGCACATTCAACAGGAGCTGGAGAGAACGCGGAGACAGCTTGTGCAACAGGCAAAGAAGCTCAAAGAGTATGGGGCACTCGTGTCAGAAATGAAAGAGCTCAGAGACTTGAACAGGAGGCTCCAGGATGTACTGCTCCTAAGACTAGGTAGTGGTAAGTGCCGGACTTAAGTGGGACTAGTTTGAATGAATTTTGCAAGTGTGATCAGTAGTAATGGAAACGTATTTGAAGAATAGCAGTGGTTGTTAAACTGGACATTGAATGTTAAAGGGGTTTTCTGCTGTGGCTGTACAATATGTGTTGAATTTGTATGCTATGTACGTCTGGGTTTTTCTTTAAAAAGTAGAGGTCTATGTGCTGGTATGGCTGAATCAGAGTTCCATTTTAAGCAGCTGTATTTTAAAGAGTCTCTGACCTTCCAATATATGCTGAAAAAGTTAATAAAGCGTCATCTGCAAAATACACCAATATGTTCCAGTTTAAAAAGGAAAGAAAAGGCACTGGAATAAGTAGTTGGGCTAAAACTAATTTATTCTTTTCAGTTAGGGTTTTTGTTTATTGTGACGTGACTGTGTTACCATCCATTTTCTGACCCCTCTTCCCATGAGTAGCTTATTACAATGTGATATATTCCTAAACTTCTTAGCAGTGGCTTTAAACAGCCATGCTATTTGAAAAACAATGGAGTGTTAAAGAATAACGAAAAAACTTTTTATGTTAGTGTCCCGTTTATCAGCACTTGTTATAAAATGCAGGTTTGTGTAATTTGGATTTCAGTTTTAACTATCTTGAGTCAATTGCTCATTGTTTAGGTTTATAAGAATTATTTAAGAATTATGTTGGAATAAATGGGAAAAAAAGACAAAATAAAAAGTTCATCCTTGTCATTGAAGATGGTACCCTTGGAATACCTTCAGTATCTTTCCTAATTACATTTATTTGCTATGAGAGCGTGGTACTGCTGTGCTGAAGATTTGCTCGGTGACTGAAACTTGGTTGAAATTTGTGCATCGGAACTTAGCATGCTGTTTCTTACGTCTGCCTTTGTGTATCTGGAAACCTAATTTTTGCATGTAAATTGGATATTGGTTCTTCTCCTGTACTGGAACGAGTGCATGCAATCTGCATGTGGGTCTGAGTTACATTCACTACAAACCTGAACCTGGGAGAGCATGTGCCTGTGCTGTAGCATGTGTTGAGGTGTGACAACTTTGGAGTCAAGTTCTCAGAGTGTCAACCGTTGGAACTGGGTGTTTGATTGTGAATGCTCATCATTGTTACACTGTGCATAATTAAAATGTCATTACTTATTATAAACATTCTAGTTAACTTTTTAAATAAAACCAAGTAGGCAAGGTTTCCACAGCCTGAAAAAACGCGATGTGGTTGGCAGTAGATTCCACTGAGCTTTCTAAAATTTTCCTTGGATGGAAAGATGTTTCTTCATCTGCAAGTAGTTAGCTGGAATTTATGTGAACGGAGCACAAGCCAGATGTTGGTAGGCAATGGGGCTGAACAGCGTAAAGTACCAATTTAGTTGGTAGACTTGACAGCAATTGGAGTGGTGAGACCAGCAGTGAAATGAAGACAGCTACTGAATTCTGTCTTGTTTCTTTCACTTTAAGAAAAAGGATGCATTTTTGTCTTGAGCCAAATAAAGAAACCTTAGAAGAAAAAGAGGGGGGGAAGAGGAAAAGAAACCCCAATACCTCCTGGAAAAAATACAGAATCTTCTCTAAATATTGGGCATGAATTTCCATTATATCAGTCTGGCACCTGCTTTACAACTGAAAAGAAATCTCAATTATATTGGAGACAAATTCTTTGAATTTAAAACTGGACAAATATCAGCTACAGGTAACTTAGAAAAAAGAAATCTCTTGTTATTTTTTGGAAGGAACTTTTCATGGTGACAAAGGTAGAGTTTGGCCCAGTGGGCTATGTCCTTCACAGGGTTTGTATTTCATAAGACTCTGTATTAACTGCTACTTATTCTGTTGCCTTCCCTTGTAGCCTCATTCACAGTAGAGAAACGACTGTGTTCTAGAAAGATCAATACAAAACTTATGAATAATTAGCAAGGGAGACATCTTCAGCACACTATAAATTGGAGAGTCTGACAGTATGAAAAAGTGTTACTTTTAATCAAGAAATAGATACGTAAAGACTTTTTAGTCTTCCTTACTTTTCCATCTTACAAATGAGGTATGTTTGGGTATGTGAATAACCTCTGAAAATTGTTCAGAAAATAAATTACATCCTGGATTCATCTTCAGTTGCAGTGATCTCTTAAACCTAGAGTTTCAAATTACATGTAATTTATGTTACGCTGCACTTCTAGCAGGCTGGACTTAATGCAAACTAATTGCATTTCTGTTTCACCTTAGAGACTTCTGATTTCTTTGCATGAGATGACAGCTGGTTTGTGCTGATGAATTGCAGCTGTGGGAAATGCGTGCCTGTTGCCATTTTAAACCTGCAGATCAAATACAGAACAGCCTCTTGAGCTGAGGCTCAGTCAAGTAGTCAGTCTCCTAATTTCCCATCAACGTGTTGATTTCAGTGAGGAGCTGGAAGTCACTGTGTTTAGATCTAGGCCTTCATCTCTGCTGCTAAACTTCAACCGCTCCGGTGGGAAGAGTGAGGTTTTCATCTTCCACATGGTGACACTGAATTGTTCTTTGTTGTAAAAGAGCCTCGAAGGCGAATGTGGCAAATACCAGTAGTGAAATCGGTACTGATCCATGGAGATATGTTTAATCTTTATGATTTTAGCATATTACTGCCCAACAGATCACTTCCTGGAGGAGGCAGGCATTTGACCAGGGCTCTAGGGACCAAAACAGTGGGAAAAAGTGATGACTCTTGTGGAAGAGGTTATGGTATCCCTCACGTGAGCTCCTGTAAGAATGTGTGCAGCCTCTTGCCTTGCCTGCTTTGGGATCAGGAAGCCCTGCATTTGTAGGCCTTTGCAGTTTATCACCTGAAAACACTCTAATTTGCCCTCTTTTTATCAATAGAGAGTGAGGTAATTTAGAGAATTAAATAACTGACTCTCCCCTATAGGGACTTAAAATAGTCCTTGGGTTGCAAAAGAATAATTTCAAAACCTTCTTAAAAAAATAGTTGTCTCCATGGCAAGATCTGTGCAGTTTTCTATGGCTGTATGTGGCCAGAAGAAGTGAAGTTATCCCTGTATAATGCTTGGGTGGTATTAGCTCCCTGAGAAATGTTTCATTTTCACGTTATGTTGCTGAGAACTACTGTTGCTCCAAAGCCAGGGAGTGTATTCATGTTCATTCAGAAACATGGATTCATCAACATATGAATACAGACCCTCAGGATTTTATTTTGAATCCCAGTTTAATTTCAGCCACCCAGTTTGCAGTGGCTTGGGGCTGACACCAGAATAGTGAGAATGAAATGGGATTTATGTCTTGCCACATGTTAGGAATTACTGCTTTTCAGCCTTTTTAGATTTGTTTGGCTTTTTGATGTATTAAAAATAAATAAATAAATAAAAACCCAACCAGAATAAAATGCCAAGGTTTTTACCAAGTACAAGTACAGGAGGTATGAATATTGCCACTCCTCAGACTCTTGTTGTTTTGTTTTAAATTCTGGTGGACCATGTGGAAAAACATGCTGCTTACAAATGTATATTGACCACTTTATCAGTTAACTTATTTTTGCTTTCGTACTGACTTTTGAGTAGCGTGTAGCCTAAGATGTATTATAGAGGAAAAGATATGATGAAGGGAAGCCTTCTATTCTTTATCCTGCATTTGAACTTGCTGGCCTCTCAGATATTATAAGAAAGTTACAGTCAGAAGGAGAAAGATTTTTGCAATAAAACATTTAATTCCTTCTTGCATTCTGAAGAATTGTCTTGATTTTTTTTGCCAATCCTTATTACATAAGTGTTGAGCCTTTAGCTAGGGGTGTATATTTTTATTTGTCCCGTTTATTATCTTTAAAATAAGGTGCGGAGCACCAGAGCTACAGTAGAGAAGGGAAGCTGAGTGTGGTGTGTGGTAAATTGGGCACACAGCTCCCATTAGCAGTCAGGCAATAGTGCAGGTTGCTTGTCTGATTCACAGCACGCTGGGTTGAAAATGCAGTTCGGTGGTTGGCGAAAGTGGCTGTGAAAACTGCCTGGTTAGGGGCAGGATTGTGTTTGGCAATCAAAAATGAGAATATAAAAGAGGACCTTTTAAAGGCTTTCTTTTGGTGACTGCTAAGCAAGCAGTAAAGCATGAGTTGGAACCGAGGTTTTCTGAGCTGTGGTTATTGTGGACTTCAGTCGGCTCCTTTTGTTGGGGAAACTCCGGAAACCAAATTGCAGCTGTGTCAATATATGACCATAAACAAAACAGTGAAAGGCTCCTAAATAGCAACTAGTAGAAGTGTTTAAACTGAAATAAACGTTTCCTGCTAGGAAGAAGGTGGTTGTACTTAGGTGTCTTCCTCAAAGTGACTTTCAAAGCGTAAGAAAACTCAAAGTAGCCCTTTGTTGAAGAATGTTTTCTTAAAGTAATAGCTAAAAGACGACTTCTTAAGGTCACACGGGCAATCACATCCCTGCATCTGCTTGTTCAGGTGTGGCCATGCTGTGGGCAGACTTTGGGTGCTTGAGTCAATGTAGGTCTTTCCCCCAGTCTGAATCAGTCCAGCAGTCTCAAGTTTAGGAAGTTTAGTTTGTCTTGGCTGTACCACTGTATATTCACGACAGTAGAGGTGCTTTCTAAGATTGCAATGAAATTATAATGCAGATGGGGTGTTTCTGTGATTTCTCTGTGTGTGCCGTGCTTGCACTGGGGCTGGCCCTTAAGACACTTCAGTTGGTGGCACTGCAGCGTAGGGTTGTCTGAGTTGCCAAGACAACTTTTAGTCGTTGCTGAGAGTTGAGTGGCAGCCAGCTGAGAACATTTAGCTGGGTATGTAGGTGTAGAATAAGCTATAGGATAAATGTCAAATGCTGACAACGGAGGAAGCACTGCTATCACTGTGTAATAATCCCTAAATGAAACCGCACAAAGTAGGAGGAATGAATGCTGTGCTTGTTCCAGGCACAGGAACTATTTAAGATCCGTGACTAAGGCAGGAGTTGTGGTGCCAGCGTGACTTGCAGAGTGAGATCAGTTCAGGGCTTGGTCTTTGTGCACAAACACAGGAGGGACCCTGAGGGGTGAGGGTGACCTGCTGATTGAGTTGTCCTTTGTTGAAGATGTCAGGGTTGGGCTGCAGAGTGGGGCAGTGCTCTCAGCACCAGCCTGGTACCATACAGCACTTACAAGTGTGTGAGTTTATCCTTAGAGATCTTGGAAGTGGCACATTCCCCTGGTGCCCAGGGTCTAAGCTGGCAACTTTGCTGTGTTACTGAGCCACCGCCCCTGCCTGGAACTTCAGTGACTGCTGGAGCTTCTCGTGATCCTAGAGACAGACATCAAGGGACAAGGATAGGCTTGAGGCCATAGCCTAGACTTCTGGTGGAGCCACTGCAATGAATGGAATCATGAAATCCAGTTAATTAAACTTATTTTAGTTTGTTCTTCTGTCTTTTTAAGGAATAGTTTATAAATTTGATCTGAAAAAGATAAGTGGATGACTGACAAGATGATTATCCTCCTTTGAAGCCTCAGACATATGCTTAGTAGTATTCCGTTGTTTAATCTGTGCATAATTTTTGTTGATTACATTAAAAATAAAAATCAGTGTTGGATGGATTGGACAATCACACTTCTAATTTATGTGGGGTTTTTAAACCTTGGATACTCTTTCTGTGCATGATACTTTAGCTTAAGTAGCTTGTTTCCTTTTTAGCATTTCTGTAGATCCTCGCTATTTTTTATACACCTGTATTATATCTAAAGATATTTGAAAAATTTCTATAAAATTTGTGGTTCTGTGTGGATAATTTATGTAATTATCACAGTAAATTATGCAGGTTTCCATGCAACTATATAGCAATTCTTATTTGAAGAATTACTATTGTTGCTTTTGGTTTATAACTTCAGTGTCATTTTAACATAATTTCCTTAGTGTGCATTGAAGAAATATTACCCATATCTGTAATTGTCCTTATGCTTTAAGAATAAAGTTAAACATTTAAATTAAAATTAAACATTTTAATGTTTATAAAGCAGAGATACTTATCCTGCTTTTAATTATTGATGTTCAGAAGTAGGATTTTGGGTTGGATTACTTCTAACTTTAAAGTGAACGTGACTAATGTGTTACTTTATGCTAACCATGGGTGATGAAGGGATTGATTTCATGTTCTCTGGGATAGCAGACAGCTCTCTTTTCTTAACTGTCTAGGACCTGCCATTGAGGTTGAAAAAGTAAAACCTGAATCAATTGAGCCTGAGCCTGAGGTACAGAAGACCTTCAGTGAGGAGGCAAATACATCAACGTACTATCCTGCCCCTGTTCCGGTAATGGACAAGTATATTCTCGAGAATGGAAAGGTATTTTATCTTAAATATAGCATGAATAATTTGCAAATGTCCATCAGGTGGTGTTCTTGTGGAATTTTCATGATCCTGGGGGTTTTGCATGGTAGCAGCTTACAGAAACTTCCTCAGTTTTCGTAACGATGTGTTGTGATGCTGAGAAAAACTGTGAAGTTACAGAAATGTGAACAGCATGGAAAAATATCCTCAGTGATGAGAGCACTGAGTGCTGTGCAGCACATGGAATATAGTTACTAACTATGCACGCGCAAGCAAATTGACATTGTCTTCAATTGGTGACATCCATAAATACACCGAATACTGAGCAAAGTCAGCAGCCCTCATTATTAAGTTACATTCGTCTGTTTAACCAAAATACTTTTTCCCGAAAGGTTTTTTATGTTTGTAATGTGCTGTAGTCATATTGCAGAGAAGCCCTCATGTTTGTGTAGAAGTGGAGTCCAGGAGGTAATTACGAACCCTGGAATGGAATGGGCTCCCTTGAACCTGGTAGGAGCATTGCCACTGAGTTGAGCTGTTGTGGTGCTACTTTCCAGATACTTTTATAAAGTTGGAGAAGTACCATCTAGCTCTAGTTTGCCAGAACCTGACTGAGAGCTTTTCAGACTTCAGCGTGTTTAACACATTCTGTTCATCTACCTAGGCCTGCTTTTACAGCTATTGCCACAATCATTAAATGAACATTATGTTTCTTGTACAAAACTATATGTCCTTCAGAAATGCCTATGCAGGTCCTGTTTCGGTGTGTATATATATATATATATATATATATACATTTCGAACTATAATCTGAGAACCTTTAAGGAGGAAACATCCATGTCAGCTTTGCCGTACAGTGGAATTACTGATGGAGTAGCATGAAATACTGCATTTTCAGATTTGTGTTGAGAGTGACTGCACAATTGTCTGTCCTTCCTGAAGATGAATTCGACATAATTGTTGAGGACAGAATGTATGTGAAAAATAGTAGAATCTTGGCAGTTGGACAGGTATTGCTTCAGATAGCTTTTCTTGCCTAATATATTTAAATATATGTCATTTGTTTGTATATTTTGTGTATATTTGTGCAGTGGATACTTAGGGTATATTACTGTGCGAGTTTGGTTTACCTCCTTCTCTTCCACTTAAGTTCTGTGGGATAGGGCACGTCCTTTAGTATTTGTATCCAGCTTTTCCTGCAGCTTTTTTTTTTTCATCTGTCAGCTTCTTGGCACTTCTGTTGCTGAAGTTTTCTCTGTCTTTACAGATATTAATATCTCTTTGGTTTTCTTTTTGTAATTTTGGTTCTTGGTTTGCCTGGTTACTGAGGCTACGGCCAACTCAGACACCAGAAATGTGAACTGATAATGTATTTAGAATGTTGGAGGGTGGTTTTCTTCAGTTTTCTGTATTTATGGCTTTATTTCATTATTCCATTATTGACATGTACCACTAGAGTAGCTGAAATACTTTTTTACAAATCTTGCCCTTTGTGGCATCAGATTTGATCTGAGTAGGATTCTCTCAAAGCAGATAAATCTCTTCCCTCCCGAGGGAGAAAAGACTTACTGAAAAGGAGCCCATGGCATTCATTTAAAGAAAAGAAAGAAGAAGGAAAAAAAATAGAAGAAGGAAAAAGTAGAGATCATCTTCTGAGACACATTTTAGATCTATTGCAGATGTTAGCACAGTTTCAGTGGTGAGCATTGCTTTGAATTTGCTGTTGTCTCTTGTTGCATTGTGCTTGAAGGTTGATCCTGCAGTTGCTGAAATTGGGAGTAGATTTCCCAATGATTTCATCAAGCCAAGAGTCCGGCCCATGGGGCAGCTCTTCCAGCAAGAAGGAAATGTCTTCTGAATCTGGAGTACAGTAAACTTCCCGTAGCTTTTAACAGGAAGCAGTACTGGGCCTGTTGCACAGAGAGGTAAACTGAGACATGGACAGATTACATTCCTTACCATAACAGTGCTAGAAATAGAAAAAGAGAGACGTAAGATTTCTGTGGCTGTGGCTGTCTGTCACATAGTTGTTGTTACCAGAGGTGTTTCATACCAGCAATAATTTTTTTAATAAGTGAAGCGTGTTCAAAGAAGAGATGATCTGTCTAAACCATAAATATTAAAAATACTGCCTGTAACTTGTTCTTTTCTTTTAAGTAACTTCAAGCTAATGAATAATGTAGTAGCCTAAGAGACTAAATAATCTTTCGCAAAGGCAAACCCTAATTTTGGCAGAGAGGAGTCAGATTTTTGATCAAATACAGCAGTCTCTACAACTAATGTAGTACAGACATTCCAAAATTTGGTGTGTCACAACATTCCTAATCTTAGTTATTTTCTAAGTAACTTATAGTTGTTTTTCCAGATAACTTTTCCAAGATCAAACAAGAAATAACTGAATTGTGAGCACAGATCTGCTCACTCCTGATTGAAGTTGTCTTACAAAATATAGGGAGAGCACGAAAGGAGTGTGAACTTTTTAAAAGCGCTTAGGAAGAAGCTCAACAACAGAGAAGGGGGAAAAAAACGGGTGTTGGTGTCATGGTTATTACTAGTTTAATTTATGTCCATTACAAGATCTAAATACCATGCAGTCTTTTGAAAAGCTTCTTAGAATCCCTTCACTGTAGAAGATTCTGCAGGAAAGGCAGCTTGCTTTATGGTTTTATGCTTTGAGGAAGGTAGAATTTTCATTTGTTTTTTATAACATAGCTGGTAGCCAAACCATTCATATTACTCTATTTAAGTTTTTAAACAACTAGTTGCTTTTGAAGGATGCTGTCGTAATAAAAAATTTCTTGGGGTTATAGCCCTTATTAATAATTAAAACCAGTTTCCATTTAAAGGAAAAATGGTATCTGGTTGAATACAGGCAGTAAAATTATGGGTATATAAAATTTTACAGTAGCTTTGTCCAATTTACATTGCATTTAATGGGACTTATGTGATACTGTTCAGATCTGTAAGGGTAGCAGGCAAGGTTTATGTAAAGCCACATGAAAGGATTAAAAGCACAGAAAACTAAGGGCAGAACAGTTAAGGGAAATGGAGTCTCCTCATGCAGTTTTGCAAGAGGATTTTGTTCACGGGATTTTTTTTTTTTTAATCATGAAGTGGCAGTAAGTTTTTATTCAAGTGTTATAGGAAGGACCTCCATTGGACCAGATCTAATGAAAGCTAGGTTTTGGATATGCAGCAATCTAATTGATACATATTTTTGGTATGTCGCACTTTTACAGATTATCTGAAAGTAAGTGCAGTGAACACTGATCAGCAGTTGGGATGCCTTGATCATGCCTTAGCTTGTTATGGATGGTGAGCAAGTGTGTGTCCCACTGAATGAAGTTCATCACCATGTGAACAAAGCTTTCTGTGTGCAGAGGTAGTTCAGGGGTCTGCACTGTACTCCAGGAACTGCAGTATAGACATACAAGGTACAAAATATTTTGGTTCCACACAGGGCCAGCACGTGCTCCCTGGCTGCACTTGGGTCAGACCTGTGCTGGTTACCTGGGGAGTTGTTTCCTCGCTGTTGCTGTACGGGGTGCTGACTGTCAGCACTACCAGCTCAAACATACAGAGTGGCATTCTAAGGACAGTACTCAGATTCTTGTCCTGCATTGATCTTAAGACTGGAGTGCTGGGAATCGTGTGGTAGAGACACAGAGTAACCCTGTGGGAGTCAGTCCAACACAGTCAGTGCTGAGCAAGACTAATAAGCAAAACTAGACTTGAGCATCTTCCTTTTGGAGACTCTACAAAAGCTTCACAATGCATTTCCCAGTACCCACATGTAAGACTCCAGCACGTGAGCTACAAGCTCACCAAAGGGCTTTTACTTGAAAAATATACAAGGCTCCAACAATATCCACCCTCCAGATTATTAGGACGGCTTTTGGTTCTTTTAACGCCTTAAGAGAGAGCACAGGAGGAAAGCTGCACATATTTTCTCTTTTATTGGTAAACTTCAGAAAATAAGTCAAAAGTTGGCAAAAGTTTAAAGGGTAACAGTCCACCAAAATAAAGCATTCCACAAAGCATTGACTCAGCACATGCTGACCCATCAATTCAGCAAAACGCAGCCCATCTGGTCCTAAGTTACCCAAAATATCAGGAAAGGAGATTAGGAGAAAAAGAAGGAAAGAAAGAGAGAAAAAGGGAATTACAGCTACCACCCCTGGATCCCCATGGTGGTTCAAACCCTCTATCTCCTGGATCTAGGCTGGATCTATTTGACTGACAGCTGCCCCAGGGTTGCCCAGTGAGTCTCACAGGGGTTGGGGTGTGGGACAGGGCATCACCTCACTTTTCCCAAAATTTGGCCTGTCCCTCCCCCCACAACACACCACCTGAGTCGTTCTAAGCCAAAAATTAATATAATGATCCAGTGTCTCACACCATATTATCCTGCTTTACTACTTCAGTGAAATATCTCTGCTTCCCATGGTTTGGATAATGGGAAGTTTGGATAATGTTGCAGCAGTGGGTCATTGTCTAACCACAAAACGGTATTCATCTGGTACATTGATTGCACGTGATAGACACACTTCATGATAGAATTGGAAGCTTTACAGGGCTTCCAAACTCTCTTGGCTTATGTTGAAATTGGAGCTCTTAAAATCCCTTCTCCCCTTTCAGTTGCTTTAAACAAGTCAGGCTGAATTTTGCCAACTGGTACGGGACATGACTTAGGAAGTAGTTCCCTCTTTACTGCCTCCGAAATATGCTTTGGGTAAAGTCTGTTTCAGTTGAAGGGAAGTGTTTCATCTTGCTCCTGATTTAGGCTGGTGCAACTGCTTGGTTTATATGCTGTGCATAACTTTATAATACTGGATGTGTTCACTGTTTCCTTCTTTGATCTCTGTTCCTGACCATAGTCTTTCAGGAGACAGGTTATGTGGGGGGGAAAAGTAGTGATTACAAAAAGGAGCTATATTATATGTAGAGGCTGGCTTGAACTCCCTGAGCCACAAAGTTGGAGAAATTTCAGAGTTAGGCAAAGTGGATTTGTTCAGCCCTAATTACTGTTATTATAGTACCTAATATTAATGTTCCTACAGCACTTGGATACTGTTGTGTGCTACATACCATAGATAAGTTGTTATTATTACTACCTTCTAGGTCCATCTTGGCAGTGGAATTTGGGTAGATGAGGAGAAATGGCACCAGCTGCAAGTAACACAAGGAGATTCAAAGTATACAAAAAATCTAGCGGTTATGATTTGGGGAACAGATGTTCTCAAGAACAGAAGTGTCACAGGAGTTGCAACCAAAAAAAAGAAAGATGCCGTTCCCAAGCCACCTCTCTCACCTCACAAATTAAGCATTGTCAGAGGTAGGTTATTTGAAAACTTTTGCTTCCTGCTTTGGAGTTTAACCATTAATCACTGAGTTGAAAGATGCTTCTTTTCAGCTCATTTAAAATTAACTGATTAAAAACTGTAATTCAGACTGCTATTGCATTGTGAAGTGCATACATACCCAGGAAAAGTCCCAACACATTGCAATAGCTGTGCACAGTGCAGGCCTTCACAGCTGCAGAGTTGTACATTGACTTCAGCAAGGTTCGAGGGGATCACCATTGCAGGGCAGGACTCTCAGCCTGGAGAACAACATGTTGTTCTAGAATTCATTTATAACATAATGACTTTATTTTTTTTAAATGCATATATTTCTTTTAACAAGACCGAGAGTAGCTTTACCACATTCTTTCATCCAGAATATAACCAGCTCTGGCATGAGGCACAGAAACCATTATAGCTGTGACTATAAAATATGTGTACCTTCAAAGGCAAGAAAGTATAGCTTTTACCCTTTTAAGTGGAGGAAATGGAAATAGTAAAAATTAATTGCTACACTTGAATTGGAATTTGGACAGGAAGTGTAAATCGCTGACCTCATCTGGCAGGGAAAATTGCAATGACACTTTCAGTAACAAGCCTGAGTCCATGTATGCAGTGCTTTGAGAGAGAGAAGGCCTTCTCCCTTACTTAAAATGAATAGTGAATTTCAGTCCCTTTGTATCATCATGCCTGTGTTGCATCATTTCTGTCTCTCTTGGTATTTCAGGCTTCTTTTTAAGTCAGAAGTGAGTTGGTTCCTCATGAAATACATACTGAAATTGGATTTTAGGTTTTGTGTCCATATGAAATTGCAGTAGGGCTGAAAGAAATCTCCCTTTGATTTGGATCCATTATTCTACATTTCCTGTTCTTAGTTGCTGTGTGCTCTTAACTGTGATCTTTTTAAGAGGTGTTGTTGTAATCTGCCTTGCAAGTACCACGTTTTGGAGTAAGAAATACGATTCCTCTTTGAGTGTGTGTGTGTGTCTGTGTCTGTTGTGTGGGGGAAAATTGGAAACTTAACCTTCGTACTGTCATCTTTCTTAGTTTGTAAGAAATGAGTAAAAGACGTGGATTCCTTTTTACTAATCTGCTTCAGGAATACATGTGGAAGTTGTTCATGCTGATTTTGTAGTTCTGGCTGGGGCCTTCAGGTGCAATCCTTACCTACGTAGCTGAGTGTTGATGTGCTGGCCACATAAGGAATCCACTCCGTGGCGGTGGCTGCCCTTGTCAGCTCCAAGTGGAGACAGAATTGGTCACCCCAGTGCACACTTACAAGCACACAGTAAAAAGGGGTTATTTTTCACTGGCCCATTGCAAAGTGTTTTCTAGTTTTGCTCCTCAACTCTGCTGGTGAGGTTGCTTCTGTAAGAATTTCATCGTCTACTTCTGTCAGGGCCACTCTCTGTTGCTTGAGCCATTTAAATGAAAACTTTCTTCTAACTCCCTTTTTTTTGACTATGGTGAGTTTGGGAGTGTGCTCCAACAGGTAGATGGTGAGAGGCAGATGGGGCCCTTCCTTTCTTCTCTTCCATGCCTTTATACTCACCAGCAATTCAGCTCTTACCTGTTTCCTCATTTTTCTGTGTTTTCTGTCATACTTTTGCTTTCAGCCTCAACCCTCATTTGAATTCAGCTGTTACATGCCCTGGTTTTCCATGTTCCTCTTTCCAGTGTTTTTTTCACCTTGTCTTTGATTCCCATTTTGTTAGACTCAAGCCTGTACAATCTCCTCTTGGACCAGTTAAACTGCATGGCCAATATTTTAGGTGACAGGCTGCCTATGTTAGTGGGACTGGGTAGCTCATGACCACGAGTCTCCATGTTGTCGTGACCTTTGCATTTGCTTCAGTGGTAGCAGGACTTGCCCCACCGTGGAGAAGAAAACTAAGAAAAAAAATGACCCGCAAGTGGAAAAATAGGTGAAGTGTGAGGAAGTTCAGGTTTCCATAGCCAATTATTTGGATCAGGCATGACAGAAAGCAGTGAAATTCCTTGTTAGTCTTTGAGGTCTACTTGAATCTTTGGTCCATTCAGCAGTAGGAAGGGGTGTCTATGCTCCTCTAAAGCCAAAAATCAAGGAACAGAACCCCCAAATCACTCTTTGGAGCCCCTAGGCCAGCATTAGGAGTACTAAACTACTACTGCACCCCCTCATAGAAATGGAAGAGATGGAAGAAGAAAAACTGTGGTGATCATGGATCACTCTGGGTCATGCTGACTTGAAGAATTACAGCTGATGAACGAGTTCAGTCAAGTGATTCTTGGCTTGACGTTGTGGCTAAACAATTAACATAGCCCATCTCTTGCTGAGAGTTCACCTTACGAGGTGTATCCACCACAACCTGGGAGTGTTCCCAAGGCTGTTGCAGGGCAAGCTTGTGACCTGCAAACACACTGGGTTTCTTCAGATCCTCAGTGACATGCCTCTTCTTAGGTGCTGCATTTCTAACCGTAGTTTACTGGTGATCAGCATTTCAGCTGTCAGGCCGTGTGCTGATTAATTTCACTTATTTTATATTCAGTATGTCTTACAACGTAAAATTCACATTGCTTTAGATGTTCTCATCGTTCTGTGGACGCAGACTAACTTATTTAAAATAGGTTTTTGAATGACAGCATTAGCTGTTAATGTGTCTGATATCTCTATAACTTCTTAAAAATCCCCACTGCGTAGTATGTAATAAAGAAATGATAAAAAGTATGATGCATGAGCACTGTTATAAACCTTGTTAATGCAAAATAACCTTTTATAAAACTTCTCTGAGGTTTCCAAATGAACTACAAGGTATGCATAGTACTTAATTTTCATAACTTTTTAATATGGTGCATTAGAAATGTTGTAAACCATGTTAATTAAGCAATAATCTCTATGGCTTTCTGTATATGAAGCAATAAACGGTTAGTGGAATAGATCACTAGGCAAAGCAGAACAGAGTTGGTTTAACCAATCTGGGAAGCCTACACAAAAGAATATATCATTCTGGTTATGAAAACAAAACAAAAAAAACCCTCAAACCTCCCTGTCCACTAAGGAGCTGTGTGTGTTGCACCACTTCAGATTTCAGTAACCTCTGCAGGATTCTGGCACCAAACTACCAGCTCTGTGAGGAAAAATTGTCTCAACTTTCACTGCCCTGATGGCTTTTTTATTACTATTGCTAGCTTTTTGTATTCCAATTAAGTTCACAAAGTGTGTTGTTCAAGAGCAAGGAGATGGCCCTTGTCCTGAATAATATACTAATAAAAGCAAAATATACCCAGGAACAGAGCATCCAATAAAGACACAGACATTAAAGAATGTGGGACAGATTTAAAAAGTAAAACAAATGGGTTAAAGTGTTCTCCTTTAGTGGTTACTGCTTCTCTTCCTAGCCAGTATTGTTTGCATACTCTCCTGAAGGTGTGAAGGTAGGAGTGCCTCACGGGGAACTCTAGATAACAACAGTTCTGGTGAGACAGTTCACCTGGGAAAAGACTAAATCTGCTGTGCAGATACAGGAAAATACAAGAGTTAAGCAGGCAAGACTGACACTGTAAAAGGTTGAGTTTAGCCTTGTTTCTGTAAAGAAAGCCTATTAATGTAAGTCACAGCATAACTGGAAGTTTGTCATGCCACAGATTCAAGCCTGGTGAAAAATGTTAACTTTAACAAGATAGCCAGCGAATCAAGGAAAGCTGCTCTTGTCTTGCAACAAATACATACTGTGGTTACTGAGTGCTGTCTCTTGTGTAGTTAGCCCAACTCAGGGCTATAGTATTTTCTAAAAATATCCTAATGACTCTTTCTTTTTTTTTTTTTCTCCTCAGAATGTTTGTATGATAGAATAGCACAAGAAACTGTGGATGAAACTGAAATTGCACAGAGACTCTCCAAAGTCAACAAGTACATCTGTGAAAAAATCATGGATATCAATAAATCATGTAAAAATGAAGAAAGGAGGGAAATTGCAAAGTACAATTTGCAATAAATTTTGGATTTTTAATAAAGTCTTAGTGTTTTACTTAAGTGTTGTTTTTTGATTTGTGTGGTGTTTTTGCTGCTGGCAGAAGCTGACTCGAAGCGTTGCTCCCTTCCTATCACCGGTTCATTTTTCGAGCTGTTCTGTCATGCTGTAAACTGCTTTTTAAATAATGTAACATATATTGTAAGTTCACTCACAATGAAAAATGAATTTTCAAAGGTTTTTTTCCGATGAGTTGCAGTTTGTTACCTGCAGTTCTGTACATAGGTTGTAATTCTGCAAACACCAACCCGTTTGGCCTGCGTTTAGTTTCACTGGAGTTAGCGGATCTAAGCTGCAGTAAAGATCTGCTTAGAAGGAAGAACTGTACAAAATCCACTTTGCTATTGAAAAGGGGTTTATTGTATTTTAATCAGTGTGTTTCTGAACTGAAATTTTAATTGTTTGTTTTTAGAAATCTTTGTTTTGATCTCTAACGATATATTTGATCCAAAACACAAAAAGAACTCTTCTTTTTCACTTATTATCTTGTAGGTAGATCACCATTGCCGTCATAGTTTAAAAAAAAAATACAACCAATAGACAACAAAGAACTCAAAGCTGTAAGTTGTAAAATCATGATAATTTATTTTAATAAATAAATCTAAAAGTAGTCTTTTTTCGGGCACCAAGACATTTCTGGTTGTGGTACAAAGCTTTTCATGTGTCCATATTACTGTTCTTGAAACGTTCTCTTTTTAATGTATTTGTATTTTTAAACAATTTAAAAATTGCCACACTTGTGGCAAGATTATGTACAATAGAAAATTTAGTACCATTTTGTCTGGGTCCATAATTTAACAATGGACACTTTTAGTAAAAATTTAAATTAAAAATAAAAATAATTTTCTACATTGAAGTTAGACTTGCAATGCAAAGTTATGAGGAATAATTTGTCGTTTGAATTATGTCTTATCGCCTGTAAGGGAAAGAAAATAGCCTGAAGTCTCTTCTCATTAAGGATTTAGAGGTAACTGAAGGTCTGGACCGATGAATTTTTAGGATTTGTTATATTAGTGATATTGGTTAACCTTTAATGTATTTTACACATACAGATGTGATTATTTGCCTTTCAGGCTCCTGTTCCCGAGTATCAGCATTTGTTTCTTTTCTACCACTGCAGTTCTGCTTTCTGTAGTCTTGGAAGCCTTCCTATCTCCCATCATCTCCCTGTAGCACTGGTTTATTGTCATGTGAAGCCTATTTCAGTGTCCTGAAAATGTAGATAAATTGGAGGGGAACAAGGTGCCAGGGAAGTGGTGGACCCGTCATCCCTGCAGGTACTTAAAATGTTGGGTGGATGTGGCACTTGGGGACGTGGCTTAGTGGTGGAATTGGCATTGCTGGGTTGATAGTTGGACTTGGTGATCTCAAAGGTATTTTCCCACCTAAATAAGTCTGTAATTCTTTGAAGGGCTGGGGTGGATGGAATCAGAAGGGGAGGGGAGAGGAGGAGGCATGCTAGAACTGCAGTGCCTTTTTTGGAGCAGATGGAGAAAAGCACCAGGGTGTTTCTTCCTGTACGTCACCTGCACCTCAATGGTGTCTTAATTCAGGTTGTATTTGTTTTATGCTTTCTAAACTCCAATTTCCTGATTGCCTTGTGCTGATCTAATGCCATGCTGCCAAACAGGTACGCCCCACTTTCACTGCTCTGTGTCCCTGCATTCCTGACCCTTCCCTTACACCGGTGCTTGTGATTGCACAGATAAGTCAGATCTCACTGACTTCCAAGGTTTGTTTCCTAAGAGCTGGTGCCAACAGGATGGAGCCAGGGAGCTTTCATGGCAAGGGACAGGAAGAGCAGGAGCATCTTTTTACAGTGTCTTATATGTGCCCTGAAATTGCATTTAACAGCCTAGCTTGTCTCCTGTTAATATCAAAAGTGTTCTTAGGTAGTGTTTAATGAAGTGCATAAATGTTTATGCTTCCTAATTTGGGATGCTAAATAGCAAATTAGTGTTTATAATGTCAGTGCGTGTATCCCTTTATTAATTAAAGAACAAAATAGAGATAACATTGAAGAAACATTTAAACAGCAAGTTCCCACTTTTCAAGCAGACTTGTGAATGTACTTTTTCTTTTTTTTAAGTGATACTAGTTTGGGGGGAAATGTTCATAATTTCCTCAGTCTTTTATGGCTTTAGTACTAATGTGTTTCCATTGTAACAGATTCTTTAATGAGAAGATCATGCTGTACTGCTTAGAAGATAAGCCTATTTGAGGCAGCATTTTATGAAACCTGGAAAAAGCAGATTAGAATTTAATTAGAGTTAGGACTCCAGCCTGGCCCCAAAAATCAGAGGTGGTAATTCTTTCTGCAAAACCAGCATCATCTTTCTAAGGCTTCTCCTTAACAGGCTTGTCCCATCAGATGTTAATGCAGCATATTGCTGAAGAATTTAAATGTTCTCCTTGAGGAAGGTATCTTGGAAGTCTTCATTAATTCTTTCTCATGGAGTTTTTATCAGCCAAGGTCGGTTTTTTTATCAGAGTTCAGCAGAGGTGTTTGGGTGGCACAAAAAAACTTCACTTCCTTCGAAATGTCACTGGGCGACTAATAAATGTGTCCTTTGGACTGGGCAGCTGGCATTTAATGTGAGCATCACCTGAAGCCTTTTTGAGTTATGTTAAAGGAACGGGACATACTGAAGGTAAAACACCTCTTTATTATATTGTAACTTGAACTGAATCTTTGGATTGCTGGAAACAGGTTTTTGCTAATAATAAGCCATTTTTGCACCCTGTGGTTGAATGGCAAGGTGGAGGGCTCTGCAGTGGGTAATGGGTGTGTGAGTAAGATCTTCACACTTTTATTTGGTCATTACTCCTGTCTTTCCCCCACCATGGACCGGTGCGAAGATCCTATGAGTCCTTCCCAGTGTGTCTGTTTCAAGTAGGGAAATAAGCTACAGTTGCTTGTTCCGGCAAATACCCAGGAAAAATAAGAACTTTAATGGGGTGTGCTTTTCTGCACTGCAATATTCATGTATAAATTAACTGTGAATTTAATTTCATTTTCCTATACTGCGTTTATGGCCAGGGCTCTTCTTGTTGGTACATTAATTCTTCCATAACTGTGCCTGCCTGTACACAGTCTGCTTTGTTCATAATGCGTCTGCCATAGGAAACTTTATAGAAAACAGCACCTACTAACTTTTTTCCTACTCTATCTGAACTTCATACCTGTACATCCTGGGAAAGGGGAGAGAATTTTGACATAAAATGAAGTAGGTTTTATTGCGCCCTGTAATACCCCTCGTTCATCATTCTAAGGTTTGGGCTGTGCCATTACCTCCTACTGTAAACCTGCATTTGTAAGGATCAGAAAAACACAGATTTAAGAGGAAGTGACTTTTTGTGCTAGAGATCAATGCATACTGTTTACTTTTTTCTAATCAAAGAAGGAAGAAGGTATTACTGTTATATGAATAATCTGATCTTCTGTTGCCACACGTTGCTGCTGTAATTTGTGATATTCATTACCTGATCTATATTAAAATGCCTCTGGCACACTTGCAAGAAAGCAAGGTTAGAGTTAACAAAAAGGGCTTTATTTTCTATTAATGATTTTATAAAGGATATGAGCTATTATATTAAAGAAAAGAATCCTACCAGGGACTTTTTAATACCTGAGTCAAGATGTGTAGCAACTCAAAAAATGAAAGCCAGTATTTATCAGAGGGGAAAAACATTGTTAGTTTCTGCTATTCAGAACAGGTTTGGATTTAGTGATGCTTGATAGAGATGGGAGATGCTTTTTTTTTTTTTTTTGAACAACCAGACTAAAATATTTATTTAGTAATGTGCAAGCTGAACTCTTAAGTAGGAAATTTAAGGTTGCATTTGTTAGCTCTTGAGCATGACTGTCAAAAGCAGGTATATCCTCCCTACGGGAGGTCGGTTCTTTGCACTCTACCTTTGTTGTTGTATCTGATAGATTACTTTATGCTGCTTTGTTGTCTTAAGCAGAGATTATTGTCCTCTTGAAAGCTTTAAGCAGCAGTAAATTGAACTTTTTGGGATTTAGTGAAATTGTAAAGATAATTCTGCTTCATACTTCCAGAATCTATAGACTTTTAAAAATTCAAGCTAAGTGCAGGTCAGTGTTAAAATGATACGGTCTTGATGCAAAACCTCACAGGAGTGAGAATTTTCTAAATTGGGAACATTCTGTATTAGCTGGAGCTTCACTGTACGTTAGCTGTGTTCATAGCTCTTGAGAAACCCAAATTTGGCCAGTTTCAGAGAGGGGAAGCAAGGTCGTGTCACGCGGGGCTGTACTGAGGATTGTTCCAACATTCCATCTGTTTGGGGTGAGAATAACCGCTCTTCAGAAAGAGACAAAGAGGCACAATGAGGTGGCAGTTTTCTCCCCAGTCCTGAGGACATTTGTCATCGTGTGCGTGCCTTTAGTCCCGGATTGATGAAGTCATAACATCAATTGCTCAGACGTTATTGGTGTCATTTTTTTCATCGTAACAGTGTGGAACTGTGAAGTGATTCATACACCACTGAGGCAATAAAAATGTTATGAAGTGCAATCATTGCATGTTTCATGCTCAGTACCTAATTTTTAATTTCACCACCTTGGACATTTTTTTCATCCCCTCGGGGTTCCTAAATAGGAAGGGAGACTCATTTGGATTTGGAAAACAGGAAGAGTGATTCAAAAAGAAATTAATTTACGTGGGTGTTCATTTGTTTTACTTTTGCAATTATTTCTGCTGTTTGTGTCTGAACAATAATTTTCATTCCATGCGTCAGATACCCACCTGTTCAGTTCTGCAGTGAAATCACAGTCCTGTGGCTGTGACGTCATTTGTTTGCCATAAAGAGGAAAATACCTCACCTGTGGGATCATACGGAGTTGCGTTTTGGCTGGATCAGAACAAAGGCGAAAAGTGAGTCTGGGAGGAGAGGGGGAAGCTGAGCCTAAAGGATTTTTTTCTGTGCTGCCTTCTGGCTAGAATACTTTTTCCTACAAAGGGAATCGTTTCCTCCACATTTAGCAGAATATCAACTTTATGTTCCTTGTTTATTGATAGTAAAACCTTAATGGAACTGAAGTCTTTATGAATATATATGTTTATTGCATCAGGCTACTGACTTTCATGCTAAATTTTGGTCTTTAGTGATTTGAAATTAAAGAGTCACAGAAAATTTCCTGAACCACCCAAGAGAGGGGGAGGCAGAGAGTGACTTGTCTTTTATTGCGCTATAACAATTGTTAAAAGTCCTGTGTAAGAGAAGATAAGAGATAGTATGTGTTGGTGCTCGCGTATCCTTTACAGTTAGCATGAGCTTTCGTGCCTTTGGAGTGGAGAAGGATGCAGGTTTCATGGGATAAGCTGCTCACCAGAAGTATTGGGTGTGAGCGTCCCTTGGTGTTCACCCTGCTGAACGTGGAGGATGTACTGGGACAGCAGCAGAGGGAATATGCCTTGATAGTTCCATATCACACTGGTACCAGCCCTTCCACAGGGGAGAGTTTCATATTCTTTCTTTCATGGGAGAGCTTAATATTCTTTCCTTAATACTCAAATATATCTTTAATGTCTTCCCAAGTGTTTATATAACTCTTACTGAATTGTAGTTTAGCTGAAAAAAAAAAGTACTTTCACGTGTCTTCCATTTCTCTTGTATTAACAGACTATCAGTTTTATGGGAGTTTTCCTTCTCCTTGTTCAAGTTGGGGTATTTAACCCATTGATACCTGAAGAAAGTCCATTTGGACATTTTGGATTTGTGAGCCAGATGAATTATGGTTTTCCCTTTCCACATGTAATCCTCTGCAGGATTTATGGAAGTACCTTTAGAGAATAATTCTCAAAATGTGTGGGATAGGAGGTAGATGGAGCAAAGCATCTCCCTCCAAGTTACTGTTCTGTGCTTTCATTTCTTTAAGACTCTTAGATTATGAAAAACTAAAACTCTGTAAAGTAGGATTTTGCATTTTTTGTCCTGCACTGTATATTAAAATTCTTTGACACTTGCTGGTTTCTTTGCGTTTGCAAGGACACTTTTATCTTCCAGGACCAGTTCTGCATTTCACTGTAAATCCTTACAGGAGTAAGCAATCAAGGGTGTAGAGTTTGGGGTTAAGCAAGGCTGAAGGTGACGTAAGATCATCTCTGCTTTGGAGGACAGCTCAAGGATCCCAGCTAGGATAGGGAAGGACAACCCTAGTGTTGTCTTTTTTTTAGGTATTGTCCCCTAATGCAGCTCATCCAACAAAGGATGTTATTGCCACATTGGTAAACATGTGCAATTCCACTGTGTGACATTCCTAAATTAAAAGGGAGCTGAGATCCACGGGGCCACAGCCAAATGTGGAGGAGGACCCTAAGCCTGATGGTGCAGGAAGCCAAGGCAGAGCTTGTAGAGGGGTCACATAGGCCATTTCCCCTTCACACAGAGAATCAGCATGTGCTTTTCAGGTGAAGTCAGTAGCCAAACAGCAAAATCTCAAGTAGTTTAACTGGCACTTAAGGTTTCAGTCAGTGAGAAATTTTATTAATTAAAAAAGTGCACTCACTCTTAGCCTGCCCAGAATTTAACCATTAACAAGTAGCATAATCAGCATTCTCTTCTGCAGCCAGGGTCTTCTACCTGGAGCACTTACACAGCGTTATGAGTACAGATGTGATGTACTGTTACTCTGTATAAATCTGTCTATGCCATGTAAATCCACACCTCAACGACGTTCCTGTTGTTACCCAACCCTGCCTGTTTTCCTGGTCTTCCTTTCTCTTTTGCTGTTACCTCTGCAGATGGGGGTCTGTCCTCTGTGCTTGCCTGAGAGGTACAAGGCAGGAGTGTTTCACAATTCCTGCCTTGCAAATTGCCAGCAGGGTTCTGAAGTGAAATACCTGCTTGTTATTCCTGGCGATAAGTGACACAGAGCTGGAGCGTTTCCTTGGGAGGTCTGGTAGTGCTGCTGTCACTGCAAGGCAGACTTTGCTATTCAGGCACTTCACAGAGCAGCATTTTCTTTTTCTTCTTGCCCCGCCAAAGCACAGATTGCAGCAAAGAAAATTTTACTCTTATATGGAGGTCTCAGTGTGGTAATATGGAACAAGTAAATCTTTCAGCCGGTATCTCTTTAAAACGCTTATTTCTCAACACAGAGGTTCCCCTGGTTTTTCAGACACTCAGGGACCTGCAAGTTCCCCACCTAACTGCGTCACCAAGGTCAGTGGTGGGAAACATTAGGCACTTTGACAGATTATACTGATCTGTGACTTTAATATGCCTTCTGCCACTTCCTTTTCTCATTCACTGTATGAAAAACAGTCACCTGTTGAACACAGGAAGAAAGAGCCATTTCAGGATTCTGTGATCTGTGGTTCTTGGGAAGGACGTTTTTAGCTGTGGGGTTACAGGCCTAAAGGTGTGCAGGCTGTGCTGCATCTGCTGGTGGGCCATTTGAGGAGGTGGTGTGACTCCTGCAGAACACATCAGGAAGCTTCTCTCAGTTCTTCCTTTGAGGAGTAACCCTGGCTGGACCACAGAAAAACAGTCTTGGAAAAACCATCAAAGTGTTAAATCCATCTTTTCCTTGAGTAGTTTACTCCAGCGGGTAGTTACCATCACTGCTCAACTTGTGCCTTATTTCTCTGTGAATTTTTCCGTCAGCTTCTTATTCCTGGTTCTTGATTTGTCTTAGTATCTTCCCTCAGTATTTCTTCAGCTCATGAACACCCTGATAGACCGAGTGCCTTCAGTCTCCTACTATACATTTTCTAGGTCATGACTCATTTTTGTAATATTTTTCCTTTATGTCTATCCAAATTCCTTTTAGTTTTATGGAATTACTCTCTATGGAGGAGTTCTCGGTATTCTCTTCACTATCATATTTGGTTTAGTCAGTGTTATACAGTCTTGTGTTTTAGGACTTGTGTCACTTAGAGTATCATACACAATAGTAATTCCCTTTTGTGGGGCAACCTTAATTTACTTTTGCGGGAAAAAACCCTGATGATTAATTGGTTCTTAACCAATACTAAGTATAGCTCTGTCCTGCAAATACTGTTCTTCAAATGAGTGTTTATGCCTAATACACCTTCCTCCTTGACCTGGTGCTTTACATGTGCCAGAGATGAGGCAGAGCACGTTGCTCCTGCTTGCCAAACTGCTTATTTAGGTATTCACAGCTCGACCAGGCAGGTGGGTGATGGTGTGGAACTGGGCTCCAAACAGCAGCAGAGTTTCACAGAAAATAGGACACTGAAGTAATACCACTTAGAAGAAAGGGAAGCCACAGCCATTTTACTGCAAAATGTATCTTACAGAGTTTTCTTGGTTGAGGATGCCTATGGATTGCCATAGAGTGATGAAGAGATATTAACCATTACATTGTGATATATTCTCATAATCAGGTAGGGTATCCTTAGAGAGAGAGATCAACTTCCACAGGATTATTTCAGTTTGGAGCCTCCAGCCAAATCCCATAAAGGAATCAGACCTGACGGAAGAGCTTGCCATACATCAGCCCTTGCTGTGTCTACTATGATGAATTAAAGGTTGCTTTGGATAGGACTTAAATATATTTTGTTTGACCATTCCTGCTAAATGATTAATATCCACTCTTAACCTCAGAGGTAAGATGAGGAACTGCCAAGTTCCTCCACTGAGATGGTTTAATGAAAACTCTTCTTTGCCAGAATTTTGAAGGTCAAAACTGACTTAAATATGAAAACAGACATTCCATCAAGGTAAAGCAAAAAAACTTGTAATTAATCTTTTTTTAAGAAGTCGCTTCTTTCCTTTGAGAATTTCAAACAGTGCCAGACAAGGTTCTTCTAAATTTCCTTCATCATCTCCCTGAAGATTCCCATGTAATTAACTTAGTCATTTATAAATGTTATGAAATCATGTTATTGACTTACTTCTATTTGTAAAGGCACCAGGAAATTTGTATACTGCACCTTTTGAAAAGTAATTAATGTTTCACTCTTAAATGCCTATTGATATTTTTCTGTTTCACATTGATTTGAAATTAATATCTCTGCCACTTTAAAGCTCACACGCTGGTTTGTCCAGCTGTCAAAGAATGGGCAGGACAGCATCGTTGAGCTGATCCAGTTCAAATGATGACCTCAAGAAAAAAAATACTTGCAAAGTTCTGCTCGGTCTGGGCTTCCTCCCGCTCTGGGGCTGATGGAAGGTGACCCTTTCCCACGTGATTTGGGAGGGGTTGTGTAGGTTTTAACTGACTAGAGGCTTAATGATGGGAGGAGTAAGATCAGAGCAGTTCAAGTACATGTTGTAATACCAAGGGCAGAGACCAGTTGATTCTCTCACGATCCTGTCCCAATGCTGCAGCATTATTAAACACTCTGTGAAAGGCCGTGGTGATGTTTTGCAGGGTTATGGGTGGTGCAGAAGTAGCTCTCGTGGTCTCCTTCCTTACCTGACTAATCCAATTTCCTCTTCTGGAGGTCAGGTGGAACCCATATCCGAGGTTTCACCTTTGTGGTGCAAGATGTTGCGGGGTTTTCATCCTCTTTAGGTGGGGGATTTGCTTCTCATCAATACCTGACCTGTGGTGGGAAACACAGAACAACACTGGATCCACTCCCAAAGGCAGCTCCAGCATCCGGTCAGGCTGCAGAGTTTGGTACATCCACTCGTGGGTGAGTTTCTACCAAGGTGGTACTCTGTGAGAAGTTCCTTTAGCCCACCCCTCAGTGACCCTGCACGGCACGTTCCTTTCCTTGAACAGGGAATGTACAGGTAGTTCTGCAGAAGTTTGTCATCTTTTACTGCTGGATAACAAACTTTTTTCTGGTCTGGGAAACAAACTTCAGTGGAGCATTTTTAGCAGAAGGGTGTCTTGTTGGCCAGTTGACCGTTACTCTGCATATGAGAATTACACCTCTTTGTACTGTCAGGTACCCCAGATGTAATTACTGGAAGAATCAGATACAGTATGATTAAAGGAATTCATATTTGTTATTCAAGGGTTCCCTCTGTATTAAATGCTTCAGCAAAATTTCAGTAACCGGTGACCTCTTTTGAGAAGTGACTCATTGCATTTTAAAGGCTTTATAACCAAGTCATCCCTTCTTGTCAGAGACATGGAAGATGAATAGATCATTCTTGCCTGCGATTTCTAGTCTCAGGGGAAGTCCCTTTTCACTGCCTGTGGTGATGCTCAGCTGCATCACGGCTTTTAATTGCCTCCAGGCTCCTGCAGGACTTTGTGTGTCCCCTCTGGCATGACCTACATCCTTGCAGAACCATGAATCCCTCGGCACTGGTTAGTGGAGTCTAAGCTCAGGACAGAAAGTCCTGTTGTTGCTAATCCCAAGCTGTCTCCCAGTGCTGTAAGCCATGTGCCAATCTCTCTCTTGTTTTCCTAAATTCATCTGGCGTTGTTTTGCCTGTAGAAGGATACAAATGAATTTTCTCTATTAAAGATGATGGCATAAAATGTGAGTGCTGTCTGGAGCATTATGGGCACTGGGTGTGTTACCACACTGAAAACCAGAGAGGGATGTATTAAAAAGAGCACAGGTACCTTATCAAATCAGGAGTACACACATCATGATGTATATGTATTTTTTTCTGAAAGAGGGAATAAACAGTGAAGCAATCATTCCAGCTGTAGTCTGAATTGCACTGCTGCAGGTCAAATCAAACTGTATCAACGTGTCAGGTAGGTCAGTTTAATTTCAAAGGCTTGGGTTAGTGGAAGAATAAGATGATGGTACTTTGGGTGAATTAAAGTAAAGATTACATTCTGTTGTGGAACAGAAGCATTTATACAATATAAGATGATCTTATTCATTTTGGATAGTTCTCCAAGAACGTCTCTTCCACCCTCCTGTAGCACTGGAAGTGTCTGGATCTGCTGCTGGACTTCGTAACGTGGGATTGAAGTTGCTGGCCCTGTACTGTCGAAGGCTCAGTATTACACAGGTTCATCTCTTCTAATTTTGCTTTTCTACATGCTATGGTAGATAAAATGAGACCTTTATTGTCTGAGACTTATTTTGTTTCCCCCCACCCGGCTTCCAGGTGACTTTACTCACGAGCAGCATGTGTCTGTCTGTTCTTGAGCACACGTTGCTGGCGAGTTTGAGCAGCTTTTTTTGTGTGTCTTAGAAGAGTTTATGAGAGATCATACCCACTCTACCTTTGCTAGACTGGCCTGTCTTAAATTGTGCTTGGGAAATACACTCACCTATTCGTCTGCTGTTACCCTGCTCAGCTCCTCCTGTACTTGTCTGATCTTCCTCCATCAGTGATGCTTTTGTGCTGAGTTTTATCTGAGGTGGTAACAGTATGTTATACACTGACATTATCTTTCTAGAAGTGCCTTTCTCTAGAAATATCTTCTATGCTCTTCATGGCTTTGTCATGCTGAGGGCTCATAATTCAGCAGTGATCAGTGGCTCTGCTGAGGTCGTTATCCTTCCTTTGAGTTAATGTATACCAGACTCACTGGAGGAACTTGCTGTCAAACGTAATCTCACCTCTTATTTCACTTCTGAAAGTCATCTTGAGGGATCTCTACTTCCCATCTGATATTTCTCTGCTGCTACATTGTACTGATTTTACCTTCCAGCATGGTACCATCAGTACATCTCTCTAGGGTCTGTCCTTAACCAGTGCATATGTGAAAACTGCTTTTATGTAGATTTGTACCCATTCTGAGACTCTTTGTAAACATTTAATGAAGCTTCAGATTGTCCCAGTGGGGCAGGTCGTTTTCCTATCAGTAAATGACTGATAGTGCTCAGAAACAGGGAGCCGGTGACTTGTTCAGCATCATGCCTTGAGTCAGAAATGAGCACTGATGACATAATCCCAAGTCCTCTGCTCTGAAAGTCAAATAACAGTGTATGCTTTTTATAAAGGAAGCTATCCAAAGGCTTGTATGAAATGGGGCATATGTCAGTGCAAACTTGAGGCTGGGATCTGGAAAGCCATCTGGAAGATAAATTTAATGGGAACTGAGTTTTCAAAGCTCTTGGGTAGCTTCAAATAGTGAACCCTGGATATTTTAGCCACTGATAGTTTGATGGATATGCTTTCTTGGGTAGTGTTGGAATACCAGGCTGAGCTTCACTTTTTTTTTCTTTATGTATTTTTTAAAGATGAGTAGCTCAGGTGCAGAATGCCAGTAGCTGATAGCACACAATGCCACACTCGTCTGTATTTGCTGTTTTAGTGGCACTTACCTTGGGGACTTTTGGCAAGATTTGTTTTGAACTTCCTGACTCTTGAATTGCATGTGTAATATCTCTGGGAAAAAAAACCCCACCAGATATCCATGTTTGTCCCTGATGCCCCCAATTCTATTTGTTGTTGTTGTGTTCATTGTGCAGATTAATCTCTGTGCATGGAGTGATTGTGAGCTTAAGTAATAATGTGGAGTGAAATCTCCTAAGTAACCGAGTTACAGGGAGCGCATTCCTGAGAAAGTGAATACTAAGCTTTGCATCCGGCTGTGTAACATGGCACCTCCCTTGTAGTTTGGATTAGTATAATTCTCTCTGCTGCCTCAGCACCGCCTTGACTTGCTTCACTCCTCCAGGATCCAAAACACGCATCTTGTTCCCACAGAAGTTGCCACTTTGGGATTTTCACACACAGTTTTTACCTGTCCGTCCTCTGCATCCACTCACCCTCCTGCCTCTGAGCCAGGGAGAAAGCACTCCAACTGTAAGCTTCTTAAGTTATAACAAACAAAAAAAAATTAAAAAATTGTGCAAATTACCTTTTTGTTTGTTTTGGGTACAGGGTAAGACTATCCCAGTTGTGTACAAAGGTTGAGAATAGCACTTAGCCCCAGATAGGATAATCTTTTGATGACAAAGGTTCAAATTTGCAATTAAATTGCTGCAGCTTAGCAAATCATGGCTTTGTGTAACTGTGTCTGTGTGAGAGCGTTTGGTACAGCAACTGCAAACCTAAAGCCCTTCTCTGTGAGCCAACAGAAATCAAACTAACTTCAGGGGTTTGCTGTGGAAGTGCGCAGGTGGGGGGTTACTGTGGCTCCTAGCACATGGCCAGGACAGGAATCTGGGGGTGAGGTGGATGCCAAGGGCTAGAATGAATTGTGTTACCGTGTTGCCACTGGAAAGAAAGGTATTTTTGTCCTCATTTCCCACCATTTCACTTGAAACCATAATGACCCCAAATTAGCTTGTTTGCAGGAGTTTCCTATTAAACAGAGTCACTGACCTGTGCTTGTTCACAGGTCCTAGGGCAACAAAAACCTAAAGGAGAGTGCACCTTTTGTTTTTCAGCTATCTGGATCAAATTCCAAAGACTGTAATCTAATCCTAAAGCCCCAGGTCCGGGGATCTTGTTGCATTCTTTAATCTCTGCATGTTCTGTGTGATTCTGTGGCCGCCCAGCCCAGTCCTTGGCGCGGGACATGGTGCAGGGCCAGGCTGAATTCCTATTAAAGGCAATGGGAACCTTTCCAGTGGGTCACAAACCGAGCCTACAGGGAAGGAATCTGCCCTCTGCACAGTAGCAGCCCTACTGCTGGAGCTCAGAGCAGAACACAGCGAGGGTGAGGTGGCCTTGAGAGGAAGTTTCCTTGGTGAGATGGCCTAGTATGGTGTGTTTGCTTAGCTGGGCACTGTAAAGAGGATTTCTTGGGAGCAGCTTTTAATCTTCGCCGATGCGGAGCGCAAACACTGTTCTGACATCAATCATGCTAATGACACGTGTGTACACAGAGTAACAATCACCTTTTAAATATGGGAATCACAAATGCGTGCTGACAGGAAAATAGATTTAAGCAGTTTCCAGTGTGTGCTGTAATAAGTAAAGCAGTCATTGTGTTCCACAGAGCTGCGTGCTTTAAATGCCTAACAAAAAAAAAAAAAAAACCAACCCAAAGTGAATCACAGTAATAGAAAAGAAAGTGTTTACATCTCTCGAAACATTCTGTACAATAATCATTCCTTCTTTATAAATTTGATTTCAGCAAATTTGAATCCAAATGAGACGAAGTTTGAAACATAAGCTTTCATGGTAAGGTACAATTCGGTGTGTAATCTTTTGCAGGTGGCTGTTATTCGTTTATTATTTGTATTTCCATATTGCTTAGCAACCCCAGTCCTGGACCAGGACCTCGCTGCTGTAAGTGCTCTGCTAACATCAGTGGAATGGATGGTTGCTGCCTTGGAGAATGCACTGTTTTGTAGTGAAGCCAAAAGTAAACTAATGGTTTCTCATTCTGTCCTCTCTGAATGAGAAAAGATGAAGGCCGACTGATATTTAGCTGTGGGATTATGAGTATAACTCTTAAATTCCTGAATCAACACAAATATTTGGGGGCCTGTCAAGCATGCAGGTTCAAGTGTATGCAGTTTTCCCAGTTTTTGTGTCCTGAAGGCTAAAATGGGGAGTGCAGCCTCCGAGAGCGAGGTGCAGGCAGGATTGCTGCTCTCCGAATAACCATGCGCTGACAGAGCTGCTCATGCGAGCAAATAACTACTCATGCTTTGCACATCCCTGCAATTAAAGAGGAACAGCCTACCCTGCATTGTTAAGTACTTACTAATACCTTCCCTGTGAGTGGCACAGCACCTGTATCTTCAGACAATCAATGCACACCACGCTGCACGCATTTACCAGGCAAGTTATGTAAGTCAACATTTGCGAATCTGTACCCGAGTCCTCGTTTAACCTCTTAAGTAGGAACGTCCTGATGTTTCAAGGGTTTGCAGAAAGCAGTAATACCTTCGTCAGAGAGCTGGAAAGTTGGAAAAAGTAGGCTAACTTTTAGTCTCAAAGTCTTTTTTTAGTCTCCAAGCTCTGACACAGCCGTGCCTGAGTGCCTGGGAGAAAGGATTGCTGCTGTGGGGCAAAGAGGAGCCGCTGAGCATTGGCAGCCTCTGTTTGTCAGTCATGGCAAACCAAAAAATGGTGAGGTTTGTACCTCTGCCTCAAGCCCTCCCTCTCGCCCTGCAGCAGCCCTGCTGTGCAATACTCCTTTAGGTAGGAAACATGATTGTCTGACACTAGACGAGGGTCTGGGCGCTAAACTGGTAAAAACTAAAACCTGAGCTGTGTTAAAACGCACCGGGAGGTCCTCTGGAGCCGTTTTCAGTGCCGTGCTAGGACGTGTTTGGCTCAGAAGTGGTGAGAATAACATGCTGCTCCCTGACAGTGCCCAGATGCCACACAGGACCAGGCCACGGCCAAGTGCCTCAGGACAGCTGTCTCAGGACGTCGGTGGTTTGCATATGGTGGCATATTTTAATAGCAGGTTCTCGTGCTCGGAGGTCACACAGGGGACCATGTGAAATGCCTTTGTATCGAGAGGTTAAAAACAACTTATGTTAACTCTGGATTCCAGCCAAAGTTACCCAGCTGTTTGGCTGAGACTGGGAGCTGACAGACCAAAAAAAGGGCACATGCAATTAAAATGTCACTCTCTGGAGAGACAGAGAGAGAGGAAGGGGTGGCCATCAGTGAAACCCAAGTGAGGCAGGTTTGACTGCAGCAAGTGGCTTGGGAGAAGGTGGACCAAGTGTGAACACTGTGGGGGCATGCGTTCAGTTTCCCCCAGAGCGCCCTGGGAGATGAGACAAACCTTCCTGTGATGTAACCGTGGGTGCTGGGATGTTCCTGGTAACAGAGGACACCGTAAGCTTTAGTTGCTGGAGCTGTGTGCCTGCAGTGTCACTAAATGAACATAACCTTTTGGACTAGGATGACAAATAACCTGATGTAGAATTTACTTTTTTTTTTTTTTTTTTTTTTTGGCAGGGACAGTGACAAGTAAAAGATTATTTAAAAATCTTTGATGTATTATGGTTCCCACAGCCATGAGCTTCTATATTTGATTTCACCAGATATAAGTACTGATTGACAAGACTGCAATTGCCATTTTGTACACAACCCTTCTTAATTTGTAAATAGTCTTCTAGTCACAGGTCAATAATTGCTCTGTACATGGCAAATATTTGGTCTCTGAATGCAATGGCCCATGCTTCTAGTTTGAGTTTCCTCCAACTTTACTCTTCCTTCCTCCTTTCTGCCCACAAAAATCATGCTGCCTGCGTGGGAGCGTGTTTCGTTGTGCACCTCCACTTCTAGTAGTCCAACAAGTTGAACAAACTCGTTGAGAAAACTCTCTGTCCAAATACAAAGAAGTTAATCTCTAAACCTTCCCAGCAGGAATACTGAAGCCAGCAAAATAGTCCATTTGGATCAGTCTCCTCTGTCACTAAACGGTTCTGCCGAGAGCTTTCCAGTGCCCGGCTCCATCAGTAGGTGGTTTTCACAAGTGCTCTCCTATGAAAGTGTCATCTTTTTCAACCTTGACGTCATTGCCAGTGGACATGTTGCATCTTCTCACCTCGAACAGAGGCCCTGCTGCCGTTTTCAAGAGGGTGTTAATGCCGCTCACTGAGGTGGAAGGAGGGGGAAGGTTTTTCTCAGTGCTGATGCCTTAGGAGAAGAGGGTCTATTTTCGTAAGGCTGTAAATGACACAACGTGGCTGCAGCTTGGTTTGCAGTAGGTTAAAAGATAAAAAATTAGAACAAGTTCAAGCAGGCCCCTGCTAATTTATTTCTGATCATTAGGAACGGTCATACAGTTTTAAAGCTAGAAAGAACCACTGCCTTTCTTCATAACCTCACCCTCTGATTTTCGCAGCCTGCCTACTGCTCTGCTTGAGCTTTGACATCTTGTTTTGGACACAGCCCTCACAGCCTGACCTACAGATGCTGCAGTTTTCTACTTCTGTTCTCATGCCTTGCCTTAAGTTGTAAATATTGTGTGGATATGTGCTGCCTTAAGACCACTGCATTTAGAAAACTGGAGACTTGAACAACATGTAGGTTTAAACCTGGGCTGGAGAGGTAATAATACATCATTTTTCTACCCTACCTGAAATGCTAAGTTAAAGGAAATTTCCACTTGTTGTGGGATTTTTGGTTTGCTTTGTTTTTTAACAGTATTACTATTTTTATTATTAGAAATTAAAGTAGTAGCCTCAGATTTAAAGCTTTTCTTCCTCAGCAAACTCCATTCTGCCCAAAGTTTTTTCGCTTTTACATTGTAAGATTAATAAAATCCCCTGGAACCTTCAATTACTGCAATTTGTGGAGATTTCTGTTTTTCTGCAGGCCTGCAATCGCCAGAGACGGACATTTCTGCCTTTGTATGTACAAGAGCAAATGACTGGAGTCAGGAGCTGATCGCTCTAATGTTATCTGACAATGGGTGTGTGGGATTTTCCAGCACTGAAATCAGTGAACTATTCAAAGTTGCTGCACCAGCCCCTGTCTTTCTTTCTCAAATTAGAGCTTACAGAGTCAAAAGAAACTTGTGGAACTTGGGCCGTGCCTCCCAAAGAGGCGAAGTGCTGCCTGACTTTGCTTCTCTGCAGGTCAGCACCTCTCAGCTGTGGATCCCTGAGCAGGGAGGGAGTGGAGCAGGAAGGGAGCTGTGGCTCCCAGTTTTGCCCTGCTGCTGGTCACATCTCTCAGGGTATTAATTTTTGCTCCTGTGCTGCAGGTTGTTGCAGATTTGCCTGGCATGGGGCTTAGGGGCTCCCACGTTATCAGTTGTGGGACCAGGCACGGCTCTTTCATCAACTCTCTGCTGGCTCTGGTGTTACTTTTCCCAGACATGGAGCTGAGATAACACTTCTGTCCTGCACAGTTCTGTAGGAAAGGCTATCCCCTCACATGCTGAACGCAAGGTTCAGTAAAAATACTGGGCTTTTTTATGCCTTCTCTCTCAGTAGTCTAAGGTGTTATTTCTCATATAACCATATAACCAGCTTTTTTTTTTTTTTTTTTTTTAATATGCCTTTATATCAGCATTGTCCCTTTAGAAAAGGCCTTTTAACTTTGGTGACGGCTTGGATGGTGTTCCATGTGACGTATACTGGATGGAGGGACCATCCTACAATGGGCTTGTTCTGGTTTGCTCCAACTATAAACAGCAAGTAAGGGAAAACTTTTTTGCCTTCCATTCTCTGTGTAGTCTTTTGATATTAGTAGCTGACAGATTTCCACTTCTTAGCATTTGTTATCTGCTTTGTATGTGCCATTTGTTATCTCCTTTGTACGTGACAACAGCATAAAGCTTTTCTTGTACATATTTTAAATAAAAAAGCTGAAATGTTTTGAAAGCCAAAACGGATATTACTTTTCCCATGGAGTACACAACCTTCTTTTGATAGCCCAGAGCTTTGATGAAGTGTGTTGTAAGCTAAGCACTGTATCCAGAAAGCAGTTGAATATTTGGTGGTGGGCCTGTTCTCTTTATAACAGCCGAGCATTTTACTCTCAGAAACGCAGCGAGAAACAATTATGATTACAGACAGTGCTGAGGTGCAGCGTTCGAGCCTTCGATTCGGTCCTTGCAGAATCACTGGTGTGCTGGGGTTTGGTGTCTGGCTTCGTTCTGTCAGAAGGACTGAGGGGCAGAGCAGGGGCTGTGCCGGGGAGCCGTGTGACAGCCGCTCACGGCCAGGAGAGAGCCCTGTCCTTTCATTCCAGCTTCTGGCGCTGAAAAAACACCTCTCGGCAGAGCTGCTGTTGCTGCAGAGGTTTTTGCAATCTGCTTGCGAGGTAATGGCACAAGGGCCAGAGGAAGGAAGCCCCTGTGCCGCGGACAGGGTTATCTCCCGATCAAAGCCATCAGCGGTGGTTACCCCGCTCTGGCCGCCAGACCCCCGGCGATGTTTGTGGAGGTCTCCTGATAGTTTGGAAAGGCTTTAAAAGTGAAGGCACGACCCCAGTGTGTGATGCTGCAGGGAAGGGCAAACCAAACCGGCGTGCTGCTGGTCGTGAACTCCTGCGAACTCCTCTTTCTCACTCTGATGTTTGTCTTAGAGGCCCTGGGCTAGAACATTGCTGTGGCATTTCACCTCCTGGCCCGGAGCCCATCGCGATGCCGGTGTATAACCTTGCATAACTGAGCCTTGTTATGAATGACTGGAGAAAGTGCCATTACAGATCTGCTTCTGCCGGGGGGCACTCCCCAAAACAGCTCGCAACAACACCCTGTGTCTAAAAAAAAACCCAGGCGCTGCATGAATTCTCAGAGCCTTTGGTATGCTGGTATTACAGCAGGATTCGGCGCTGCACATGACCCACTTACAGTCTGGTAAAGTTTTCAGTTTTGCTGTTTTCACACTGGGATCCACACTTTCCCCTGTGCTGGCCGTTTTTAAAGTCCATGCTGATTAAAAACAAACAAACAAACAAAAACATAAAAAGAAGACTTCTTCATAGCTGTAGCATATGTCCTCTCATAAATCCCCGCATCATTATGATTTTCACACTGGCCTGTTCTTGCATGTCTGTGTTATTTTGCCTCTCTGCGGGTGTTCCCCAGTTCTCACACTCCCTGTCCTTAGCAGCCCATCTCAGTGCACCCCTGCCTCTGTTTTGTAACTGATATCTGTGGATTATGCATGAGAATGCCTTTATATTACAGAAAGAAAATAATGAACCGGAAGGAAATAATGAACTCAAAAGGAGAAGTGCTGAAACTACTTGCAGTGAAAGTTTTTCCAGCAGCGTAGTGTAGATTGGCGGCAGGAAGAAACTGCCGGTGGGAGAGCTAGAAAGTGTTCTTCCTTTGTAAACAAACGGCTGAAACTCCTCTCTGCAATGTGTTTATGCCCTCTGTGAGAGATAGGCATCTGTTCACGTAACCCTTGGCGCTAATCAGAAAATCGGAATCTGCTTATCAGCTCCTCTCTCCCTGTGCTCGCTCGCCCTCCTCCTGCTCGTTCGGCTCCTCTGTTCGTGCCACTTCTGCTCTGGGAGGGCTGGGAGGGAGAGATGAGGTTGGTGCAGCAGCGTGAGACTCTTGGCTGAGTTGATCAAGCGCTTCATCTGGGTGTGCTGCTGGAGCCCTGTGTTCAGGGCAGTGTGGGATCCCCTCCCCGGACCTCACCCCCATGAGATCCTGGCCCCTGGGTGCGGCACCAAGAGGTCTGAAGGTACTGACAGCAGGTTCAGTGTGAGAGCTCCACTCGGCTCCCCCTTTGTGACAGCTTCTCTTATCTCACAGCACTGCTCCTGAACAAAATGATGCACTGCTGAAATAACACCCTGCCCCATCCACTTTTTTCTATAAGATGCCCATTTTTTACATCTTTTCAACTTCAAGTAGCGCGGTGTTATCAAGATTTAGCACGCACGTCACATGCGCTGGGTGACTTAGAGCACGGGATGTAATCTAAGTGCTGCACCGCAAGTTATGAATTTGCTAATTAGCACCTATCCTTGGCATAGACTTCTGGTTAGTGAGGAAATCCTGTAACCTTTCTGCCTGGAACTGCTCTTTAAACAAGGACGCTAATCTTTATGGACCTGATGGGTATGCTATGCCAATTCGCCAGTTAATATTTTCAAAGCACTTTGAAGATGAAAAATGCTGAGTATTATTGGCCTTTTATCTAAAAAAGACATTTTAAAACATGAAGCTGGGGAAAGATCTGCATAAATTAACACGTGTTGATTATGCTCTATCTTTCCTTTTCATCTACATGTATTAAGTAGCAAGAGAACTGTGAGAATTTGTATCTTTCCTTTTCATCTGAATTTATTAAACAGTAAAAGGACTCTGTGAATTAGTAATCTAATTTGAACATCAAACCAAAAGCAAAATTCTTGCTAATCCATCTTGCGGATCTCTCATCAGCGGTAGAGTTTTCTTGCATATCTCAGGTTGAAGAATGAAATTTCTGGCTCAGGTCTTGATACTTTCTGCACTGATGAGACTTCAGTAAAGAAACATTTTTCCGGTTCCACCTGGAAGGTCAGTAACAACTCTACTTTGCAGTGAAAAAAATGCTGAGCATCAGTCAAAGCCTGAGTTGCTCACACAAACCTGTAATGTTGAACCAGGTAATTTTCCCTGATTTCAGGGGGGAGCTCTGATTTAGAAACTCCTGTGATTTTCTTGTAATTTAACACAGCAACATTAGTTCAGTTGTATGAACTTTTTCCCTCCAGTAAATGTGCATTATAATGATCACTTTTTGCACGTTGTGAAATTTAATTCACTCTTCCAAGATCTTTTCAATTTTGAAGTGCAAGATAGTAATACATTTGCTGTGATTTGGTTTGAGTTTTTTTTATTTATTTCCTGAATATGAATTTCTGGAGAAACAGATATTGTTAATTTTAATAGAGGGGATATATCACAAGAGATAGTGAAGGGCTATGTCTTGGCTTCAGGGTTCAAGAGATGTTGCAGCTGAAAAACTCCATTTTTTTTTTTCACTCTCCAGTTTCCAGTTTAGGGGCAAAGGGTGTTATGGATGTTTGGTGAAAATCTCTGAGGAATTTTAAAATTTCTCAGCGATAGACTATACCAAGATGTCATGAGTGGAAATACGTTCCTGATGATCTGGCAGAAGAAAAGCAAATTCCCAGCTGCTTTAAGAGAAGTCTCAGAAGTTAGGATCTCTCCAGCTTGATGCTGATTTCAGCAGCAGGTAGATATTTGATTTTATGTAGCCAACAAATGAAACGAGAACAAATGAGAGTGTTGTGGTTTGCTGCTTTTGTTTTGAAGTGTTGCAGATTTTTTTAAAAAGTAATTTCCTCTTTGTACTATGGTGAAATGTTCTGGATGGAGGTACCTCTGTGCTGTGGAATAAAAATTAAACCTCATCTTTTTCACAGAAATGAAAGTCCTTGGTAGCCACTGGAGTAGCTCTAAAGCTCATCTGCCAGTCAGTTTGGTGTTCAAGTAATTAAAGAGGTCAGGCACAGAAATATCATGTACCTGGAGCTTTGCCAGCCTCTTTCTCCCATCTCTTATCATGCTTGTCCATTTGGGATTCTTCCACAAGCTTTGTTATATTCATCGTGTAGATTAGTGGTCTGCAACTATTAACAACAAACTTTGATGCTACAGAGTGGGAATTGCTTGAATAAACAATTTCACAAGTAAATGGAGTCACAGCTCTGAACCAAGAGAGCTCCAAACTTCTTTTAATTTACAGGGGTCAAAAAGTAAATGGGATTGTTGCTTGGGGAGGTAACTCGAGGAGAACATGCAGTGTTCCCTCACAACAAAGGGATGAAGGGCAAAAGATTTGATTGACTTCTGGAGGTTGGTTTTAATTGGCTTTATTCCTACCATCACCAGGACAGAGGACACCCTGTGCAAGCAGAGGAGGGATGCTGGTAGGTAAAGGTACACTTTTTTGCCCTTTCTTACCCGTTCAGAGCAGTTCAATACAAAGCCTCCACCAGGGATAAGCAGGAGAGTTTGCTCCAGAGAAGAGGGGAGGAGCTGCCAAGAGGAGCAAGTCTGGGGCACTTGTTTCTGCTCAGGTTTCTTGAGCATCTCTTTTCCAGATGCTCCACAGCTGCTTCCAAGAAAGCTATTTTATTTTGTTTACTTGCTTGTAGTCTGGATTATTTGTGCAGAGGAGTGGAATTCCATTTCCAGACATTTTTAATTGCAGAAGACTGTCACTTCCAGTAGGGTTTACTGAGTATTTCCTGAGAGATTTAACAGGATATAGGGAGATCAGTCATGTATCTGTACAACAACCGGGGTAGTGCTGTTCATTCTGGATTTACTCACGGTCACCCTCGGGTGCCAGCGGTAACGGGGCTATTTCTGCCTGTTTGTCAACCCCTTCCCTCCTGCCCCAGCCTGCACTGCTGCTCCCCTGCCAGCCTGTGTCAGATGGGAGCAGGAGACCAGAGACTAGGGAATAATGTGGAGAAGGCCCAGCAGTGTTTTGTGGAAGGGGTCACAGAGCATGGGGCTATTGGGATTACTGGAGGGGCACAGGGAAGCTACAGCAAGCACAGACCAAGCTTCCTTTGGGATCAGCTGCTGGTGGAGTCATTTAATCCCAGGATTATTTGCTGCTCAGAGCAGTTGGGAATAATGGAAAAGTCTTATCACCGACTTTCCTCCCAACCCAGCCAGCTTCCCACCAATTCGCCTCATCCAGCCTCAGCATGAGTCGGTGATCAGAAGCTTCTCTTCAGTAAAATTCCTGACTATTTGCAGAAAGCCCCTCTTGCTCTGTGCTTTGTGTTCACTGATAATTTGTCTCTGCATCCTGCTATGCACCCTCCCCTTTTTACCCTCACATAGCTCATCCTTCTGCAGCCGAGCATGAGCCAGCACCTCATCCAGGGTGTTAATAAGTGTCACCCTCACCAGTCAGCGGGTCCCGGGGGCAGGTGCAGATTTCAAGAGGGAGCCTCAGCTTTGCTCTGTCGAACAGGAGGCTGTGCCTGTCCCCACTGTGCAGCCTGACCCCACCACCCCGCTTCCCGGGCACCACACGTGGCCCTCACCCTGGGCACAAGGAAAGCTCCTCAGGCACATGCACTGCCCTGCCTGCATCCCTCTGATTTCTGAATGAGCTGTGAAATATCGTGTGTGCTCTTCCTATGGATAATTAAAGGCGACACAGATGGCGACGCCTGCGATGTTTTCCGTAAGTCACAGCACGTAACAGAAAATGAAGTGATAGTTTTAGGTGGTGGCACATGTAGCTTCAGGTGTTTGTTTAATATTCAGCGTTCGTGCTCGGTGAGAGCCGGGATGTGCTTTCAAATGTTGCTCCATGGCTGTGCATCACTGAACGTTTTTTTCTTGTTTTACCTTTTCAGGGCCTGACAGATGGTGATGTTTAGATTAAAAGTAATTTCTTTATTAAGCAAACCCCCGTGTTGTCAGTGATTTTTTAACAGGAGCTTCATTTGTTGAAACAAGGCAGTTGTGTAGCTGAAGTGTCTGAAATGGATGGAGGGCTTTAGAAAGACACCTCAGAGAAACTCAGTGTCTGAAGAGCAGGTAGCAATTGTCACATCCTGGGGCTGGCAGATTCAGCTTCTGAGTCTCCAGTGTTGTGAGAGACCTCAGGGGCATCAAGAAGCTTTCCTCTCCAAAGGTCTCTGATTTTTGCATTCCTAAACATGGATAAGCGTCCAGCAATTCTCAAGGGGAATTCTGGACATCCTAAAAATAGGCTATTTTTCTGTACTGTTTTTCACCCAGGTGTTTCATGGTATTGACCATGGATGTATTGTGTGGAATCGGTGCTATGGGCAGCTTATGCATGGAGGAAAGGCCAGACCTGTGAAGGATGTAACTTCTGTCTAAGGGTTAGATAGACCAGCTTCTGACTTGTGGTGAGGCACTGTCACCAAATCCCGGGAGCTTTGCTGGGCTTAAATCACGTCCCTCAGCAAACAGGGATACCTGGTAGGCTTCTGATGGGCAATGGGCAGGAGGTGGAGAATCAGAAACAGGAAGAGAGTTTGCCATCAATTAGGGTGCCATCCACTGCCTGTGGAGTGAGTGACAGCTGTGTGGAGCCATGGATGTGGTCCTCAGGGTCACTTCTCCCACTGCTTGGTTCCCTGCACTCCCATCTTCACATCTGATAGTCGTGCAGCAAGTTCCTGCAGGGAATCAGAATGCCTGCAGGTCCTGTCCCCTGTGGGCAGTGACCAGTGTGCTGTGCCTGGTCTGACAGCACAGGCTGCAGCTCGAGGCTGGCTCTGGGTTTCTGTACAAGGGAGATGGGTACTGGGGGACTCCACAGACTACTTGTGTCACCAAACACATTTTATGGACTAAAAACATCGTGTCTAGTTAGTTAGCGTTAAGTTTTCCACTCAGCACTGTGCTATAACATGTTCTTCTTGGAAATAAAAATGACTGTCAAAGAAAAACAAATTTTAATTCTGCCACTGAAAGCCACATTTGTTGTTTTGTATTTTTTTCTCTTAGGTTCCTATGGGAAGGTAGATAAACCTTCAAAAAATGAAAACATAGTCTCACTAAAATTATTCTGCTTTTGGGGTCACATTTTAATCAAAACCATACCTGCCTTCAGGAAAAAAAAAAAGAAGTAAAACTGATTGAATTTAATAACTAAAAGAACATAAACTGTCGGCTTTGAAATGTATAATCTCACATGACATTTATTTCATAATGTGATCAAATCATATATGTTGTTATGGGGACAGTCTTTATTAAAAATGCCATTTATTTTAACAACTGCAATAAAAAGAAACCCATACTTTTTTTATTGTGGTAGAGGAAAAAACTACTATTAGTCTGCTTTCAGCTAAATGAAAACATCTTTCAAGATTTGCTCTAAAATATTTAAATAAAGTGCTATGGAATTTATTCATTTGCTGCCTTCCAGCATGAATTAAATTATCTTAAATACAATAAATGATATAGAAGAATTTGTTATGGTTAGGCATATTCTTTGCTGATGAAGAATAAGATCATTTCAATATAACATTTTAATATAGGCCTGTAATTATGTCATTGAAAGCCCAGTTGGATCATGGTAAAGCACAGAGTGAGCTCTCCAGCTGCAGCCAGAGCTTCCTAAAGACACCAAAGCAGAACTGCCAGCACATGTCCCCATTAAAAAGGGAATGATGGGGAGACCATGAAGCACAGTGAGGTGAAATGCATGGCCTGGCACTGTGCAGTGAGTCAGGGAAGGCGAGGGGTGGATTGGCTCCCTTACCACATGGGATGGTGGTGGGGAGGACGAATACATGTTCTTCCATGGGATTTCACGGAGCAGATGCCTCATTGGCAGGAACGTGTTGTGCCGTGACAACCAGATGTGTCCCAAGGATGGTGATGTTGCTTTGCTTGCTCTTCCTTGGAGCAGAGCGTTTTCCCAATGGCTCCAACCTAAAGGCTCTGTGCTGTGGTTTGCCTTACAGTGCCTGGATACCCTAATTTCCCACTCCTGGTGGATCAGAACTAGTACAGAGATGTACTGCAGGAATGCCCTTCAGCCAGACAAGGCATGGGCCAAAAAACACATCACAATGTCTGGAACTTATCAGATCTGGAAGACTGGGAAGGATGGGACCTGTTTAGCCCTCAGCTGGGAGAGCTCTTGGGAGTACTGGGAATGGGGTGCCTCCCCTTTGTTCAGCTGGCAGCCCTTCATCTCTGCCCTTCAGGCTGACTCTTCTCTCCTCTTACCCCAGCCTGAATAACACCAGAACCTGGGGAAATGTACAGTATTGCTTTATTGCAGCTGCCAGTGAGGCAGGAGCTGTGGAGTGTGCAGGGCACCACCAGAGCAGAGGCTCCACATCTCCTGTGCAGGTACCTCAGGTACTCAGCTGAGCTAACACAGGGGTGCTGTGCAGGCTTGTGGGCACTGTGGTTCTGTGGGATGCTCACAAAACTCTCTACTCTCCCTGGTGATCCCTTCTAGGTCATGTTATTTGGCCATTTATATCACCTAAAGTGCCCACAGAGAGCAAGCTGTTTCCCTCCCCTGAGGCTTCCCTAGAAGTGTATGCTCATGCTTTGTTTGCTTGTGTGGTTTTCTCTTGTTTGTTTTTTTTACATTTGGTTTTGTTTGTTTGGGGGTTTTTTTGTGGATATTTTATCCACTGTAGTATTTATGCTGTCCCAAAAGTAATAGAGCTCAGCTTGGCTTTCCATTCACTTCCCTGGGACTTCTCCAGCGATGTCCTGTGAGGTTTGCTCTGACAGTCCCTGCAGTCTCCTGGAGCACGGAGGGGCATGGACTGAATTGATTCTTGGCAAAGAAATTAATTGTAAATGGCATTGGAGACTTCAGGATGAAATGCTACAACCAAGCTGCTTTCTGAAGTGTCTAAGAAAATGCTGAACTGTAGTTTGGGTCTGAAAGTCAATGAATAGTTAATGCAGTTCCATGACAGCAAGTGATGTTAAGGTCAACAGTGTTCAACCAAACAAAAATGTGACTCTTTCATCTGAAAATCCAGAGGTTTAAGGATCCGTCAGCTAAATATAGTTCCCAATGATGTTTATTCCATACCTAACTATCAGTCTAATCAACAGCTTCTCGGATCTGTTATAGGTTGAGAATTAGGCCTAGGCATGATAAACAAATCTGTGTTTACATCCACACCCAGAACTCATCCGGTTTCTCAAGAGGAAGTAAGATTCTGGGTCCTCAAAGGGGACATATTTGCCATATTTTATCTGTAAGGGTCTGTTTCAAGAAATAAAAAGCATGGTAGAAATACTCTTTGAGAGTATAAAGGTACCAGAGAGGCAGAGTGATGCTCTTGAGTGGAAGTGTTTTGGAGTGAATCATGGTTGTGCAGCTGGTTTACCTAAACTCATTTTAAATCAGCAGAGTGACAGGCCCAGAACACTAAGTGATGAAGGATGGCTCCGTGATGCTGTTCGAGGCATCGGCTTGGACCGTGCGCAATCATTTCCTCCTAAATTGGTTGTAGTCCCCTTTCAAATTGTCAGAGTAGTTTTCTTCTGCTTCGTTGCACTTGAGAAGCAGGTGGACAGCGAGCTGCTCAGCCTCGTTTGATCCACAGGCTCCTGTTCAGTGGAAAGAGCAAATCAAACTGGAAAGGCTTTCTGGTGCGGCTGTGGCGCTGCCTGTTCCGTGGCTGGATTAACAACGGGGAGCTGCCGGCAACCCGGACAGGAGGGCATTTCTACCTTTGTCTTTCTCAGGGCATATTAAAGAAGGCAGTGATAAATTTAGCTCCTCAGAGCCAAGAATGGCAAGTGCCAGTGTGACACTTGAATGCAAAATGTGTAAACTTGGCCATCACTGCGTGAAGCATCAATTTATTGGGTTTGGAGCACAGAGTGGTCTAGTTCTTGAAGTACAGATTTCATTTGATCCAGGTTTGATCTCGCTTTGGGAATGAATTTCCACAGGCCTCCTTTCCCATCAGCCATCCCCTGTGTTCCCCCATCTGAGAAAGGGGGAAAAAGAACAACTTGGCAAGGCTGTGGGGCACAATTCACCAAAGTCTGCAAAATCTTCTTGATTTCTTGCATGCAGTATGAGGAGCATACATAACTTTTGTCAAGGTATTCCTATGCTCTCTTGCTGCACTAAGCAATAACACAGAAGATGCCAACGTGCTCTATGTGTTTGTTACCTACAGAGATTCCTTCGCAAGGACGAGCGCCGGCTTATTTGAAAAGTCACCTGAGGTTTAGGCCATAGGTTGTGAAACAAAATGAGAATGGAAAGAGAACATTGCTTGTCAAATGGATTTGTGTTCTCTCATAATGAGAAATCAGCATCCTGCAAAATGAATTTGCGGAGAAATTCCTTGGAGCTGTTCCCTACCTTGATCCTAGTGAAAGCTTAGCCTGATTTGAGAAAAGGGCACCCAGGCAGTAATTTGAATGGCACCTCTGCAAAGCTACTTTCATCACTGAGACTTACAGGGTGCCTCAAAGTTATGACATGAGCTGTACAAAGCATCCAGGCACATCCAGTGTGGTCATGCAGAGTGGTTGGTGATATCTTTGAGGCTTTTCACTTGTCACTTGTCTCAGCGTCAGTCTCGGTGGATAGTAACCTCTTCCTGCCTTTGAAGGAACCACACAGAAACCATGGCTCCTGATGCAGCCAGATGCTAGAAAAGATGTGCACAGCAGTGATGGTCTTGTTTATCTCCTCTTGGCACAAAATGTTTTTTTGAGCACCTCTGTCCCTCAGCGGACTGGGTTAACTTTGGTGCACATACATGATACTCGGATTTTTTTTGCATACTGTGGTATTCCTGCTCTGCTTTTTTCCCACATGTGGGAACAAGGCACGCTCAGTTAAGAAAAGCACGGGAATTGCAAGGAGCCCACTGGGTTTACATACTCCCCAGTCCAGTGCAAACCGTGTAATCCGGTTCTAATTTTGAATGTACTTTCCTTAACGGTGCAGCGTGCTTGGAGACGGATGTCTGTGCTGGAGGGCTCGTCTGGAGGAGCAGGGAGGTCAGCTCCATCAGCAGGAACTGACACAATGATAGAGGAGGAAGAAATGACACAGCAGTGTGGGGAGAGAAAGCGGAGGCCAAGAGACTGGCACAGCACCTGCTCTGCTGCGTGGTGCTGCTGGTGTTTGGAGATGGAAGGCATTTGTGTGTGTCAGGTGGGTTTCCTGTGCTTTCAGAGAAGGCTGAGAATTGCTCCTCGCTGTCCGTCTCGCAGCCTGGCACTGATGGCTCAGAAGCTGCCCTGGAACTGGAGAATGGAAAGAGTGGTGAAGGCAGGGTGGGCAGTACACAGTGGGGGAGTCTCCCAGCTTTTCTCCCAGCTTTTCTCCCATTAGAATGCCGGGGAGGCAGCTCTGGAGGGGAATTCATCTCTGGGCAAAGAGGCGACTGCAGGGAGCACAGGCCAGGCAATGGAAAGGAGTGTGGTGAAAGGGAGGAGGAGGGAGAGGGTCCCCACAAGCAGGGCTTAGAGTTGAGTCTTACTGACGTGGGTTTTGAGCATGTCCTGAGTATATGTGGAAGCACAGCCCTGCCGTGCTGCTGCTCCTTGACTCTGGTCTCTGTTAGTTCCTCTTCCGGCAACTCCACGTGGACTTCCAGTTACTGATGCTGCGACTGAGAGGCAGCACAGCAAGACCTGTAAACCCTGTGCCCAGGAGAGGCAGAGCTGGGCTGAGCCACAGCCTCAGGGCACAGACTTTGTCCCTGTAACCACAGCCCCGTGTGCCTTTGGGCACTGAGGCAAAAGCCAAGCCCTTGGGCACCATCATCGCTTCCCCAGTCGGAGCAGGATGGGTGGTCCCAGCTTGGAAACAGGCACAGAAGCTTTCTGGCTGGGAAAAGGAGGCTCCAAATCTCCAGGTCATGTCAGTGCCAGGTTAGGAAGTCTTCCACTGCTCTGCAGCACCAGTATTTCGCTCATGCTGTTTCCTGGTGGTGGCCTGCTCTGATGAGGCTTCCTTTCTCTAACACTTTATACAAATACAAAATGCAGGAAAGAAACAAAATGACACATAATTCTTGCCACAGAATAGAATAGGGCTGGATTTTCATTTAAAATCCCTCTACCCACAGATCCTGTGAATTGCAGTGGCACAAAATTGTTAAATTGCTTTACATTTGGGAAACCTCAGTTCATAAAAAATTGCTAACAATTTATTTTTGTACTGTATGGTTGACATCCCTCTCTCTCTCTCTCTCTCTCTCTCTCTCTCCCTTTCTTTCTCTCTCCTCTCACTCTCTGCTGGTTATATGCTGGTTTTTTTCCACTGCGTGTCTGCTGAGATTCCAAGAAAAACCCAAGTGTGTCATACAACATTGCTTTCTGATTTGCAAGTTAAATAGTTTACATAGGCAAAAATGTGGAGCAATTGGAATATTCCCTACCCAAACACTTAGGGACTCAAACTGCACATTTTAGCCTGGCAGGCCTCCACTGATATTTTTAGCTAGAAAAAAAAAACAACATTTTGAAGTAACAAGGAAAGACAGATCAGATTGGGGTGGTGGTGGGGGGTGAAGTTAAACCACCATTGGACATTTTTGTGAATGTTGTAGTTTTGGTGTTAGTTTACATCTTGCCCTGTGTGTACAGGAGTGCAGCACACACAGACTTTGGAAGTTTAGGCCCTTCTGAAATGCCGGTTCCCGAGATGGGGTTAGCCTTCTTGCTGATTGATTTAGTCTTTTGGAAACAGGCAAACCATCAGGAGCTTTCTGCTCAGAGAGATTAACATTCATAGCCTGCTGTTTTTTAATTAAAAAAGCCATTTAAATACAAGGGTTGGGGTTTCTGCCAGCAACCATTAAAAAATACTTGTTTTGTAATTATCCCCCAACCCCTTTTTCTATTTAATTCTTTCTTTTTTTTTTTCTTTTTTTTTTTTCTTTTTTTTTTAGTTTCTTCTTTTTCCTTTTTTGTTTCTCTTAAATCCTTGACAGATTCTCCCTGTTTCATCTACCTGCTCTTGTGGCACTGTGCCTCCCACCAAGGTTAGCAGCTGGCTGGAAATCTCATGCCAGCCCTGCTGCAAGCAGCTGGCAGGAGGTGTGGGAAGGATGTGTGTTCAACATCCGCCTTCCAGTGACCGAGTTTATCTCCTGCCTCCTGTTTGGAGGATTAGGGGCACAAGCCCAGCTTTGTCGTGGCTGCAGCGCTGCTTCAAGGATGCAGGACCTCAGGGGCATCGTCCCACCTGGAATTCCCCCAATGTAAACGTGTCACTGTTTGCACACACAGGAAGGGTACGTGCTGTGGGTGGAACCTTGAACAGATATGAGTTAGTGTAGCCAACCTGTGTGAGCTGTGCATGTCTCTCGTGGGGAGATTGGCTTGTAGAGAGTTGTCCAGACAACCTCACTGGGGTAGAGCTTCCATTTGTGGTGGTTTGGGGTCAAAGGTTGGAACCTGATGACCCTGGATGTCTTTTCCAAACCTATGGAGGATTTGACTGAATTTTCTGTCTCACCTGGTTCTGCAGTCACCCTGAGTGCCTCCATACATTATGCCTGTGGTATTTTTGTAGCTGTAGATATATTGTTGTTCATGCTCATTAAAAAGGAGATGACCAGAGGCATTAACCTGAATCCTGGCTACTTTTTGATTGCTTATGAGGAATTTACATCTAATGATTTTTGTGTTCTAAACTCTGCTTGGACTTTGGCCTTGGGCTAGTGCAGAAACCCTGACTCTCAATATGAGCATCACCATCCAGCAGCCTCATTTGCACAGAACTTCTAATATTTGTTCTGCTCTGCAGCAATGTGTGGGGCCACGTAAGTCCAAGGGCGAAGAGACAATTCCTGTTATGGTACCTGACAGGTGACTGACAAGATCTCGGTTCATTTTTGTTCTCAGTAAGAGTCTCACATGTGAAGTTTCAGTCTGTCCTGACCCTGTTTTGTCCCTTCTGCCCCCTCGGCCCATTACCATCTTCAGCTCCACTGCCTCCCCCTATCTGCATCTCTCTCAATTTATCTTTGATTTCTGCCTTTTCCTTTTTCTCACTAAAGAATCCCATGGCTGAAATCTCATCCTGGGGATGATCTTTGCCTGTCCTGGCTTGTTTCCAAGTGCAGCTTTAGGTTTAAAATGGAGAACGTGAATCTGGAGTTTGAAAATTGAGCAAAAAGGGTGCAGAGCTAAGGCAAATCACAGAGCTGGGAGCAGAAGCTGATAAATACACAGTTTAAATGCACAAATTTGAATCAGCATGTTATAGCGGTCCTAAGCAACCAGTGTGGGAGCTTGTCCCTGAACCCAGCCCAGCCTCCTGTTCACCTCGGAGCTGATGCTGGAGGCAGAGGTGCCAAATGTCCTTGACTACACTCACCTCTTCTCTGAAAACATCCTGCTGTTGGTGAAGCATCAGCACATCTCCTTAGAGGGTGTTTCATTACCGATGCCTCACTGTAGTACTGATACCTTTGGGCTGGTCGAAGCATGAAAGCAAGATTGTTAGTGACTGTCTTGCACTGGTGCTGCAAAATGGGCAGGGAAGTTCAGGTCTGGTCACCAGTGATATAAACAAAAGGTCACTCTCTTTGCTGCTGCCTTGGTCTCCTGGCTGCTGCAAGGTCCCTGTGCTGCCTTTTCCTTCTCCACAGCTGCAGTCCTCTGGTTTAGTGTTACTGGTTTGCAAAGTGTACGTGATGATAGTGCTTTTGACAAAATATTCTGCAGCTAGGAACAATTCCTTGAGGCAGTCTGTTGGTATTAGGTTGAAGGCAAGTATTTAACACTGGAATGATCTCAGTTTCATCTGGCTAAAAACATCCCACTGTGGTCCTTGAATCACATGAAACTTTTCCCCCAATAAATCCAGGAAGTTGTATTCTACACAAATCAATAGCCAAATAAAGGACCAGATGCCAGCCCTTCATCTGCTTTTAAATGTCTACATCGTTTAGATTTCCCTTTAATTTTCTGATGGCAGTTTTCTGTTGTATTCTCCAAATGAAAATGATCCACGTGCTATTTTACAAATATGCAAATACAATTCTCATCTGACTTACAGACTGCACAAAAGCTTAGGAAAAAGTGTTGGAGAAATATTAAGTCTTGTAAATGTCTCTATTCAAGTCAGTACTTAAAATTAGCCTCAATTTGTGGTGGAAATGCAATAAGACTAGAGGAGAATACTTTTTGAAATTCCACTGGAAGTGATTATGTAGGTTTTGAGGTATCTACTAGCTGGTGCAAAGCCCATGAAGATGTTTTAATCCCAGGGGTGTTCTTTTTGAACCAGTATTTGCCCTGGTGGACCAGTGGTATCAAACATCATTTTTTACTTGCAGCATGATGCCAGTAAAGAACTTATGGAACACTCCCCATCCCTGCCCCCGGACATTGATTTTCTTGATTGCATTTTAATTTTCTCTTGACAGGCACTAACTGAACAAGTGCAAACCCTCAGCTTTAAGACTGTAGAGGTGCTAGGGCACTGGTGAGGAGGACCAAGCAAAGCAGGTGGCACGTGCTGTCCCTGTGTGGTGTCAGGCTGGTGGGGAGCACTCGAGGGGAGCAATGAGAGTGGCCAGCTCTGCCTCCAGTGGTTTCCTGCAGTGTTGACAGGGCAAGCTGCAGAGCAGGGTGGAGGGATTCACCCCAATCTCGCACCAAAACTCTGTATAGAAAGGCATCCTTGCTGTGTTTTGTACCGCCATCAGAGCTGCTGGTCTTTTTGTTAATTTGTGACCCTCTAGGTTCCATGAATCTTTCCCAGGAAAGGTGTCTTCCCACAGCACTCTGCAGCTCCCTCTGCAAAGCCAAGGATACCAGCAACCTCCTTCTTCCCTTGATTTCCTTCTGCCTATACAAAGAGTGCCTCCATCCAGACTCCTCTGGGAGAGCAGCTGGGTCCACATCAGCCTGTGCCAATCTAGAAATACCTGAAGACAGTCTGTGCTTGGCTGGGGGCATCCAAACCACCAAGCTATGACCCAGCAATGTCCTGGGCCCTGCTTCCATCTAGAGACAGGGGCCCTTCACACGTTAATCCAAAAGGCCACGTGCTGCTTGTGAGCCTGAAAACTACAATATAAAAACAGTGAGCAGACTTTTCTGAGTGACTGGTTCCCCCTACCAGACCAAGCTTTCTTTTGCCAGAGAGGCACAGGGAAAAAGTTTGCTCCCATCCTGGTACAGATCAGTCTCGTTCTCGGTGTGAGGAGTAAGATCTGCTTTTCGACAGCACATGGTGTAAGTAACCTCACCATGAAGTGGGGATTTTGACTCACAATTCAGAGTTTACAGGGGAGCCATGCCTGCCAGATCATACCCTTTTTAAAGCAGCTGGAATGGGTCTTAAGGTTCTTTATTCTTAGTACTATTTTGCTGTCAGGAAACAGCCATGAAAGCCAATAGCAAAGCATGTGTCTGATCTCATCTCCTTTCAGAGCTGATTCTCAGATAGGATGAAGGCTTTTTGCTGCTTTTGGTTACTAGATAAGCTCACATGCTGAGAGCTCTAGGTGGATCTGAAGGATCAAACCCTGTTTATAATTCATCTGTGCTCAAGGTGAGGCTATGTGATAGAATTTCCATTTTTATAAGTTTGCTTTAAAAAAAAATAAAATAAAAAAGAAGAAATGGAAATACACCAAAGAGTTTTGTTCAAAGAGCCCCACCTTAGGAAATGGCAGAATGAAGTTGGGTTTGGTCTCTTTTCTGAACTCTTGCAGGATGGTGTTAATAACCTTCTTTTAATGTAGATTTTGAGCGTGCAATACATGCAGAGAGGGGAGTGCACTGTGTTTAACACATCTGTAAACACCAGATCTTATAAAGCACAAAAGTCAGAGATGTGTTGGCTAAGAACAGCTAAAATGCTCTTCCTTCCTTGTGTCATTTTTATTTTGAGTTGGGGGGGGTTACAGTATTTCAGGCATTTGTTAAAGATGTCCATGCTCATTGCAGAGGGGTTGCACCAGATGACTTTTAAAGGTCCCTTCCAACCCAAACTAATCTATGATTCTGTTTGCAGAAGTGCTTCATTAATTCTGTCATGCAAAATGCAAAGTTGATCGTTATATGAAAAATGGCATTTGAAGGGGACCTCCGGTTGGACCAAGAGAAGCAGCAGCTCCTAAGATGTTGCTAATGCTTCCTCTCTTAGTCTGGGGTACTCCAGACACAAAAACATTGTGGGATTGCCGTTTAGGTCTGGAGAAAGCCCATATGGCCCATAAGGAGTGAGAGATGGTGCAGCATTGTGTTTTATTATGAAGAACAGAAGATACTCATGAAAAATAATGCACTGGTGTCAGATCTTAGCACCTTGTGGAAGATTCTGTCACCATCCAAGTGGTTTTCCTGTACAACAAAAGTCTGGGGAAAGTTGCCAAAGCCTGTTATATTGAACAATGTAATATATGCACTTTTTTTTCCTCACTGCAAACATTTTTGTGTAGTGCAAGATGCCGATCTGTCTGAAAGCTATTGATAGGTTCTGTAGTTTCTCATGGGAGAACAGGGGAAAGAGGGAACAGAAGAAGTATTTTAAGTGATATAGTCATATCATATCTTTGTTTAAAAACATAAAAATCTAACTGCCTTAACACTCTACCACGTAATTCCACAGGACATGTGAAACACAGCACGCTGCAGCACTTAGTCTGTGAAGGATTCCCTTGTCACTGTCAAAATTGTTTTAGAAGTCTAAATTAATGCATAGCACTGCATTTATTAAAATGTGAAATAATCATAAATTTTTCATTCTTTGTACACTTAAGCTAATTTTCACATAAATGAAGCACTTGGCAGTTGAAATTCCACATATGGTTGACAGTGATGTTTGATGTCAGAACAATGCCCTGAGCTCCATGCAAATTAAACGTATTTTAATTATTTGGGATATCCATTCTTCTCTTACAGTGTGTCTAAGCAGAATATTAAAAGGAATTTTAAGTGTAATTTATTGTCAGCAACTGACTCCAACAGCCAGGGTGGATCCTCCTGCCTCTTCTGCTGCTGAAAGGGAGGTGACCCAAAGTGAAAATTATGAAGAGCACAAGAGAAAGCAAAACTTTCATTAAGCTTCAGACACCAGTCTGGCCTAATGTGAACACGCTGAAACTCCCCCTCCAGCAGTGAGCTTTGTACCCACAGGACAGAGCAGTGGAGGCTCTCAAGGGGACGGAGCCACGCCAGGTGCACACAAATACTGCACAAAGCCCCCGAGTCTAAATATAAATGATGCAAAGGTTGCATTTGGAACAGGAATGAACCAGAGACGCTTTTAGGATGCAGAAATAAACAAAACCTATTAGACTCCAGTTTAGGCAAATGGAAAGGTTGTCTTAATTTTGGCTAAGTGCTAACACACAAACTGGAGTGGAGAGACTTTCTGAAAAATGGGATCATGCATGTCCCCAGGGTCTTTTGCAGATGATTTGGGTCAACCCTCTGTAGTGATCTGAAGCCCTAAGACAGTACAAGCAGTAATTAATTCTTTATCACATCTGTTGTCCTAGGATTGCTTGTGAACATTGACTATTGTTTATGAGCATTGCTTTGCTAGGCTGCTTAGAATTTATTTGCACTTTTAGCAGCACTTGTGATTATTTTGGGACATCAGTACATTGATCTTAAGAAGCTGGAAGCAAAGAAACATGTAGCAAATGAGGAATTATAACCTTTGATTATTGATTCTTCCAAAGGAAAAATTTTAGTTTGAAACAGAAAAAAAATCACCCCCAATGGAAATTAAAAGAGATGTTTCAAAATGCTAGGGAAATTTTGATGAATTTCAAGAAGCCATTGATTCTGGCCTCTATTTATTTAATAGTGGGTGACTTAAAAAGTTAAACAACCTTCTAGTTTCCTTAGGATTAGTTTTTCTTTTGTGTAAAAGAAAGCCTGAGCCTTTTGCTAACTATAACCTGTGTAAATCTTTACCATGGTGTTCAGGTGCTTTTTCTTTGTGAAAGTGGAAGGATCTTGTCATCATGATCACAGGCTTTTGACTTAGTTCTTGTTCTTGAAACAAAGACAAATGGTCTTGCTTTGAATCTGGCTTGTTTCTGGGTGGGGTTTGTTGGTTTTTTTTTAATGTATCATCTGTCCTCTGGGTAAATTTTAATCTCTGACCCCCTCTAGCTGCTGTATAGAAGAGCTCTTTGTCTCCTTCCCCTCCTCCTCTCCACTGCAGAGGTGAAGGGTGAAGTTCTGAAGAGGATGGGGCAGGAAGAATAAGGAAGATTTTTGGCCCAGAGAAGATGTTAAGAGATGAGATTGAAGGCATGAAGCCAGTGAACCTTAATGGCTCAAGAGTCAAAAAATAGCTAATAAGCTTCTAGATTATTTGGAGGAGAGATTTCATGCAGTTTTTCAATCAGTATCTTATTTTCTGTGGCAAGGCTTTGCTTTTTGAAATGTGAATGTAAGCACTCCAGTAAGTTCTGGCTCCCTAAACCTTTCTCCTGTGGGTTTCAAGTGGAGGAGCAGATATTAAAAATGTGCAGAGGCACCATTAAAGATGAGAAATAAAAATTCTGACACTTTAAAAGTGGTTTTTTTTCTCCTCTCAACTTTTCCTGTTTCAGCTTTAGGAATGAAAGCTTCAGTGCACTTATTAACTTCTCAGTTAATGAGATCTTGAAACAGGGATGTTTTGCTTTGCTTTCCTCTGGCTCATCACACCGCCTTCTCTTTGGAGAGTGGCCACAGAGTGAAGATGAGGAAAGAAGAGTGCAAGACTCATTTATGTGCTTGATGGTTGTTGTGAGCAGAAAGATACTAAATTGGCTTTTTTTCAACTCAGTCCTTCCCCTGTGTGTGTTTAAAGCTTGCTTTTTTGGCACCTTCAGGCACAGCAAATACTGGTGGGTAATGTGCTGTTCACAGGCAAAATACGCTCGCAAACCTTTGTCAGGCACCTCAGTATGCAGATATAAAACTCTTGGAGGTTGTCTCTGCTCCCTTTCTGGTTTTAAGAACCCCTGCCACCCTGTCTTTTCGTGTTCCTACAATAAGGATAGAGCTAGGAAATAACGTGGAGCATCAGATCAGGTTTGCGGTTAAATAATGTTGGTAAGTACCACATACAGGACATGACATGAACACTGTGTATGGCTAAAGGAGAACACTTTTTTCTTGTTTCTCCCTATGGAATTTCCAATTGGTGATGACACTGGAGTAGAAGATATGGGGAGAATGGGCCCCGGTGTTGGGAGGAAGGTGAGAGTTAAAGATATTGAAATAAAGAGAAACTGATTCTGCTTGAACTGGCAGGAGATGGAAATATTTCAAAGTACCTGAGTGTTGGACAACGCTGCAGTAGGACTGAGTAGACTTCTCCGATCAGTATTTCATATATTCTCATTTATAAAGTGAACTGATCCTAAGTAGCCATCAACTCCTTGGAATTAGATGTGTATTAGATTGGTTTGTGTGTGCGTGCATGTCTATCACTCTTTTTTAAGCTGCCCAGTGTGAATCCAGTTTTAGAGAGAAGGGACAGCTTCATAAAAGAGGTGGCAGAAGGAAAACCACAAAGAATTGTGCCTTTGTCCTGAGTTTGGAAATCCTGGCTACACATAAATAGAGCGCTCCGAAAGAAAAGGAAGACAATTACTGAGTTGGTCCATTAGCACATAAAACAGCAAAGGGCAGACAAACAGAACATCTGCACAGGGCAGCAGGATCTAAAGAAACAGAAACTCCTCCATCCCTCTCCTGTGAAAAAAAGCCCGAGTAAACCTGCCAGTTCCTCAGGTCATGAGGCAAGAGTCCACCTCGACTGTTCTCCCAGGGCTGATGGGCGTGTGCTCTGCCAAACAGCCTGGGAGAGGCCGGGCCAGCACCACCAAAAGGTGTTCCTCCCTTTTCCACTTGCTCCTACCACTTTGCTCAACCCAAAGCAGATGTTTAGGCAAATAACCACCCCTTTTGCTGTGCTTAAAGGTTAATAAGGTTAATGCTGGGAGCCCGTGAAGCCTGAGAAAGATGGTTCTGCATTGATTTGCTTACCTTGTAAGTGTTTAACAAGCTGCTTTGTGGAGGCAGCGGGGGGCGGGCTGTGACTATTACTGAATAGATTGCATCAGTCTAATGAATTGGTGGTCACAGCAGATATTGTTGAGGATATGCGGCATCTGAAGATGGATGGGATTGCATCCCTAGGTTTTCCTTGCTTCGGTTCCATTCCTCCTCTTTCTGCTACTGCTTACTAATCATTCCATTAAAGTTCAAGAACAGAGTCCTGAAATTAAAGAACGGTATTTAAATGTGGCAGGATAACACATCCCTCTGCCTTGGCTCTTCACTTGCAGTAAGAACTGCTCAAGTCATTCGGAGAAGGCTGGGGGATAGATTTCAAGTGTTAAGGGGGGGATTCTTCTTCTTGTTTTCTTACATCTAGGAGGGGTGAGAAGGAATAACAGAGAGGTCACTATAAGTAGGAATAGCAAACACAAGTTTTCATAGCATATTCTCATCAGCTGAAACATAACCTCCTATATTGACTGGATCAGTGTGAAGGTGCTGAGAAATGGGACTACACATTGGATAGCTTATCAGGATGGTTATACTCAGATGAAAAAGAACCTTGTGAAAAAGAACCTTTAACTCATGAATGTTTGCAGAGGCAAGGAGAGATTTTTCTTACCTAGGGAAAAAAAAAAAGAAAAAAGAAAAGGAAAAAAAAATGGAAGGACCAGGCACCAATAGCACAGTTTAACATCTTCAAAAATTTCTTCATTTTTGCACAAAGCTAAGCCAAGCATTTTTGTTGCCTTAATAGGGAAACAAGCACAAGGTCCTGGATGTTGCACTCTTGGGAGTAGGTAGAGGCAACAACAGGGACTGCTGCAGTCACAATTACCCTTCAAAAACAGGCAAAATGCCAATGTCTTTTGGTTTTGTCAAACCCACCACTGTTTGGATGTTTTGCTAAAATGAGTGGAATTCCTCCTTTAATGGGCTTCTGACTGCTGCTCAATAGGATTAAATTAGAACTGGGATTCTTCTAAGAAAAGGCCTGGAATCAATTGCAGTATTGACGCTATTCCAGAAAAGAGAGAGCCAGCATGTATTCAATAAGCCTCAAATAATGCCCAGTGCCTTTCACTGCTTAAATGCTTTTCAGAAAAAGTTTTTGTCTTTTCTTGTTCTAGATCTTTAATTAATCTTCCTTCTCGCAGTCTTCTGTCATCTCCAGAGCATTTAAATATATTGCATGACTGACTCGTCCTGTCCAGCGTAGCTGGTTTAAGAGTTTGGGTTTGCACATGCAGACAATGTTTGCAGATATGGGAGCTGGAGGATGGATTCAGGTAAAGCAATTTAACTGTCTAAAAATGCTTCTGAGTGCCTTGTCAAACTTTCAAAGGCCCTAACATGGCTGAAAGCTAATTAGTAAGAATTAGATGACTTGGAAAATCTGCCTTGGTCCCTGTCTGTACCTTTAGGTGTGTGAGAAACATTAAATGTTTTAAGATCTGAACCACAGATCTGTGGCCTCTGGAAGTCTAGAGCAGGTACCCAGTAACTTCTGTGTCTTGGATCAGACTTCAGATAACTGGAGGAGGAGCCAGGAAGCACATCCATCATCTGGATTAATGAATACCGAACCAGAATATGGTTCAAAACCAGAGCTTGAATCCAGAATCTAATATGAAAATAATTTATTTTTGGTGTACAACGTTAGGATGAGTTGGCTGAGAGAGAGGATTAAATGGGCTGAGAGATCTCCAAGACTTTGTAGGTTTGGTGGCAACCGTGTTTCCAGAAGGAGGAGCATTTCCTTTGCAAAGGGTTTTTTCTCCCCTGAGCTTAGGGAGATGTCTCAGGATCTTCTTGTTGGGATTGCAGAACATGCTTCATATCTTCATCTGTATATCTATCATAAGCTTAATGGAAAATAGGTAAATTTCAGCATTTAGGCTGTGTAACTGGGCTGGGTACAGAAGCTGCCTGCCTTGATATATTTCCCCACTGTATCAACACTGAAATTCCTTGCACCACTCTTGTTTTTTTAACATCACTAATGTTGATGTAGGACAATTTACAGTGCCTTTCAGGATGGCAATTAAAGAACCCAACAACCACACAGTCAATTAGTGGGGAAAAAACAATCAATATAACATACAATGAGCCCTAACTAGCAAGAAGACAATTAAGACACTGGAGATAAAACAGTGACCAGCGACAAGTGCTAAATCTCTTGCCAAGAGTGTAGGTGGGAGGAATAAACTTGGTCCCTGAGGATATCTATGTTTTTTCCTCACCCTCGCTACTGACACACCCCATCGCCTTTGCCATATCTGTTAAGACCTAAATTATTTGCACCACGGTATCAGTTCCCTCCAGAAACTAAATTAGCAATAGGAATTTGGGTCTCCAAGTTTCTATGAGCTCCATTTTGATTTTTCAGGTGCTGCCTGGTCAGCCTTAACCTCCTGGTGCAAGTGGTTATTCTCCCCTACCCTCAAGGCCATCCAAAACCCACGGAAAGGATTTCCGAGGGTGTGAAGCTTTTTGGATTGTTTGCTTTGGCCCAGTTGACTAACATCAGTTTGCTGTGTGTTGTGCAGGGGCACAATTAAGGAAGGGCAGGGCTGTGAAGAGCAAGGGAAATGCCCCTGTGCTGGCCCTGGGCCTCCAGGGCGGTGGGTGCTGGAGAGACGGGTGCTGCACGTTGAGCCTGACGATGCTCATTGAAACAGGAATCGCACAGCAAGTTATGCAAGTAGAGCCAAGATTAAAAGATTTAATGTGCTGTGTGTCTGCCAAAGGCATCTGAGGCCCAGCGGGGGGGAGTGATGCACCGAGGGCCGATCCTTTAACAGTAGTATCCGTGTCTGCTCGGCTGATCTGCTATAGTCTTGGAGAGCAATATATAGGTTTAATGTGCAACAGCAGCAGAGCTGTGTTCCCTTTCTCTTTGGTGCATTAGTAGTGTCATTCATAAGTGTTCCCGAGTTACCCTGCCATACTGTAGGAGTTAAAAGTGCAGAAGTTCATGAATAAGTTATAACCTGAACCCTATTAATAGTCCCACTGATGATAGGTTATGGCAATCCTCTGGCTTCTCCCCCACCCTCCAGCTTAACTCTTCCTGTGCCTGTCTGGAATTGCTCTGTGAAATGCCTTCACACCAGATTGCCCTTCTGTGGATGCTGGTGAGCTGCAGCATAGACATCAGTGAGCCTGCTTTGCTCTCCTTCAAAGGGAAGTGTCTTTAGATGTTGTCAGTCACTAGTTTTCATTCAGAGTCAGGGAAGGTGGGATTTTTCCAGTGCAGGTCCACCATATTTCATTCCTGCTACTGCTGAAAGACAGCTGGTGCTGTGTTTACTGACTCTGATCTGCCAGGACAGTAGTGGTGTTTTCTAAGGCTAATGTTTAAAGCCATTATGATGTTTTAGGGTCTTGGTGGAGCATGGCTGAGTCAACTTCATTCAAGAGACAGGAGAATATGTCACTTACACGGAACCATTAATCTTCTGACTTCAAAATACTTGTTATTAAGTGCAACATAGGTTGGAAAAATGCTACCTGGCCTTATAGAAGTGCTTTCCTTGAGATTATAGGGGGACTTTCATTCTCTGGTAGTTAATGCCAAAGTGACATGTACAAGCTGTTCTTTGCTGCTGACTTGGGCTTCTGAGCTGACCAAGTCTTTCTACCTTTCTTGTTATAACAAATACCTCCCCAATTCTGCTCAAGCAAAATACTTCCTCATTCCCTCTACAGGCTCGTTTTTTACTCCTCCATCCCTGTTCCAGCTGCACCATTTATTTCCTCCATTCCATCTGCAAGACCAAACTCCTGAGACGAGTCAAGAATAAGGCTTTGTGAATAATTGCAAATTCGATCTTCATATTTACCTGCATCAGGATAATTACATGGAGTGTAAATTCATCAGATGCTACTTCATTCTTGCCAGCCTTGGCCTAAATGCGTGGCCAGACCAGCAGGACTGCACCTGAGTTGGTGACAACCATGATGTAATTCAGCAAAATAATCACATATTTGTATTACTGGTTTTGAGCTTGAACAACTGTGCAAACTTTTAGAGAAAATATTTTTTAAGGCCATTCTTAGAGGTAGGGAACTGAAATTTTCCATGTACCACATGCACCCATACAACCCAGAAATCTCCAGCAGTTCTAAAATGATCCTTAGTGCCATTACTGAAAAGAGCACCTGCATTGAGGTGAGTCTGTGCCCTGCTGGAGCTTGGTGAGAACAAGGGGTAGATTTGCAAATTGGGGACCTTTGGAGAAGCTGCTGTAGTCAACTGATACAAAATAAGAAATTGTTCATGGAAGAGTTGATGAAGGTGTGATGGACCTAAACTACCCAAACCCTGTAAAAAATCAGATTAGAATACCTTTCAAAGTGTTTTCTACATGTAACCTCAGACTTCCAAACTGCATGTGTTGTAGTGTGAACAAAATCGAACTTTGTTCCTTCCTTATTAACATAAAAAAGGATTAATTCTAATTTTATGGGAGAACAAGAGATTGTTCATTACTGATAAAGGTTGCATTAAAACTCTATCTAGATTTACGGAAGGGAAAGGGGGAAATTTATCCAGTATTTTAAACCATATGCCCCACAGATTTTCCAGCACCGCGGAGAAAAGCTTCATAAACCAGCCCAGATAGATGGAAGGCTGTGATAGGTTTTCAGCTGAAGGCATTGCTGAGATATTACAGTGATAGTCATGTTAGAAAAGATGATAGATTAGATGCAGCCCCACTGGAGGGGGCATGTGTGCACAGACTACTGAATGCTCTGTGCACATAGAGATACAGCTCTGAAGCCATCACTTAGCAGCTCTGAAATGTCTGTACAATTTTTTTATGCTGTAATTTTGTATTGTTCATAAATATTCATGGGTACTGCTGCTTTTCTTGATCTTATTTTAGTGAAGCAGCATGGTCTGTTAGTTAGAAAAGGAAGCTTGGAGCCACTTGGAGCTCCAAACTTCTGCCCAAATGCTGCTGGATTCCTGGGTGGCTGTAAACCAGGCACTTAACCTCATCATGCTCCAATTTTCCTATCTGTAGATTAGCTATCGCATAAATAAGTGTCTCCCTTGCAGGGGAGTGGAAGGCATTAATTAATGTTCGCAGAATGACTCAAGCCCCTCTATTGAAAAATGCTCCAGAAGTGCAAATGGATTATGATGCCTTCCCATACTGAGCCATATTGAAGTGAAATGCTCTACTTTTTCTAACTGTCCTGGGGCTGGATCAATGTGAGTGGTGAGACATCCCCGCGTTTGGGAAGTGCTTCTCCCAGTTTGGACAGGTTCCACCTTGTTAAACCCATCAAAGGTGGAGATCAGAGCATCAACTGGTTAAAGTAACAGGGGGAAGGGCAGGAAGAGTGGAAGTCCCACGCTTTTGAGGAAAATCGGCATTGAAGTCCTGGGGACATTATGTTAATGGCATTACTCAATTTCTGGAAGCAATGCTGATTAAATATTCATTGACTTTGATTATACTGAAATTAGGACTAAAGCGTGAACTCAAATTGAGTGGAATAATGGCAGTGTAAATAATGCATACTTTCTAAATTGAAAACACCAGCTTGTGCTCTGCTCCCCCTCTCCCCGCCCCCTCGGTTTGTCATTGTGCCATTTGTTTAGGAGATGATTATACTGATGTGTGCATATCTAGCTATCATTTTTACCAGCTGGGAAAAAAATGTGAAATTAAAGGTTTTCTACATTGTTTGCTTTTCCCTAGTCTCGGAAAACAGAAGTAAATACAGTGCAACAAAGACTAAGCTAGTTCCGTAAGAAGGGGTTAGAGGCTGCTGCTCAGCACTAGTCCTCTGCACCTCTCTGAGAGGTGGAGAAATGTTAACAGCTATTGGGCCCTTGGAGGAAGAGACCAGGAGGAAATCAATATGGGATATTGCAGGGCTCAAGCAAAATAGAGTTGGTTCAGCTGTAGAGGTAACAGCTGGGGGCTTGGTTCAGTTCTCTGGTCCACCAGAGGCTGCACATGTAATCAAAGGGAACAACATCTGTCCTGTGTGTGCCGGAGGCTGAATCACGACTGTTCATGGAGATCAGGCTTTGAGGGGATTTTGGGCAGGTTCACACAGACAGCGAGGAGTCCCTTTCAAACAGATCACACCTGACTCCAGCCCTTTTCTCCAGCTGAAGCTGGGTCTTGCAGAGCCCACCAGTTCCTGCTGCAGTGTGTGCATTGCACTGGACAACACTCAGCCACCGCCCAGCAATCAGCTGTGCAGGGTCTCCTCAGGAAAACCCTTCCCTCCTGTCCTCCCTCTGCAGAGGGGTAAGAGCAGAGGCTGGGCCTGATCCTACCTTTCCATTGGCCCTGATGGAGCCTCTACTCCTACCCCAAACCCCGCTGGTTTCAGAGGGACCTGTTACTCCGAGTCTGCAATGCACAGGTGAGCCACACTGCCCTCGTTTCAGACCTTCTTCCCTGTATTTGTGTTACTAAAAATGCATCTTTTTAGCTTTCAGGAAGGCGACGTCCCAACGGCATCGTTTTAAAAACTCTTTTTGAAATCAGAAGCGTATTATTTTTAATACAATACATAATGCAGAAATTGCAGGGAGGCTGTTAGGGCAGGGTTGCCAATCAGGCAGGGGGAGCAGGGAGCTGCGTGGGTTCGGTGGGCTCAGGGCTGCACACTCTAGAAACCAAACCGTTAGTTTTTCAAAGTTCACATGCTGATTGCAAAGAAAAAGCCCATTAAAGAGCAAATCGTTTAAGGCACAGCCTTCCTTCAAGCCCCAGGGAGCTTGCTTTCTGTGACAGCGTGATGGAAGGGTTTCTCAGTCACACTCAGCTTTTCCCTACACAGCAGGTCTCATTGCTACCCAAGATTTACTCTATTGTGAAGTCCTCACCAGAAAATAGAGGGGGCAGGAATACTGTCTAGATCTGCCTTTTCTGCTTGCAGGCAGAGCAGTGCTTGCTCCCACCCCAGCCTGCTCCAAAACTGCTCTTCCAAAGGAGCAGGGGTGACTTGCACAAGGAAATGCTGCTGCCGTGCTCACAACGCTGCAGTGTGACTGCAGACACCGTGGGCACTTGGACCCATTCAAGAATGTTTCTGATTTTCCATCCCTGAGTATTTCTGCTTTCTGTTCTACCTTGATGCGTGTCACCTTCCCCTCCACCCAAGGCTGTGAAGATACCAAAACTTTTACTTACAGTTCCCAGATAATCAAATGTGCCCCGTTCTTGCTCCTTTCCCAGAGTGGCTTATTTCCCTCTCGGTCCTGAACAAGATGAAATTAATCTTCGGTTCATGTTTCTGCAGCCTTTGGTGTGGTTTAAGTCTCTTTCTGTGGCTGTGGAATCACTCCACATCTAAACCATGACCTTTAGGTGTTGTGTGATACAAGCATGTTTCTGTTCCCAAGTCCTTCCCCTTCTGGAGGTGTGTTTGTGCAGACATGGGCTATCCCCTCATGTAGCTCCTCTCCAGGCACTGAATTGGTGGCTCATCTGCATTCCAGTGGTAGGGATTGGGAGGGGTCTCGTATGTCTCTGTCCTCCAGCCACTTGGAGGGTATTGTGTGGGGCCAGACAGGGACCCTTCCCTTCACTGCCACAGCACGGTCCGTGATCCTTCAGGCTGGTGGATCGGCCTGTGCAGCTTCAGTGGTAAATTTGTGGTAAAAAAAGTGATAAATTTGTGCCTGGAGTGATTTACTTAATCCATCTGCGATTCTGGGAAAGCAGATGTGAGAAGGAACCGCGTGCCCTGCTATGGCTCGCAGACTCCTGCTTTTGTTCCCCCCTAACCTGTGAGGTGGTGGTGGGATTTTAGGGTCGCTCTAATTGGATTTTTTTCTTTTCCAGCCCATTTTTCCAAGGACTCACTTTTTTCTTCCTCTCCTCTGACCTCTTACTCACATTTTCATAGCTGCAGATGAGGTAGGGAGTGATAGTTCTGCTTTTGGCTTTTTTTTTTTTTTAATGACCAGAAACTCTCAGTCAGAGGAGGAGGCTGTGGGGCATTTTGCACTAGAGATTCTTCTGTTCTGTGAAATATCTTTTATTAAAACTGTTATTCACAAATCAAAGCAAAGTCACCACCTGATTAAAGCTTGATAGGATTAATTTCTTTCCAGGCTGAATGAATTTAATGACATAAGCATAAAGATTTGTCTTTTTCCTCCTTAGGAATCTCCTCTTATTAATTTCATCACTGCAGTGAGGGAGGATAGCAGCACCATTTGATATAAACATCTGGACTTGCAGAAAGTTAGCGAAGTGCTTTTTGGTATGCAGAATGACAAACGAATGCAGAGGAATGGCACAGATGTTAAACAGAGGTTTGTGTTTCAAGCTGAACGGTTGTACAGTGGCCATGGTTTTCAGATTTCTATAAAGGGCAGGATTTTTTCCTTAGCCTTAAGAGTGTTTTAGGCTACTTGGATTTTTTTTTTTTTTAAATGAAATACTGAAAATGAGATGATCCCACCTGAAGAGCTGACCAGGCTCAGTGTTGCCATTTAGCAATAATTATCTGACTTGTCTGTTAAATTAGGTTGGGGCAAATCTCCAAGAACTACTCAATCTTAGGAAAATACAATAAATTTTAGACAGATGTTGGGATTTTTTTTCCTAAAAGGAGGGGAAATGTGTGCTTCCACCAGAGTACAGTCTACTTGAAGAACTCATGGCTGTGCTTTGAAGTGGGTGGGGTAGTTGACAGATGTCTCTCTCAGAAGCCTTGGCTGTTCCTGAGTTTTCTCCTGATTCCAGTTATCACCCTGGGGATGCGTTACGTGGAGAACAGGTGAACAGTGAGAGCAAAACTACCTACATTTTATGATGTTTCCCAGCTGCCATGCACTCCTGTGTGGCATTTGATTAGGCTTATAGCTAAACACAGCTTTCCTTGATGGATATGTTGACATTAGTGTTTTCTTTCCCTACCGTAGCTTGCTACCAACCTGGGAAGTTACAGCATTACCTGTAGTGTCCTGGATCATGTCTGTGCTCTGAGCCAATGTACCAGCAGCCTTGATGCAAATTGCTGGGTCACAGGACATCAAAATGCTTGGAAGATCGTTTCCAAAATGTTTAGAATCCATTTCTTCGCTTCTCTTTTTAAAAAAAAAATTCTTTGCAGCCTGGCACAGCACACACATACTTAATAATCTATGCTTGTCTCTGTGTAAATAATTAATCAGAAAGGGAAAATAATATAAATCCTAGCTATCATATTGCTATTAAAATTGCAGAAGCATTAGTGCATCCAATAAGTATTGTTTCTGTAATTAGATAACCTTTCTGGGCTGTATCAGCACTTAGAATAGGGAACACAGGATCATCAGCTTGGAGGCACCCATGGTAGGAAGGAAGGCGCTTTGTTTTATTTGGAGACATGAATTTCCTTGCAGAGGGAGGAATTAGCCCAGCACAGGAGTGGAGATAATTTGTGTCTCTCTTATCCAGTCCGCAGCTGGAGCAAAGTCATTTCCTTGAGAGCTGCCTTAACGTGGGTTGGTAGAGGTCTGCCTTAAGTAATCCAAGGCCAGGATCACCAGGACCCAAGTCAGCCTCAGCTGCACATCTCCAGGCTTTACTCCAGGGAGTTAAATCCCACCTTGCCTTCTGCTGCTCCTGACAGCGGGTGAAAAGCTGTTTTCAGCTCCATGGAGGTATCCTCTGGACTTGTGCTTGACCTGGAATAGTCATTTCCACAGATGATGAGGTGAGGCACTGGGGATGAATTGCTGAGCTGAACAACTGGGTATTTGCCAAACCTTTTCCCTGGATTTCTGATTTTTTCCTTTGGTTGCAGAGCTTTTGGTCTGCGAGGAAATGGCTAGGAGAGGAGCACATTGTGATCACTAAACTCTTCCTGTGACTGAAACCCAAGTTCTGTTAGGCAAAGACGGTCAAATATTCACTCTCTCCCTAGCTGTGTCAGCTGCATCACCCCTTTGAGCTTGAAGATGCCTGTTAGCAACATTAACACTAACACTGGAAGGACACAAATTCACAACCGTGCCTTTTTTTTTTTAGTAAATGATACATTCTTTTTTTTTTTTTTTCCCATGAATTACTGATAAAAGCCCATCAGGAGACTGCTGAATTTCTGTAAGAATGGCATTCTCAGTAATACCAGATAATCGGGTTTTCGCTTGCAGTTTGAAGTCTCAGTAACTCGCGGCAGACAACCACGCTTTTATATCTGGGTACAACACTATAAAATAATTATGCAGAGGATTCATCCTATGGAAGGCTCTGTGTGAGAGTTTTTTACAATGTATTTTGTGAGGCAACTTGGGCTCTCCCTGCAGGAACATACACGGGCTGTACCTGGCTTTCTCCTCCGAAGAGACTGTCATACCCTAGATTACATATGGAAAGAAATCCGGCTCTGTCACCACTCTCATTACTGCATATTTTTTCCATATGGCAAAGCTAACATATGGTTAGTGGAAACTGGGGGATTTCTGTTGCCCAAGTCCAGGACTGGATTAGAACGGATGGTGTTGTCCGGGATGGAGACATATGGACAGATGCTTTAGGAGCATCTTATTTAGAACTCATCAGATTTATACAGTGTAAGAGTAAATGCTACTAACTTGTCATCTCAAAAGTGTGAAGCTTCTCCACAGATTAATTTAAACTGGATTTTTCCAAGAAGCCTGAACAGATTAGGTACCAATCCCATTACACTGTAATGGCAACTGGACACTTTTCTTTATTAGGTTCTTTTGAAAATCTATCACTTAAAGATCAATCAGCGGAATAATTGAAATTGGGCCATATCTTAGTTGCAAACAATTAGTTGAGGTTTGGGGCTTTTTTTCAAGTGTCTAAATCACTCTTAAATGATTTGGAAAAAACCTCTGTGTGTGCTGGCACGGTGGGGGAGTTTCACAGCCTCTCTTCTCATTAGACATTACTGCTAGAGACAATTAAAACCCAAAATAAACTGAACCCCAGCAGGACAATGACTGCAAAATTCTGCAGTGCTTTAATGGACATTCCCAAACCAGCCAAATCCCTCATTGCTGGTGGAGAGGATGGTCCATATCTCCTCTCTTCCTTCAATACTGTGTGAAAGTCTGGGGCTTGCAGTTTTGTAGAACTGCTGGACATGTGTCTTGTGTCCGTGTCCAGCTCTTTTCAAGTTTCCATCCAAGTGCATGTGCATTTTTGCTGTTACAGATGAATACTGAATAAAGTATTTGCTCTCCTGTAGGCAAAAAAAAAAAAAGCAAAGGGGGGAAAAAAAAATCTTCCTATAGTAACGTTTCCAGAGTGGCTTTATTTTCCTTTGAAGTATCTGATGGATGAAGCTGGTCAATCATCCAGAAGCTAGTTAACGTTGTTATACAGGATGAGGACTCCAAATCAAAAATAAATTATCCTGCAGCTGCTTCTGAGTTCTCCAGCATGTCCTATCACGAGGATGCTCCTTGCACAAATGTTTCTATGGGCAACATGTGCTGTTCTGATAGCACTCATTAGCTCTCTGCATTGCAAGCTCAGTGCTTCTGCCAGTCAGGTTAATGCTGAGTTATGGAGAGTCTCCTTTCCTACAGGGGTACTGCAGTGGGTAGCCTGGCCCATGGGGGTGCATATTTTCCACTTGTAAAATCCTCCAACTCTGTCACAGTAGATGCAGCTCCATGTGCTTTGTCAAGGAACATGTGCTGGATGTGGACTATTGAAATAATTGTCATTTGTTCACATTCGCTGACGTACTGATTTTCAACACAGAAATCCATATATATGTGGGATTTTATTTGCTGCTAGTAAATGTTTCTTCTATATTGATGTTTAAAATAAAATTAATACTAATATTGGTTGGAGATGATAAGGACTTAATTGCTCCTTTATTGAGTTGTTACAAGAGGAACTATGATGTGTAATCTGCTGAAGCTAAAATAGAGTAGCGTGGGTTAATTTTATACTGCTATCAATTTTGTAACTGTAATGCGCCTTTCCAAATTGCTGTTTTCAAGACTCTTGATTCCAAACCTGAAAAATTTGATTTATCTCTTGATCTTGCATCTGTTGATTGTTGCCTGCTGAGATTGTGGTTCTATCTTTTTCCTTATTTTTCCCACTCTGAATCTGAAAGTGAATGTATGTTATCTGATTATAAGCTAATTATAAAATACACACTTAAAAATATTCTTATAATTTATAGTTGATATATTACAAGAGTAAAGGGGGCTGAAAGCAAAAGATATTCAGGAAATAAAGTGTTAGTTTGCCACACCTGTGACTCAGCAGGTGTTGCCAATTTTAATTTTGCTCTGTCAATTTACTCAATGACTTACATATGTAGCTGAAGGTGGTGTACAAAGAAGGGAAGTAGCAGGACAAAGGGGTTGGCTGGTGTGTGATATATTTGCAGTTGAAATATGGTGTCATCTACGTGGTCGTTGTAGCTGTGGAGTTGTACAGTTTGTTAAGAGGAAGGCTTGGCTGTTTGCTGTTGAGGAGCTGCAAATGTGGAACCTCACCCTGCAACCAGAAATATCTTTGTAGCCCTTCTGCCTGCAAGGAGCTCTGACTCCAGGGGTTTGATACTGGCCCTGGAGCTTTGCAAAGTCTTCTGGTGGCAGAAACAGCCACTCAGCAGGTATGTGTGAGCACTGTTTGTCCAAAGTGACTTGTGGAGTGGTGGTGTGGGACTTGCACTAAGTAATGTTCATGTGTAATTTCTGAAATAATCCCTTGTTTTGTGGTAGTAAGGGTCATCTTCCAGTACATGTGGAGTAAGGAGGCTTGGCCCCAAACATCCTGAGTTTTCTTTGCAAAGGTGTTCTGTTGCTCTGTATAGCTAAGGGCACTTAGGAGAGGCTTACAGAGGAAAGCTCTGGCCCAAAGTTGCTTGTGTTGGATTTGGGAGGAACAGCCAGACGTAATGGGAATAATTTTGGGAAGTCCTATGATATTAGGTAGTGCTACAGGAACAGGGTACGATGAAATACCTGGTGCCCAGAGTGGCATTGGATAAGCCTGCTCTGATGTTCTGGGAGATTTCTGTATGTGTGTATATATATTTATGTGTTTATATGTCTAATCTGCTTTTGTGAGGTTACATGTTACAGAAATGCCATGGTCTGTAGCTGGTGGCTTGAGCTTGGGATGAGCAGCTGCCTCTGGATATGGGGCAAGGATAAGGCACTTCATAAATTCTTACCTGGCCCTGGGTATATCCCCAGGGATTTACCTGTTGGGTCTCTGCCTGCTCTAACATGAGGGAGCTTTCTGAAGCGAGCCAGGAGAAATCTCTGGGTGTGCAGACACAGACCCGTGTTATGTTTCTGAGTATGCTGGCAGGTGAAACTCAGTTGGGGTGTTACTGTGGGAGTGTGCAGAGGTGCCTGTGATCAGAGGGTCATGTGTAGCACTTTGTGCTTATTCAGTGTAGTGTGTGGCCACGTGGGATGGGATTGCAGAGTCTGTGTCACCTGTAGAGGAGTTTACATGTCCAGCTTGCGGGACTGTGGGGCAGTGACACCAGACTGAGCAGCACAGCTCATGGCAGAGGGGTGGGTGGCTGATGGTGCCAGACCAGTGGGTTTGACCACATGCCCGTTCTCTCCCATTCAGTGTTAGAGACTCAGACAGGGTATAAATGTGTGTTGGTGCATGGCAGTTCACATCAGACCGGTGTACAGGGGTAAATACTGTTCAGTGCTTGTGTGTTAGTGCACGTGCTCACTGAAGCAGAGCAGCACATCCACAGATACGTGCGGGGACTCCAGCATTGCACAGAGCTGCTACCTCGGTGCTCATGTGTGAATGTGAGCTGGGGTCTTGCTGATGAGCAAATCTGCATTTTCCTAACTCAAATTCCCTGATAAGTCTATTAGCCTTGAACCTCTCCCTTGCTTACCCCTCCCCTTTCCCGCTGTACAATGCAGGCAGTCCTTCATCATGGCACTGAGAATTATTTTCTTGTTTTAAATCTCAGCTTGAAAATGTCAAAGTTCAGATTTTGGAGAGAGAAGTCCGGGTGCTAAAAGCAAGAATGTTCTTTTTAATTAGAGTTATGCCCTCAAGCAGTGAGAAACCATTATGCTTTTATTCTTCCTCTGTACTTGTTCCAAAACCTTTTACACGATCAGACTAAGAGGTAAGTGCAAATGAGTAAGCAGCTAAAGGAGTAAAGCAGATTCATAAAAAAAAAAAAAAAACAAAACAAGGAGGACTGCAAGTCTTGCTGTTTTATATTTATGAAATAACTGACATTTTTAGACTATGCTGCTGTTTCTAGAGTCAAGATATTTGAAAAGACCATTTCCCTACCAGAACACTGTGCTTTGGGTGTGTGTGCAGAGCTCAGCACTGTTTGTATGACATCTCTCTTTATCATTTTCAGTTACTTGTTACGATAGGTGACAAGATGCTTCAGCCAGGGAGGCTGAAGAAGATGCAGCTTTCCATTGCCAGGGCCTGATACAGCTGTGTGTGCACCAGTGGGTGGGATGCCCTTGTGGGTGTCCAGGGCTTCTCCCTCCCCCTTGCAGCATAGCCAGAGAGAAGTAATTTACTCCTTATCTTGGTTTACTGCTGAGTGGGCTTAAAACCTTAATGATCATAATGAATTTTGGGAATGAAGACATTAGATTACTAGTGTAAGTTACTGGAATATTAAAAAAAAAAAAAAAATGTGGCATCTGGGAGGGAGGAATGGGTATTTAAAAAAACAAACAAACCCAAACCAGCCCAAAAATCCAGTGCATTAAAAAAAAAAAAATGTTTGTAGAACCTGAGATTAACTTTGGTTTGTTTTCTAAATTTTGGAGAATGCTGTCACCCACACTAGTGCCGGGGTCCTTCTGGTGAATGGGTGAGAAGGACATTAGTATCTATGGATATTGCTGTGGGTCCATATCCCTATTGGCACACCACTGACCTGGAAGTGCCAGGACTGTCTTATGCTTGAAGCTTCTCAGCTGCAGCTGAGGATGGCAATCGCCATGCACCACTTGTGTGAGCCTGTGTTACCAAAGCCCAGCTCGTGTCACACAGTTGTGTGGTTCCTTCCCAAATTGCCTCCTTGCTGCTTGAGCAGCAGGAGCCCGGCTCTGGGGCAGCACTAGTCTGGAAAACTAACTGAGCTTTCCCCCACAGTCATCAAATCTAACTATTCACCCAGGCTCTGTGTAAGCTGTTTGCTTGCAGAGGTGCCTGTATGCATGCACGAGATAGATCCCCCTAACACACGCACTTGCAGGTACGTTCCTGCATAAATTATATCCATGTATTACATGAAAGACACATCAGCCAATGTGTGAAACTCTGACAAGCAGGAAACTTTGAGATAAGGGGGGAGAGGGGGAATCTCACCTTTTCTGTCTTATGTTTTTCATGATAAATTTTCTTGCTGTGTGTGTTATAAAGGAGGATGTTATTTGATGCGAGATAAAAAAATAGGAAGGTGTTATCATAGAGAGGAAGGCACTTTGTTTACCCTGTTCTATCTTTGCCACAAGGTTGTTCTCTTTCTCAGAAAGTGGAGGGGAAAGGCCTTATTTTCAGAGGTATCTGGGGCTTTATTTTCTTTTCAAGGTGCATGTTTTAACATGGGACAGTGCGAGCCTCTATGTTGAGCTGCCTTGTGGGGCTGTAACCCTCAGGCTGGGAGTGTGCCCATTGTTAAATTATTCTGCAAATCCTGGAATAGAAGAGGAGGTGAAAGCTGCAGCTGTGTGTTTATCTCTTAGTGCACTGGGCGGTGGGGATCCAAGTCCAGGGCTGGATATCCTTGAACGTGGTTCAAATGCATGGCAGAGCCAGTTGCCCCAAAAGCCAAGTGCTGCCCGTGCAGGCAGCCTGTGCACTGTGGCAGCTGAGAGCAGGAGTGGGTGACTGGCCTGGGGCACCTGGAGGGCCTGGCTGGGACAGATGCTTCTGGGCACCACTGTCATGTGCGGTGCCAAACTGACTGGAGGCTGCCAGCATATTCTAGCCAGAAAGTGATACTGCTCTTGGGAATGTCCCCTTGACATTAAGGGGACCTGCAGGCAGTCCCTGGTGAATGGAGGCTGCATTTACACTCGCCTTCAGGCTTCCTCTGTGCTTGCAGGAGGTTGTGGTGTGGGTGTCCCCTGGGATGGACCCAGCCCTGGCAGCCCTGCTGGCTGCTCTGGCTTGGGCAGCAACCAGCTGAGATGTGGCTTCTGGGTTATGGTAGCTGCTCTTTCAGCATCCACTAAACTAAATCATCTCATTAGAGGGATGCCTGGAAAAAGAAGCACTGATGGCTCTAGTTATGCTTTGGACCTGAGGTTTGAACAACAGATGTGTCTTGTATCCAGAAGCCTGCATGTGTCCAAGCCCAGATTTCTCTCTTATGGGTGAGAACTCAGGAGGAGGGTGATTTAATGGAGCACTGACAAAGCCTGACTAAAGAAAACAGACTTCTGTTTAGTTTTGTTTTTCTCTTGCTCTTGCCGGTTCATTAAAAAGTGCTTTATTTACTTTAAAGGTTTTGTATTTATTCCCGCCACAAGGGATAGAGTGAGGAAGGGCAGAGGTATCAAAAAGAAACATTTTGATAGCTGTTGCTGTCTGTCTAGATGCCAGCTTTCTTCAGGGAAAATCTTAACTGGCATGCTAGCTTGTTGAGTATTGAATAATAAATAATGAGGTGCAAGGTGGACAGATGGGTGATGGATGAGTTTTGCAAGGCTTAAAGGCTGGACAACTTCCATTACTGATTTTTTTTTTTTTAAATTTTATTTTTTGAAGCCCAAATCAAACAAAACAAATAGATTATCAGCTGGAAAAATAAAAATCTCCATTCTCTCATTTTAATTGAGTTTAATTTCAAATATGTTGAAGAAAACAAAGTTTGTCATATTTAATGCAATTGTGTGTCCATGTGCAGCAGTGCCAGGGATCCTTGAGCTGCTGCTCCAGTGGTCAGATCTGTGTTATTCCCTCAGGTGTTAAAACATGAAGCAGAGGGTGTTCGCTCATGGTGTTTTGCCTTAGTGACTCTATCTGCATTTCTTGTTTCTTTTTTTATTCTCCTTAATAATGAACCATTTGAGTCTGGAAATAAGTCTTGGGCTGTGTATGGCAGTGCAATAATAAGTGGGAATATGCATCTGTTTATTTTGACAGGGACCATTTCTTGTGAAGGTGTTTATTGTAGGTTCCTGTTTCCTAGTGTGTTGACAGTTGCCTCTGTTCTGTGATGTAGTGCGGATATCAGGATTTTATGGCCTGGATTTTTGCATTCCCCATATTCAAAGTGATTGAGTGATTGAAGATTTACTCCTGGCAGTTCAGCCTGTGAAGGGCTGTGGGGTATTCTCTGTGTTGTTGAAAACTGAGAAGATATTTTATACCCGTGTGAAGCTGAGTGTGTGTCCCTGCATCTCACTACCAACTGTTTCCCAGCTGCTCCCTGCCAGGACATGGGGCAGCTGTGGTGTGCCAGGAGCAGTTGAGCTGAGTAGGGCGATATGCAGCAGAATGAAGCTCCTCTGCTTCTGTTGTTCTGATGGGAGATGTTAAAACTGTCTCCTGGCTCTTTTCCCCTGGGCAACAGTGCTGGAGTCTTTGCTGTTTCCTCAGGAGATTACAGGAGTCAAAGGTAAGTTAAATGGAGATGGCCTAAATAGGAGCTTGAGGTACACAATTAAAGTCCCTCTAATGCTGCTGCCAGCTTGTCCTCTCTGCTCGAAGTCAAGTCCCTCCTCTTCCCCCAGCAGTAACTGCAGTCCTCAGCAGAAGATGCATCTGCTGCCTGCTTGAAAAGCCTCCCCAGAGACTCAGCCCTCGGTCTGAGCTGTTGTCCCAGGCTTGGCTGCTTTCATCTGTGCTCTTAGTCCACAGGCTTGTGAGCCGGTCCCGCTGCATCGGCACCGGGAAGCACGAGCCACCTGGGAGATGAAGAACTCCGGGGTATCTGTGTAGCCTGGCTGCCACTAAGCCTGAAGGGCACTGAACTGTTGTGGGGGTGCCTGATCAAGCTCTTCATTGGGGTGTGTTGACCTGGTGGGGAGAGACCCCACCTTGTCCTCTCCCCGTGATGGTGACACGTGCCAATCCCACCGCTGGAGTTACCAGGGTGTCAGAACACCTGGACCTTGGGTGACCTTTCTGAAATGCTGTGTCTCATGTAAACTGCATAAGAGAACTTCTAATCTTTCAATTAAAAAGCTAACTATAGAAGAGGCTGTCTCAGCTGCTCTGCCTTGATAAGAAGGGAGAGCTTTACAACTTGCTGTCAAGTCGTAACTCCTTCATGCACACACAGGTCTGCTCTGCCAAAAGCAGGCAGAAATGCAGAATGAAAGCCTCCCGTCAGCTTCATCTCTTCATTGAAAACTATCTTGTCTGACAGTGAGTCTTTTGAAGAGAGATGTTTCCCACCTGTGGAACTCGCCTAAGACTGTCAGCATCCCATTGCTGTTGCCTGAGGACTTTCCTGCATTCCCTCCCCAAGCCTTGCAGTCTGAGATTCCCTCTCAGCTTCTGACTATTGAAATATGAAAAATAAAATAAAGAGCAGACCTTAAGAACATGGGTCTGGCTGGTAATCACAAACACATTGGTGCTTCGGCATCAAAAGCTTAATCATCCACTATTTATCCACTGCTGGGAGAACACAATGTTTAAGTTGATGGCAACAGAAGAATTGTCCTACAAGTGTTTCTCCAGTGGTAAACATTTAGGAGGAAAGGGAGTAACTGCCTTAGGCTAAAGTAAAAAACTTGCCTTGGACTTGTGGGTTACTGATCGGGAGTTTCTATTATTTGAGCAGTGCTTCTAATCAGCTGAAATAGCAAGTGCTGTGTCAGAGGATTATTCTAGGAAATGAGTATCACGTTTGATTATAACATTGATTTCGCACTTATTAAATCCCAGCCAAAGAAGGTGTCAAAGAATATTATTTCAGTACAAAAGTGTTTTGTTGCAGGCAGCATTTGTGCTTGCTAAGCCTTCTCTTAAGCTGGTGGTTATCCTTTAAGAAGAGTGTTCGTTTACTGAAGTGAGGACACTGGTGTGTTTTGCTGAAAAAAGAGAAGCCTGGACATTTAAAACAGCTTTTCTTTGCTTCCTGGAGGTGCCTATGCAGAGGTGCATAAGATTATAGAGTCATTCAGGTTGGGAAAGATTTCTAAGACTGAGTCCAACCATTAACTCGGCACTGCCAAGTCCACTGCTAAACCACATCCCTAAGCAGCACATCTACCTGTCTTTTAAATCCCTCCAGGGATGGTTACTCCTGCCACTTCCCTGGGTAGCCTGTTCTGATGCTTGACAACCCTTTCAGTGAAGAATTTCTCTAAATATTCAACCTAAGCCTCCTCTGACACAGCTTGGGGCCATTGCCTCTTGTCCTGTTGCTTGTTATGTGAGAGAAGAGGCTGAGCCCCAGCTGGCTGCAGCCTCGTTTCAGGCAGTTGCAGAGAGCAACGAGGTGTTCCCTGAGCCTCCTCCAGACTAAAGAACCCCAGCTCCCTTGGGTGCTGCTCACAGAATATGTGCTCCAGACCCTTCACCAGCCTTGTTGCCTATCTGTGCACATCTGCCTGCGGTGGGGGTGATGCTCCAAGTTCCTGCCTGCCTAGTGGCACGGGGCACGTTTATTTCAGTGGTTTAGGGCTTTGGAAAACTTCTGCAATTGTTGGATCTCTGGATGTGTCTGGGCCTGGGGGCTTGAGCCAGGATCAGGGGGTGGGAGGGAAAAAGCACTCCCAGAGGAACAGGGAAAATGTTTAGTAGTACAAGCAGCTAGACACTGTTTCTTTGATATTATTTGTAGAAGTGGAGGATGGTTAATGTTGAGGTTATTTGTTTAACGGAAGATGCTGCTGTGAGTCTTCTCTTTAGCACCCTTGTGAATGTCAGTTGGTAGCTTCTAATTCCCCATACCACCAAATGATTTGTGACTTTATTTTAGGCTGTGGCGTTTCTGCTGGGAAGATACCCAACCCTGTGCAAAAAGTAAACCTGTGAATTGGCTCTGATTCTGTGAAGGGCAGTATCTGTGTGAATGTATGTGCTCTATAGGGGGGTAGACAGGGGCACGTGGATGTTGACAAATACGTTAGAAGGCTCAGTGGTTGAGTAGATATTTATTCTGAAACCCCATGAAATGACGGATGCTCTGTGTCATGTAGAGTTCAACCAGAGATGCCTGCTGAAGGCTAAAATCAGGTATTACGAGGCATCTGAACCTCAGTACCAGTCCAGGTGTGTTTTCTCTGCCCAAGGCTAGTGGAAGGTGATGCAATTTCATATCTAGTCATGGTATAATTCAGGGTTAAGAGATGCTGAATGTCTGAACCATTGTGCGTGTCTGAGGGGGTGTTTTGAGCCTATTGCCTCTGACCTGGCTGGTTCACAGCAGCCTGTCAAATCCTGGACACTGAGAGGTTAACCAGCTTCTTCCTATCCACCAGCTAAGGGCTGTGTGCTGAAAGGAGGGGACACCAGAAACCTGGAACGTTGTGGTCTCCTTCTGAGTCAGCTAATCGATAAACATTAATCTATTATGCCAATTAAATGCTTAGTGAAGGTGAAGCACTGTGTGAGTGCCAGGTGTTGTGGGAAGCCTGGGGTCACTGCAATGCCAAAGGTGCTGTCTGATGAATGGGAGATAAAACAGAAGCCTCAACTACAACTGCTCATTAATGATTCTGTAACATTTTTCTTGACAGAAATATTCCCTGGGAATTGAAGGTGAACTGATCAAAATCTGAATTTTTACTTTTTTTTTTAGCTTCTGGTCAGTTAAAATTGGATGCAATGCTGAAAACCAGTATGAGCTATGAAAAACACTAACCTGAAGGTAACAGATGGTAAAAGAATAATGATGGATCCAGTCAACAATAATTTCCTGTCCTATATTTTCTCCTGGCTGGGGCACTGTGCTGCATGCTGAAAGGCTGAGCTAATTTCCGGACTGTACCATGGCCTTTTCTGTGTGATGAGATCAGATCATATAGGCCCATGCTCCTCGTTTTGGATGCCTGGCTTGATTCCCCTGAGATGATTTTTGAGCTGATTGTTCTTCCAGCACTTGCACTGTCTAGGCTTGGGGCTGGACCTGGTCCTCAGGCTTAGCAGAGAGCTTAAAGCTCCACTTGCCAGCAGCCAGTTCAGCAGTGCTGAGCAGCACCCAAGTGCTCTGGAGGATGGATCTCGTGCCATTTGGCCAGTACTGCACAGAGAAGAGCTTGAGCCAAATCCCCCTCTAGCTCTAGGCGAGTTCTTAGCCAGACAGGGAGACTTCCAGCCAAACCAGTGCCTAGAACATGAAAGTGAAGTCATCCAGAGTTAATGCTTTTCGTAGGCTAGAGAAGGAATGAAAACCCACCTCCTTTACAGCTGCATAACATGGCCAAGTTCATTACCATTTATCAGGCAATGATGAGCTGTACTATTGAAATGCCTATAAATAAGCAAACCATCTACAGATGGCCACTTAATAGGCTCTGCTTCCAGGTTGTAGTACCTGACCCCGTGCGCAGATGTTGCTTTCCTTGAGCAGCTGTGCCGTGCGGATCTGCTTTCTGCCAAGGAACCCTTCCCTACCTGCTCCAGCTGAATTTCAGCTCCCTGAAATCCATGTGCTCCTGCCCCCCCCCCCCCCCACCTCAACTCTGCTCCCAAGGTATTATCCTTCCCCCAGTTTGTTGTTTGGAGAAAGCAGGCTGTGGTGCCTGTCATCCTTTGTGTGCGCTTTGTCTTTGTGCCAGCTCGCATCCTGAGGAACTGCAAAGTGGCACCCGCGCTCTCTGTCTCACAGCAGGCATGTTTTGCATTTACTGACACATGGGGAGTGACTGACTAATACTAACATGAAAACAATTCTGACAGAACAAGGGCTTGAT